>JAZDUA010000177.1:417500-1617500 GCA_038098605.1 Gryllus longicercus
AAGTTCCAGGTAGGGGAGTTAACGAGCTGATAGTCTAGGTTGAAGTGCTGGTATGTGATGGTGATGTGATGGATGGAATTCATCGTTATGGGGATGGAATGAACCGAAAGGCGGGGCTGTTCGTGGTTCGAATAGTGATGTTGGATATGTGGGTGATGGTAGTAGTGACGGTAACGGTGGTGGTGATAGTGATAGTGATAGTGGGTGTAGTCGAGTGGTTCGAATAATAGTAATGGATGTATTATTTTGAATGATGTGATGTTTGACTTCAAGCAATGGAGAGTGAAGATGATTGAAATAGTGAAGGTGGTTCGCATCGCAATATTCTTGGTGATAGTAATGAATGCCTCTGAAGATCGGTGCTGGTGGTGATACAGTAACATCTGCGGCGGCGTTGACTGTGACGGTGACTGCGTATCCTATAGAGGCAGCTACGGGACGCTAGAGGGGACGGTGACGACGGCGTGATCTTTTTTTTCCTCTCCGTCCCCGTCCCCGTCGCCTCGTCCTCTTCTCCGCGCTCGCGAGGCCTTATCGCGAGGAGCCCATGCGGCGGCCGTCTGTGTCCATCTGTCGCCAGCAGATGCCGCCGGCCCGCGTCCGCCCGCGTTCGGCTTCTTGCCCCCTGCCCCCCCCTCCTTCCAATGGCCGCGCAGCCGCGAGGCAGCTTGCGTCGGGCGCGGCGAGGTCGCGGCGGTGAATGGCGACTACTCGATACGCGCGCTTGCAGTTGGACTCTTTTGAGGAGGCGGTCGTTTCTTTTTCTTCGAAATTCGTCCATTTTGTTTGATTGTCGAGTTTCTTGCATACGGGAAGTGACTCTAAAATGTTATGACAACAGTCATTATTTGTCCACAGAAGTCTAGCTGAAAAATTCTAATGAGAATTACTTTGGAGAGAGGAGAGAGAGAAGGAGAGAGAGAGAGAGAAGGAGAGAGAGAGAAGGAGAGAGAGAAAGAAGGAGAGAGAGAGAAGGAGAGAGAGAAAGAAGGAGAGAGAGAGAAGGAGAGAGAGAAGGAGAGAGAGAAGGAGAGAGAGAAGGAGAGAGAGAAGGAGAGAGAGAAGGAGAGAGAGAAGGAGAGAGAGAAGGAGAGAGAGAAGGAGAGAGAGAAGGAGAGAGAGAGAAGGAGAGAGAGAAGGAGAGAGAGAAGGAGAGAGAGAAGGAGAGAGAGAAGGAGAGAGAAGGAGAGAGAGAGAAGGAGAGAGAGAGAAGGAGAGAGAGAGAAGGAGAGAGAGAGAAGGAGAGAGAGAAGGAGAGAGAGAAGGAGAGAGAGAAGGAGAGAGAGAAGGAGAGAGAGAAGGAGAGAGAGAAGGAGAGAGAAGGAGAGAGAGAAGGAGAGAGATAAGGAGAGAGATAAGGAGAGAGAGAAGGAGAGAGGAGAGAGAGAGAAGGAGAGAGAGATAAGGAGAGAGAGATAAGGAGAGAGAGAAGGAGAGAGAGAAGGAGAGAGAGAAGGAGAGAGAGATAAGGAGAGAGAGAAGGAGAGAGAGAAGGAGAGAGAGAAGGAGAGAGAGAAGGAGAGAAACAGAGAGAGGAGAGAGAGACAGAGAGAAACAGAGAGAGAGGAGAGAGAGACAGAGAGAAACAGAGAGAGAAGGAGAGAGAGACAGAAAGAAAGAGACAGAGAGAGAAGGAGAGAGAGACAGAGAGAAACAGACAGAGAGAGAAGGAGAGAGAGACAGAGAGAAACAGACAGAGAGAGGAGGAGAGAGAGAGAGAGAGAGAGAGAGAGAGAGAGAGAGAGAGAGAGAGAGAGAGAGAGAAAGATGGATGGATATAGAAATATAGTATACAGGAAGTTATGTAATGCTGCGGAAAATCCTTTACGAAATTCCAACGGAAATAAGCGTTTTCGGGTTCTCTGGTACATAAAAAGTTGTTTCTTTCAAAATCTTTTTTCAAACGTCCGTCTGTCTGTCCGCCTTGTCTACGTTGATTTGCTTTCATCTCGGATAATGTTAGATTTTCACTTTCTTCGATATTTCAGAATCGGCTACTGCTTAGATGCTGCTTATATTTCGATAGATATAAAGATTCTTTTAATGAAAAATCGGTTTAAATGTTTTGGAAGAGGAATATTAGCCCTTATAAACTTGATGCGAGATTCTCAAATTGTTTCACACCTTCTCTAGTGAAGACCTGAATTAAATTTTCCAAAGTACAACTTATATTACTTTTACTGTTACAGAAGATTGCGGGGGGCGGGAGATTTAAAAAAATGCTTCTCAGAAGTAGTTGGCCCACCACATCACAAGAACTACAAATGACGTCATCAGAAATGAGAAATTAGAAAAAGAAAAATATGTTATTTTGTTTCATTCTTCATCATCTGTTTTCTCATTATGTTTCAGACATGATCGTTTCATGCCGGACCAACAAAACACTCACAGGCACCAGGTACGGTCTTCGAACTGCCTATAGTAAATCTACGCCACGTTGTATTTATGAAAGCAAGTAGTAATTGTTTCTTGCCTGCATTGGAACTATAATTGAAGACAATTCTATAATCTTGTCTTCAGTATTTAATTTTTCAAATCATTGAGGGCGATTCGTTCGCTCGCTAATAAATAGAGCGGCGAATACCCCCCCCCCAATTGGGACTCTAACTCTGTGATCTGTCAGAGTAGCTGCAGAGGCATGGCAGACAAATCGACAGAGGCAGCCGGAGAAATGCAGTTATGCACCACGGCAGTAACGAAAGAAATGGGCAATCAGCACTGTTATTAACTGGTAACTGGCTGTAACTAACTGGTAGATAATTTTGTTTAACTTTGCAAAATACGAATTGTAACTATCGGATCTATTCGCTCCAACGTGTACTATTGTTCTGTAGCTCCTTCACGGCTCCTTTCGCATTACGATAGCAAGCAAAATAAAAGCGAATGTCATTTTTAAAGTTGATTGCAGTTCTAAACGATTGACATTTTCTAGGAATAAGAAAATGTATTTGTAGTTTATTTTTTTACATGCAAGAAAGTGCCTCACTCAATTGCACTTAAAAATCATGCAAAAATATTGTAATTGTAATTACTTACCTCTTCTGCTTAGGGGTGACAGTTATCCGTTGAAAATAGACCTCCCATATTTAATTCCATCATCGCACGATAATTCAAATCTAATTATTCTATTATAGTATTTTTTTTGTATTTTAATTCCACCCTAATGTATCCAAACATCATTTCACAAGGCTCCACACATTTCCAATACATATCCACACACAATGAGTTTTGCACACTAACTAAACGCATCTCTCCCAGAATCTGGCATACATGAAACCACAAACAGGGTGATCAACTTCCCGAAATAAAATAAACAGCTATAACGAGGAACTTTCATTGACAATCGTTCATTGAACTGTTTTTGATAGTCGACTATAGATTTTTATATATTATATATAGATATTTAGATTACCAATCACTCCAAAAAATTAAGATAAATAGGAAACATAGTAAACTCTGATATAAACGGCCCGAGAATCAGCACGGACTTCCCACTGATGTTGTTTCCCGTCTGAAGAGGAAGAGAGAACTTCGGGAGCCCCCGTTCTCTGTCCCAGAACACGATATGCTTTCTCTCCCTTTTCTACTGACATATCTCACGAATGCATATCATGTGGAAGGTGGAATACTTTTTCGTACTATGATTGCGCATGCACATTAATTGTGATATTTTTTCTTTCTCGCACTTCGTAAGAAGAGAAAGATCGTGCACCGGAAAACGGCGAATTTTAGGCAGAAAAGTTATTGCCGGGCTCTGGTAACGAAAAATTGTTTAAACCCTGTCTGTGTATTAAGTAAATTCCTTTAACACGTGGTGTAACCAGTATCCATATTTTGTGGGTCATTGATACCGAAAAATCTATTGATGGTAAAACATCACTCAGCGCCTAAACCGTTCAGACGATTTTCTCCAAAAAATGATATTCCCCAATCGATTTGAAAGAATTCAAGGTTTCGGGTGTTTTAACCGAATATTTTTATTTTATGAGGGTACTTTACATGAGCATCAACATTTTCAAGTTTTTTGAAAAGAGGTTCTAAATGTTTTGTTTAAATTTTTTCGTCTGATAACGCAAAGTACTACACTTAAGAGAATGGTGCAGGTGACACGTTCGTTAAAATCCCATATTTTTGGAAAAGTTTTCGAAATTCTATTTTTTTTCGGGGGGGAGCGTCTTCCAACAACAACAACAACAACAACAACAACAACAACAACAACAACAACAACAACAAGATTTAAGGTAGAGATTTTTTACCCATTGATATCTGTTCTTTAAAGAAAGATTTTGAAATAAGGTCATGTTCAATTTTTCGAAAATATTAATAATTTTTGCGTAATTATCACGTATTACAGGCGTGGCGTATCTGTACCGTATTGGTAAGGCTCACGGCGAGTTAACTTGGAGAAACTTAGTTCGAGCCTCAGTGGGGGAAAAAATCCTGGTTGAAAACACTTTTACAAGTTTGTGTAGTAGTATAATATAGCGTAGCAGTTAGAAATAATGCGAGAAAGTATGTGGTATTGTATCATTACTAGGTGTCATTACATTTCTTGTAAGAATAGAACGAATACATTTAATAAGACGACTTAGCTTTAATTTTCACTGTTAGAATTATAAAAAATTACAAACGTTTCCGTTGTTTTCGGCATCTTCCAAAAACTGCACTATGCAATGTAAAGATTTTTTCCCATCGCTTTAAAATTGATATTGCCCAATCTAAAGGAACTCTAGGTCATGCAAGTTTGAAACAAATCTTTTTATTTTGTAGGTACATACCACGAAGCGTCAAGAGTTACAAAATTGTTTTATTAAACTTTTCTCGGATAGCATAAAGAAAGCTGCGAAGCGGCGCAGCTCTAATTTTTCGGTGAACTCTATGAATTTCAACCACTACTTACGAGTAAAGGTCAGAAACCAAATCTCATTACGAAACCAGAGTTGACGACAATCTCCACTAAGAAAAACGACCAACCTTAAACAGCTCTTGCATAGTCCTTTGCAAGTTCATCAAGACGTTACAAACACGTGGTGAAGCACTTAACTTTACATACTTTGAACTGCCTGCTTCGTAACATTTCCCTCGCACGTCATGCTGAATGGTTAGTATTTCCTCTCCATTCACGAAACTCGACTAATAAGGCAATGAGCGACGCCCTTGGACGCGCGCCGCGGCGCCGCCGCCGCCGCCGCCACGCCGTCTTCCACGAAGCGCGCGCATTCCTCGCGAGGAGGTCTCGGGCGGCGTGTGGTACATGCGCGGCCCTCCGCAGATGGACGGTTCACGCGGCCGCGCGGTGTCAATTGGGCCAGAGGCTCCCGCCGCGCCGTCCCGCCCCGCGCCGCCCCGCTCGCGGCCGCCGGCTGCTCTGGCCACAGCCACAACCCCAGCGCTACTGCACTACCCGCCGCCACACCTCCATCACGTCCATGAACACCACCTTCAGCAAAACCACTGTTGATTCATAAAGATTCTGGGCGCGTCATCGGCTAAGGGCATTAGTACCATAACAGCCACATACACCAGCGCCACTACACTACCCGCCGCCCCACCTCCACCACGTCCATGAACACCACCTTCAGCAAACCCACTATTGATTGATTTAGTTATTCCGGGCGCGTCAACAACTAAGAACATTAGTCCCATAAGTGTAGTCTATGTTTTTCTTTGGTGGGGGGGGGAGGCATACCCTACTGCTGCTTGGCGAAATCCGACGCCGGCCTACCGTTGGCTAGCGGTGTTTCTCCACCAGGTATCTCCCACCAGCGGGACACTGCCCCAGCCGGGAGAAGCTTTAAGCTTCCGACCTGTCTACCGGAGTGTGTGGTAGTGTAGTGCATGTTAGTTTAATGGTACGTAGCTAGGGGGGAAAGGGCAAGGAAGAGGAAGCGCGCGGTCTGTGGCCCGTTGGTTTGGGTACTGTTCCGGCATTCGCGTAGTGTTAATGGGAGAAACCACAGGAAACTACCGATAAGAGCGTCCAGCTGGTAGAATTTTCTTCCAGGCGACTGAATTCGAGCTAGCTGTCAAGCAAATGTCGAAACTCCTGTCAAAGTCGGGACTCGAACATGGGATCGTCCGGTCAGAGGCACTGTAGTGACATTAGTTAATACAATGAGCCACGTCTCCCAGTCTCCTCAACAAACTCACTACTTAAACATTACTACTCAATCAGAACCATCACTGCTACCACCAGGTCCTCAACTGCCATCACCACAACTAACATCACCATCTCTACTACTACCACCACCAACAACACCAATAATAACAATAACAATAATAGTATTAATACCACCACTACAACTATCACCAACACAAAACAACTATCACCATCGCGTCTGTTATGATTATTACTATCACCATTGTCACTATTACCTCCATTTATAAAGCAACTTCAAAACCAATACCATACATACAATGACCATTATTATCACCAATGCTCTTTTCGTTGTCAACATATCATTCTCGTCATCTCCTATCTGTAATACTAATATCACTAGTATAACCGATTTCCAATATTTTCCGGCTATATTCTATTCTGTATTAGATGGACAGTTTACTAGACCCCTATTCAAATTTTAGGCGCATACAATGAAATGAAAAGAAATTGCCATAATAATGTGAAATTCTTGTAAAGACAAGCAAACAATTTGCAAATCGTGCTGCGGATGAAACTTAAAAATTTTGATCATGGTGATTATTTATTCACAAGAATATAAAATTAACTGACTTTATAACAATAAAATTATAGGGTATAAAACATTCAAGATGAAGTTAATTATTTTCCACATTTCAGGAACACCGACATAAGGAGAGAGAAAAGGAATCAAAAGACAGGGGCGAATGGAGCGACGGAGATTGAAAAAGGTAATAGAGAAGCTTTGAACTCGTGCGACTTCACAGCGTCTGTCAATCGGCCCTTGAACATAATGAAATCCCACGCACACCACAGCTGTATCTGGCTTCGTGGAACAGGTGCCCGCCCCGCAGGGGAGGCGCGTGGGCGTGTCTGAATGAAGGGGCTGGCGTGTGCCCGCGTGGGCCGCGGCCGGCGGCGGCGGCGGCGGCGGCGGCGGCACACGCGACGCGGCGCGCGGGGGCTTTTCGGCCGTTACATAAAGCCAGCGCCCGCCCCAGAATATTATTCCAAATTGCCTGTCTCCGGGAGAGCGGCAAGCGGAGCGAGGGCGGGGCGCGGCGGGGGCGAGGAAGGGGGGGGGGCGAGCGTTGAGAAACACGCGTCACGGCCTGAGCCACCCTCGCTCTCCGCGCCCCGCCCCGCGCCCCCGCCCCCGCCCCCGCCCGCGCTCGCGCGTTTCCCGGAACGTGACGTCAGAGCTCGTATCCTGGCGCGAATCAAAGCGCGATATCCACGCCCCCGTCGGGGTGGCGAGGGCGGCGGCGGCGGCGACGGGGGCGGTGGCGGCCGGGGCGTGGGCGACGGCGGTGGCGAGCGTGGGCGGCTTCGAACGGCGGCGCGGCGCGGGGACGGCGAAGGCAGCTCACCTGCGATCGCGAGCGTGGGGCTGGAAGAGCCGCGTTGCTCTTCCCAGAACTCCGTTTCCAGCGAAAACGAGACAGAACGGAGAGATTTCGAAATTAATTGAGGTGCGCAGCAGAAGAAAATCTTTCAGGTGAAACGGTCTGCTTCGGCAAGAATTCAATTAAAAAAATCACCTGAAACCCTAAAGTTCTCATTATGAAGAGAGATTAATTAATTTTCCACGTGAGAGTATAAACAAGAGAAGAAATTGCAATGAAAATTGTAGAAATAATGGACCCAGATAAACAGATGCATTCACACGCACGCGTGTAAAAATTATGTAGGTTTGCAAGTACCGGGTGCATAAGTCCACCTAAATGGACATTTGTTCCAGTCCTCCGAAGTGGATTCACACATTCATTACAAGTATTGTGCACTTGATTTATATTATACAGAAAGGAAATTAATCTATATAACATGCCGTCCGCGAAAAGCGGATTCTCGTGCTTGTTTTACATGTGCGAAACAGCATTTGTTTTTTCATTCTAATAGTGAAATATTGTGATGAATGTGCTAACCCTTTTCGCACACGGTAAAACTATCCGTCCTATACGAAACGCGGGCACGAAGTGATTCGCGCTCTCTTCTTTAGTCGCCCTCGCATACGCTCGGACGACAAACTCGATTGCGACTCAAGTGCGCGAATGACCTATTTCGCACATTTGTTACGTAAATTGCTATTCTTCTCTTTGTTGCTCTACAATGAAATTCCATAATTTTTCTGCAGAAACCAAAGATTTGATGTTTATTTCTTTCTTCTTTTTTTCCTTTTCCGTCTTTTTCCTCCTTTCTTTCTCTCTTTCCTTATCTTTCTTTTTTCTCTTTCTCTGCCCCCCCTCTCTCTCTGCCCCCTCTCTTTTCTCTG
Source organism: Gryllus longicercus (assembly GCA_038098605.1). Classification (NCBI taxonomy): domain Eukaryota; kingdom Metazoa; phylum Arthropoda; class Insecta; order Orthoptera; family Gryllidae; genus Gryllus; species Gryllus longicercus. The sequence goes on from JAZDUA010000177.1 coordinate 425,909, forward strand.
GCCCCCTCTCTTTCTCTGCCCCCCTCTCTCTTTCTCTGCCCCCCTCTCTCTTTCTCTGCCCCCCTCTCTCTTTCTCTGCCCCCTCTCTCTTTCTCTGCCCTCTCTCTCTCTCTCTCTCTCTCTCTCTCTCTCTCTCTCTCTCTCTCTCTTTCTGTGGGCGGTGAATTACGTGTTTTTTAAGGAGCACGTGGAGTAATGGTTAACGCATAAGAGGCCCCAATGACGTCCGGGCTTGATCCCCATCCAAACCATGGTACACAAAACAAACACTCGGAAGAATCTGTCGGAGTTCACCTTTTTTTCTCACTCATTCTCTCATTGTTCCATCATCATGGATATGAGGCGGCTAGTGCTGGTAACCAGCATTGGTATTCAGCATCCAGGAAAAATGTCTAGCCCCCCTAACCCCTAAACTATTTCAAATCACGCACTTAAATTATAGAAGAATCACTCTAAGAAGGCGTCACACTGACAAGTCGGGAAACAAATGAACGCGACGGCATTGTAAGAGATAGTGATGAAGCCATTTACAAATGATTATCTTTAAACGAAATCACTGATAAAATGAGTGCATAATTAGCCAAACATTCGCTGTCAAAGCGGCCCCTTCTTATACTAATATCTCTATGTACACGAATGTGTTTTAATAATTTCCCTAATTTAAAAAATATCCCCATGAAATTTATGATAACTACACTTAAAAAGTGTACTTGTATATATGTATGTAGGTGAATTTATATTTCATGTGGTACTTTATCAAGTATTTTATTGGTAATTCAGTGTTCATTCATTTTATGAATTGTAACAACATAATCCGATTTGGCCATCAACGTATTACGTTGACTTTCGGCACTATCTGTTGGCAGTTAAATATTTTCTAGTATGACACATTACATGACATATTTTCTAGTATGACATGATAAATAGAAGATCCGTGAGGCACTGCCAAGTGCTCACAGATCTGGCATGTGATCTCACAGTACTAAATGCACGGTGCTGTGAATTTCGCAGCCTTCAGAAGCTTAATGGCCAGCATTTTAGCGCATGCGCACATGAATTCTCTTGCACTGCCTGACACCATTAGGCTTTCTCGTTCGCCGCTATTCTTATACATATTAAGAGCGTTTTATCTGATAATCAAACAAAACTGATATTTTGAAACAAAATGGTGTAGCACTGCACCACATGCTGTACTGTATGCATGTGAGCAATTTGCCTGAATTGTTTAGAACAAAGAGAGCCAAAATACAGAGAAGGTGAATGACAATTTAAATTACGAACTAAAGATGCTTCAACAACACATACTTTCTCACATTATTACTATTATTTGCATTTGTAGAAAATTTACAGACAAATAAGATCTGTGCCATTATTTTAAGCGCCGTCTGCTCCATCATTGGAAAAAAATACGGAGTACTTTGTGGCAAAAGTTTTTATAAATTGCATTAATTTCAAGCAGAAATTACGCAAAAACTACCTGTTTTTGTTTTTTACAAAACTGTACATGACGTTTTCAAAGATCTAATATTTTAGAACATATTTTATATAACAAAAAAATATTTTGAATTTGACTTTGATTATTTTGGCTGTTATTAGATGTGGTAAACATAATCTTCCTAATATAATTGTGAAGCTTTTTACTTTGTAGAAAAAGCAGATGAATGAGTGTATGAGTTTGTGAGTGTATGAGAGGAATGTTTCATTTATATTAAATTAAAAATGCATTGTAGTTGTTGATTTATTCTGTACAACGTATTCATTTCAAATTAATGATTTTAATTACTATAGAAAATTAGTAAGAATTTCACATATTTGTGAATTCGTGTCATCGGCTTAGTTAGGGATGCTGAAGCTCCATGATTTCTCCCCCTGCAGCAGTGCGGCAGTGGCAGAGATTTTTTGCTAGAGTAGACACGTTTTGAGATAGTAAAAAATACGTGTTTCGTGTAGTAGTTTTTTCGAGTTTCTGACTCGCACCCGTGCTTTCGATCGTTTGACAGCTGTTTCCGAGCACGTCAATTGTCATCAGTGCCGTTTGCCTATTGAACGTATTATGCCGAGAGATGGCGGTGATTCCTTCCCTGCTGGTTGGCAGATCGGGCAGCGTCCGGCACGTCGGCTTACTGGGTGTTTCCTGCTCCTGGTGTCTCTTCCCAGCGAGGCATCCCCTCAGCCTGGACAAGCTCTAACCTGTCGACTGTTCTTCCGGCATGTGTGGTAGAGAAGTGCTTGAAAGTGTGTGACGCAATACAGCAAGAAAAAGAAAGGAAAGATCGCGCGCGATCCGTGGCTCATTGGTTAGGGCACTGTTCCCGCATTCTCCTGGTGTTGACTGGAGAAGCAAACGGAAAACTATCGATCAGACTATTCGTCCACTAGAATTTTCCTCCAGACACTGGCTGAATTAGACCTAGCTTTATAGGTAGTAGCGAATATACGCTGCCATGGAACTCGATCCGTAGAACCTCCCAATCAGTGTCCCAGCAGAGACAGTGTCAATGCTGACTCTGAGCTTCACTCAGCCGATCAGATTATCTGATAGCGCCTTCCCTCGACACCAGTAAGTGTGAAACACAATAAAAATCATAAGATTTAATTGGATTTCGAGCGTAATTCGAGGATGCGTAAACTCTGTGAGTTTACGGTCAACGTCCCCGCAAGTCAACGGGCACGACGATTAGGAAAAGGAAATTAAAAAAATTGAAAACGAAATAAGTATTGGAAAATTCCTTATCGTTATTTTATAATTGCTGTATTTAATAAATGATATTTCATAAATGTTCAATTAAATGTTTACCAAAAATAGTTAATTATAGTCATTACTTGAAATGTACGTCTCTACGAAATGAATCAAATGACGCTAACATTAAAATAGGTCCTACTGAAATTCATATTTATTGTTTCGTGTATTTAACAAGTGATTATATTAAACACTAACTAAACAAACAAAATGTCTTTTAGTGTTTAAGCTCTCCGTGGAAATTGTATTATTTTGTCAGTAAGTACTTTTACTTAAAAGTAATATTTAAAATAATTTCCAAGCACTTTTTCTAGCTTAAACGCTGTAGTTACCGTTATTTGTTGAAATCAATCAAGAAATCAAGAAAAGCATTTAGTTTCTTGATACAACTTTCACATTTTTTTCGAACCTAGGAGGGGGCGAGGATACGTTCCAACAATGCCCCTGGCCCAAAATTGTCTAGCTCCGGCACCGGGCGTGGTAAGGGAGGTCGTGGGGTCCGCAGCTGACGGAGCCTCCGCCCAGCGCCTCCGCCCGCCCCGATGCGCTGATGCGCTCGCTCGGCCGGAAACGACGCGCTGTTTCGTTTATCGCACATTATAAATAGGAACAGCCGGCCATTCTTCGCGACACAAGAGTCGCCGCCACTTGCCCAGAAATAGCTCCGAAGGCGGTGCTGCACCACGCCGTGACCTCTGGCCCTCCCCCACCCCACTTCCCGCCCCCTCCCCAGTCCTCTTCCGGGCCTGGCTCTGCTATCTTAAAAAAAATATAAAATTTATTTATATTCTGTATGAATTTACAAAGTTCAGTTGGTATTCAACTTTGCATTCGTATTTACCGACAGACAATCTAACTTAATCAAATTTACAACTGAATCGGAGAAAACAAAAACGTTCGAAGTTCAGGAGCTTCAAATTTTGAAGAGCAAGCAAAAATGTTCTAAATTCCGGACATCGATTATTTTCTCTTAACATTAATAGTTGAAGGACGCTGTAAAGAAGTCACAGAGTTCGCGGACAACGAACGTTTATGCATACAAAGAGAATTTATATTTTAAGAACAGTTAACCCACCGTTAACTCACAACTGGCAAAATGTGACATCGAACCTTTTTGTTTGCACCGATTCAACTGACACTAAACTACATTTGACAAGGGAACTCACAGAACACCTCAATTGGTTTATTCTGTATTACTGCGAATGTTCAGGCATGCATGTAAAGGAAATCTATTTTTATTCCAGGGTGATCTTCTATACATTTAACCACTTTGAGATTTCAATTTTGGTTGATCAAGTGCAGGTGAGTAAAAGTTATTGGCGAGATAGGCAATATGTTAAGTGATTAGTTTGATGTTTAGTTCTTGTTCTCGGGTTCGAATTTTGTTTGTTGCTTTTGTTCTATTTGTTGCTTTTATCTCAATGTACGAAATTAATATGATGAAAGAGGAAACACAAGGACCTGGAGGTCATCTTGGGCGAGAGGTTTTGGTCGACGAAGATAGTGCAAACAGCGTTCCTTTGGTTCCAATACATGTGGATTCCAACACATGGTAACAGTGTTACCATCAGCTATTATTTCTTATGTTTTTACAGTATTGTGATCATGAGAATTCTTCATTTAGAAACAAAACATCAGAAAAGGAAAAACATCGATCACAAAAAATAAATGTTGAAGAAACATTTCCATTAATGCATCAATGTTTAAAACATAGATTTTTCTACAAAAATATCAATGTTTCGAAAACATCGACATCGATGTCGCACCCCTAGAATTCAAATTGTCTGCTAATATGAAAGTTTCAATTGTTTTCAAATTCATCACCCTCATCACAATCACACCACCATTCTGGCTTCGTACAGATACTTCATTGTAAATTATTAGCCGTGTTCAAGTTCTGACAACTCGGGATGTTGATGACGATGTTCTCAAAACATTGAGGTTTTTATAAAATCGTCGATGATTTTAACATCGATATCTTGAAGCCGATATTTTTTTAACATAGATATTTTGTATTAGATGTTTTTAAGGGGTCAATAATTTAAAAGAAAAAGTTTTAAAAAATCTATTATAATTTTCAGATTTTCACAAATTGAGTATTCTTCAGACCAATGGGCCCGCGGCGAAAAATAAATAAAATTGAGCTTTCGTCAGTATAGAAGCCCCTATTATTTTTGAATTATCGAATCAGATAATCATAGTTTCGTTAATTGTCTGGCGATTTTTCGAGTTTTTTTTCTTTTCAGTTAAATCTGATCAAAAAATATTAATTAACGATATCTCTTTCCAATTAAATCCCTCCCCCGCGTGAACTTCAATTTTGCTAATCCAGCTTTGAAAGCAACGATGTTTAAAAACATCGTTGATTTTGGGTCGATGTTTTAATTTTGAGGGTCGATATTTAAAAACATCGATGTTTTGTTGCCGATGTTAATCCCTACTGACGTGATTTTCTTAATATATATTTATTAATGAATGAATATACATAATTCAGTCATTCAATTATATACATACTGCATCATATTTATTCTTTCTAACTTAATAGACTACGTGATGCCATCTTTTTTGTATGATCGTTGTGATTATATAGAACCGGTGTCAGTTCATTCGAAGCCAACACGCAAGGTGCAAATAGCATCCGCTTAGATAATTTGTTGCTGTGCATTGCAGAGTTTGTCATCATATATGTCAGAAAATAATGAAAACTATTTGACGTGTTCTAAACTGATAAGATCGGGCCAGCATTGCAACTGAATAGCCTGTAAAGCTATTGGTTATACTCCGATAATTTACTGGAATGTTTTGTTATACAATAATATTGTAGATATTTGTTTACGTTATAATGTATATATTACATTTATTCGGTTAGTAACGAATTTCTAAAATGGACTTCCGATTCAGATAAGTAGATATTCACGTTTCACTACACATTGGTCATTCTTATTTTTTTCTTTCTTTCTTTTTCCCACTCATACGCCGCACCACTACTATAGACATCCTGTTCTGCGGAACAGATCGAACACGTCTCCAGCCGCCCGTGATTGTCTCGTCCCGTGCCAGCGCCTTCGCCACTTACCCGTCCCCTCCCCCCGCGCCACCCCCGCCACGGCACGTCGTGACGAACCGACGCGACGGCCTCCTCGAGCGCGCCGGTGCGTCAGCCACCGCTCGTTAACCCGCGCCGTCCACAGGCAGCTCTTACGAGAGCGTACATGCACTTTGGCCCGAAATAGCCCCTTTGCGAGGGCGAAGAGCCCCCGCTGCCCGCCCTAAACACGCTTGCCCTTCCACCCTCCCGAACGCTCACCCGCCCGTCCGCCCTTCGCCCCCACGCCCCCCCCCCCACGCCCGCCCCCACGCCCGCCCCCACGCCCGCCCTCACGCCCGCCCCCACGCCCGCCCCCACGCCCGCCATCACGCCCGCCGCCCGCTCGCTCGCTCACCCGCTAACCCTCCCGCACCATGCCCTAAACCCGCCCGCCCTTCCTAAACCCGCCTGCCCTAACCCCTTCCGCCAGCCCTCCCGCCCTCACACCCGCCCTCATACCCGCCCGCCGTATCGAGCTAAATTTGACGGCAGTCGTGCCGATCGCGACGTTGGCGATAGCTTAATTGGAGGGGTGGGCGCGGGGCGTGTCGGGGCGGGCGAGGCGGCGCGGTATTAGATGTCGAAGCGACGAGTGGTCGGCCGGGCGGCCGGGCGGCCGCGCCGGATGCAGATCGCATTTCCTGCCCCGCGCGGGACGTGTACGTCGTTTCGGCGGCCCTTGTTTCGTTACGGGACTCGCGAGCGACGGAAACAGGCGCGATTCTGGCGCGGCGTGCCCGCTGCGTTTTTGCTGCCTGCGGCGGGCAGAGTTCGAGGCTGTACTGAGCTCGAGCTTGCGCTGGCCGGGGCGCTCGTGAAGTCGGTCGCTCTGCCCGCCGCAAAAAAGAAACAAAAACGAAGAAAGAACACAGTCTGTCACTTGCCATCCGTTTTGCGGGGTAGAAAACTATTTAACCTTTCAAATGACTACATAGCATGGCATTGTTTTACTTACACATACTGATCTTATGGCTGTTGTACACGGTGTTGTTTTTTGAAAAAATTGTTTCATATAGGGGGCTTCACACATGCGGCATTTGGCGAATACCGTGCAACCACTCGCCGAATCCCGAGTAACGTGGACGGGTTGCTTGAGATTCGCCGAGCGCCGAACATTCGGTATTCGCCCTACCCACCGCGTGTCGGTCATATCAAAAGTAGCGAACATTCGCCAAACACATCATGTGTTCCAGCGAGCAGTACCTCGCTGCTCGGCGAATGCGTGGAGCCACTTATAAAATCTAGCTTTCACACGGTAAAATTCGGAGAGAAGTATATGGTTTTATAAAAAAACATAAAATGGAACACTCCTATTTTCGTTAAATAATTGTACGCAACAACAAATCAGCATTTGTCAATGCCGTCGAGAGTAACGCACCTGATGAAAGATCCACGAAGCTCAAATGATAAAACGTCGAGTCATATTCCGTCTGGACGTACTTAAGGTCCTCGAAAGATAAGAGACCAAGACATGATATACACGCTTTCTTTTGACGAACGATTCCGGGACTTTTTGCGAACACGCGCATGTGCTCTAAGAGTTATCCGGTAGCAGAGCCACCGTGCGCTTGCGAGAGTGCGCTAAAAGTCCCGGAATCGTTTGTCAAAAGAAACCTTTAAATCGGATCTAATCGAGCAGAGAAATGACTACAGGCCGGAAGTGTATTATAGTCTCAAAGCAACATGAGAGACCGAAACAGTAACGTTATTTCATGGTATTCCCCATAGCGGGCGGGTTAGATAATTTTACGAAACCTTTAACCATACAGTTGGTGTATAAAAGGTTTTATAAACAAAATTACGTACGTTTAATAAAAATAGTTTTATAAATAAATCTTACAGTTTTGAACAAAGGGCATTACACTTGTCAAAGTGTCGTCGTTCCAATTGAAACGTGTGAAAGAATTCCTGGAAAATGCGACTATCCTACAAAAGTTCTACAAAAGTCCTACAGAAAAGGATATACTCATAACAAGTAGATTAAAAATCTTCCCTAAATCACAACTTTAAACATATTCAAAACTTGTGATTAATAAAAGTCCAATTTCTTCTCACGCTACTAGAAATGATAGTTTTTGCTACCATTCTATTTGAAACTGAAACAGGATTTTGAGGCATGGAAAAGCCAAAGATCTAATCTTTAATAATAATTGTAATAGTAATAATAATAATAATAATAATAATAATAATAATAATAATAATAATAATAATGAAAATAAACAATGCGCTCAATTCCCTAATTAGTGGTTGTAGCATGCTTGCGCGAACAGATAACACCACGGCATAAACAGATGCCACCATATTACATCGGAATATGTCCAGAATGCATTGGCTTTACAGTCTTCTCCCTTCTTCTAAGACTTGCAGTCAATTAATCAATGGTGGAAGCACCATACGCTCAAGGCAGTCACAATGACGACGATGGTGATGTGGTGGTGATATAAAGAACAACTTTACCTGTTCTCAGATTAAACAACACATTTATTTTTCGTAAAATCGATTATTAAACGATTTTCGGAAAATATATCGTTTGGAAAATTTTGCTTATTAGGTCTTCCTTATGAAACTGCCTCGTTAATTACAGTGATAAGTTTGTGTTTTGACTCTTTCGATTGAGATGTCACTCGAAGCGCCATTCTTCACTTCCCATCACCATTTCGCCACACCACTTCCTCCTGCGCCACCCTATCACCCTTCACCCAATCATCCCCCTCGCACAGCCACCCACTTCCCCTCGACCTACCATGCCCTCGCCACACCATCCTCTCGTACCACCCCCCCTCTTCTCATCACCATTTTACCACACCGCTTTGTCTCCCGCCACCCTTTAGTCTCGCCACCCCCTCATACCATTACCCCTTCGCCCCGCCGCCCCCTCGCCCAACCCCTTCTTATCACCCCCTCATCCTACCACCCCTCTCCCATCCTTCATTCCTTACCCGTGCCTTGTACACCTGGCCCCTTAACCCTTCGCACGCTTCCTCCGTCCATCTCTCCCCCCCCCCCCCCAGGTCGTATGCATCGCTGGTGTTTTGGTAGACGTTCGCTGGGACAGCAAGTAACTTACTGGCTTTGCAACTTCTATTAGTGGACTTGACATTTAAAATAGTGTTAGGATTTCCCGCGAATATCGCTGATGTACTAACAGTTGCGTTTGAAATGTGTTTCAAACGCATGCAGAAACGTTTCGCGGTTTATTTTTCTTTCCTTCTGTTTTTTTAATCGTCTGCTTGGGCGAGTTAAGATGTTTTCGAAGGACCGATTTCTCACAAACCACCGGAAATTTAACCGGAAATTTAAAAGAAACGATCAGTTGAAAACTGCAAAGTAATTTAACCTTGACACAGAATTTAATTATATTTATTTAAAAAATATGTTTTTCGGTTTCTATGTTTTTTTGATTAAGTGAATTGTCACTTCAGCTCCCGCTCATATTTTCAATTATGATTATTATATAAGAATTTTTGACACAATTCAATATTATAGTAATAAGTGAACTTTTATTACACTTCTATTTAAAGAGGAGTATATGCCGTGGTCCCTTTTTGTGAATTGCGCCGATTGCTGGCTTAACACTTCTTCACAATAAGTCAATTTCTTCAAATTTGTATCTAAATAAAATTTCCTATCTTTTTTACGAAGATTGCACTTCCAAAACATAAAATAGTAATTATATTTGAATATTTTGTCAGTCACATGTCTCAAACTTTGTTATGTTGTTCAATGCCGTGTCTAGGGCGACAACGTCATCATACACAATTCAAAAACCATTAAAAAAGAAATAATGCTATAAATAAAATGTATTGAACTATGGCTCGACTTCTGTGATGCACAATGAACATATCCGCTTATGAGTACATTAACCATGAAAGGCAATATGAACACTCAATAAACATGTGATGCCCGTCAAGTCAGTTGGAAGCCACATTGGACTTTGCATTTCTTGGAAATAAATACTGGGAATTGCCGGAAGGGCGAGCCCACGTGGATGGGGTTTCACAACACGTCACGGCATTTAGTAGAACTAAAAAACAAAAAAAGAAAAACCGTGGACAAATTGGGTTCCGGGGAGGTCGGTAAGCTATTTCATCTTTAATAAAGTGGGACCGGGAAGTAATTGACAGACGTCGGGAGAGAGAAATACATTTCGTTCCCACCGGTTACACTCTTGCCCCCATGGGCTTCTGGGCCTGGCTTCTTCTCTTTGTAGGAGAAAGGTCTCTACAAAAGAATGCGATACTCGCGTTTTTGTCGCTTCCTTGAAATACAGGAAAGATAAAATGATGGCTGCGAAGGCAGAAACGTGGGTGGGGTTGGACATTACATCTCCCAAATAAAGAAGTGCAGCAGAAAAAGTAAACAACGAAGATGAAATCATTGATGAAATTCACTCTTCGTGGATAGTGCACTGGTGTGTGAAATATTTCATTGAGTTCGTGAATGGTGTATAGTGTTTAATTTGTGCAACCTTCATCGAAGAGATTTATATATACCAGGTATTCATGAATATGGCAATATAGTTGTTAGCTTGTTTGTATGGAGAACATACCGATATGAGTTTCTGTATAGAATGTGCGAAAACTAACTCAAGATTATGCTGTGATAAATCAAGTCAATAATGAACAAATATATAGTAAAACTTTAAAAACATTATAGACCCTAGGTCCTCTTAACTACATTACTTTGTTGCTAACCGTTAAATTGATGAAAATATTAAGTCGGTGATGTACAAATATGGAGATGAGAGGAAAAGTAACACGTAGGAGAAAAATATATTGACTAATGCATTTGCAATTTATTTTACAGATTATTTACCATTTCTGAATACTAGTAGGGTTGCAAACTTTGACAATCTTTGCAAAGATACGAATGAGTTAAACCGGAAGCAACGTTAAATGAGTTTTTACAATATTTACGTCATGTTTTCACAATATTAATCAATGTGTTTTAGATTAATCAATGTCCCGTAGCGTTCTATTTAAGAACCAGTCACATTACGCATGTTCACAATCAGAAATCAATCCCTCGTCCAGAATCTGAACACTGAAGTATTAACTAAACAGTATGACACCAAAGCAAAGCGAAGCAACGCATCAAAATCAATGAGGCAACACAACCATTTGCACCCGCATCTTCACAACGGACAATGACCCATCCGAGCCGTGTCGTAACGCAGGTTTCGAGGTGGCCTCGCCCGCCCCAAAGCGAACTCCTGCTTCGAGACTCCAATACTCCGAGGCCAAGCGCGGGTCGGGGCTCTACGCAACACGCGTGCGTGCGTGCGTGCGTGCGTGCGCGCGCGGCTGCGTGCGCGCGGGTGGGAGGGCGAGGCTTCAAGGCAAGGACCTCGCCGCCACCGCCGCCCCCACCGCCACCGCCGGAAGTGGCGTAACCGCGGCCCGCCGCCAGGCAGCCGGGATGTGACGTCACAGCCAGGAATGCGCCTCCTCGCTCGATAGCGCGCCCTGATAAATTGGGTTAATTTCGGTCGCTCCCTCCCTCCCGCCTGCCTCCGGCCCTCTGCGGGCGGCGGCGGCGGCGGCGGCGGCGGCGGCGGCGGCGGCGGCGGCGGCGGCGGCCCCCGCGGCGAGGGACCCGAATTTCGGCGACACGCCGACGTGGTTGGAGTCCTACCCGCGTAACACGAAAAACGTGGACGCGAGGGACCACTTCCACAATGGTATAGAGATATTACTGTAAGAAGGGACCGCTTTGACAGCTACTGCTTGGTCAGTGCTCGCAATATCACACCAACTAACGTCGATGCACTCATTTTGTCAATGCGTTCGTTTACAGTTAGCTCATTTGTAAACGGCTTCATCACTATCTCTTGCAATGTTTTCGGCCTGCATGACGTTCGTTTGTTTCCCGACTTGTCATATATAGAGTAATTCCTCTATATATGTTTCCCATCCGATGCAGTATAACGTCGCACTTGTGTGTGTAGAAGCTCTTGTGGGTGAAATAAGCATTAAAAACAAAGTGTACTAATTTTGTACTGATCGAGAACATACTCTAATCCACACCAAAAAGATCACATTTACCAATTTGTTATAATCACAAAGTCATAAATTCTTCAAGGGCGTTACTGGCGGATGAGGTTCTTGAGCTGATAAAGATAATTGTTTCTGTTTTTTTAAATTCCCATTCTTAATCTCCAGATATTTCATTGCCATCACGTGTGACGTCATGGCCGTCGCCATTCAGACCTACTTCAATTATTCTAGTCTTAGAACTAAAAAATTATTAAAAACACCCACACATTTCAAATTTACGTGACATGGTTGCCTCTAGTGTTCGGTTAACTACATCGGTTTAAAGGACCGGTTAGTGCCAGTGGAAACTACGAGTACTATTGAACTAGACGTACGTCTTTCCCCAAATGTACATTTTTATGTATTACCTCATCTTCTCATTGTTTTCCTTAAATGTCTGAGAATCATGTATCTGTGTAATTCATAATCGTCAGAATCATCAAGTCATTGGAATACAAAATACCAATTTTGTTTTTCAGGTTTCTTCTCTCTCTCTCGAGGCCCTTGATTTGCGACCCTTTAACTTACATATAATCCATTTTAGAATTGGTGCCTATTAAAAAGTATCGGAAAAATATCGGAACATATGCGTTGTAAAAAAACAAATACAAATACAAACGTTTACAAATACCTTAAATTCTACACATTTTAACTGTCGTAATAGTATTTCGTTAATTTTTGTGCGTATTTAAAAATGAATTATTTCATCAAGTTTATGTTTATTTTACTTGCTCGCTCGCTTGAAATTGCTGAATTGTTATTTGTGAAGATAATGACCTTCTGGATTGAGATGAATTTTCCTATGGATAATATTATTTTTTTATTTAATTAAGTGTACCAATAACCCTAATAAGATATGAGGGTGGCAATTCAAAAGTAATTAAATAGCATTTTATCGCAAATCTGTTCGTTCGTCATTATTTTGTTGTGAGTAAAGAAATAGTAAATAATATTAAACTCCTGATCTTCATTATACGGCACTTGTTCACATCTTCTCCAATAGTTTTGAAGGTTATCAAGCTCAGTGATCACGGGATCCATGGGCAGTCAGTTCATGACAGGGAAAGTGCAGCGTTCGAGGAAAGAAGTTGATAAACGTAACAGATGCACTTCTCGTAAGTGGTATCGCATGCTAATAGTGGTGAAAGCATAAGTGTGCAAATAGAATAATGCTCAATTGAGTATTATTCAGTTATCAACAGTAAGTATGTAATATTTGCAGATTAAAAATATTTTGAGGTTACATCTTTGTCAGATTGGACCTTACGTATGAATCGTACGTACGTCGTGATTTTGTTTTTCTGATTTATTATATACAAATTACTGACCTAACATTTATGCAAAATATTGATATGTCCATCCTGAATACAAGTGAATGAAAAAATAGAGTATGTATATAATTAATTTCTATAAAGATGAATTGAATCTTTTATTTCAGAAACCATTAAGGTGCCAAAAAAAGTTAATGGAATATTTTCCCTTAAAGTGTATACGGATTGTAAATGTTTACCTTCAAAAAATGTATTAATATTCACGTTCCTTTCAGCAAAATATTAAAACACCTACCAAATATTTAATATAGATACTTTCATCACAGAAATTGGCAAACTTGACTTCATAGGTTTCTGAAATAAACGATTCAATTGAGGCTCTCCTCTTTTTCTTCCACATATTTTTAAACACTTCCTTTCACTTTCCAGTGCCGTATTTTCAATCGTACACAAACATGCTAGACGCCAATCCTCGTTGCGTTGATGACACCATGTAGCGAGTCCCCTTTCAGCGCGCGCTTAGGCGAGACAGGGACTTCAGGCCGCGTGTGATGTCAGCGCCCGCAGCGATGCGGACGAGGCAAGGGGACCTCCTCCCCCACCCCCTCCCCCTCCCCCTCCATCCTCTTCCCCTTCCTCCGCCCCTGGCCGTCGGATTCGTTGAACCCGCGGTGCCCTCTCTCAGCGACCCCTGGCGGCTCTCCACTGATCTACTCGCACCGCTCAGCGATGTGGCGTACGCACATTTGCCCGGTCATTGGATGGCTGTGCCGCATCGCGTCGTCGCGTCCCCGACGCACTCGCCACTTCGTACCAACCTCTGCCCGCCAACAGCCCCTCCCCCGCCAGCACTCCCCTCTCGCCGGTATACGTCGCCATTGCCGTTCCCGACCCATCCGTTCCGACTTGCCTGTTCCGACCTGCCATCCGTTCCGAGCTCCGTCCCGCCCTCGGTACTTTGGCACCTTCTGCTTGTTATTTCCTTTCACTGGGGGAATTACTAGCAGATGGAATTACAAGTTTACCGTCCGACCCGATTCCAACACTTCAAATGCTCTCGATTTTCCCCTATCCTCCATCCTATGCTTCTCCCCGACCCGACGAATTCCTTCCCGTTCGCATTACTTTAGCAACGACCCGATCCCACCCCAACCCGACCCTCTTCCCGCTCTATTATAGATGCGCTCTCGATTTGCTCCCAACCCTCTCTTAAGCATCTCCTATGTCCCGTCTTGCTCTCGATTTCTTCGTATCTGCCCCTACTCGTTCGTAGTCGTTTACGACCCTTTCCCACTCGAACCCGACCCTCTTCCCGCCCTAGATGCGCTTTCGATTTGCTCCCGACCCTCTATTAAACAGTTGGCGTGTCCCATCTTGCTTCCGATTCCTTCGCATCAGCTCCTACTCGTTTCCTCTCACTTGTTCTCACACAAACTCAACCCAAAGCTCTAAAAATGCTCTCGATTCGCTCCCGTCACATACTACCTTAGCTCTTCCTCCATTTCTACTAATACTCCAGCCCGCTCCCGATACATTCGCATCTCCTACTCATTCTCACCCAACTGCCACTTGTTCCCACCCCGAACCCTCCGCTTCCAAAACTCTCCCCACACGTCCTGTTTCCTCCAGCCCCGCACCGCAACTGCTTCCGAACGACTTGCATGCACCTCTCGACTGAGCCGTCTCTACCCCCGTTGTAGCTGACGCCAGGTAGGTAAGTTAGTCTAAGAAAGGACCCCCGTGACAAGTCGTAAAACAAAAGTAAGTCATGCTGGACGTTGGCATTGCAAGATGTTGTGTCGATGGGGATCGCAAATGAACCAACTGCAAACAAACGCATTAACGAATTGAGCATATGCAAGTAAACTGCAGTTATGCTGCTAGCAGTAGCCATGAAAGCGGTCCCTTCTTGGAGTAATATCTCTGTATCTTCTCTCGCGGGCTTTGGTCCCCGGCTCGGCGCGGCGCGCGAGCGGACGCGAGGACGCGCTAGGCTTCCGGCCGGGAGGCGATGACCTGCCATCGGCAGCGAGCGGCACCAGAACGCCGACGCCATCACAGCCACTGCTTAGTGTTAAGGCGGCTCCACACATGCGGCGGTCGGCGAATCCCGAGCAACCGCTCATCGAATCGCGAGTAGTGTGGGTTGCTTGCGATTCGCCAAGCGCCAAACGTTCGGTATTCGCCCTACCCACCACGTGTCGGTCTTCAGGACACATCAATGGGAGCGAACATTCGTAGCTTGTTGCTCAGCGAATGCCGAATGTGTGGAGCCGCCTTTAGGTTAGCTTCCCTGGATCGCCTCGGTCATGCCGACATTGGAGCATCATTGGTCTAACTCAAGTGTTTCAACGGTAATTGTCTCTCAGGTAACCCAGGTTTCCAATGGGACCCATATCGATTCCCTGGGAGTCAACAATTGATTGATTGTTAATAGTGAGTACACAGTTATAGTAATAGTGAGTAGTGACAATTGATTGATTGTTAATAGTAGTACACGCCATAGCGACAGCACTATCAATCGCATGCGCAGATGCACTAAAGTGATGCGAAACTTGAACTGCACATGCGCTGAAGATCGATAATACATCAATTTTGGAGGATGCACAAACCCCCTAATGATTCCAGGCTCGTCAACTTCTAAGGTCATTATATACAGTTCCGTACCTGAAGTGTACGGTTTTCCTCGAAAGGTGGTGGTGGACTTCCCCTGCTGGTTGACGAGATCCGTCGCCGAACTACCGTCGGCTAACGGGCTTTTCCTCAACCAGGCATCTCCCACCAGCGGAGCACCGCCCGAGCCTGGACAAGCTCTAGGCTCTCGACCGGCCTCCCGCATGTACAGTAGTGTAGTGCATGTTATTGTATATGTGTGTTATTCAGGAATGAGAACATGACAAGGAAGAGGATGAAAATATCGCACATAATCCCCGGCCCGTTTGTTAGGATACTGTGCACCGGGGACATTTACCTGGTGTTGTGTTGAACGGAGAAACCACGAAAAATCTACGGAACAGAGAAGCACACAGCCGCCAGAATTCTCCTCCAAACAGCGATTGAATTCCACCTAGTTGACAAGCTAGTGCCGAAAATCCTGCCACCGTCAGGGATCGAACCTAAGACCTCCTGGTCAGAGGCACTGCAGTGCTACCAGTTGATGTCCTGTTCCACCGATCTTCGGATGAAGTTGACGAAATCTTAAAGGTCAATACGGAGTTTAAGCTCGGCAAAGCGTTACAACAATTGACAGAATTATCGATTTTCTGCGCATGCACGATTAGAGTTTTGCATCGCTTTGAACACCTGATCAGGCAGAGAAGATCGATACAATTCAACTCTGAGAAGATCTATACAATTTCGCCGTGCAAAAACACCCTATTTGGGAGTTTAAGCACTGCATAACGAACAGCAATCGCCAGCACTATCGATCTACTGCGCAAGCGCAGGTCGAGTTCCGATTCACTTTTGTGCATCTGCACATGGGCAGCAGATCTTGCTAAACTTGGTAAACACCTACCACCATGCTGGCGTTGTCTTCAATGGTTTCACAATTTTACTCATCCTCCTGTTCAGCGGCGGATCCAGTGGAAGGAGCCATGGGGATCAGGCCTCATCCCAAAAAAGGTCTAAAGTTTTCTTTTGTTACCTCCGTTTATTTGGAAAAATTGATTTAAATATTAATGTTGGAATTGTGTGATTATTTTTAAAAAAGGACTATATATTATATATTATATATATATATTATATAATATATATATATATATATATATATATATATTATATATATATATATATATTATATATATATATTATATATATATAATATATATTATATAATATATATATATATATATTAAATATATATATATATATATATTATATAATATATATATATATTATATATATTATATTATATAATATATATATATATATATTATTTATTATATATTATATATTATGTAATATATATACTACAAAAACACATTATTAGGCATGAAAAGTGACGTTTTAGGCACTTACATTAGGTAGCAAAATAATTAAACTAGGTATTTAATAAACATTAGACGTGAAAAGTTACGTTACTGACATCTAAAACTAATTACAAAAGGATTAAATTAGGCTAATTATTTAGGAAAGTCAAGTATTTTTACATATATGAATGACTACAAGCATATTATTTTATTCACAATTATATCATTCATTCATTCTATCACATTATTCATTCTCAACCTGTCAACAGAGCAACTTCTCCGTGAATGGGTGAACTTGCCCAAGTGCTTGCTGATCGGAGACGAGCGTAAAACGTGTTCTTTATAATAACTTGCAGAGCTCCTTACATTCTTCTTTCGTGTATTGGGTGAGAGATTTCGATGCGTAGTCGATTGCGTGTTTGATCAGGGAATATTCGCGTTACCAGAAATTCGAGGAAGTATTTGCGTTTCCGTACAACTAATTTAAAAAATGAGTAATTAAAATATGAAAATTCTTCAAAATTACTTGTTTTAATCACTTTTTGGCAATCATTAAAATAGGCATCAACAGCCCTTTTAGAACATTTTAGGCATTATTAGATGCTTTCGGAAGATATATTTTTGTCATAATTCGTAAATCTGCAAATACTTTCCATGTCTTAAAGGAACTAAATACTCATTTGTCGAATAATCCGAGATCTACTTATAAGTAATGACTATAATTAACTGTTCAATGTAAAAAAATTATAAAATATCAGACTACTGTACCGCGACCTATAAAATTTCGATAACGATTTTATCGAGTTCTAATTTCTTTTTCAATTTTTTACTATTTTTTTCCATCAGTGTCATCAGGCCCCTTGACTTGCGGGGCACCGGGTGATCGCCCTAGCTGCCCATGCCTATTCTTCGATTTATTTAGAGCTGCACTTGGCAAGTCGTCAGCTGTTACGGTGTCATCCAATCGGGGGCTTACACATCACTAGAACAAATTTTACATCACTACGGTGACGTTCAACTTCATTGGATGACATCGCAACAACTGATTTACGTCAGGGGCAGTTATGTTTAAAATTAAATATAGCGCCGGCCCTGTCACCATCTATTTGATGACCAAAACTATGTAATGAAATTGTTAGATCCTTCGTTTCATTAGGGTAATTACGATTTGAGAATAAGCACATTACACAATTTCAGTACATTAGGATAAGCACGATACGAGAGTATGCTGGTTTTCACAATTATGTCGAGAGGAAATGGCATAAGAAAAAAACGAAAAATGTACTTCTGTTGATAAGAGGTTTTCATGTGTCAATTGAGTAGTCGGATGATAAGAGTGTTTGGCATCAATCTACATAATTTATGGGTTACATTAAGTTTAACATGTGTTTATACATGTAGTTAACATTTTGTTATTCGGGTGTTTTGAGGTATATTAAAAGAAAAGTTATTCCGTTTTTTTTAGTTTTGTTATCCATTGCATTTTTACGATTTTCACACACCGCTTCAAGAATTTTCTCATTTACTTTATTACTTAATTATATCACAACTCAATACACCCATATTTCATTCATTCAATACTCTAGAAGCCTTTGTTTTCTCCATTTATTTTTTCCAAAAAGCTTTGAATCAGCTCTACTTACACAACCCCTTACCAAACTACCTCGAGTGGGACTGATTCATCCTTTTACTTTTTCACCTTCAAATCTCTTTTTCAAAAACTAAAACTATATTATTTAAACTGTTGGACGTCATTAGTCACAATTCATTCCTGATTTTAATTCTTAAATAACTTTTAATCAAATATGTAAATATAGGTATCTCAACAACAGCAACTGAAATACAAATTATTCCAAATATACTTGTCTATCACTTAGTTATTGCAATATTCGTGTGACAAAGTCCTTTGCTTTCTCGAGATACTCTTCCGCATGACTTTACAAAAACATTAAATATTTGACAGCTGATAGTTCGTATTAAGCGCCTAGATAGTAAGAATCTTAGGGTGATATTTGCTACACATGTGACTGCAAGAACGGAGCAATTGAAATGAATGGATTAAAATTTTATCTATTGCAAGCTCTCGTTCGCCTTTGCTATGAACTCATATGTGAATATTTTAAATAGTGATGGCAACAATTTTTTCACGGGAAGACACATTGTGAAGCGAAATCTAGTTTTTTTCTGAGTGTACACTTTTCCTATAATAACATCATATATAGCACTTAGAAAATATGACCTTATCTAGAAATGAAATCGAAGATGGCAGTAAAATGATAACGAAAGGGGCCATGAGAAACAAATCTACAGTAATTCGAATTGAATTACAGCTTGGTATCCTTATATCGTTAAATATTTTTGAAATTAAGTGATTCATCATCTTTATTCTGTCCTATCTTAAACTCATGATTTTAATTTCATATTCTGTACGCTTTTTAGATATTTCATTATCAGTGAAAGCAGTACCCAAAGAAATAACGAAAGAAAGAAAGGAAACGAAAACTTTTGATGAATTTTTTTTTCCTTTGATTTCCTCGCCAAATAAATCCTGTACAATCCAAATCGAATTGGCCGTGAGAAAACAAAATAACACGTTACCATCATTCCCCCAAACCAGAACTTAGTTTTTATTCACAATCTCTAGAACGTGAAGAAAACCACGCGAATGTGAAGAAAACTACTTGGTCCGATATTGCTCCACGTAGCAAATTGAAATTGTACAAACGAAGAGAGCGGCCGTGTCAGATTTACGTCCGAGGCAATATGAAGATGGCGCTTCATTCGGCTTATCCGGCGCGGGCAGCGGGTCAAATGTTGCCTAATTATTCCCCGCGATAGAGGAGAGGAGAGGCCAGATCGGTCACGCGCGCGCTGGCGCTGCTCGAAGTGACGAGGCGACCTTGCCCAGCCGCCGCGCCGGGCCGCCCAGCGATGCGACATCGATAACAAAACATCAATGTTCAAAATTAAAACATCCATGTTCATAATTATTAGTGATTCCGGGCGCATCGACTGTCAAGGTCATTTGTCCCGTAAGTTTAGTGCATTTGTTGCTCGGGAGGTGGCGGTGATCTTGGATAGCGAGATCCGGCGCCGCTCTACGGTCGGCTTGCGGGGTTTTCTCCAACCAGGTATCTCCAACAGCGGGGCGCCGTCTGAGTCTGGATATGCTCTAAGTTCCCGACCGGTCTCCCGGAATGTGTGGTAGTGTAGTGCTTGTTAGCATAATTGTAAGGGGTGAAGATAGAACAATGAAGAGAAAGGGAAGGTCGCGCGTGGTCCGTGGCCCGTTTGTAAGGGTACTGATCCGGCATTCCCCTGCTGTTGATCGGAGAAACCACGGAAAAGTACCGTCTATGTTAATAAAATATCGGATATAACACACCAATGAGTTAAATAGGTTTAGTAACCTCTAGCATTAAATTCGTGCGCAAACAAATTTAATTTGATAGTGAATAATTAATTAATTTGATTAGGTTTGATAGTGCCGTCACCTCACTCCGTGTGCGAAATACCAAGAATTCAGGAAATACTAGGGCGTTGGGGATATATCAGACGAGGGATTGCCTTGCTCGATGAAGATAGTAGAACAAATATCGTTCGATTAGAACACATAAACTAACGTAATACCAACGTTACTAACGTAATACCATTAGTTATTATTTAATATTTAATCTTTTATAAAATTGTGATTATAGAAGCTTTTCGTTTACACAGAAAAGAAAAGGTAAAAATATCGACGTCAAAACAACGGTTATTTGAATGGATGTGTAAAGCATCTACGTTTCTATAAAACTGCCGTTGTGTCCTTCCCAATACAGATTGATGGCATTGGCCAGGAACATTTATCAAACGCGAAATCATCAGTGATTATTATACATTTTTATTTGAAATGTATGGTATCATAATTACTAGTCTATTCGGAATTAATTCCGAACTACTGTGTGCTTGTAAGAGCTCCAGAGCTTTTCAATGAAAATGTGAAGGGCTTTAAGAATTGGTGGGGAACATTATTATGACACATTAAGAATTAGTTCATAAACCTCCCCTAAGTTTTGAATTTCAAGAAAGACAAATTGTCGTGAAATGAGAGGAATATCAACAATCATTTGTTTTCACAGAAAAAGGGGTAGCGTGCACTGAAATAAAGTACAATGTGCAACATTTAAATATTTATTGTAATCTAAAAACACCTAACATAAGTACTGACCATTCTCAATAGAAGTTTCGGGAAAACATCAGTGAAGAAAATTTCCTTGAAAGTGGTTATGAAGAAAGAGAAACTGTGACCTCAAAACACTCCAATGTCAAAACTGTTAATGACGTTCTAAGACTTCAACAGTACAGTGTGCAAAATTTAAATATTTATTGTAATCTAAAAACACCTAACATAAGTACTGACCTCACTCAATAGAAGTTTCGGGAAAACATCAGTGAAGAAAATTTCCTTGAAAGTGGTTATGAAGAAAGAGAAACTGGAGAAACTGTGACCTCAAAACACTCCAATGTCAAAACTGTTAATGACGTTCTAAGACTTCAACAAGTTCTGGTGGAAAGGGCATTGTAACTCCATTTGAACATGGAAATAACTTGGAAATTTCAGACAGAAATAGAAGTCTTGCTTATTGGGAATATAACTTTTCCCTATTTGGCGATTTTTAAGACTATGAGGACAAATTTTTAACAACAAAAATTATCTAATTTTATATCCAATCACTTTCATCTTTGAATTGACTTTCAGATATTGTGTTTTATTTCTTCTTTTGGGGACCGTCAATGACAGTGGTGTCGAAAAATATGCTTAGAGACTCTGTCTAGAGAAAGATACATAGTGAGAAAGGCACATCATTTCTCAATCGTTTTAGGTTAGTTCTTCTATTAGCACTCGAAGTAGCCTATAACCAAAGAATCGTTAGTTTCCAAATAATAAACCGACTTTATACTACAATAATTTTCATTGTAATATGCATTTATTCAGGAACTGAAGGGAATTACCCATTGAAGGAATTTCGCATAAAAACCAACGTGCTACCTGAGGTAATGGGCTCTCGTCTCCCTCAGCGTCTCTACTCTCAAACAAAGTGCTTGTCGCCTCGTCTCGGCTACGCTCGTCCCATACCGTCTCGTTCCATCTCACCTCGCCCGTCTCATCTCGCTCCCGGCCACCGGGAGAGTTGGCTCAGAGATGAGAAAGATGAGATATAGATAGATAGATAGAAAGAGAGAGAGAGAGAGAGAGAGAGAGAGAGAGAGAGAGAGAGAGAGAGAGAGAGATGGATCAACTGATGTCCCTTTAACCGGGAGGTCCTAGGTTCGAGTCCCGACGTTGGCAGGATTTTCGACACTACCTAGGTCGAATTCAGTCGCCGTCTGGAGGAGAATTCTAGCGGTTGGCTGCTCTGATCGGTAGTTTTTCGTGGTTTCTTTGACCACCACCAGGCGAATGCCGAATCAGTTCTCTAACAAACGGGCCCGCACCGCGCGATCTTTCCTTCCTCTTGTCCTATCCTCACTTTTTACACACAGACTTACACTAACATGCACTACACTGCCACACATGCCGGGAGACGGGTCGGGAGCAAAGAGCTTGTCCTGCTTGGGGCGGTACCCCGCTGGTGGGGGATACCTGGTTGGGGAAAACCCGTTAACGGTAGGTCGGCGCAGGATCTCATCATAAAGCGAGAGAAAGATCATCGCCACCTCCCGAGCAAAGAACACGCATTATATTTACGAAACTAATGACCCTGTTAGTTGATGTGCCTGTAATCTCTAAACAATCAATCCATCATTCCCGACTCTAGCAGAAGTCTTATTTGCAAAAAATAAATACGTCAAAAACTTCTGCTATGTTTTCCTTCCACTTACATGAGTTAGTTACCAAGCTTCTATGATGGGCTTAATGGTGTGTGTGTGTGTGTGTGTGTGTGTGTGTGTGTGTGAGAGAGAGAGAGGGAGGGTAATCCCATTATATCGAAAACATATTCTTCATACGGAGCTTTGTAGTTAATCATATAAATTATTCCTAATGTAATCATTTCATTTGTGATAATTACCAAAACTATTCTTCAAAGAGTCAATTACTGGACCTGTATGATTTTAGTTTTACTTTCGAAAAATATAGTTTATTTCGACAAAAATTAGGAAACACTGATTTTGTTTTAAAGAGAAATATAACATTTTCCCAGAATTATTAGTTTGAATTTAGTTTCGGTAGGTAGCATTTTTTGAGTTTATTTTGTAGTTGTTTACTCTTCGTAATAACGAATAAAACTGCACTAAATGGTATTTGTAATTGGTCATAATACTTGTTGTAATCGCGTTTCCTTCTAAGAATGACATTATTGTATACAAATCAGATAAATCACTATTTTTTACCGCCGATTTGACTTCTTCCTCTTTGTCTCTCTGCACAAAAAGAGGGGGAAAAGTGATGTTTATTACTTCATCGCTTATAGTATATTCAAAATCGGGGAGTGACCCTTCGGGATGTTTTCTCGAAGCCAAATCGCACATTGAGTTCGTTCTTTTGAGTAGAGAGTATCAGGCTTCAATCCCGGTCGTAGTACTAAGTAGTTGATGCAAGCAGATTTCCGAGGGATTCTATCGTTTCTCTTATTTTACAATTGCTCTGTCAACATTATCATTGACTATCGCCTAATGGCCATGCTAACAAGGATCAGGTATCAAAACAAGAGAGAAGGGAATAAGAGATATAATCATAACTAATTAACATTTGATCGGAACGCTCCTCTTGTTTGCCCACTTCCACCTCCCAACCCGACTACCCCCTCCCATCTCTTACCTCTCAGACTTCCATCATCCTCCTCTTCCCTTCCCTTAACTGTTTCTCTCCAGCCTCTACCCTCTTCCCTTCCATCTCTACTTTTCTGTCTCTACGAGATAGCCCAGCGCAACAACGTTGTCACCGCAGTGTCTCTGAAAGGGAGGTCCTATGGTTCGCACCTCGACAGGGATGATTTTCGCTCTGATTTTCGCTAATCACTGACTGTAAGAAAACTCTAAATGCTGGCTGCTCTGATCCGATCAGTATGTATTATGTGGATGCCAGAGCAGTACCTACGGGTCATGGCCTGCGTGCTAAATTTCCTTCTTCGAGTACTCGCCTGACCGCTGTGGTGTGCGGATCGTTCCCGCAGCTCCGTAGTGTCTTACCTTGCTCGCCCGCGAGGGCGCCAAGATAAGGAAAAGTCTAGCGATAATAACCAGTGCGCACTAGCTCTAAGTGAACAGTTACAGTTGTGAAGCATAACGGTGTTTCATCCTCTTCATATTCAAATCAACTTAACAAAAGATAACATATACTAAAACTCAGTCGATTACCGAAGTATTTTCGGGTAGGATCAGTGGCATGTAGTGCGATTGCATGCTACTGACACCCGGGAAGCTGTTTACTTCAAGAAATGTCATCCGAAGAATCAACAGGCAGCGACAGCAACGCCATGGATCATGATTCATCTGCTCCCGTCAACCTGACGCAGAATGTATGGCAAATATACACACCAGCTCGGTCAAAAAGGCCGAACCCTGACGTCCTCGACCCTGATGCTAATAGAAGGGTAAGGCAAAAGACAGCGTCTTGCGATAGTAATACTAGTGTATATACAGTTCCCACCAAGAATCAATTCAGTGCTCTTGATATAGAAGGTACAACAGAAAACAATGAGGAAACCTTTTCAAAAACCACTGTACCTCCAATATTCGTGCCAAATGTGAATAATGTTCCAGCTATGATAAAGTTTTTAAAGGAAGCCTTAAAAACAGAAGATTTCGAAATAAAATCTCTAGCAAACGACAAAATTAAAATAGCGCCGAAAACTCCTAATACCTACAGGGAAATAATAAAACATTTATCAGCCAACAGTCACGTATACTATACATACCAGTTGAAACAAGAACGTGCGTATAGAGTTGTCTTGCGACACATACATCATACGGTAGATGTAAAAGATATCAAGGCTGCGCTTCTGGAAAAGGACCACAAAGTTAGAAACATTATAAATGTTCGCCACAGACTAACTAAATCACCTCTGCCTCTATTTTTTGTAGACCTTGAGCCCAAACCTAACAACAAAGAAGTGTTCAAAATTAATCGACTGTTAAATTGTGTTGTTGCTTTCGAACCACCACGCCTGAAACGCGAGATAGTACAATGCAAAAACTGTCAGAGATATGAACATACCAGGTCGTACTGTGCATACCCGTATAGGTGTGTTAAGTGTGGAAAAGAACACGACCCAGATAAGTGTTTAAAAGAAAAGCAAAGTCAACCGACTTGTGCTCTGTGTGAAGGCAATCATCCCGCCAACTACAAAGGTTGCAAAGTATACCAAGAAATACTAAAAAGGAAAGGGTACAACAACTCAAGTAAACACAGAATGTTTCAACAAGAGATGCATGTGCAGACACAAAACAGTAACATTGAAACTACTTATTCTCACGAAAACTCAAGAAGCAGACATGTAAATGCAGGAACATGGGCCGATGTTGCGCGATCAAAGCCTGTAGAAAGACATGAACACAACGACAATAGCCATTCCATTATGAATATTATACAGCACTCCTTTGAGAGGTTTGAAAACATACTAATGCAGCAAAGTCAACAAATAAACTCTCTCATTAACCTCATAACGTCGCTTGTCTCCAAACTATCTAATGCCTAAATTCCTTCGCATTGCAGCTTGGAACGCCAACGGCTTGGCAAATCATCGCCAAGAAATCGAAATATTTCTCAACGAAAACAAAATAGACATGCTACTCATCTCTGAATCTCACTTCACAGAAAGAAGCTACTTTAAACTGAAGAACTACACTTTATACGATACTAAACACCCTAGTGGCAATGCCCATGGTGGCACAGCAATATTAATAAAAAGCACTATAAAACATCAAGAACAGGAAGCTGTACAGGAACAGGATATTCAAGCAACGACTGTACAAATTATGGACTGGAGTGGACCAATTAACATCAGTGCCATTTACTGCCCTCCAAGATTCAAAATAGACAAACGACGATTTGAAACCTATTTTAAGTCTCTAGGAAATAGGTACATGGTGGGAGGAGACTACAATGCCAAACACACGCAATGGGGATCCAGGCTCATCACCCCAAGAGGGAGAGAACTGCTGAAAGCAGTTACCTCACTTCAGCTAGAAACCATTTCTACAGGAGAACCTACCTACTGGCCTACCGACCTAACCAAAACCCCAGATGTAATTGATATATTCATAACAAAAGGAATCCCATCCACTAACTGTATCATAGAATCTTCCCACGAACTGTCCTCAGACCACACTCCAATAATTATCACAGTCGGCAACAAAATTATTCTACAATCCCCTCCCGCGTCACTAACGAACAGAAAGACAAACTGGAACTTGTATAGAAAACAGATATCTATGAAAACAAACATCCGATTCCCACTAAAATCAGCTGACCACATAGACGAAGCGACTGAGTATTTAATACAAAATATTCAAGAAGCAGCTTGGACCGCTACACCGCAACTTCACTACACCCAAGGCTGCGTGAAATATCCAAAAGTTCTTTTGAACAAAATAGCCGAGAAAAGAAGACTAAGAAGAATCTGGCATACTTCAAAATATCCTGAAGACCGTACCAACTACAACAGAGCAACTAGGCAACTAAAACGCCTCCTAAACGAATTCAACAACAACAGGTTTCAAGATTTCATAACCAACCTTACCCCAACAGAAGATACCAATTACTCCTTATTTAAAGCCACAGGGAAGCTAAAAAAACCGACCAAATCAAATCCCCCAATCAGGGATGAAAACAAGTGTTGGGCAAGAAACCCCACAGAAAAAGTGTCTACCTTTGCCAAATTCTTTGCTAATGTATTCCAGACTCATCCCATTATAAATACTAACCAAGAGCAACAAATCAGAGATTATCTTAACTCCCCAAACCAAATGACTCTTCCAATCCCGCACTTCACTCCCAGAGAAATTACCAAAACCATAAACGCCTTATCAAACAAAAAAGCTCCTGGCTATGACTTAATTACAACACCTCTTCTCAAAGAACTACCACGAAAAGGCAAGACTATAATTACTGCATTGTTCAACAGCATTATAAGAACAGGGCACTACCCGGAGCAATGGAAAGTAGCCCAAATTCAAGTTTTTCTCAAGCCTGGGAAACCTCCACATGAACCCTCCTCCTACCGTCCCATCAGTATACTTCCCATTCTATCCAAAGTATTTGAGAAACTTCTTCTATCAAGAATACGTCCTCACATTGCAACCAATAACCTAGTCCCTGATCATCAATTTGGGTTTAGACAACAGCATTCTACCGTCGAACAAGTTAATAGAATCACCAAGTACATTGAGAATTGCTTCCAAGAAAAGAAATACTGTTCAGCCGCCTTTCTAGACATTGCCCAAGCTTTTGACAAAGTCTGGCACGATGGACTCTTATTTAAACTCAAGAATTTTCTACCGTATCCCTTCTTCAACATTATCAAATCTTTTCTATCCCACCGCACCTTCCAAATCAAATATCAAAATGAATTATCTGAATTCCATCCAATCAAGGCAGGAGTACCACAAGGTAGTGTACTCGGCCCTATCCTATACCAGCTCTATACTACTGATATACCAAAATCAGATAAAACAACCATAGCCACTTTTGCAGATGATACGGCCATATTAGCTTCGGATGACGACCCCAATGACGCATCAAGACATTTACAAGAACATCTCACAATGATTGAAGATTGGGCCAAAAAGTGGAAAATAAAAATCAACGAAAATAAATCAGCCCATATAACCTTTACCCTGAGAAAAAACAAATGCCCTACTGTCCACATCAACAACAATCCAATAGTACAGGTGGAAAGTGTGAAATACTTGGGAATACATCTAGACAAACGGCTAACATGGAAGCATCACATCTTAGCCAAAAAGAAGCACCTTCAACTTCAAACACGAAAACTATACTGGATACTAGGATACCACTCAAAACTATCACTGGAAAATAAACTGCTGATTTATAAAGCTATCATAATTCCAATATGGACCTACGGTATCCAAATCTGGGGCACAGCAAGCAAGAGTAATCTCTCGATCATACAGAGATTTCAATCCAAGACCCTAAGAATGATCGCGGCAGCACCATGGTTCATCACAAATGCAGCACTGCACAAGGACTTAAAAATGCCCACTGTCTTGGAAAGAATAGAACTTATCAGCTCAAACTATCTCCAGCGCCTTGAAAACCATCCAAACCACTTAGCCCTCAACATCCTAGACAATAGTGCAGATATCCATCGACTAACCAGAACCTCACCCCTACAACTCCCATATAGATTTTCAACAAATAACTGAAACATTACCCCCAGCTAATAAACTATCCCACTTGCAGCCAACCCAAAATAATACTTGCTTTTTGTTATAGTATGAAGAAATAGATGAAGAGTACCGATGGGATACCTTCACTGGAAATCAATCATTGTCATAACAAGTCTACAACAACATATTTACTTATTATTTTGTAAAAAATAGATTGTAAATTTTTTTGTTATAAATAAAAAAAAAAAAAAAAAATTCCTTCTTCAACCTTGTCCTCACTTCCCCCTTTACACACATGCACTACACTGCTACGCAAGTCGGGAGACCTTAAGGGAGCATATAACTTATCTCGGCTGTGCGGTGCCCGGTACACGTACACCTGGAGGGGGATATACCCTTAAGCGGACGTGTAGGTCGGACCTGTATCGCACCATTCAACATGGAAGAAACACCGCCACCTCCAGGGATAAAGCATTCACTACACTAACGGGTCTAATAAGCATAGCATTTGACGTGGCCGGAAACAACTAACTGATGTGTAGGATGGCGCAAGTTGGCACGTTCTAGCTGGAATGGAACCCCGTTACCCCCGCATATAATATGTACACCATTCACGGGACTAACTACCACAGCAGTTGGTACACCTGCCCGGGAAAAAAAAATTCAATCACCCTCTTCTCCTTATTCTCCCCCTCCTCCCTCCTCTAACTTTTCTCCCTCCCGCCAACCTCCACCCTTCTCTATCCTTTCTTCCATCCTCCTCCTTTCTCCTTCTTCCGCCTTCCTTCCCCCACCTTCTCGACCTCGTCCCTCCCATACCACACCCCAACCGGCCGGCGGCGGGCGCGGCGCTGGCGCCAAGCCCCACGCGCCCGAAACGGGCCCGCGCCGCGCGTCCTTGCGAAAGTGGCCCGCGGCCGCTGCGCTGCGCCGCCCCGCGCGGAAGTCGACAATATTTTCTGGCAGCAAAGGCGTGAAGGTTTGTTAGAAGCCTTGGAAACACTTCAACGCGTCTTCTCCTAATTCCCTAAACGATCCCCCCCTCTCTCTCCCCCCCTCGCGCTGTTTTGTTGTGCTCGCGCGTGGCTGAGGCGTGGGAGGCTGTTTGCTGACTGACGGCGTGTGAGGACAGCTCCCTGGGAGATCTCGAAGGATATGAATGAGGTCAATAATAACGTAGCTGGATTCTTTCTACATGATAACTAGAGATAGAAGACTTTAGCAATTGTTACAAATTGCGAAATGTTACCAAGCGCTGAAAAAAAAACGTACAGTCGACTCTGATTATAGTGATTTTTTTTTTAAATGTTTGGAAATTTTCTCAAAAACGGCTCCAAACTCTTCTTCAAACTTTTCGTACCAAATAGTGTGTAAGATGACATATAACTCATTTTGTATTCATTTGTTTTTTCAAAAATTGCACAAAAATATTTCTTTTTTATCTCTCACACCTTCAATATGCACTGTTCAGAAATTTGTGTACATTATTCCATTTCTGAGCGAAATTCAAAATAATTTTTTTCAAAAACTCAAATGATTTCTGTGAAAAAGAGCTTAAATTTTTTTCAGTAACGCCATTTTCATAAAAACAGCTCCAAAAATTTCTAAGAAAACATCCTTATAGATCGAGGTTGTACTCTTCTTCATGATTCTTAAAGGAATATTTCGGTTCTACCATTAGAAAACCAAAAAATTGAGAAAATTCCAAGAAAAGGTACTTTGGGAGCCGATTGACGGCATCTGGCAAATGCATGTGACAGGATCGAAAAGCTAGATCAGACTAACTAGTACGAAAACGTTTGTGCCATTCTGCAGGACCACTAGTGAATTTATGCGTGTTATAAACGTACTTTTCAAGCATTTGAGAGCCGAAATCACAAAATTAACTGTTGAGAGGGAATTTGGTAAGAGAGAGAAGCGAATGGAACGAAAGAATGGAATCATGTTGCTAGATGCGACCTTTACATTATTGTAGTTTATGCAATTAGTTTATAATATTAACCTTCATTGCATTAGTATATGTTTTGTAATCGAGCGACGTTAGGAGCGAGTTTTCAAATTATTCGAAAGTAATAAAGCAACATTGTAAACGAGATGGATGCCAATTTTTTGTATAACAGTATTATAAATTTATAGGAGAATCAAAATTAATTTTGCGAAACAACTTTCCTGTGACGTCTCGCGTATTTGGCTCTGCCAGAAAACGTGGTCGGCTGTTTTGTTTACCACTGCCTCCCCACGATTCTCTCGCTGCGATTGGCTGAATGTGTGATGACGCAATCATTCGTGTCGTAAAATCTAATTCATCCTCATTTGCGCCGTAAAAGGCCCGATTATGAACAAATTCGAGAATAGTACTGAAGTTTCCCTTTTCTACATGTTAACAAAAGTTATCAATTGTCTTGAAAGCGGTTAATACGAGTAAGAAATGTATTATCAACTCTTACATCAAAAATATAGTAATGCCAATTTAATAGTATGTCTTCGATTCCATGCAGCATAAGATCTCTGTTAAATTTCTTAAAAGAGAACAACGAATATTGTAATAAGACAAATGGACCAAGTTTTGATGTAATTCAAGTGCAGACAAAATGACATGAATACTAATGCACGGAATGTAGTAGTTCGATTTTACAGAAGCGACAGCTCATTCTAAATAAACTAAATATCGGTATACTAACCTGCTTTCTAAAAAGTTACTCTTCTTGCAACTACGATGCCACTGATATGCAGATCTCTTACGTGTTTTCGTTGCAAGAAGTCAAAACAACGCTGTAGGTATTAATTTCACCACTCGTTTATTTTCATAAAAACTGTTACACGAATAAACGCAAGACATCTGGTCTGTGAATAACTCCGATCAGAATGCAGGGCACGTGCTTTCATCTCACTACCACGACGCTTAGTTTTTCAACGAACACTATTCACAATCTCTCCAACTAGTGACTATTTTTGAAACGTCGTTGCGAAGTCAGGAACATTATTTATGTAACCAGATTTAACATAGCTTTCATTCAGTTTTCTTCACAACACTGCATACCAACGACCGAAAGCGTGGGAAAGGGAACATATATTTTAAGTTCTTTGATGTTGCATGCTTCTCAGACCGTGAAGAATGGTGAATTTTGATTTTCTTTGCTGCATTTCCAACAGCTTGTGGTGGCAAAGTGAAGTGAAAAATTTAGCGTGGAAGAGGAAATTGCTTTTTGCGTCATTTGTGTAATAAATTTAGCTTTGAAGAACACGAAACATTTTCTTTCTTACAACATGCATGCTGATGAGAACTTTATGACGTTAGAAAGACCTACAAATTGAGTCATTGTAGAAGAAATATACCCTCAAATATTGTAATTTTGTGGGTAAAAATATTAATATAATATTTCTAACAATTTGATATCACAAAACAAATTCAATCTCATTCGTCTCTTCGGTGGGCGTATATATCAGATTAGGAAAACTAAAAATAGTCTGCATTGTGCTTGAAAATAATGGACGCTTATAATGACGGATTAAAAATTACAGAGTTAAAGCAAGTGGTTCGAAATAAAATTCATTCATTTCATTCTAAGAGCCATTATGAGTTAATGAAAATGATGTGCTCTCAATCATTTCTAGAGGAGGATTTCCAACGGTCATGTTACATAATTTTTTTATTTTTTTCTGATACGTTAAAGCTTGTTATTGACGGAGTTCGATATACGCTGCATAACGTACCTGGATCGAGAGGATCGTGGTAACGAGGGAAAATGAAATCAGTTGATGATACATATTCCCTTACGGAGAGAATTATGAAAAGGAATTACGGGGGAAATACGAAAAGACCAACCGAGTCATGTTAACATCTAGTTAATTAGTAAATAGGTAAATCTGAATAAAAAAATAGGTAAAAAATAAAATTATGTATGTATCACAGACGTTAGCTGGTTCTAATGATCCCGGCGACAAAAACCCTAGGGCAAAAGGCTCTCGAGCATTTTATCGCCGCTCGATTATTAGAAAACTTATAACGCCCTTGGTGAATAAATAACTACACTGGTGTTTGTAAAAACGAAACATCAAGAAAGAGACATACAGATTAGGAATATTACAATATACAAAAGAGTAGTATTGCAGAACTGTATCTGCATTTTGACATTCAGTATTTAGTACGGTGTGAAGTCGCCATACACTGCCATCACAGCCTCTAGACGTCGTGGCATGGATTTAGAGAGCCTGGATATGCTGCTGGGGGCCACGCTGACACGCTGATCTATATGTGACCACACAGCATCGATAGTGGCTGCAGGAGGACCAGAACGATCAAGTGGCCGACCGATCATATCCCAGACATCCGCAATGGGCGACATATCAGGCGGTCGTGCAGGGCAGAGAAGCAGTGGTACCAGTTATTCTTCGCAGAAAGCTTGCACATTCCTCACCACAAGCGGTCGGAAATTGTCCTGCTGAAATATGGAATATGGCGCTACTTGAAGGAGAGGCAGTAACTCAATGTCCCTTATGTAGCGGTTGCTGTGCAGATCACCCTCAATATGTATGAGGCGAGATCGCACATTGTAGCCAACGGTACCCCAAACCATCACAATTGTCATTTCTTCGCTATGGCGCAGAACGATGCAGGCTGCAGACTGCGATCACCATGGCTGTGTCGAATACGTACGCGACCATCGCTGTAGCTCAAATTAAAGTGGGACTCGTCCGAAAACACTACATTTGCCACTCAGCATTCCAGTGAACAGTGATCACGTTCACATGCCCATTGTTGTCTGAGGTGTTGGCCAATGGAATACGACGCAGTGGTATGCATGCCACCAGCAGATGGCGTCGAACCGTCGACGAAGACACGACCACACCCGTTGCAGTGTTCCAAAGTCCATCCAACACTGTGAACGCCGCCGCTCTGACGGTTAGGGCCATGCGGACAAGATGGCGGTCACCTCCCGCTGTGGTCACATTGTGTAGTCCAGTACCAGTTCGATGCTGTGTACGACCCTCCTCTATCCACTGGTTCTACACACGCATCAGTTGTAGAAGCGCAGCCCGTTCGAGCCGCAATGTCAATGTACGACAAACCCTCTTCCCGAACACCGATCGATCTGCCTCCTTCGAACTCACTCAGATGCTGATATTGCGCCCTTTGGCGTCGGTGAGCCACACCGGCACTTGCTTGCACGTTTCTAAGTCGATTGATGGCTCTACTCCGACTGAGTATGGTGAAACACTGAGCTGACCTGTCACACAAAGGAGGGCTCTGCTTGGCCAATATGCACGCCATCTCTACGCAAATTTTATCACTTCTTACGAACACACTTTTCTACACATTTCCCGATTTTTAAGCGATTCCGACCATTCCCTCTAGACGTTGCAATTTTCACTTACAGCAGTGCATTTTTATTATTTTAGGTTGAAAAGTGAAAGGTGGTGGGATAGGTTATATTATAGTTTTTTACAGAATATGTTGAGTCATTGCACTCCACAAACTGAAAATATCAGTTTTTCTGTACTTCTCTCTTCTTCCATTGTTTGGCATGATTTTTAGCGAATTATTTATCTCCTCAAGAATCGAATGCAAGTGATGGCGGAAGAATGTGGAAATCATGTTCGCAAAGAGGATTTTCGGGAATGGATAGCAAAGAGACATCATGGTGAAACTGGTGGTGCTACAACGGCACACACTTCTTGCATTATTTGCAACTTGCAACTGTGGAAGATTCAGATAATTCAACAAAAATGGAATCTGCACCAATATTAAGCGTCGTTGCACAATGTAACAACAAAGTCTAATTAAAATATTTGGAGCCATTTTTGAGAAAATTTGGAATACCTTGGTAACGTCTCTTGTAAAGTACCCCTTCTAAAAAATTAAAATATCCGTTTCAAAATTACAGAGCCTCGAGTTTGTCTGGATCGATAATGGAACATAAATTTTAGAGAAAATAGTCTGAATGGTTTAGGCGCTGTTAAGCACAGACGGGCAGAGAAACAAACAAACGTTTTGCTGTCAACCAATTTTTAGATATCAACGCACACAAAATGGATTCTGACTACCCCGAGTATTAGGGGAACTATTTTACTATATATAGCAACAAGTGTTATCCACTTTTTCGATGTCAGGAACACGCTAAGTTCTTCGCCACATTCCACTACAGCATTAAAACCCGTTACTGCGTAAGGAGGTTGTATGCGAGAAAGTTAAAAGTAAATAGGAGAAAGTAAAATAAGAAAGACATAGGGGATAATAATGGGTGATGTAGACGACAAGGACGGCCGTAATGAAGGGAGAAAAACTGAAGGCGGGGTCTTTAAATGGTCGAACATCTGGCACGGACTCTGCCATTCGCGGCGCGGGCCCGTCCAATCACTGCTTGTTCTACATCGGCTTCACCTTCCGTCATAACCACACATGTTATAGCAGCGAATAGGTTTCAGATGATTCGGACTGTCGAATGTTTTGAATAAACCGATAAAGAAAGGGGTAAGCTTCTGGTCAGAAATCAGCTATTCAGAAATTCATCTTTAAGAAATTTCAGAACATGTGTGTGCGTTATGTTTATGATGAATATGTCTTTTAAGAATATAATATTCACAGTAAATACATTCATATTTAATGGGTGAGGTTTGTGATTCTTGATCGAACTGCCTTGTAGCATTTTACAACTTTCTCGGCCACCCACCTGTCTTATCTTCTTTGTTCTCCCGCACCCTCCTCGATTGCATTGTTTCTTGATACGTTTTGTAGGTGTGTGACCGCCCTACTATTAGGTTTCCGGAGATGGGCAGTTGGCCGACCACAGGTAGATATTTGCCCGGCTGATGTGTCACAGGAGGCCTGTCTCGTCCGTAAGTATTCCATTTGGGGGTTTATAAAACGTCTTGTAGACGAAGGAGGTGGTTAGGTTACTAGTGTTTTCCACTCCACAAGCCTCAGTATCTTATAAATCACAAAAAACACCCATGCCTCAGCAGGATTCGAAACAGAGACGGACAAGACCCGCCCATCCTGACGATCTGGGCCATGCGAGCCGTAACATTGCAATTTAATGAAAATAAGAGAAAGCAATTAATACATACCACCCGATTAAGGATAGTGAAACAAACAATTTTTTTTTAAATAACGATATTTTCCAGCAGAAACATCAATATTATAGTATCTATTTGTTTCCGATGATTTCTTCAGATAGATATATTTGTTCAGAAACATTGATGTTTCCAAAAAAATTATCATGATCTAAATAAATCTTCCAGTATTTTTTTCTGAATTGCTCGCAATCAATAGACATTCACATGTGTCATTGTTGTCCAGATGTCACGAAACAGTTTGCTATTCGCAACATCTCTCCAGTGTTATTACCTTTTTTGGTAATTTTTTCGTGGTATTATCGTTAAACTGCAATGTGAACCAAAAAAAATTAAGATGACAGTCAAATTTAAGGCAGAATATACTACATGAAACTAATATTGACTTGTTATGTATCACATTAGAACCTGGACATTTTACTTCGATATCTTTAATCGTATTTAAAATATCGACAATATTTTGTTGGTGTATCGATGTACTGGTGTATTGCTAAAATTTGCCATCACTCCACTCGATGGGCTTTGAGGGGGCGGGGGCACCAACGAGCGCGGTCAGAAGCCACTGTCGGCCGCGGTG
This sequence comes from Gryllus longicercus, assembly GCA_038098605.1. Taxonomy (NCBI): domain Eukaryota; kingdom Metazoa; phylum Arthropoda; class Insecta; order Orthoptera; family Gryllidae; genus Gryllus; species Gryllus longicercus. The sequence continues at coordinate 461,999 of JAZDUA010000177.1, forward strand.
TCGCTGGAAGCTCCGCCGCGCGATTCCCAGAAACTGCGTCACGCGAGCGATGACGGCGGCGGCGGCGGCGGCAGCAGCAACGGCGACGGCGACCGCTGCGTCGCGCGCGAGATAAACGGGTTTAATTCGCCCGATTCGCCGCAATTGACCTGTGCGCACCCGCCGCCGCTCCCCGACCTTCCCCAGCGGGCCGTCGCCACCGCCGCCGCGTCGCTTGCCCGTGCCCCAGCGCCTTCCGCGGCGGCCACGGTCCGTCTTTGCCACTCCTTTTGGTTGGTTGCTTGCTTGATTAGGGATTCCCGGCGCGTCAACTGTTGTTAGTCCCGAAAGTTTAGTGTAGCGGGAGGTGGCGGCGATTATCCCCAGCTGGATGGTAAGATCCAGCGCCGACCTACCGTTGGCTACCGGCGATTTCCACAACCAGGTATCTCTCACCAGCGGGGCACCGCCCTTGCCGGGACAAGCTCTAATCTCTCGACCGGTCTTCTGGCATGTGGGCTAGTGTTGTGCATTTAAGTGTAAGTGTGTGCAATTAAGGGGTGAGGATATGGCAAGGAAGAGGAAGAGGAAAGAAAGATCGCGTGCGGTCCGTGGTCCGTTTGATGGGGTACTGCTCCGGCAGCCAATGCATTGATCGGAGAAACCACAGAAAACTACCTATCAGAGCAGCTGACTGGCAGGATTCTCCTCTAGACAGTGACAGAACTCGACTTAGCTATCTAGCCAGTGTCGAAAATCCAGCCACCGTTGGGACTCGAACTTAGGACCTCCCGGTCAGAGGCACTGCAGTGGCATCTGTTGATGCCCTGAGCCAACCCTCACGGTGCTATTTCTGAAATGGCCACTTGTCAGCTGTTCCAACCGGTTGAATTTAGCTCGGAGCCGGCAATGACTGACCGGGAGGTTCTACGATTAGAGTCCCGAAGGCGGCGAATTGTGACGCTAGCTACACAGCTAGGCTCAGCCGCTCTCTGGAGGAGAATTCTACCGGACGGTAGCTCTGATCGGCAGTTTTCCATGGTTTCTTCGATTAATGTCAGGTGAATGCCGGAGCAGTACCCTAACAGACGGGTCACGGACCGCACTTCCTGCTGGAAGGGGATTCGTGGAGGGAGAAATGCCCGCAAGCCGACATGAAGGTCGGCACCGAATCTCAGCGTTCAGTAGGAGCTCCCAGAATAAACCATTGACTACACTATCGACACTAATAACTTTGGCAGTGGACGTTCATGGAAACATCTATCCCACAATCATCTGCTAGGCCTATGCATGTCGTTGGAACACAGTACGGGTTGCACTTCGAAGTAAACAGAGAACCGTACCTGACGTACTAGATATGAACGAATAGTGAGTACATGGCGTTTTCATTCGTAAAGAACCTAAAAAAATATTCTGAATCAATTGAGGGATCTTTTCAAAATAACCCATTTGCTTGCCCAATTGAATTGTTTTAAAATGACGCGGGGGAGACATTGTGTGTATCGCAAGGGAGACATTTTTTTCTTGACGCTGGAAGTTTTTCCTATCGGTTTTGTAGGACGTTATTGCAATGGAGTTCTTGAGAGTCAAGAATCTGGTAAAGAGGGAGATCGTGTGTGATGTCACCTTCGAATCCCATTTAGCAAAATAATCCGAATCATTTTGTAGAAAGAAAAACCAAGTATCTAATAAACTCGTTAGAATAGAAAGAACTGAAATTAGAATCAGAAGATTGCACAAAGATACGTTCATGAATGAAGTAAACATGATGGATTACTGCATCTTGACGAAACTTATAAAATCACCTTGGCACATGGGAAATTATCCATTATTACACAACTACATTCCCCCTCCCTCCAAAAAAATGAATATTTAGAGCCTTTCCTGAGCTTGAAAAATTTATCATCACCACACCAGAATGTAAATTTAGTAGCGTGTGTTACATAAAGATTGAGAAAATATATTCGATTTTTAATGATAATTTTAATAATTAGAGATATTTGCATTGAAAGTTCACTGACTTATCATATGGATTCATAATTTTGTCAACTCAATTGATTTCGTTACACGAAGACTCTACATTATTTAGTCTGTACGTAAATTTTAATACAAAGATAATGAAAATAATATCATACAGTTGATATATAATCATTTTAGACATTTCTACGTTCCTACTTTACTTTATAACTCATTATTTTTGTTTTTCATATGATTAATCAAATAATTAAGTTTATGGAAGCCATTCTCGGATTTAAAACATTAGAACATAATTATCGCACAAAGTGATATATTTCATGATGAGTCAACCGCTGTAAGAAATGGACGTGACCTGGCGGTGCTGTCACAATGTCTGGTCGGATACAGCAAGTGGAGGAAACATTGCGTGTGAGGCGGTTTCGGGCGTAAGACAACACTGTGAAACATGAGATGTCCCAATTCACACATGAGGATGGGGACGGAAAAGTCCCATTTGTTTGTAGACTGTTGTGAATGCCTTTTGAAACTACCTTAAAATACATGATATGAGTAAACTTCTGTTGTTTTTGAATTTTTGTGCCTAATTTCTGAACCAAATGACTTAGCATGATGTTGATATTTATGCATTTTTTCTCTCTTCTCTAGTTTTTTTAACTACAACAATTTACAAGACTTCATAGTATATAAAGTATATAGGTATAAAGACCTGTATACTTTATATACTATGTATATAACAGTATATACCTGTATACTACAGTCTAAATTATACAAATTATGTTTTTGCAGTCAGTTTAATTTACATTTGATATAATTTTACACAACACGAACATACATCGAGGACAATGAATGGTTTCTTTCTCCCCCCCCCCTTACCTCAATTAATAAACATGACAAAGAACAAGATTTTCATGTTCTGTACACTTACGAATTAATGCGAAAATTAATTTTAAGTCAGTCCTTTTTGTAAGTCTCTCTTCATAGTTTTCTCGTTTCCCCATCCAGGAGAGGAAAATTAGGGTATTACTGTCGAAAACAACAACTGTTGGGTACGTAATTAATTCGTGATCCTCATCCGATGTGCATACGTATTGTGTACTTAAATTATTTATTCATTGGTCTCAAATGATGACGGCACATCATTTGAGACCAATGAATAAACCTGGATGGTGAAGTTTTACAATAGAATTCAGACATTTCTGTAACCGATGATTCTTTGTAAGATTTCAGTTCGCGTGTTGGACCGTTATCTCATTCAAAAAAGTACCTGCCTTTACATATATCACTAGACAAAATGGATATACTAGTAAAATATATTTTTAGTACACTCATTGAAAGTTACTTCTTTACATACTACCGTTTAATGTTCAGATCACAATCAATTGTTCAACATGTTTTTTTCGGCTCTTCCTTGCTTACTTATTCCACTTTCGCCACAGGTGTAATCACCAGTTTCGTAAGTATGGTCATGCAACGCAGTCGACCTGTCAACGTCCATCTTCGCCCTTCTCCTCGCCACCGACACTTTCATTCTTCCTGTTACTGTTCCACTAAACACACGCGTAGACGTTCACTTTTCCCACGTTATTTTTTAGATGCGCATGAAACACGATGATAATAATAATTTTAATAATAATAATAAAATAACAACAATAATAAAATTATAATAAAATAATAACAATAATAATACAATTATAAAATAAAAATAATCACAATAATAAATTCGAACTCTGATTCATGAACATTCCAAGATTCACCTGATCTGATTCAGAGCCAGGATGCGGTTACCAATAGACTTCTGCGTGCGTTGTTGAAAATAACTTTATCATGAACTCAGTGTGTCGAAGAGAATAAAAAATGTTCCGAAATTAAATATTACATGAACAGAACGCGATAGATTTAACAAACGAGCGCCAACGCATGATTTATGATGACTAGATTGAACGAATGAACGTCAAAGCATTTTTTAAAAATGATTTTTCAGTAGCACCTCTAAAAATGAGCTGGCTTCCCCCACGCCAATCCTTTAACTACGCCACTGGCACTACCGCCATTCCTTAGCCGTCTCGCTCGCCTTCCCTGCCGCCTCCACCGCCGCCTCCGTTGCCCACGCCAGACGCGTGAATGGAGCAGCAGGGGCTTACGCAACGGCCTACGCAGCCGCCGCCACCGCCACCACCGCGTTCCACCGCCCCCACCGCCACCGCCGGCCATATTTGGTTCTGCCTCACCGCCGTTTCTAATGCACCGTTGCGTCCGTGTTACCTGGCCAATACGACCGAATACCGCGCCAACGCGACTCTCCCGCCATTGACGAGGGCGCAAAGAGCGATGACGGTGTTGCGCTCCCAAGTATTTTAGCGAGCGATGTGTGGAATGTGGATGTATGACGGTATGCGATGTATGGGCGGAGAACGAGTAAATAGATTTAACAAGGACGAACAAATGACACCGACAAACTTCCTGACACATATTGTCCTCCATACATGGTTCAGCTAAATCATGCGATACTCTATTATATCAGGTGGCAATTAGAATTCAGTTAGGTGACGCAAGCAACAGGAAATATTAGATTAACGGTTGTCGCTCGGTTCTGACGTCATCTGAAGTCTGAATGAACATTGGTGTATTTGTAAAGGCTAACATTTAATTAATTTAAAATACACCAAAATACCTTTAAAATAATTTTAAGGATTTTTTAAATAAATAATCGATTGTAATAGGATTGATTTATATAAACAAAATGCTAGCCCTCAATTAAAATCGCGTTTATGTACATTATGTGATCAAAGGCATCCGGACACGTGGCTGAAAATGAGTTACCAGTCGTGGCGCCCTCCATCGGTAATGCTGCAATTCAATAGGGTGTTGGCCCACCCTTAGCCTTGATGACAGCTTCCACTCTCGCAGGCATACTTTCAATCAGATGTTGGAAGGTTTCTTGGGAAATGGCAGCCCATTCTTCACGGAGTGCTGCACTGAGGAGAGAGATCGATGTAGGTCGGTGAGGCCTGGCACGAAGTCGGTGTTCCAAAACATCCCAAAGGTTTTCGATAGGATTCAAGTCAGGACTCTGTGCAGGCCAGTCCACTACAGGGATGTTATTGTTTTGTAACCACTCCACCACAGGCCTTGCAGTATGAACAGGTGCTCGATCGTGTTGAAAGATGAAATCGCCATCCCCGATTGCTCTCCAGCAGTGGGAAGCGATAAGGTGAAATCTTCTCTTCACTTTTAATTATGGTTAGGAGGGTCCATAACTGTGATCTGTTCTCAATCATCAGTAAAAAAAATAATTTTGTAAAATATATTTTTCTTTAAGGATTGTGGATCTTTCTTTGTCCTGTTAGAAAGGGACGTGTTTATCCAGAAAATTTCCAAACTTAAATACATTTATTGTAACAAAAAACACAAAAATTGCCCATTGTACAATAACAAAAATCAGTTCACACCTGTCTCTTCACTCTTCTACAAGAAAAAAACGAAATTTAACAAATTAATTATAATTATACTGTCGTTGTAACACTTTGATCTTGACAGAGTGTTAATCAAGCACAGTTTGCAAAGTTCTTGCCAAGGTTACAAACATTAATTTGAATAACATCAATAGAAGAAAAAATAAATTTACCATCTCACATAATTTAACATTAGTATTTCATGTAAAATTACTCAATACTCCTCTTCAAAATAATCAAATATATTACACAACAAAAAACACTTAAATCAGTACAATCTCCCTCTTGAAAACAACGTGAAACCTTTACAGCACAAAGAAATTGCAAATTTATGCTCTCTGGCATGTTCCTTAAAATCCATGAACTGAACATTGTTTCACACCCAGTTATAGTTTTATTCGTAATCCATTTCCATAAAAATGTTGATTTAAATTCTACTTCCTCCATCCACAAGCACTTAATAAAGTTCCATTCCCTCCAAATATCTATGCACACTCCAAATTTCCATAGAAACCTTTTAGAAGTCCCGTATTTTCATCATTTCATTTACGCTCTATTCAATCCACTCGGGCAATGTTATTACTAAATAATCGTTCGAGGGAGTACTTATCGTGATCTTGTGGATCGGAGTCGTCCTTCACCGTTATGTCGGGTCGAAACATGGCATCCCCAGGCCCACGTGTTGGCGGCTTCCAGTCCGGTCGTCGCAAAAGTGGCCGTTGAAAGCCGGAGCTCTGATGCACTGCTTGTGGATGCAGATCCACCATTCAATCACCATAAAAATCTTTTAACTCCTGCGTGCACTTCCACTCCTAGCTCGCGTTAATCTCCACTTACCGTCTCGTCTGGCGTACGTCGCTCAACTGCCTTCTCCAGTCGTTCCCACCACCTCTCTAACGATTCAGTCGGCACGGACACCCCTGTTCAAAATGCCTCAGAACGTCTATCTATAAGGTTTACTACTACTTGCTCGCGCTATTGAAATGTAGTGTTGCCATCACAATCAGAGATAGGCAACGGTTACAAAGGTGTTTAAAACATCACCATGATAGTCTGAGCCATGATAGTGCCACACAAAACAACAAGGGGTGCAGCCCCCCTCCATGAAAACACGACCATGCCACAACAGCATTTTGGACGTGTGCGGATGCTTTTGATCACATAGTGTATGTGTAGTAATGATGTTGAAGTGACCTGAAGCGTCGCGATTTTACCATGGATTACTCATTCCAATTCAGAGAGATTACAAATCCTGGTTTTGGCAATAAGTTCACAGGATCAATTTCACTGAGATTTCGTAAATTGGATTTGAACTTGTGAGATGGCCGTTTCTCGTTTCTGTGACACTGAAATTCAAACCCAATAGTTCTTCAAAAATTGTCCTCAAAGACAATGTTTGGCAATCGCTATTTCACTTAAACACAAAGAACGATAACATTCTCGGCGTTTCATATTTGCGAACCTAAACAGGATGATTTTCAAAACAATGCATGAATGTTTCCACACGACTTGCTTGTTGACGTTATTTTTAGTAGCTATCGTTATCAGACGAAGACCTCTCGTTTCAACCCCACTACTATTCGCTTCAGAGTTGCTCAAATTAAACTTCATTGATAAAGAAACTAGTGGTGCTACAGAATGGCACAGACTTTTCCGTATTAGTTTTCTATTTCCTTTGGTCTCGGCTACCTATTCGGGCTTGACACATACTCTTGCCAGCTGCCATCTATCGCCACCCAAAGTACAATGTTTGAAATTTTCTTAATTTTTCGGTTTTCTAATAATTGAACGGAAATAGTATTTTATAAATATTAAATAACAGTAAAATCGCGTCCAAAATTGCAATTTTATTTGAAAAATATGCAGCTTTTTTTTAGAAAATGGCGCTTAAGCGCTACTGTAAATTTGATATTTAAAGCTCTTTTTCACAGACATTTTTTTTTCGAAAAATTTTAATTGAAGTCATTTGAAGTATTTTAACTCACAAATATAATACTGTTCACAAATTACTGGAAATGTGCGTATTAACGGCGTAATAGATATTTCGAAAACATTACATTTGTGTAGTTTTTTAAAAAAAAATTCTCAGAAATGAACTTTACGTCGTATTAAAGAGGGCAATTAGCACTATCCGTTAGAAATGTTTGAAGACAAAATTTGAAGCTGTTTTAAAAAAAACTGTTGTTTCTGAAAATGCGGACTTTCGAGCGTGGTTTCACAGAATATGATTGAGTTGTAGAGAAACGTTATACGACATTATATAAAGCACATGTAATCATAAATACAATAATGTACACGAATTGCAGGTAATAAATATTAACGACGTGAGAAACAAATAAAAAATTACTTTTTTGTAATTTTTGAAAAAAGAAAGAATAGAGCAATATGGAGTTTATGTCATCTTATAAAGTACATTTACGATAATCCATGCCAAAAGTTCCAAGAAAAGAATCCAAGAAAAAAATTGGAGACTTTTTTGAGAAAATCTTGTTTTTGTAATTTTTTAAAATTGCGCATATTGCTCGCAATATTGGGGGGGAAATCTACTCACATTTTCAAAAAAATGTGCACAATTTTAATGAAAGAACTCACAATGGAGAACAAATTTCATTTGAAGGAAACATCTCTTATCTTCAATTTTGTAGTTAGAAAGACACTGGAAAACTTCTGAAATTTTCTAAAATTTAGAGTCAAACCTATAAATCGGACCTATGCCACCTTTATAAGTGTATTTTACTCTATTCTTATAAGAAATTTAAAGAAAAAATTGGAGCGGTTTTTGATAAAACTTTGAAAATGTCCGGGGTACTTCATGGAAAGTAACCCCAAATTTTAAATATTCTTTTTCAAAATCTCAAAGATTTGACTCGAACCAGATCGACATGGGCTTCTTCATTTTGGAAAAAAATCCTACGTATGGCCCAGGCGCAAGTAGTGTTCACAGACGAACGTTTTGAAAAAACTACATTTTCAGTATCAGGAAACTCCAAAACGTGTATTTCCGTTGAAATCTCGAAATCTATTTTCTGCAGCATTACATAACTTTCCCTATACTACCAATAATACTCCGTACATGCGTACGTATACGGAAAAGTAAAGAGCTTACTTGAAGTGGTTTTGTATTCAGAAGTACATTTTGGCAGTCCTAACAGTAATTTTAAAAAGCCTGCTTGGAGTGATCTTGTTGGAAGTGGCGGTGCTTCTCCTTCGATGGATAGTGAGATCCGGCGCCGCCCTACTCAGACGTGGGGTTTTTTCCCTCTAGATATCTTTCCCAACGGGGCATTTCGCTAGCCGAGACAAGCTCTAAGCAGCCGACTGGTGCCTTACCACGTAAGTGTATTTGTGTTTGTGTTAGGGGCGAAGTTAGGGCAAGGGGCAGAAATGATCGCGTGCAGTCGGTGGCCCGATTGTTAGGGTACTGCTCCGCCATTCATCTAGCGTTGATAGAAACTAAGGAAATCTACCGATCGGAACTGTCGACCGCTAGAATACTTCTCCATACAACGGGTGAATTCGACCTATTTAACTAGTGTCAAAAATCTTCGGAATCATCTTCGGAACTCGAACCATACGTGGCGCGATTTAACACAAAATAAAGATAATATAAATTTATTTCAACTGCAATTGGGTATAACCCGTTGGCAGCTAATTACATAAATAAGATAATATAACGAACATGCAAATTATATAATAATAATTATAATGGTACAATAATAATCATAGTAACAATCGTAGCAGTTAATAAGACTAACAATAATAATAATAATAATAATAATAATAATAATAATAATAATAATAATAATAATAATATAAAAACTGACTGATTCATAAAACATTAAATTATCTTCCGAAAAAGAAACTTCTATAATCTCCGCACTGAATGTTTGTTCAGTTAAGACCACTCTTCACTTCACTTCATTATGACCCATAAATCACTTGATTATTTCTCTGCTCTACACTGCTCGACACCTCACTTCACAATATATCACTTATGCATCGCTCTACATCCTACTTCTTAGTTAAGTCTCTCATTTACCTAATTTAAATTAATTTCCTAAACTGTTGAACGCTTCGAGGAAAGGTATGAAAGTGTTTTGCAGGCAATCTTTTGCATTCCCTTATCGTTGGATTTATGAAAGAAAAATTCCCGACATCCGTTCTCTGCGGTCTTAAATTTATTTTGTGCCTGTGATCCCCCGTACTGATGTATGTAGGAATATTTAGCCGCCGATTAATTTCTTTCCGAGCTGGATAACCGATATGAGCTTTATGTTATAATAAGCTTTTTAATGTTTAAGCATGTTAATAATTCCTCCCGGCCAGAGCCGCAGCAGAGTCAGCGCTAATGCCGTCTCTAAGCTACACTTAACGAGCCTGTGTTGGGGTCGAGAGGCTCGCGTGCGGAAGCGGGAGTGTTTTGCCTCTCGCCCTCCGGCGCCGTGGCAGAGAGGGTGGGGGCGCCAGTGGCCGCCGCGTTGCGTCCAGTCTACTTCACAGGCAAAGTTTAGCAAAATATCGATCCATCGTTACTTCGATATATCACAAAAAGTTATCGATGTCGATAAAAACATTGATGTTTAAAATATCGATGTTTTAAATTTGATGAAACATTTCGAAGTAAAATGTCTTGATACTAACACGTCAGTATTAGTTTAAAGCATATTCTACCTTAAATTTGACTGTCATCCTAATTTTCTAATCAATGTGTAGCCAATTTTCAAAGTGCAGTTTAACGATTCAAAATAACGATACAAAACAATTTTAAAAAAGTTAACCGCACTGGAGAACGATTGCGAATAGCAAACGGTTTCGTGTAATCTTGATTTTGAGTGGCCCAATTAAATTTAGTATCAAAGAAATAACATTGTGTTCTACTAATCATTATAATGACTGATTAGTGTGAGAGTTTTATATCCTCCCGTCGTTTTTAACATTATTTTAAAGACTTTTCCACTTTATTACATTTTCCGTAAGTCTCCGACGTTTTTTCGTAAGGATAAAACTAGTGTACAACAGTAAAGAAAAGAAATTGTGAAACCCACAAAGGGGAAGACGATGATGAAAAGAAGAGAAGGAGAAGATTGTGTTGAGTGAGATTCCATGAGGTTCCCCTTTACAATCCGACCTCGTTGCATCCGGCGTAGTCAACTGCATTACTGTCCGCGTAGTTGATAAGAGTCGTGCTCTGAGGCAAATCTCCATTTTTCTTCATCACGGTGACGTCTCTCTTGATCAGACGAAAGTAGTGCCTTGTGCGATAAACACTGTCTTTCCAAGTGGCTTCGTTAGTGCATCTACATTATCAGTTAAATGAAGGGCGCTTCCATCTGGTAGACATATTTATGCGGCCACAGAGAATTACACTTTTCGCAAACTCTTTCTCCAATTTGAAATATGTAACTTCATAAGCAGTCTAGATTTGAAATACTTATTGAACAGTTATACTTGTACGTTTTTCTCTCTTAATTTTTACTCGGATAGGGTAGGGGTATTCCACTGGTTGGACAATGACTTGCTGTTTACGAGTATATTGCTCGAGAACGTCATTCCACATAGTTACAGTGTTTCGCAAGTCTGACACCATGTACTGAGGAGAGACCTTCCTCAATGAAAGAATCATTCCAGAGTTGGTTTGACCTATGCCCTTTGAGTGCAAGGCCATACATGCCGCTGAAAGCATAAATGCAATTGTTTTTTCTTGGGTTTGGAAATTAAGAACAGTGATTGAATTACTGCAGTAAAGATTATCTGATTTAGAGTGGCTAACCTTCCAGTTCTTAGCTTGTACGGAGTAAAATTTAATAGTATCTTTACACAACATGAAATGCAAAAACTCATAAAAGAACATATTCCGGAGAACAAAAGACAAATATAAATTATTAGTTCCCTGAATATTGAGGAATTTTGACTGTCAGAATTTTCGGTCATGCAAACAAAGATAAACACTATTATAGTTTAATGTTCTACCAGTGTTGTAAGCAGTGGTAACACCTCGTGGTAGTAAAAGGGATAGGTGAACGAAGTGGATCGTCCTGGATTCAACCTTCAAAGAAGTGACGACAAGGAATACGTTTTATTTGAAGCTCAGGCGCTCTACTTCAATGTGTATTTAATACATTGACTGTCACGATCATTTGGTTTGTTGCCGACGAGGTCACGAGTGATTTTTTGAGAAAATGAATAAAGACCACTTGATGAGATATATTGTATTTACTGTCTTTTATCTCTTTTGTAATCATAGATTCGAGTAATAAAAAGTGTCACCTACATGTGACCGACATGGTCTCTGGATTCAGGGTCATTTCCGTCAAATATATTTGTCATTTCGTATCCATAATACGCAGGTCTTCACAGCAAAAGTGGACGAGAACAATAAGAAAATAAGGTGACTGTGTATTCTGTGTTGCTCTGTCACAGGAAACCGAAGAAAGAACAATTGCGAGGGGAAAAGTAAAACAAATGAAAACCTATTATGTAGCCATCTTAGGTGCAAAAAGATGCAGCAAATTGTATTTACTTCTCTTCATTTCATCCCCCCAATACATATATTGAACTATCTGTATGAAAACAGCTATATTTTTGAAGAGGTGCCGCACCTTAAAATTCTTTCCCCAGTCATCACGTCTTGTTTCGATGCCCCGACAGCCCCAATACGTCAGATTGTCTCGTAACGGCGACCGACAGCGGTGTCCTCTGCGAGGAGCTGCGCACTGGCTCTCTTCGACGCACGCCTCCGGCAAGGGGGCGGGATGGGGCGGGGGCGGGGGCGGGGGCGGCGGCAGACCCTGTCGTCGCCTCATCTCGCAGCCGCGGCACGGCCCCGCGCCGGAAGCCGCGCAGCTAAAGATGGTCACATCCGGCGAACGCACTTCCGGCGCTGCTGCTACCTCCAACGCGCCGCTGGCGGCGACGGCGGCGGCACATGGAGACGGCAGGGACGATGGTGGAGGTGACGTGGATGGTGACAGAGGCGCTAGGAATGGTCGACGGGGCGGAAGGAACAATGTTGGGGTCGGAAGCAACAGGATTTGCGTAGGCGACCCCAGGAAAAGAGTTGCGATGGAGGCGGTAACTACAGGCGGGAGAGAGGGTGACGCCAGGAATAATATAGAGTTCGCAGGCGACAAAGATAGCGATGGCGATGTGAGAAATGGTGACAGAGGCGGCCAACATGGTGATGTCGGGAAAAGTAATGAACGCTGGAATGGTGTTGGGGGTAACGGATGTCGTTTTGTGCACCATGTGTACCGTTGCCAATCGATTTGTGCACCTAAATTGCGAAACCTTTGGAAAAAACCTATTGGAAATCTTTCACGATTCTCTCTGAATTTGTTATTAGCTGAACCCATGAGAGAATTTTGCACATTTCAACTCAATTATTTATGTGTATTGTCCTGAGATGCATTACTTCACTAGGTGATAACTTCATTGACCCAACCTAACCAAACCTAACCTATGTGAGTGTTCTCGAACAGCAAAACTTTTCCTTCAAAGCATGTGGGTAGAATGTATGCAGGGTAGAGAAGTGTTCAGGTTCTGTGCTTAAGGTGCACAAATGGGTTCAAACCAAGTGATTAGGTGATGTGGTCTCTTGTATTAACGATGTGTTGTTTAAGTGGACAGGAGTAGTGCACCTAGGGAGAGACATGTAGTGCACAGGTGTTGTACAGTTCAGCACAACACGGATTTTCGGTAGGGAGAGCATGCGAAAATGATACCTCAAGTGGAGGCGGAGGCGACAAGGCTGGTGACTCCAGGTATGATGCTAGAGGCGGTTTGACAAAAAAGGTGAAGCCAAAAATAGCATTGGTATCGGAGACGACTGGGATTGCGATAGTGACGCCAGGACGCCGCCGTGATGGACAAAGCAACGGAGGGCAGCCGGTATACTGACGTCAGGTATGGTGATGGTCGAGTTGGTAATGGAGGGAAGAAGCTATGGTAACGCTAGGAATAGTAATGATGTCGGAGGCGTTGGGAATTGCGATGGTTTCAGAAAGGTGAAGGAGACGATAGTGGTGGTCGCCCGGGACGATGACGCCAGGAAAGGTGCCGGAGACAGCAGTGGTGAACATTAGGGATGGTGACTCCTGGAATGGAGATGGTATCTGAAGCGACGAGAATGACGTCGGAGTCGGTAGCTGGGGTAGAGATAGCGGAGGCAGGAGTGATGGCGGAGATAGCGGATGTTAACAGCGATTGCGAAGGCTGCGATGGTGGTGGGTACAGATGGAAGTGGAGGTGACTGCGCTGGCGGAGATATCAATGGCAGTGGGAGCGGTAACGGCGCGCAAAGTGAATACAGAGGAAAGAGAAACGGGAACCCGCCAAATTCAGACTCTTTTGCAGCCTCAATGTTCCCGCCTTCGCCACACCTGGCGCCACGCCCCGATTCTCTCTAAAACCTCCTCTGCTCAATCTCCGTCTTCCACTGTCATCACTGCACATTTCTTATGCTTAATTTTAATAATCATAAGAATTAAATATACGTAATTTCGAGAAGTTTATAGTTTTTTGTTCTCATTGTAATTGGGAAGAAATTCTTGTTGTTTACATGAGATTCATCCACCGTTCACGAGTATTAAAGCAATTGAAATTTTCAAACAGGAAATCAATAAACTATATATGAGCCAATTAAAATGTTTGAAGACTCAAATGCATTTCTAAAAGAACAGCCAAACAGTTTAAATCGGAACAACTTCGCAGAAACACCTCGTTACCCCCAGATACATCTCGTTTAATGTTTGACGATCTAATCAAATCAATAGAAGGTCAAGACAGTGAGGTGTTACTGCATTGTCTAAATGAATTCTAAAAGAGGTTGAAATTAAAAATTCAAATGTTGCAACTAAATTATCGAAACACTACTCATTGAAACAAAACCTCTAATCTTTTTTCAATTAAGAAATATTTACAATCGTAATGTTTAATTTTCTCGAACAAATTTGCATAACCCGAAAAAATATTCACACTCCTGAATTCTTCTTTTATTTTAAATTAATTGGAATTACGGACGGGTTTATCACAGTGAACTGTACTTTACCGGTATAAATTAGTACGGTTAGGTTCGGACTGATTGATAAAACGAATAAGAAATATCTATCAGCCAAAGTATTTAGTTAACAATCTAGCTTTTAAATGCGTTATGGGCCGCTATTTTAATTGATTTTCTTTGCAATAAATAGATTGATGGGAGAGCCACAGCCGCTCTGAGTGGCATGGCAACATCACGAACAGGCGACGGCCGCGGTTGCAGCAAAAAATTAGGATACAAATTTATTTGAAAACACAAGTGGTGGCGGAAGATGTGAAAGAGGTGAGAGAAATATTCATTGAAATAGGAAGTACGTTGGAAAGTAGAGCTCTGAGAAATGCAGAGGTGAAGTAGAAATGGCAGACATTATGTAGAAGAAAATAAAGCACCAGAATAAGAAAGAACTAGTGGTCCTACATAACATACTTTTACGCATTATTTCTAAATTTGCAATTTGCGTAAATTTAGAGAAATCAATAAAAATTATCATCAGGCCATTCTTTTAAGCGTCCCTTCTCTTATCCGTACAGAAAAATTAGAGAAAAAGTGTAGCGAATTTTCAGAATTTTATAAAATTATATTAATTTTAATCACAAATTATCTAATAACTACTTGTTTCACCAAAAATTTGTACATGTCCTTTTTAAAGAGCTGATTTGTTACCTGAGACTTTGTCAAAAAATCTCTATCTTCAATTTTGTAGTTTTGAAATGTCAACTTTTTGCAAATTTCGAAAATACGGAGTTCGACGAAAATGGGAATAGCATCATGTTTTTTATCGTCTCTTGATACTTACGAGGAGAAAATATAAAAAATTGAAGCGGTTTTTGAGAAAAAATGTTTAAAAATTTAAAAATTGTCTCTATTTTGTCGAAGATTAACGAAAACACGTAAGAGTGCATAAGATTTTCGAAAAATTGAACATGGTCTTATTTCAGATTTGTCTGTAAAGAACCGATTTCATTAAGGAAAAAATCAAATCTTTTTAATATAGTAGTTGTAGGAAGACGAAAAAAACCCTGCACATTTGTAATTTTCGAAAAATCAGGGACTTCAACGAATATGGGACTTGCAGCATTCTCTTAAGCTATCCGAGGACAAAGTTTAATAAAATAAGTTGTAAACATTTTTGAGAAATATTTGAAAGTATTGAGGCCTCATGTAAAGTGCCCTTAGAAGTGAAAATATCCGTTTGAAACTTCCAAAGCCTTGAGCTGTAAATTAAAAAAATTGACATTACGATACACCAATTAAAGTATGTTTGGATGGGTCACTGAGACGTACTCACAAACCACATTTTTGTGATTTTGCAAGTTGAACAAACCATGATTAACTCTTAGTACTCCTCTTTCCATTCAGTTTTGCAAGTTTCCATTTTCTAGCTCCATGGCAGGATAACCTCCAGGAGTTAAATGGAACATGGCAGGAGGAATCAGCAAATTACTTCACGCTAATGAAAACAACATCCAGATGTTATTAAAAACAGTACATTACTGTTAGAAGACATTACTGTTAGAAATTCCTTCAGTTATGAAATTATGTTCTTCCTTGTACCAATATATTTACATACATTACATGTAACGCAGCCGTCGTCTTATTCGTGGTGTTGCCATGGCAATCAGGGCCGCTGTGGCTCTCCCATTGCCCTATTTACTTCACGAAGGATTGATTAAAATAGCGGCCGACAACACATTCAAAAACTACACTTGGTGCAAGATACACCAAGCTCATATTCCTCTGCTCCACGCGGAGACCCATTGTGTCCAAATGGCAATGGTGCATAGGGTGGAGCTGCCTCTCGCAGATGTGTGGGACGGTTCGGCAGCTGATGCGGCTGCAGCGCGGCGATTAAACGGCGGCATTCGCCGCACAGCGCTGCTTGCGCCTTTCTTACGGCCCTCCCTCCGCCCGGCCACCATCCCCACTCACGCTCAGAGCCGTAGCTAGGCGCTTTGACACTCCCCTCCTCCTCCTCCTCCTCCTCCTCTTGTTGTAAACATGAATTTGCACATTTTGAGCTTCTTTTTAGGGCGCCGTCTTAAAAATGGGGAGAGGATACGTTTCCAAGTATTGAAGCCAAATCAATTCATGCAGGCTTGTACTTCGCGGGAAGAAAACGTGAGTTGCAAGGACATAAGAAAGGAGGTGAAGTATGAGATCGGACGGATGTTCTTGTCCTCTCATAGAAAGTAATTTAATTATTCCGATCAAAAACAATTACATGCAATGTCACGATCTTGATTTCGACGACCTCTTCTCTGTGCCCGGGCACACTCGCTTCTGTCTACCACCCCATTGCCCCTCGCCCATGCCAAAGCAAGGCCAGCGCTCTCATAGACAACCCTAGCAAATTGCAAGCCAAGCAAATTGGCAAAGCTGCTCTTGCCACTAAATTCATAGAGGACACTACCGCCACCGCCACCGATCCCTCCATCGCTAATGTCGTACCTCCAACATCACTATCGACATTATCATCTCGGCCGTCACCGTCACTGATGGAAAACTGGGAAAGGAGTGTTTTTTAAAAACAATGTGAATGAAAATGTTCTTTGAAACTAAAGCGTCACCTTCCACTTCTACCTGGAAGGGGATGAGGTAGTCGGTGTCCAATTTACGTATGCCCTTCTCAGAGAGTGTCCCCAATTGACATATGGGTTTAACTCTTACTTTTCTTCTGGTCCCCAATTTACACATGCCGGTAGCCGCCACTGCTACTCCTTTTGACCAGCCGCTGCCACCATCGCTAGGCGGCCATCGCCGCCTTCACCGACGCTTGCGCGCGCCGCCTGCGTTACTTCCCGTCGTCGCGCCGCCGGCTCACCTTTGTCAGCTGATTACTTCTTGCGGAATTGGCCTTCCGGCCGCGCTGATAGGCGCTATCGCCGCCCGCCGCCCCCGCCCCCGCCCGCGCTGCTCTCCCAGGTGCGGCACCCGGCCGGGCCCACGCGCCGCGCTCCCAGCCAGTTCAACAGTTGCGCGCGCGGCGCGGTTGCGGCTGTCGACGGCCACGATGGCCTCTCCAGCTTATTCTTGAATCAGTGTAAATGACTTATTACTTTTTAAAATATCTTACATCAAAATGACCGGCTGAGGGCACCAACTAATGTCACTGCAGTGCCTTTAACCTAGAGGTTCTAGGGTTCCGAGAGGTCCGAGAGGTCCTAGTCCAGAGGGTGGCAGGATTTTCGACACTAGCTTGAAAGCTACGTGGAATTAAGCCGCTGTTTGGAAAAGAAAGCTAGCGGCTGGCTGCTTTGAACGGTAGTTTTTCGTGGTTTCTTCGATCAACGAAAGCCGGAGCAGTACCGTAACAAACAGGCCACGCATCGTGCACGATCTTTCCTTCCTCTTCCTTTCTATCCTCATTCCCTCTCTCTCTCTCTCTCTCTCTCTCTCTCTCTCTCTCTCTCTCTCTCTCTCTCTCACACACACACACACACACACACATTTAAATGGACTGCACTACTAAACATATCAGGAGACCAGTGAGGAGCTTAGAGCTTGTCCTAAGGTGAGGTGGCCCCGCCAGGGAGATATTTGAATGGAGAAACCCCGCTGGCTGACCTGTAGGTCGGAGTCGGATCTCATTATCTAGCGGGGGAAGAACTCCGCCACCTTACGTGGTTAAATAATGCACTACACGGATATTTTTTACCATTGCAGTTGCCGCATCCGGAAATCGATAAAATAATCAATAGCTGGAGGATTTTCATGACAAAGAACATTGCCAAAAACGATAAATAAAATGCACTTAAAATGCTTTGAATAAGCCCTAAAAACAAAGAACAATGACATAAAAATTGATAAAAACCACTTCAGATGTACAACTCTCCCTGTTAGATATGTTATTGATGTAATCGTCGCTTCTTCATTTTGTTCAAGTGAACTCACCTTGCAAACTCTGGGTTTGAACATTTGTTTAAAAGAAAATCTCTGCCTTTATTTATCGCGAAATCGGCCGAACTCACAATGGCGCCGATAAACGTTACAGGAACCTTAGATTACATAGTGCTCACAACGGCTGACATTACAATATATGAGCGAAAAAATCGAATAGGCTACTCAGGAATTCTGTGGTGAACATTGTTTGCACCTCGTAAATATTTTATAAAACACGTACCATAATAAAAATTTGTGGATTTCGGCTAATAAGTCATTTTTTACCTTATTACGTCATTTTTATTGCATTTTTCGCTGATTTCATCGATGAATCATCATAAAATGATATTAAAATTGATGAAAACAGCGAAATATGCAGTAAATATAAAAATGACATCCAAATACGACGAAAAATGCAAAACAAATGACACCCAAACACTAGTCATAACAAAAAATGAATTTCTATACTAAACGGCATTGATCTAAAGTGAAAAGAAGAAAAGGACATTTCATTAAAATCCGCCCCTAATAATCAGTAAATCAATTAAAATCACGCCTTTCAAATTCATAGTAATATCCCTTAACCCTGACCGTGCACTGGCACTGCCGTAATAAAATAGATCCATGGTGAAATGAAAGTCCGAGGCATCAGGAGCCTTCCCTAATGTAACTTATCTGCCCTGAACATGCAATGACCACCACAAATTCTACATCTATGTGTAGCGGCGAGAATAGAACCTCGGGTCCAGTAGCTGTGGAAGGTGAGTGGTCAGACCACTACATTCCAAGGGCCTCCTCCTCCAATCTCATGCGTCCCCGCCATCATCGTCTGGCGACGAATCGGCAGTGCATGCATTGCAAACAGGCACATTTTCGCGAGATAATTTCGTACATTGAACGAAACATTTGCTAGTGAGAGTATAGGAGTTAAATGGTTCTCACGTTTTTCTATTAGTAAGGACGTTTACTGCACTGCGACGCCTCTTCATCGAATGATCAATCGATCACAATGGTGAGGGCAATAAATTGATCACCATTTGCATCTCAACGAGCGAGAGGAACACTGTCAAGAACAAAATTTTTTTGGAAACAATAATATAGTCGACTGTGGTTGTAGTGAACCTCTGGAGACAACATTTTTGATCCGTTACATCAGAAATTCTCTGAAATGGGAAAGCATATATCAATGATTTTGATGACCGAAATCATTGCCAAAAATGATCAATAAAATGCTCTTTAAATGTTTTTCAAATGCCCTAAAAACAAAAGTGACGAAAAAATTGATCAAAACCACTTCAGATGGACAAATCAAGTTGTTGGATATGTTACTGATACTATCGAGGCTTCTTCCTTTGGTTCAAGTGAAATCAGCTTCCCAACTGTGGATTTGGACTGTTCTTTAGAAGAAAAACCTCTGCTTTTATTTATCGCGAAATCGGCCGAACTGACTGACGCCGATAAGCGTCACAGGAACCTTAGATTACAGAGTACTCACAACGGATGACATTACAATAAAGGAGCGAGGAAATCGAATAGGCTACTCAGGAATTCTGTGGTGAACATTTGTCCCACCTCGAATATATTGTTTGATATAAGTATCATGAGAATATTGAAATCAATTAAATAAGCGAACAATGCTATATAAATTATGCAAAAATGTACAAAATGACCTATTAGTCGAAATCGCCGAAAAATTCACAACAAAAGACATAAAAATGTCGCGGCCCGTTGAATTTGCAACCGACATTGTAATTGGGGGGAGGGGTATATTTTACATGAAAACCCTGGGACAATTTCAAAATTTGCCAAAAAATGTTTAAATTGTTTTTGATTAAATGTTGAAGTTGGATAGTGTGAAGGACGTTTAAGGAAACGGTACAGGACTCGTTAAAAACTCTTTTTCGAAAATTGAAAAAGTTCAAAATATTTTCGGCATCTTTCTACAACTGAAATATTAAAGATAAAGATTTTTTCTTTACTCAAATCTATTCCTTGAAGATATCTTTTTAAAAATAAGGTCATGTACAAATTTTCGAAAACTTGAGTCCTTTTCGCGTAATTTCGCCTGAAAGTACGAGCGAGAATGTTCGTGGAGATTTAGCACCATTAGTTTCGTCCAAATGACAACCAGTCTGGTCCGTCCCTTTTCTGTAGCGACGATGCTACCAAAACGACCGCGCAGGCCGGGCTTAAGAGTCGCGCTTAGGCTGGATGCGCTCGCTGTGCCCGGCGCGCGCTCCCAGGTGCGGCTGCGGCGTGGCCCACGCGCCTCCGCCGCCGCCGCCGCCGCCTTGGGCGCGCGTGGGCCGTGGCGGCGGCCGGAGCGCGCCGTGCGGCTCGGCGTCGCCGCCCTCAGTGGGCGTCGCGCGGGCACGCTCACGCGTTCCTCGGGGCCCGCCCGCTCTCACGCACACATCGCCGCGCCGGCCTGCCTACCTGCCCGCCTGCCCGCCTGGCGGACGCCGGCCATCAACGCCTGCAGGCCGCCCGCGGCGCGGCGGCGGAATGGATTTTTAGGAGGAATAATCAGTATTCTGAGTATGGTGCCAATGAGTGAAATAGCGCGTGAGAGTTGTGACGGTTCGAAAATTAGGGTGTGTTATCTGTGATAATGAAATAATAATGCGCGGTGAAATCCAGTCACCCTTGCAAGAACGGTCGTGATTGGAAGCTGCGCTTCAGTGCGCCATGGCAACTGTGGGTTCAACGCTCCGGACTTGGGGTGTGTTTATATATATATATATATATATATATATATATATATATATATATATATATATATATATATTGTGACATACCTGGTGGTGCCGGGTATCTTCACTGCAATATAACACTAAGAGAGGGTATCTTTTACGTGAATGGGTCCCTGGATAAGTTGGTGCAACGTTGGGGTGATTAATCATAAATTGAAATACAATTATAAACAAGATTTATTTTAAATCAAATTTGTTATTTACATAATCAAACAACATTTTTACACTCTGCCTTGGTACCAAGATTAAGAGTGAAATGCATTTCTCATACCTTCGGGGCCCAGATCGAATACCTATGAAGTTCGTAGAACCGCTCGTGCCGACAGGATTGTCGACCTCTGCTACTGCTGCGGGCCGTCAGCGTCGGATGGCGTGGTAATCGCCCACGGCTGATGCTCCAGCAATTCTTCCCCGATCAGGATCTTGACACCTCGGCTTCGCACCTTCCTCGAATCACTGTCCGTCAGTGGGTTTAATTACACGACCCGCACCTACTCTGTATGCTGGTCACAGTTCTGTACCGCGCAATTTCAAGAATGTTTCCACCGCGCCAGCTAATAAAAACAACATCAATCATTCCACCAACACTAATCTTTCATTATACTGATACTTCTAATGTTTTATTTACACGTCGAATACTTTGCGGTTCCTAATAGCACATAAAATACGTCGCAATGTTATATGCGTCCATACACCGGCGGAGAACTCTCGCCGCACGTCCGCACTTGTCGCCGCTCTGCTAGCGTCTCTCGCGATTCTCCTAACGAATTTTCTCCTGACCGGGAGCACGCCGGCCGCGTCCTTCATCGACGGGCGGCACGGCTCGACTGTCACTAACGGCCGCTTACACGTGCCGGCTACCCAGTTCCAACCGAAATTCACACGCTAGCCTCCCGGTGGCGGTGGCACCGTCGGCGGAGGCAGCGGTTGCTCGCCGGCCCCGGCGCGCCGCGCTCAGCGCGCGCACCACGCAGTTCAAAATAGCAATTGGTTTCTTACACTAATGATCTAATTAGTGTAATGAAACGCATATTATGGGTTTCATCACCCCCCCCTTTCTTTTTTTGAATTTTTTCCACTTCTGGAAAAATTCACACTAGTAACATCGTCACTGCCGATGGTTGCACTCTCTTGCATATTGCTAAAAGCCCTATATACACTTATAACTTAAAATCGAATTAACATGTGATTACTTATTATTAACCCTAACATTACACTTATTTACACTTCACTGTTTTCCATACATGTTGAACCAGGTTTCCGATTTGAAGCTTGTAGTGTCCTACTATGTCTTGTCTCTTGTGCGACGGTTCATTCCCATTTTGCTGACAGTGATTTCCTGAATCACAGTTGTAGGACATAGCTTCCAGCGTGTTGAACACATCTTGATAGGTATCATCCCATTTCCAGCTACGACCTCTTCTACGTTTGTACCAATGGTTGACCATACCATCACTCTTCCCTCGCCCCTGACTTCGCTCCATTCTTGACCTGCCTACATCTCCTTCACTCCCATTCGTTGGGGCGTCTGCAAACATGAAGTTGTACCCCTCCAATATCTTCAAACCCTTTCCTAAATCGGTATGATCTGCTCTGCTCAATAGGCTCTGCACGGTAACAAGATACTGTCGCGTTGACATGCAACTAATTCCTTGATATTTTATAAGGGCAAATAATGTTGTTGGTTCCATAATGCTCTTCGTTCTGTATTCACTACGACTTCCCGTAATGTAGTTGTAATGGCTGTTCCTCTGGTCGCTCTTGATGTTTATTTGGGTTTCTTCATTCCGCTTTCGTACAGAAATCTTGTTTTCAAATTCCTTCAAAAATTTCGGAAATGTACCAAAATTCTCTGCCCATGTCCTGGCGTTCTCTTCTAACATTGGGTGTAATAACTGGATCTTGTATCCTTCCAATATGTTGTTTGATGCTAGGTGCCGTTCTTCTGCTCGCAGAACTACCTTAGGGTTTTCCGTCCCATCTCCCAGAGATTTCATCGACTTTGGAGGCATAATTGGTGTCACCCCATACTTGACACTTGGCGACATTTTCCCGTCTTCTTCCTGTTTAAACTCTTCTTGTACTCTTTTCTCTTCGCACCCTTGTATATTTTCCACGATTTCTTCTTCTATTATACGCTCCATTTCTTCTGTTTTCATTTCCATTTCTTCTTCCATTATTAACTTCAATTCTTCCGTTTTCACTTTCACTTTATAAACATCCTCCTCGGTCTCGATTTGGACCTCCACCGTTTTGCCCTCCGCTGTCTTGACTTCTTCATGGATGTGGTTTGTCATCCCCTCGTTTCTATCTGTTACCGCTACCCTAGCATCTACTTGATGACATGATTGAAGTTTTAGCACCTCATCTTTCCTATCCAGTTCCTCCGCTTTCCCATACGGTTTTTCGCATATTTCGATGAGCTTCCTATTCCGTTCTTCTGTGATTCTTCTCATTTCTTCTGCCGGCTTCTTAATCTGTTCTTCAACCACCTTCCCGTTCTGTTCTTCTATTACTTTTCTATTCCGTTCCTCCGCCTTCCTATTCTGTTCCTCCTCGGATCTTTTCTGTTTACCTAATTCTTTGCTCTGTTCTTCCGCAAACTTCTCAATCTGCTTCTCCGTTTGCTGCCTCAGCTGTTCTTCTAATGAATCTTCTGCCATTACGCCCGTACACGCTTCGTATTCTTCGTCCATCCCCAGGTCAAATCCTACCGCCTGGCTCCCCAGTTCTACCACCTGCCGTTCTAGATCTATATTTGCTCTGTGATCGACCAGAAAATCCGTCCCTATGATTACCGAATACAATAATTTTTTGACTACCAGGGCCACTATCTCGTATACTTGGTTGCCAATCCTGGCTTGGAACATGATTTGTTTTGTGATGGGGCTTGACTTCTTCTGAGTTGCCCCAATCACATACGCCCTATTCATAGGCAAACACATTACTTCTTTTCCCGTTGCTTTTAACTCCTCATACATTTCTTCTGATACTACTGTAGTCGTGCACCCTGTATCCACTAAAGCTTCTTTAATTATGCCTTCACATTCTATCGATATCGTGGGACATTTCCTGATTCTGACCGCTGAGTTCTTACATCTCCGCCACGGTTGGGTATCGTAGGTTACCGGCTGCATAGCGTTTATGGAGACCGCGTTTACGTCATCGATTTCCGCGTCCGCAATGGGGTCACCTATCACCGCGGACTCTATTAGTTTAAATAGTGTCCTTGATCACTACTTGTGCTAGGCTGTGCTAATCGGTCGGGTGCATTCCCGCCCCCGCCTCGCGTCTCCGTACGGTTTGAATTAGATCTGTTCCAGTCCGGTCTCTGGTTCCCCGGCTCTGGTCTCCATCCGTCTCCCCCTCTTCCGCGTTGGTTTCTCTGGTAATCGTTGCTCCTATCATTCCCTTGCCCCTGGTTACGTTCCGATCTGACCATATTACCATTCCCTTCATTTCTGTTCTTTGGTACGCCTGCAAATGTCAAGTCGTACCCTCCTAACACATTCTGGAATCTTTCCAGGTCGGTGTGCTGCACACTACGTAAAAGATTCTGCACCGTAACTGGGAACTGTCTCGTCAGTACACATATTATTTCCTGATCGCTCATCGGTGGGGATAGCGTTTTGTATTCCATAATACGCCTTGTTGCGTATTCCCGCAAACTTCCCATTGACTGGTTGTAATGATTATTCATTAAGCTGATTTTAAAATTAATTTGAATTTCCTCATTCCAATACCGCTCAAGGAATCGATCTTTAAATGCCTTTACTGATTCGGGAAATTTATCAAATGTATCGGCCCATATCCTTGCGTTGCCTTCTAACATTAAATATAATAATTGTATTTTACACCTTTCCGAACTATTGATAACATCTAGATGTCGTTCTGCTGCCTTCATAAATATACATGGATTTTCTTTCCCGTCTCCTGAAAATTTTAGTGATCTTGGAGGGGTAAATGGTACCGTCCCGCTTGCTGCAATTGGGGATGCCTTGCATTCTTTTATTTGTTCAATCTCTGTTCGTAGTAACACAACCTTCTCTTCGCATTCCCGCTTATTCTCCTGCATTTCTTCCTTAACTACCGATTGTATCCTTTCAATTTTCTCGTCCTGCTTAGCGGTTTTAATATCTAATTGCTGATATAGCTTATTTTCTAATTCTCCCCCCAGATTGATTACTTGGGATTCTAACTCCTTTTTCTGTTTCCCTAATTCTTCAGCGGTCCGTTGCTCGTGACTTTCTACCCGCTCCGCGATTTTAATCATCTCATTCTTCGTTAACTCAATTTGTTCTTCGGCGCGTCCTATTCGCCCCCCTATTGCATCTAATTTTCTATTCTGTTCTTCTGCCAGCTTCCCAATCTGTTCCTCTACTTTCCTATTCAGTTCTTCAGCTAACCTCCTGTTCTGCTCCTCTGTGAATATTTTCTGCTCCTCAGCTGACTTCCTAATCTGCTCCTCTGTGAATATTTTCTGCTCCTCAGCTGACTTCCTAATCTGCTCCACTGTGAATATTTTCTGTTCATCCAGTTTCCTATTCTGTTCCTTCTGTCCTTCCAATATCTTCTTATTCTGTTCGTCTACCTTCCTACTTCGTTCTTCTGCTTTTCTATCCCGTTCTTCTGCTTTTCTATCCCGTTCTTCTGCTTTGCTCTGTCCCTCCAATATCTTCCCATTCAGTTGTTCGAACATCTTCATCATCATCTGCATAGCGCCTGAATTAATATCTTCTCCACCCCCCTGATTTAAATTTCCTGCCGCTTGGTTCATCGGCGTCGACGTAATTTTCACTCTTCTATCAAAGCCTTCCCCCGACGTTTCATCCAATCTGCTTCCAATTCCACTATCCCTGCTCTCTGATAAGGTACTACTACCAATTCCTTCATCCATCTCTCTTACCTGCTCCGCCTTCCCCTCCGAATTCAATACTACGTTTTGCTCCTCCATCTTAGTACTTTTACCCTCACGTTCGTCCCCAACTACTTCAAACTGTTCACCCGATCTTTCCATTTACCTCTCTTGACAACAATATAACAGTTGTCCTATTAATTAACTATACCCGCCACAACACTGTATATCCTTCGTGAATGGATTAATTCACTTTTATTTCAATTGCTAATTGATGACGAACAACCCTCACTCACCACCAAAAACACAATAACACTAATTCAGTAGCCATATAAATCTCCACTCACCTACCAATGCATAAACATACTCCTTACAACACATATATTATTACCATTTACACATATACACTGCTGATAACTCATTGACACTATTACATAAATGCTTTCAGATTATAGTAAATCCCTTATTAATTGAAATTACTTTTCAACATACTTATTGCTATATTATGTACATAATCATCATTCACATTTGCATGTCATATCTCCTCCCTGAATTTTCCTCAATAATATCATATAGATATTCACAACAAACATTTACACTGCTGGTATATATTTCCCAACCTGGTATCTTTTCTAATAAATTCCCCACACTTTACCATTACCAATAGATAGTGCACTACTGAGTGAATGTTCCCAGCAAAAAAACAACAATTTTGTGCATAATTTGTACAACACTATTAACTACCTTTATATTCTCATAAGAATTATTACTACTTCCCCATTTCTCTGATTTCCATGTTATAAAAAATTGCCAAGCAGTTCAAATATTATTAATATGTCTTACAAAATTTGGAATTCTATTACATTATATTATTTGTAGCATGTACATGTATAGCCTTCATAACCTCAGTAACTACAATATTAACTATATATTGGATGCACACAGATAATTGCCTATGTCAGCCCGCAATTAATTACGCAACAACATTTTTGTAATTATCAACATTTCATTATGCTTACTTGATTTATGCATGTTGTGCTAACACATGTATTGTTACTTTCTGTTCTCTATAATAATACACTTTACACTGCCTGCTTCTCATCTGTACCCTGCATTACTATACAACAATTACATGCACATTGTTTTCCAACATTTCACCACTTTCCAAGGCCACATTTCTTAACTATACGTTATCCACTTGTTCGGGCGCCAGCTGTGACATACCTGGTGGTGCCGGGTATCTTCACTGCAATATAACACTAAGAGAGGGTATCTTTTACGTGAATGGGTCCCTGGATAAGTTGGTGCAACGTTGGGGTGATTAATCATAAATTGAAATACAATTATAAACAAGATTTATTTTAAATCAAATTTGTTATTTACATAATCAAACAACATTTTTACACTCTGCCTTGGTACCAAGATTAAGAGTGAAATGCATTTCTCATACCTTCGGGGCCCAGATCGAATACCTATGAAGTTCGTAGAACCGCTCGTGCCGACAGGATTGTCGACCTCTGCTACTGCTGCGGGCCGTCAGCGTCGGATGGCGTGGTAATCGCCCACGGCTGATGCTCCAGCAATTCTTCCCCGATCAGGATCTTGACACCTCGGCTTCGCACCTTCCTCGAATCACTGTCCGTCAGTGGGTTTAATTACACGACCCGCACCTACTCTGTATGCTGGTCACAGTTCTGTACCGCGCAATTTCAAGAATGTTTCCACCGCGCCAGCTAATAAAAACAACATCAATCATTCCACCAACACTAATCTTTCATTATACTGATACTTCTAATGTTTTATTTACACGTCGAATACTTTGCGGTTCCTAATAGCACATAAAATACGTCGCAATGTTATATGCGTCCATACACCGGCGGAGAACTCTCGCCGCACGTCCGCACTTGTCGCCGCTCTGCTAGCGTCTCTCGCGATTCTCCTAACGAATTTTCTCCTGACCGGGAGCACGCCGGCCGCGTCCTTCATCGACGGGCGGCACGGCTCGACTGTCACTAACGGCCGCTTACACGTGCCGGCTACCCAGTTCCAACCGAAATTCACACGCTAGCCTCCCGGTGGCGGTGGCACCGTCGGCGGAGGCAGCGGTTGCTCGCCGGCCCCGGCGCGCCGCGCTCAGCGCGCGCACCACGCAGTTCAAAATAGCAATTGGTTTCTTACACTAATGATCTAATTAGTGTAATGAAACGCATATTATGGGTTTCAATATATATATATATATATATATATATATATATATATATATATATATATATATATATATATGAGGTAAGAAAATAATGATATAAGAGGGAACGAAAATAAATACTATTTGCGTAAATGAAAATAAAGTTGCACGGACAATTGCGGTTGTGACATTAGAAATTAATTACTTAGTATATATAGGTATGAGGTAATACCCATTTTTAAAAGAGGAGCAAGAACTGACTGCGAAAATTATAGAGGTATAAGTCTTCTAAATACGGCATATAAAATATATGGGAAGATAATAGTAAATAGATTGAGAAACATTGTAGACAGTATATTACTTGAAGAACAAACAGGTTTCCGGAAAGGAAGATCCTGCTCGGATAATATCTTTATATTAAAACAAATAATAGAAAAAAGAAGATAATACAACCTAAATACCTACATAGTCTTTATTGATTACAGTAAAGCATTCGATAGTGTACACAGAGGAAAACTATGGAAAATTATGGAAAAAAGAGGAATACCATTGCACTTAATCGAAGTTATACGAAATATATACCCAGGAACACAGATAAACATAAAACTAAAATCTGGAATTATTGCCCAAGGAAATATTAAAAAAGGGGTCAGACAAGGGTGTTGTATTTCACCTATACTTTTTAATCTATATCTAGACAATGCTGTGAGAGAATGGAAACAACAGATCATGAAACAATATAGAAGACAATTTTAAAGGAAAAAAATGTATTAAAACTTTTATGTTTGCTGACGACCAGATTTTAGTTGCAGATAAAGAAGATAATCTGCAAAGGGCACTATATGAACTATATAAAATAACAAAGCAATATAATCTAAGTATATCTACAAATAAAACCAAATCCATAGCATTCCAAGGCTCACAACCTTTAAGATGTAAATTCATATTAGAAAACAAAACTATTGAACAGGTTAATACCTTTAGATTTCTAGGATGTGACGTATCATATCTCGGCGAAGTTGATAATGTAAGGAAGATAGAAAGATTCAATATGATGTGTGGCACCATCAAAAGAGCGCTCAAAGGAAAGGTCCGTAAAGACACAATGCTAAAGTTTTATAAAGTTATGGCAGTGCCTTGCGGACTTTACGGAAGCGAAAACTGGACTACGAACTCCAGAACACACAATAGACTTCAAGCAGCCGAGATGAGATTTTTAAGACCAGTCCTGGGAGTAACAAGAATGGACAGATTAAAAAACGAGACCATCCGGAAAAATATAGGAATTTACAACTGAAGTGAAACAATTAAGGAATACAGAGAACAATGGAAAAAACACCTGGAAAGAATGGAAGACGACCGTATTCCAAAGCAAGTGCTTCAGTACATTCCTAAAGGAAGAAGAAGCGTCGGTAGGCCCAGGAGAAGATGGTTAGATCAAGGAGGCGCAACGGACCAACCGGTCTAATGCTTGAGGGAGAAGAAGAAGAAGAGATAGGTATGAGACAATAGTTATCGCCAATGTGAACCACGTATCCTCTTCACATAAATATCGATACAAATATCCCGAAACACATACGGGACTGGTTTCCCCCGTCCCCGGCGGACCTCGCCCAAAATAAATTTCTGAACCCCTGGATTAATTTACCAATCACATAAGAAATATGAAAATATTAAGCAGTATAAGAGAAATGTATCTATGCATTATTATTATTATTATTATTATTATTATTATTATTATTATTATTATTATTATTATTATTATTATTATTCAATAAGGACAGAAGTTACATGCGAAAACAGTTTCAACAGATTTTTAAGTGTGAGGCGAAGGTATATGATTATGAGGTATAGGAAGTATAAACATTTTATTTAATTAATCCATAGTATGGCTTCAGTATATACTCGTAATAACGAAACTTTACGTAATAAAAAGTGTTGTTATACCTTAACAGATGTTCAACTTTTTCTAATCTTTGTATTAGTAGATTTTTTTGTAAATTACACAGTTATTATCAAGTTATAAATACTTATTTGGACACGTGATTAATAGCAAAGGCGTAGTCAGGTTCTCGGGGACACTGGAAGAAAGTCCAAATGGGGTGCCTCATTGCTATTGCCGTCTTTGGGGTTCGGCGGGCATTCTGAACGAGGACCTTTGACTTGAACGGGGACCCCCGGAGCCGTGCGCAGGTTGCACCAACCTAGCTATGCCGTTCATTACTGGGTTTCGTGTGCCTGTGAGAACGAGCCCGAACTAAAATGGGCGTTTAAGCTTGACGTCATGAAGATATTGTGTGGTTGCGAAGTCAGCGATGATTCCTTGGAATATTTCAGGCCCAAGAGTGAATGAAGTAGGAGCGACCGGGGCTAGTTGGCCGTAATTAGTAATTTTTAAATTTGTTATGCAATTAAGGTTTAGGATGGTTAGTATCAATGGATACTAGATATACATACATATATATTGCTAACGTATGGGATTTTGTTTATTCGTGAGTGTATAACTTCTGGGGACGTTAAAAGCCATTAATACAAAATGTGTAAATCCCACTCGTTGAATGTTTTGGCACTCGAATGGCGTAGATTGGAATACTTCGTCCGTGGGAGTGTGGAATAACAAATCAATGTAAGGACTAATCATTTTTAAAGTTTTATTGACGCAAATAAAACAATGAACTTCCCGAACGTTGTGGTTATGCTAAAAAAATTGACTATTTTTTGGCAAGGAATCTACTCAGAGAGAGGTGTACTAACCGCGTTGAGTGTCAACATATATAGTTGTGTTACATAATGTGGAATAACAAATCAATGTAAGGACTAATCATTTTTATAGTTTTATTGACGAAAAAACAAACAATGAACTTCCCGAACATTGAGTACTCAGAAAGAGGTGAACTAAACGCGTTGAGTTTCACATAATACATTTAGCACTGTAGTTCAATAATATCATCAATAATATTGATAAAAAAATTACACTTTGGTCACTACTGGTGCGTTTACAATAGATAAGAATTAAAATACTAGAAAAATGTTTTATTTTGTGGCGATGCTTAGCAGGCAGTGTTTAGGACTGCTTGATATGGTGCCAAACAACCCCTATTGAAAAGTGCCAGCCAGCCCCGATCAGGAGTTTTGATTAAAGATGCCCGTACAGGTGACTAGGGAATTCAAAAGTTGAAAACAAATAACCACGAAAATCAAACCTTGTCTGAAAATATCAGCTGAAGGAAAGAGAGAAGCAAAATATTTTCTTCTTAATATTTCAGAAAACAGTCAATTATCTACGAAAATGTTATTCTCCACGCTCTAAAACAGATTCGAGATCACAGATCCACCATCATTGTATTGATCGTACTGAAACTTCTGTAGAAAGGTCGTTAGGTTGTGAAGGACCCATGACATAAAGCTAGATCTTATGGAAGCTACGTGATTGGAGCTACAGTGCCAACCAGCTCCTTGAGCCAGCTAATACAGATCGTACCTTTCAGTGAAATCTCTCTTTAAGGAAAACAAAAGCTAATATACTCGGATTGTAATTTTTTCTTTTTTAAGTTTCACTTTGTTTTTTGTCTTCTTTTATGGACAATATAGTATAAAATAGTGAATCATCCAAGTTATTGGAAGGAGTAACGTTATAGAGCGTTAACATTCACATGCCCAATAATAGTTTGATGATCATAACTTTGTGAACGCTATATTGTATTATTAAATTTACTGCATTTTTTATCTCTTCAAATGCATTTGCGCGTTTTGAAATGCATTATGACAAATTTCATAATGTGTCGAAGTTATATTACAAACTGCGCCCTTACAAGAAGGAAATTCTTGATGAAAAAATGTCGAAAATGGTTTCCTAAGAATTCTTTCTTGTGTAGTTGCAAGTGTCGAGTGTTTCGTGTATTGGCGTCGCCCTTGCTAGTCAAATTTTACAAATAATGAAAAGCATTTTCTAACGATGTCTCAGAGAAAAAGTATTTTAGAATTTCTTTACATTTTGTAATTGAAAATATTACTAATATAACAAAAATAATAACAATAATAATATCACATACCACATCTACCATAAAAATGTTCGCATAGTTTACAGATGCAGGTTTTTTGTGTTGTTTTGATGATAGATTTTCATTTTGCGGATACAGTGATCGAAGCCATGCGAGGCAAAACGAGCTATTTCATGTCTTAAGTCGTATTGAGTTTTCAAAGGTTTCTTTCTTATAGTGTCTGTGCTGTTATAATCTAACCCAAACTCATTTTGTTTTTCTTCTTCTCATTTTTCTTTGTATATCCTGCAATAGGTTTTTCGGCGCCCAATTTGAGGATAGTAATAATTAATTTCATATATTTTCTATGCAAAATTATTGTCTTGAAAATCCACACACTGATCTTGAAGTACTTCAATAAGCCTAAAGCTCTGATCAGTAATATTGGTTTCTTTTAATGTCTGTCAGGTTTTTTCTTTTTCAATGCCCCAATGCTCAATTAATTTTAACGCTTTATTTTGTGGCAAGTGTTATAACGATGTGATGAAATGCTATTAATATCGTCGTGGTAAAATTCATACCTTTTACGTTCCTTTGTAGTTCTTCAGTTTCCTGTGAGTAATCTCTGCCGTCGGGACTCCGAAGAAGTAATTTGTTGAAGTATTCTCTTAATGCTGCGTACAGTCTCCGGTTACGCAGCGGATGTGCCGGGATAATAACCGCGTCCTTTTATGTACAGCTGCCCAGCTTAAGCTTAAAATAACCTCTAGTGATTCATGCTTCTCTGAAAAAAGTTTCCCCTACAACCAGGGACCTCGAGGTCCATAAAGTTGCAATTGGTACTCCTCTCCGGTAGGTTTCATGACTTCTTTTATGACTTTGTAACAACCGGAAACAGTGGACAGTAGTGTAACAAATGAGCACGTGTATTGTTTTGAGGCGTTGAAATCATTATTTCAATCCTGCACACACTTTCCGCTGGTAGTAAATGAGTCAAGCCCTTTCATTCTCCGATTGAGTAAGTCCACATGTGTTTCGGTCATCGGAATAAGAACTGAAATCTCAAGTCATATCCTTTTTGTTGAAATACTGACTGCATTTTCTCAGACGAGATAATTTCCGATTTCTGCGACCCTGGCCGAGGTCAGTATTTTCATCGGTGGGGTGCAGGAATAGCAATAAGGCAACGATCTGTAAGAAAAGATTGTTAGATTTCAACTGAGTTACGCATGGGCACTATCATAGACAAAGAATAGTGTTTCTCCCCTGGTTTCTCTAAGGCTCTATGAAACATGAGCAAGCACATGGTTGCGATTACTTATGCTTCGAAAACATTCGCTCGTCCTTGATTCCGTATGAGCAAATTTTGAGGTGAGGGAAGAAGTTCGACAAATTGCGGCGATGGTCCGAAAGTCACAAACGCGCAGAATTTACATTGCAATGTTTAACAGAAAGACGATTACAGGAACACACATTATTGGCAAACGTGTACCTAACATGTGTCGTAAATGTATTTCAAAGTAACGGTATATAAAAGTATTAAAGTATAACGAAACATGCATGAAATATGTTGTGGTAAGTAAAATATGTAAAAATATGTAATTATACCAAAATGTATGAAAGTATGAAAAATAAAAATAGATTAAATTAGTTCAGAATGTCTTGAAAACTCTATTTTCTTGAATCCCAGCATTTGTACGAAATTTTCAAATTTCCGTGTGTATGCTAATTAGACATTATCTGTATTGCTTAAAACTCTCAAGTTGATGAAATTGTCACTGAGTTGTGTCACAAATACCTGCTTTTAATGCACGTAAAGGATTACTTCTTTGATAACATGCTTCACATAGATTCCATTATTCAAGTAGACACAACACTTACAGTGAAGAGACGAAGCACGATGGATTTGTACATAAAGACAGAACGATGTTGGAATAAAACCGGTAGATTTGTTATTCACGACCACGCGATGGAGATGCAAGTCTTTCGTCGTCTGGTGCTTCTCTGACCTCTTGCCACATACTCTGGCCCATGTACTCTCTTCACACGGAGGGGTTTCACCAGTGATAGATGCAACCGGTTAAAATTGACCTGTCAGAGAAAAATGACTACAAGCGGATACGGAACTTTGCCTGTGAGACCTTAGAAGACCACTCCCCCCTCCCGTATCGTAGGTGTTCCTCCGAAACAACTTTATTGTTTGACGCCCTCCGGAAGGTCAACAAACATCATTGTAGACGGCTCGGATACCTGAAGCGCGGTTGCCTGACCGGTGAGTGTCTCGCCCCGCCCTTGTTTCACTGCCCCCTCTACTTCTCAGCGCCTCCTTCGCTGCGTCCGCGCGACTGTCTCTCTTCCTGGATCTCTGCTCGCTGTCCTGCCCGGCGACATTCACATCTCTAGCATGGAAATCGCTTTCGAATCCGCCGCCTTACACACTCGTTTAACAGCACAATAGAACACTTTCCTGTTCTTTCTCGGATGTTTAAATCTTACACTTTCAGAGACGGTAGATGGCTGGTATTAGTCGCGCAACTTTTCTTGAACGATGGATTGAAGAAATGCGGGTAGAGTGAGGGTATTAGTTACGAAATCGGCCACTAGATTTTATGAAGAAATGCCAATCTCTGGAGAATCAGTCATGCGTTCGCAACGTTCACAATAATTTGCGTTCTAACTTTCTCAGGTGTATGAGGTATCCCCTGTAATAGATCTTTACCTGCTTCGGTCATTTCTTTAGATTTTTGGAGAAAATAACGGATAAAAGTTCTTGTCTTCAAAAGAAAATTGTTTCTATTTCGCGCCAGTGAAGGTGTGTTTGGAATGTTGTCATCAGTGCTCGCTGCGAGCTTTTGCCTTCATCTGTTTATTGTGCCAGAGAGGGGGAAGTAAGGTCATCGTTCAAGAAAAGTTGCGCGAGTAATACCCAGACTGGTTTCTTACTCAAAAGTGTTCACATGTGATATTCATTGGCCCAGTTCTTAGTGATGTTAGTACTAGTGATCATCTTCAGAGAACATGCTACATAAGAATAAAATGTCCTCCAACCTGAGAGAATATTTGAATGACATAGAAAAAGTAACTGCTGTGATGAAATTATTGAAAAACGTTGAATTATATAATCACATATAAGAACCGTACTGTCAATTACAACATGAATGACATTGTGAAATTGTAAACTGCCTGTGATATTGTATCTGAACTATGAAATTGTTAACTTATCTTGTAGCGCTATTATGTAATTGTTGACTGTAATTAAGGACGCCATGACCTTGCAGTCGATGCGTCCAAAAATAATAGTATATAAAAAAGGAATAAAATTATTATAAAAACAGATAAATTGTACGAGTGGCGATGTGTATCGCATTTTTCCTCTGTTCTATAGAATTCATCACAGATCGAAGATGTTTTACGAGAATGGGTATATTGTAGGATTTCGGGGAAGGAGAATATTGTAGTCGATCTATATATACCTTCGCATTTTTTTTCATACCTTCTTTCTTATATTTGAGGGTCTTTTAATTATGATGTAGCTGACTCATCGCTTTCTCTTCAATACCTTACAAAGAAATGTTTAGAAATCTTCTTCAAATCTGCCCAATTTTGTTTTTGTTGTTGATTTTTTTTACTGAAAATGCTTGTAAATAACATCCGAATACACTGTATGTTTGTTCCAATTTATTTACGAAGATAATGTTTTTAGTTATATAGATTGTACAGTTCATTTGTAAAGAGGTTGTTCGAAATTTACGCAGATCTACTGATTATTCGGGAATGTTGAGTGCACAATAAAATTAATTCTAAGGTTGATGAAGAATAAAAGCCAATCGCGAAACTTATTTCTTTTATGTCCTTCTAGTAAGTACATAATGCTGCTAGCATTTAAGTTCTGAAATTAATGCCCTCTTCGTAAAACTATCCTAAATCGGTAACAGTAATAAAAAACAGGAAACAATGTTAGAAATTGCCACCCTGTAAAGTCAATCAGTCCGACAATCAGTTCCATATACTGGTATACTTTGAATACGAGAAATGCATGAGTCAAAATCAATAAACGGTAGTTGTGCTATTCATATATGGATTATTTGGTTGTATTCAATTATGGGAAGTAGTAGTTGTAGTAGCGCGTTCATCTGAAATGCTATTTGATATTATGAATGTTATTTAGGGTCAACTTCATATAACTTAAACTAGTGTTGCTAAAACAGAACGTACTTCCTCTCATGTTTAACGCTTTCGTAATATTATACTATTTGAATCCGAAAAATGCTTCT
Organism: Gryllus longicercus; assembly: GCA_038098605.1. Lineage (NCBI taxonomy): Eukaryota > Metazoa > Arthropoda > Insecta > Orthoptera > Gryllidae > Gryllus > Gryllus longicercus. Next base: position 498,370 of record JAZDUA010000177.1, read on the forward strand.
AAAAATTCAAAAGTATTTGACAAAGCTGGGGGACGAACTTCTGGGAGCAGGTTAAGCAATCAATTAGCAAAACCATTCCTACTCGTCTTCGACAGTTAAACAACCTTCCCGATGCTTTAAAATGAATGTTGAACATTGGCGAAATTCAGTAGAACATAAACGAAAATCCAGTTTTTTTAATGAAAATCATAGGAGTTCGAGTAAAACTAGTAAGGAAAAATTTACAGATTTAAGAAAATCTCGTTTATGTAAGTTTTAAAAGTTGACACTATTACACTCAAAGTGCGGAAACTACTCACATTTCAAAAAATGTGACGCATGCCATTATTTGAAAATATAATTTTGAAGGACAGATTTCTTGATGAAAAAATCTATCTTCATTATTGTTGTTGTAGGAAGACTCGGAAAGATGTCAACTTACGCAATTTTCGAAAATTCACAGTTGAACGGAACTCTATCCTGTTTTTTTAAGTGTACCTTGATGTATCCCAGAAAAAATGTAAATAAATTTAGTTTTTAGATAAATATACCTTTATTTCCCACATTAGGCCAAACCTACTCACAAGTTCAAAAAAGCGTATATAAACTATCTTAAAAATATAATTTTGAAGAAAAAATTTCATTAAGAAGAAATCTCTGTATCTCTGATGTTGTTATAGGAAAACGCCAAAAAAATTAACTTTTGCCATTTTCGAAAATTTTGAGAATTTAACAGAAATCAGACCGGCATCATTTTACCAACACGCTTTGCTCTATCTGATAATATAATTAAAAGAAAAAATGCGGAAAAATCTTTGAGAAAAAAATTAAAAATTTTCTTGAGGCTCATATAAAGAACCCCCCAACAATTAAGGTCCGTTTTAAACTTAAGGGCCATCAATCAGAACGTTCAGGGAATACCACTTTCGAAGAACATCTGCCCGTTGTATAGTTCACAGACCGACGGACGGACAGATGGATGAACGGCCGGACAGACGGACAGACAGCCTACTTTTAATTTACCGTAAACCAATTTTTCAGTAACAAAGAACCACAAAATGTTGAACCGCTTCAACGAATTCTTTCTATAAATCGTATTGGAGAAAGTAATTTGCTATAATAAGCAAGAATTATCCACTTTTTCGGTATTAGGAAACTACAATACTGGTTTTCTTGTCAAAAAGCAGCCCTTCTCACAGCATCCTTACAATACTTTCTCTTAACTATGTAAGCAGTATGCGAGAAAATAAATATCTTTATAAATCAATATCTTTCTGCCCCAAAGGATTCCCGTAACCCCTTCTGATATACAGTTCTTCGCTCATTACGAATTCGTGATATTTTTACACCTTCTTATGTGTTGTATAGAGAAAGTCATGGAATGCTCCAAAGAATCAATTTCGGTATTTTGCCGGAAAAATGTGTTTTGAGGTTCAAACGAAATAATACGGAAAAAATGTTTTTTAACGTATGTCTCTGTCCACCTGTTCGTCCGTCTGTAAATATTATGCTATATTATAATATTATGTAACGTTACAAGTAATAATAGCCAGTTTGTGTTGTTGAAACGCTACTTTCTTCTTCAGGAATCCCAACTACAAAGCTCAGCAATGAGTAATGATGTTCCGGCATTCGAGCCTCGCCGCTCTGTCACCACAGCCCACTACGTCAAAAGTGGAATTTGACTGCCATTCACCATTGGTCGCAAAGCGTCGGTGGCGATTCACATACCGTCGAAGGGAATGCCGCGTGAACGCGCGTGGGCGATTTGAAAAATGGCGGCGCGATCTCCACGGCGGCGGCGGCGGCGGCGGCGGTGGCGGCGGCGGCGGCGGTGGCGGCGGCGGTGGCGGCTGTAAGGGGACACCGGGCGACCGGCGACGGGTTTCGGGGCCCGGCCGCAGCTATGCTAATTCCCGTGTTTGCTCGACAATTAGCCCTGCAGTGGCGTGCGGTGGGGCTATTCCCGTGTTTGTCGCCGTAATAGCCTCCTCCTCGTCCTCTCCCTCCTCTTCCTCCCGCTCCCGTCAAGCGCGGGACCGGCCACGAAAAGTTTCGGATGCGCGGCGGCGCCCGTGCGTGCGCATTGATTGATTGATTGTTAGTGATTCCAGCCGCGTCAACTGCTAAGGTCATTAGTCCCGTAAGTGTCGTGCATTTTCCTTCCGGAGGTGGTGATCTTACCCTGCTGGCCGGGAGATCCTGAGCTGACGTACCGTCGGCTATCTGGTTTTTCCTCAGTTAGATATCTCCCACCAGCTAGGCACCGGCGTAGCCGGGACAAGCTCTAAGCCCCCGACTGGACTCCAGGCATGTGTGGTAGTGTATTGCGTGTTAGTTTAAGGGGTAAGGATACTAGGACAAGGAAGAGGAAGGAAAGATCGTGCGCGATCCGTAACCCGGTTGTTACAGTATTGCTCCGGCATTCACCTGGTGTTGATCGGAGAAACCACGTAAAACTACCGATCAGAGCTGCCGGCATCTGGAATTCTTCTCCAGACAGCGACTGAAATCGACCTAGCTGACAAGCATTTGTCGAAAACCCTGCCGCCGTCGGGATTCCAGCCGATTCGAACCTAGAACCTTCCAATCAGGGGCACTGCAGTGACATCAGTTGATGCCCTGAGTCACCTCTCCCGATCGTGCGTGCGTACCGCTGCACATGTGGGCCCCGCGGGATGCGAACCGGGCTCTGCCCGCGAGGTGCGAGGGACTGCGGCGGGAAGCTACTCGGAGTGAGACGAATCGCAGAGAGCGGTGTTCCGCTTTGAATTTCCCTCAGGAACATTCTCAAGAATAAAAGTGAGAATACGGCATCCCAATCAATTGCAAGTGAATGCTTTGCGTTCATTTTCTATAGGTTTTTAGTCATGTGATCTCATGTTTTTGTCTCCAATGATTCTCACTGCTCTGTCATGTTTTTTCACTCCTCCGATGGACGGCAGAAATGGTTGTCGTGTTATTTTCTAAAGCTTTTTTTACAAAATTTATTTACTTTTCATTAAAAAAAGTAATAAATATCGTTTTCAATATCGTTATTTGTTGTTGTACTCTTATTTTCTAACTCTACTGCAATTCTAAGTACGGTCAGGTCGTTTTTTGCAGTCCTTCTAGTCTTCTCTTTATTATTGAACTTTCACTCTCCTCTTATGCACGATTATGACATCATGATGATGATGTGATAATTGCCAAAGATAATAATGAAGAACTGATGATTGCCAAACGCAAATCTGAGCGTAGGCGAGAAAGAAGGCCTATGCTTTTCAGTTCCCTCTTTCCTAGGCACATGATCAGGCGTATTTTGCTTTCATCTCCTACTAAACGAAGGACAGAATAGCCCACCTCTCTAATAACTTTCACTTAAACATCAGCTTAATACTACACACCATCCACTGTAACCTCGCCTCAACAGACCACACTCCAACACGAAAAGATAAACGATACCATTTTGACGCCTTCCTAAACATATTCGCGAACTGGCCTGAAACTAAAGTGGTCTGTGAAACATTTTGGTTAAAATCCATGTTATGGTAAATTTGATCGGAACAGGTGAGCATCTATAGATTCCAAAGTGGTCTATATGTCAATTGTCATTGTAGGAGCCACATAAGAAAAATACCACTTTAGAATTGGCAGGTAGTATCAATGTAATCAATTTTAAAGTGGTCTAAGTCACATTGTTCTATTCGTATCATAGACGACTTTAGTTTCAGGCTAGCACTTTTAACAGTAGGTTCAGATTGTAGATCCCCGCCTCATCTTGTACTTAGAGTTAGTTTCACTGTGCTATTTAAATAACAAACTTACTGTCTCATTTCTGGTCTATACTGTTAATTATGTGGTCCCCCAGATGCTTTACTTGTAATTAATTCTATCTTACTTTGTACAAAAGCAAGAAAGGATTGCATTGACTTCTTTCCCAAACTTGAGAAGAGAATTTGGGATGTAAGTAAACAGTCTTGCAGCCTGCTTCGTGAGGGGGAAAACCGTTAATCGATCGCATTGGGACGGAATTAAGAATGATGAATCAGACAACACTAGCTCTGGGCGGGTTGAGCAGTAAAATTTTTCAATTTTTCTTTTCTCATTTCGTATGTACACATACACTGGCGATTGCGAAGTTGTTTACTATTGTGGTAGAATGTAGTTGAATATTATTGGCGGAGGCACATTTTGAAGCTTCGAACCCTGATCGATGATGTAACTAAACATTTTTCGAATTTATTGTCCCGAAAAGACTTAAGAAGATTGAACGGGAAGAAGTGGAATGTTATGGTGCAAATGTGTCATAATAAGATGAGAGTGTACAAACTATCCTATATGTAATGTACGTCAAGCATTTTGCATTTGTTAAATCGAACAAATAACAATGAGAACGATTCGATTATGTTTCTGTGGCTACTCCCAAGTAAATGCATACGTGAGGGGGACTTTCTTTCATTAAATCTACCTTTAGAGGAGGTCCTTTCTCCTACCCTAACGTAACATGGGATTCCCAGGCTATTTTAGACGCAACTCCTGTCAACAGTTCCTTGGCGTATCCGAAAGAAATAAGCGAGAAAAGTAAAGGCTAGTATCCGGTGCCGAAGTCAATAAAACTGCATTAAAGTGTTAAGTTTCTTATTCAATTATATTTACAAGGATGCTTAGTATAATCTTACAACAACTTTCATTTTTGTACATGAACGTGTATTACGTAGTATTAATTTCACGGGAGACCTTGACGTTCTTAAGTATACACTCTGACTGATGTGGAAATCTGTCATACTAACTTTCAACTTCTGAAACACGTGAGTATTTCAATCGTGATATATGAATCAATAACATTAAAGAATTTTCCCTGCCTTTCAACGATTGATTAGTGATTCCGTGCGCGTCAACGGCTAAGAACATTAGTCTCGTAAGTGTAGTGGATGCCTTTCCTCGGGAGGTGGCGGTGATCTTCCTCCGGTGGATTATGACGGCGCCGACCTACCGTCGACTTGCAGTATTTTTCTCTAACCAAGAATTTCCCACCAGCGGGGTACCGCGCTACAGCCGGGACAAGCTGTAATTCTCCCGACCGGTCTCCTGGAATGTGTGGTGGTGTAGTTCATGTAAGTGTGTGTAAGTAAGGGGTAGGATAGGACAAGGAAGAGGACGAAAAGATCGCGTGCGGTCCGTGACCCGTTTGTAAGGATACTTGCTCCAGCATTCGCTTTGTGTTGATGGCAGAAACCACGGAAAACTACCGATTAGAGCAGCCAGCCGCTAGAATTCTCCTTCAGACGGCGACTGAACTCATTCCAGCTAACTAGCATGGAAAATCCTGCCACCTCCGGGACTTGAACCTAGGATATCCAGGTCAGAGTGACATCAGTTAGCCACTCTCTCGGTGAATTTCACGGAGAGACGCATTTCCTACATTTTTTCAAAGAAAATTGCCATTTAGGACGAAGTTTTACTGTTCTTTAATATACTTAAAATAATATTTCCGCTATACAATTAGAAAACCTAAAAATTAGGAAAATGTCACAAAAAATGTACTTTGGGTGGCGATAGATGGCAGCTGGCAAGAGTATGTGACAAGTTCGCATAGTTATCCCAGAGGAAAGGAAATAGAAAAGTAATACGGAAAAAGTGCGTGCCATTCTCTAACACCACTTGTTTAAAAAAGTATCTTCAAAATTATAGTTGAAGGATAACTACGAAATATTTTTTAATTTTTGAAATTTTCGAAAAATCAGAAATGCACCATTCACTTAAGCGTCCTTTTCACTATCCAAGATCAAAATTTAATTAAAAAATTGTGATAATTTTTTGAAAATTTCCGAGGGGCTTCATGTAAAGTACGCCCCAAAATTAAAATACCAAGTTTCAAATTCTAGGGACCTGGAGATCAGCCAGAACAACTGGGAATTTCAGTTTTGTTGAAAACCATGCTTACGGTTTAGCCGTTAACACTGTTCACAGACATACGGATGGACGACAGGCGTTTTGCCGTCAATCAATTTTTCGGTATCACGGGCGCCCAAACATTGATTCTGACAATGTATTTGAGAAAGTAATTGACTATATATAGGGCCAAGATGTATCAGCTTTTTCGTTACCAGGGCAGGCAAAGAGAGTTTTCGTGTTGATAATTCCCAGTTTTTTTCCGCTGCATTACAATACGTTCTCTAAACTACATAAGCAGTAGCGAGAAAGTAAGAAAAAGTACTCTTTCGTGTGTTCTTCATTATCTTTTCTCCTTGGCACACATCGACTTCCTCATACCCACATAAATGCACTACCTCCGTTCGGGGTTCATGGATTTCCCAAGCACTTGTTTGCACCATCCCTGCGATGTCCTACGCCTCTGCGCTCGCCTCCTGCGCCTGTGCTGGCTGCGCAGGGACGTGGGGCAGCGCTGCGCTGGCTGCGCGGCCACGCGGCGCCGCCACCCGCCGCGGAAGTGTGTTATTACTGAATACAATTAGCTTTAATCCTGGGAGAGTCTTGAGGAAGCGCTCTCCCGCGCGCCGCCTGCCTCTGCCCCTGCCTCGCTCGTGCGCCTCTGCGCTCTACCACGCCTCGCCCTACGACGCAGCAACGGGAGGTCTCTATGACGTCAAGTCTACTGCATCGCTTTGGCCTACGCGTAGTGACGAACAGACTCCAAGACTTCAGTTCTGCACCACCTCATCTTTCTAAACAGTGAAGGACGGTCTCTATGACTTCAAGTCTTCTGCATCGCTTTGGCCTACGCGTAGTGACGAACAGCTTCGAAGACATCAGTTCTGCACTGCCTCACCCTTCGAAACAGTGAAGGACGGTCTCTATGACTTGAAGTTTTCTGCAAAGCTTTGGCCTACATGTAGTGACGAGCAGCCTCGAACATTCCGTTCTGCACCGCCTCACCCTTCGAAACAGCAATGGACGGCCTCTATAATTTCAGGGCTTCTGCATCGCTTAGGCCTGCGCGTACGTGACAAACAGCTTCGAAGACTTCAGTTCAGCACCGCCTCGCCCTTCGAAACAGCAATGTACGGCGTCTATGAATTCAAGTCTTCTGCATCGCTTTAGTCTACGCGCAGCGATGCCTTCACTTCTGCATTGCTTAGAATTTCTGTCGCATTCCACTTCCAGTATAGGAGGCTGGAAGTGCGCAATTAATGCTTAAAACATTTTTATCTAATGTTTTCGTCATGGGATCTACAGGTGTCAGCAAATCGGTTATTATTAATTGGAATTGTGCGTCGCCCATTACACTGATGAAGACTCTTGCATGCAGTTCTTCAGGTATTCCATAACCGATCAGGAAGTTTTCGAATCGTATCTTGTATGCAGAAAATCGGCAGAGAGCAGGATCAAACGGCACCACATTTCCTGTAATACCAGCGATGTAGGATATTTCCGATTTGAAAGATTGTGTCTTAGATTCCGTTTTAGACCTGGTCTTACGGTGACTGCGCCAGAATGTACGTAGTGCATTTGGAGAGAGCATTTTTGCAGTAAATCGTTTTAACTGCGGAGCATAGATAAGCTCATTGTATCCACACAAAAATAAGGAAATAAATAAAAAATAAAGTCACAACTACCAACCGGACTGAAGTAAAACCGCTTGTTAATATGTGAACAAAACAGTAAACACACGCCCTACGCGAGGTGAACGTGAGTGGAAATCGGAGTCGTCCGTGGGTGCAGGCACATGAGATTCCGCTGACCTACGCACAATGCGCATGCGTGAAGTATGGACACAGCCTGCTACTACTGTTCTGCACTCACCGCAAGGACTTTTCTCAGAGTACGGAGCGAAGCGACGCAGCGCCGGGACCTGTCTGCCCTGACAGGTGCAAGCGGGCACCTATCTGCGGGTAGAGACAAAACAGATCACACGGTGCACGGGCTGAAATGGAAATATGGTTAGTGCACGAAAAGTAAATGTTCATTACACATATCCAGATCATAATTACACCATTTTAAAATTGCTAGTCATTTTTATTATAAAATGTACTACACTAGTACATATTCATCAGGATCAGAAGTGCCTACCATGCTTACCCCAAGGAGCCGCCACTGGAAAAGTCCCCAGATACAGAGAGTAACGCAACCGTTGCCATTTAATATCCTCCCACCCGATAGGCAGCAATCAGAAACTGAAGAAAAAGTATAACTAAAAACCGGATTTTCATGCAGTGAAACACTAAAACGTGCACAAAAACACCAAAACTCGCAAAAACATGAGATAAAATGGTCAAGACTTTGCACAACGTTGTTATGTAGCCTTAATACTCCACTTAATCCACTTCTCAACTTATTTTCATATTTTGAATGTGATATATAAGGTGAATGAAATATTATAATAAAAGTACTAAAATTATAATAATATTTTTATTTAAAACTTGTGGTGCTACAGAATAGCACGGACTTTCCCGTATTTGTTTTCTATTTCCTTTGGTCTCAGCTAGCTATTTGGACTTGCCACACTCTTGCCAGCTGCTTTCTATCGCCGCTCAAGTACATTCTTTTTTTTCTTTCTAAATTTTCCGGTTTCCTAATAGTAGAGCGGATATATTATTTTAAGAATGTTCAAGAGCAATAAAACCTCGTACTAAATGGTCAATTTTCTTTGAAAAACTTGGAGACATTGTTAAGAATATGTCGTTTAAGCGCTACTGTAAATTCGATATTTGAATCTGTTTTTCACAAAACCTTTTTTAGCTTCCGAAAAACATTATTCAAAGTCATTACAAGCATTTTAACTCACAAATTCAATAGTGTTTACAAATTGCTGGAAATGTGCATATTAACGGCGTGAACGTTAAGTCATCGTAAAGAGTGAAATTAGCACTATCCGTTTGAAAAGTTTGAAGAAAAAATTTGGAGCCTTTTTTTTGAGAAAATCTTGTTTTGGGGATTTTTTAAATTGCAAATATCCCTTACAATATTGCGCGACAACCACTAGAAGTTTAAAAAAAATGTACATGATCTTAATGAAAGAAGTAACTATGAACATCAAATTTCATTTGGAGGAAAAACCTCCACCTTCAATTTTGTAGACACACTAAAACAAAGTTTTTATTGTATCATCAGTTCATGACGAAATTCACTGCTGCAGCGGACACTGCTTTTCAAACTCTCAAAATTACACGGATCTTCGGTAAATTCCTCGAACTTTCAAAACTGATGGTTGGAAGTTCGGAGCTAATATTTTACATTTTATAATTGTCTACAAATGAAATGTATTTAAAATTGTAATATTCATTGAATAAATAAATATTTGTATACAAACTTCTGAGTATTTTTGAAAACTTAGGTGACTTTCCCTTATATTTTAGTTTTTTGAGGCTATTTCCTCTTATTTTTAAGTTTTTTTTGTAGGTCGTTTTCGAAGAACTTTTAGTCCATCAGAATCCGAGTCATGCTAATAAATCAGTAAGTGAGTGTGCTCCGTCCCCGAGCGTGCTGGGGGCTGCGGCGGTGCGGGGTAGGGATGCGTAATCGATTTCGAAGTTTTAAACATCCGATGTTTTTTAACATCAATGTTTTGTAATCGATGATTTGTGTCTTTTCCGTTGTTTTGTTTCTGAATGAAAAATTCTCATGATCACAGTACTATAAAAGTTAAAATAACGTGATGTTAATGAATGAATATGAAGTATGAAATAATAACTGATAATAACACTGTTATTGATTTGTTGGAACCAAAAGGAACACTGTTTGCTCTAACTTCATGACTAAACTGTCTCGCCCGAGCTCCAAGCCCTTGTTTTTCTTCTTTCTTCATACTCATTTCGCACATTAAGATAAGGTGAACAATTACGCAATGAGGGTAGGGTGTTCCCCTTCTTCTCGTACCCTTATTCGGGAAATTGATAAACACGAACACTTTCAAATGAAATTTTAATCCACACGAATTTAATGTCAGAGGTTACTAGGCCAGTCCAAGTCGATCCAGATAGCCGAGATCGCTAAGGCAGTAGTGGCGTGGCGATTCGGATCGAAGGACCGCGGATTCGAATACCGTATCGGGCGTGGATGTCCCTTTACCCTTCATCTTAATCCTACCATTAAAGCAGATTCATTAAAGAAGGATTAATACTTCCCTGCGCGAGAAGGAGGCCCTTGCCCTTAATAGGATGTGCAGTTGGCTAAAAAAATCCAGTCTAAACACGTAGATGGTTTTTCGTCGATATACTTTGTCATCGATGTGGCATCACTAGCGCGGGGTCGTCGCGGCGAGGGGCGCGCGTGGCGGCGAGCGCTGAGGCGGCTGCGGTGCGGCTCAGGCGGCGCGGCGAGGCGCGGCTGCGGAGGGCTATTTCTGTCCGTCGGCGGTGGGCGTCGCGGCGCCCCGCGGGCTATTAATTTCAATGAGCGCGAGTACGAGGGCGCGTGGGCGGGCGACGCCGAGCCGAGCCGCGCCGCGCCGCGCCGTTGCGCCCGGGAAGACGCCGGCGGCGGCGACGGCGACGCCACCACGCTCATCCTCCTGAGGCGGTGCGCGCTGCAACAGCGGAGGGATGCCGGACGAAAGATGTTTCGGAAAGTCAGCATTTCAAGTGCTTACTACTAAGTGGTGATCTCACATCAAGAATAAAACATCGATATTACCAAATATCGCTGTTCAACAATGTGTATAATACGTCACCTAAAAACCATCGATGTTTTAAAGGTGGTTTAGTGACCTCTAATACTAAATTCGTGCACAACAAAATTTAATTTGACAGTGATAGTAATTATAATTAATATTTAATCCAAAGCAAAGTTAAAAATAATAAAAAAAATATAGGACAAAACCCCCTGAAAGCCTGTTGGCGCCAGGGTCACCTCAGGATCAGTGTTCAATTCGCCGAATAAGGGTACGGAAAAAAGAGGCAAGTCTTCTACGTCCACAGTTTATGCGCTGATCGCCTCTTCATGTGCGAAATACGAGGGAATGGCGGTCAACTCAAGCATGAGATAGTTTTCTCGATGAAGGTAGTATGAACCGCGTCATGTGGTACTACTCAAACTAAGAGTTCCATTAGGTACTATATTTCATATTTTAACTTTTACAATATTGTGAATTTGGGAATTTTTGATTCACAAAGAAAACACCAAGAACATGAAAGCATCGAGGACAAAACATCAATGTTAAAAAACATCGGCTTTAATGATCGATGTTTCTACAAAAACATCGTTCTTTTGATAACATTGGCATCGATGTAGCATCCCTAGTACTAAGCGGAGCGTTTCTTTCAAATCTAATATTTTCTGATTGTAAATGTTACCCACGGTTCATTATTTAATAAATAGAATCCGCAAATGACTTTTAACAATAAGAATTATTTAATTTCACTTTTGAAGTACAGATTTCATTCAGAAAAATCTCTATCTTCAGTATTGTAGTTGTAGGAAGATGCCAAAAAAAAATGTTTACGAAAATTACACCTACACCATTCTTTTAAGCGCCTTTACGCTACTCGAAGACAACGTTTAATTCAAAAATTTGGAGCCATTTTGGAGAAAAGCTTTTTGAAGCTTTATGTAAAGTACCTTTCAAAATCAAAATATCCATTTATCTCAGAATGTCTTGAGTAAATTTAAAGTGATATAAGAATATTAATTTTGGAGAAAATCTGCTAAACTGTTAGGCGCTAGTATTAGCTACACGCAAACCGAGAGATAGTCGGACAGGTGTTTTTGCAGTCGACATCATTGAGAACGTTATTGGGAATACGTCAGTGAAAATGAACGTGACAGTTCTTCCGATTACTCAGATTAACTGCTCACATGTGGAAATTGATCTCAAGCTTTCTGGCGCAAGGTCACTTCAAAAGTTGGTACGCCCGTTGAAGCAGCGATAAGTTGGTTGAAGCAGTCTTCCAATAACATTGAGCATTTCTCCCTCTACTTGCCCTGGTAAGAAGTACATTTTTCTCCGTTCCCTCAACAATTGAGTTATACACAGTAGTCACATTAATGTGACCGCCCATTAAAATACTGAATAACTTCCATTCGCAGTGCTGACCGTTGTGAGACGTACAGGAAGAGATTCAATTATGTTCTGGATGGTAGTGACAGGCATGTCGAGCCACACCGACTCCAGCGCCGTGGCCAGCTGCGCTAGGTTCCTCAGTTGCGGATAATAGTTTATAAAACACCCATCAGGGTACTATTATAAAATTCTATCTTATGATAAAAAATTGAGCAACTACGCAGCAGGAATTGGACATTAGGTGGGCGCCTTCATACTCTACCTTTGCGTATCGGTAATGGCTCTGCCCTGCGAGCACAGTAATGAACTCGTTCATCTGCCGGGGAGTAATCGCCTCTCCGCATTTCCCGGAAAGGGATGCTACGCTACGTTGGCGCATCCTAAAATAGAATACATGTTAAAAACACGTTGTAAACAGTTTGGAATAACCATTTTTAGCACTGAACCGCTCATTAAATGTGGTTGCCATGTAAAATGTCTCAGTTACGTCCAATCCGGGTCGTGAAATCCCTACGTTACGTTCGCATCAAGATCACAATTTTCCCTAATTTGAGTAAATATGTTTTCGTGATTGAAGTGAGCGGGAGCGCAGCTCAATTTCCCGACCCTTAGCTATTTTCTTGGGCGGCGTGGGCGCCCGTAGCTCTGTCCTTGAACGCGTAATGGCTGGCGCCGGTGAGCGCGGTAATGAACGCGTTTGCGTCGCTGCTGGAAGGCGCGCGGCGCTGAGGGGAAATCTGCTTTTCCAAGGCGCGGTGCCTGAGCTCCTCCACTGCTGCCGCCGCCGCCACCACCTCCACCTCTTCCTCCCCATGCCCCTGCCTCCACTGCCATCTCCACCTCTGCCTCCACCATCACCTCCGCCATCGCCTCCGCCATCGCCTCCACCTCTTCCTCCCCCGCCCCTGCCTCCACTGCCATCTCCACCTCAGCCTCCACCATCACCTCCGCCATCGCCTCCGCCATCGCCTCCACCTCTTCCTCCTCTGGCCCTGCCTCCACTGACATCTCCACCTCAGCCTCCGCCATCACCTCCGCCACCACCCTCACCTCTTCCTTCCCCGCCCCTGCCTTCACTGTCATCTCCACTCGGCCTCCGCCATCGCGTCCGCCTCCACCTCTTCCTCCCCCCACCCCTGCCTTCACTGCCATCTCCACCTCGCCCACCGCCATCGCCTCCGCCACCACCTCCACCTCTTCCTCCCCCCGCCCCTGCCTTCACTGCCATCTCCACCTCGGCCACCGCCATCGCCTCCGCCTCCACCTCCACCTCCACCTCTTCCTCCCCTCGGCCCTGCCTTCACTGCCATCTCCACCTCAGCCTCCACCATCACCTCCGCCATCGCCTCCGCCATCGCCTCCGCCATCGCCTCCACCTCTTCCTCCCCCGCCCCTGCCTCCACTGCCATCTCCACCTCGGCCTCTGCCATCGTCTCCGCCTCCGCTTCTTCCTCACCCCGCCCTGCCTTCACTGCCATCTCCACCTCGCCCACCGCCATCGCCTCCGCCACCACCTCCACCTCTTCCTCCCCCCGCCCCTGCCTTCACTGCCATTTCCACCTCGGCCACCGCCATCGCCTCCGCCTCCACCTCCACCTCTTCCTCCCCCTGCCCCTGCTTTCACTGCCATCTCCACCTCGGCCTCCGCCATCGCCTCCGCCTCCACCTCTTCCTCCCCCCGCCCCTGCCTTCACTGCCATCTCCACCTCGGCCTCCGCCATCGCCTCCGGCTCCGCCTCCGTCTCTTCCTCCCCCCGCCCCTGCCTTCACTGCCATCTCCACCTCGCCTCCCGCCATCGCCTCCGCCACCACCTCCACCTCCACCTCCATCTCCACCTCCACTTCCACTTCCACCTCCACCTCCACCTCCACCTCCACCTCCTCCTCCACCTCCTCCTCCTCCTCCTCCTCCTCCTCCTCCTCCTCCTCCTCCTACTCCTCCTCCTCCTCCTCCACCTCCACCTCCACCTCCACCTCCACCGTCACCACCATCCCTGCCCCTGTCTCAGAGCCCGCCACCGCCACCTCCATCACCACCGCCACCACCGTCCCTGCCTCCGTCTCAGAGGCCGCCACCGCCGCCGCCACCGCGCGCGGGGCGTCTGGCAGGCGGAGCGCCGCGAGGTGCAGCGCGACGCCCACGCTCCCCTTCGGAATTACCCGCCCACGGACGCGCGGGCAGCGCACGGTCGCGGGCCACGCGAAACGCGAAGGCCAAAAATAGGGGGAACCACAGTCACAGTGACTACTGCTACAACTCAATTTCATCTCTAGTATTTTCTATGAAAGAATTTAACGATCCACCCCTTACATTTTTTTTCATATCAAAGAAAAGAAGTGATTCGCTTTACAGTAAAAAAATATCTTTAATATAAGTAAACCACATATAAAATACGAAATAAAAAATTTCCAATTAAAAATGTATACTCATAAGTAATATTTTACGAATTATTAGTAGTAGAAATTGAATTCAGTAGAAACTATAGTACATCACGAACATACGGAATATTTAGGGCGGCTCTTTAAGCGCGTTAAAAGTTGTTTCCACGATGCAGACGGAATCTGTGGTAACAAACCCGCTCATTTACTAGTAGATATCATGAAAGCGTCCATCTCTATCAGGTTTTTCATTCCGTCTCTCTTGGTGCTTTGAGCAACTACTGAGATGGTTTTTTGCATTGGTGCTGGTCCATAGTTGTAGCTTCATTTTCTGCACACCTTTTTTTGAACTGTCATTTTGCTGGATGCCAGAGGAGTGGAAATCACTGGCTAAAAGAAATACCTCGAGGGGAATATTACCGCAAGTCGGCGTATAAATTGTCACAAGATCTTACAATCAAGCGAAGAAGGATCATTGTTATTTTCCGGGCTATAAGACGCATTACACATACGGGGCTAAAGACCGTAGTAAAGAGTGTCCCAAAATTTACGCATGATTTGAAATTAAATACAAAACACTTATTTCTTTAAATTTGTTTATTGAATCATAAAGTACACATGATGTAGTTATGTATAGAACAACACATCAGGCAAATGGCTTTGTTGGCACATACGCACTCTTTTGTCGAAATTTTCCATGATCAATGAGCATAAATGTGTCCCAATTTCATTAATGCAGAGTTGCATTTTCTCATTTAAAGCACGGATTGTCGTGGACTTGTTGGTGTAGATCTTCGGCTGCAAATTACTCCATAAAAAGGTATCCAAAGGTGTTAAATCGCAGGAACTACGGCGCGACAACTCAATTGTGCGATTTAGTTGTCGCGCCTGGAAACACTGAATCCTAGCCCTCTCAAAACACTTCTCGCATCTCTTGATCCCACCTCCGACAGTACCAATGGTGAGCCAAGTTACGAAAAAAAAATGTACGTTTTTAAAACATCGATATTTCTCAGTAGAAACATTGATATTATAACATCAATGTTTTGCTTTCGACGCTATCTTCAAATCGATGCATTTGTTCACAAACCTCGATGTTTTCAAAAACTATTGCTCATGATATAAATAAAATTCCCTGTGTCTAGTTTTTTTTTTTTTTTTTATTATTATTATTATTTCCCGCAATTAACTGCTATTCACAACTGTCACTGTTGTCGATCCTCAGACGGTCCGAAACCGTTTGCTCTTCGGCACCTTTCTCCAGTGTATTTCTTTCTTTTTGATTATTTTTATGTGATAATATCGTTAAAGTGCATTTTGAACCTTGACTACATAGAACAATGATTATAAAATTAAAAAGATAGTATATGATAGAAGTATGTTTCATCTTATTGAAAACATCGATATTTTAAACATCGATGTTTTTGTCGATGTTTTCATCGGCCTCGAAAACCTTCCGTTGATGTATCGAAGTATCGATGTTTTGCTAAAATTTGCCATCACTAGGTAAGCCTTTTTGTCCTGCCGTTTCGCGGATGAGACCCACTGCGGGCAGTCGGGGAAGCCAGGGCGCGCCGCCCTCATCTGCCTCGTTAAGCGTGGGCGGCGCGCGGGCGACGCGCGGGCGACGCGCGGGCGGCGCGTGGGCGGTGCGGCGTGGCGCCAGTCGGAGCACCCCGGGCAGGACGCGAGATTTCACGGGAGTCCTTGTAAATCATCGCAGGGGCTCTCAGGTCAATCGCGGATCTGCCTGGATCTGCGCGCCACGCGGATCGTGTTCCCTAATGAATCCCGAGAAGCACAAATCGATGCCATTAGGAGGAAGTTTCCTACGGAGTGAAGAGTGGAAATCTTTCCCAAATGTCACAATTTAGTTGCATCTATTTCGCCAAATTGAAAATAATTAACGAGAAAATGTAATATTTCTAGCCATGTCTTTTGCTGCCAATACCGCCATTCTGAAGATCTTCGTGCTAACCCCAGTTACTTGCAGTCAACTCGCCTTTCGAGATTGGCCAAGAAGTGATGGCAGCAGAAAGGGAATGCTACATTCCGCGTGTAAGCACATTTCGGGGTGCATTCCCTCGCGTGCAGTTAAGCAAAAACCGTTTACTTCCACTTCCGTGTTCCTTCACTTCATTTCGATCCTACGTTTCTGTTCTTTTATTTTTTGCTTATTTACTGCACATGTTCGCTTTCAAAACATTTTTTTTCTATTTATTAACCACATTCAATTATTTTAGATCATTAGAACACTTTGAATTTTCAAGCTCTAAAATCCTTCCATTTGAGATACCAAAATAAGCTCAGGCGTTATAATTTCTTAAAAGATTATGTGGTCCGTTTCGACCGTTCTTCATCCTTCAATTGTGTACACAGCCTTTGCAGAAACGAGAAGTGAACGGTTGCACTACACGCATAAAAAAATCTTCATCGGTATCAAGCAAATATTAATACTTCTAGCTGCTTTCACTTAAATGCTGATTTTCGAAAATCACTGATAGGAAACATTACACCATTTGATTTTTAACTATATTTTATCTTTAGCCCTCAAAGGGGTCGGATACGATTGGAGCGAATCTTAGTTTATGAAAAACTACCTCCCTTTTCCAACATCATGTGTAGGAATTCTTCCACTTCGTATCTATCCGTCCTTGATGCTGCTGAATGCGGGTTCGTGTAATGGTCTAATAGTTTGTAATGAATAGTAATAATTTTCGTTATGATGTGCAATTGTTTGGGCCAGATACGACCCACCTTGCACTTAATGTCAGAATTGCTTCATTTTATGATTTTACTTAGTGGAAGAAACATAGAAGTAAGGGAAACTAAATTATTCACAAGTGACTTAATGGAAATACAACGGGTATACAAAATGAAATATTTGGGAGTGATTATCGATAGCAAATTAATTTTTTTTAAATATATAGAGTACGTATTAAGGAACTGGAAAAAAGATGAATATTTTAATCAGAATTGAACAGTATATAAATGGCTTTACAAGTTGTTTGATATAAAAATCCATAATTGCACCACAATTTAATTAGATTAGATTTAGATTTATAAATAATTCTGCAATTAAGTTTGATAACTTGGTGGCAGAATACACTAGCTTAACGATTACTGTGCAACAATACTAGCTGGAGCAAAAAAACTGAAATTAAAAGACTTCAGATTTAACAAAATAGAGCTATGAGAGTAATAATCCAATGCAATAGATACACTCCAGGGCTAGATAATCTAGACACTGCATTTTATGTGAATAAAAGAGAGAATTCATTACAAGACACTAATTTTTATTTTTAATGTAATTAAAAATAACAGAAGAAAATATATATATATTCTTCACGAAATTACTACAGTTTAATGTAATGTATTTAATCGAATGCAGTGACATTGTAACATTACCGTTTAGTAAACAAAGCCACTGACCCTATCGCTAGCTCGTCCAAATCGCGGTCCAACAATGAAATTCTCGGAATAACTTTGCATATCCACATTCACCGTCGTACCCATTCACCAAATAGACTGAGTGCTTGGAAGGGAGCGTTCGCTCTGCAACTCAAAATACGCCCTTGTGTGTGTGTTTTATTTTTATTTTTATATTTTACAAAGTACATCAATAATATCACAGCTTGCAAATTTATCAGAAAATCCGTCTAGGACAAATGTCTTCAACTTTTTAAACCTTTAGGAGCTCATGGTTTTCTTGAAGGAATCTCATATTTAAGTAGCAAATAAAACAGTTTATCAAAGCATTTTTGTTCTCAAATTCGCAAATTATTTAAACAGTCAAAAACTTATAAAATAGACTGATGGTCACATAATATTGATAATTCCACACTCGGTCAAATTTTTTTTTTCTTTTTGGACAAAGTACAAAATTTTCAACAAAAAAATCAATTCCGAAACACAGCGTTTCGCGTGATGTACTTTTACATATTATCTGGTGAAACAAAAACAAAATTTATATAAATTCATTTGTCTCAAAATGAAAACAAAATCTGAAAAAGATTTAATTTTTTTATTGTATGTAGGTATTTTACAAATATTTTGTAATTGCTTGATCAATGTTACATGTTTGTATAATCACCTGACTTGGTATATCGAATTTATATTAATAGTGAAATTTTTACTTAAATATTATCTCAATCAAATATTTTAATAAGACAGTCCACTACCACAAATATTTTAATAAGACAGTCCACTACCACGTTCCCACAAGAAAAATTCCTTGAATAGATGAATTCCATTATACGTATATTTTGGCTAAGCAAACTAATGATCACTTGCGAAACCTCTGTAAAAGTTCCAGGGAACCCTAGGAGTCCGCGGAACCTGAGTTGAAGACCCTCTGGTCTAGAATATGCAGCGGGAAGTTTTCTGTGGCATAAGCTGAAAAAAGATAGATATTTTCGAAGAATTGGCACGTAGACCGGAAATGGAATTCGGTTCTCCTGGTTTACGAGTTAACCAAGAGACCTGGGATCGATACCCGTCCTGGGGGACAAATCTTTAAACAAATGTAATTATTAAAATACATTTGTTGCACAGTAAGAATGTTACATCTTGGAAATATTTAGTGAGTGAAACATATTTCCGACGTAATTGCCGTAACAATTGAATTGATGATTCTTTTATCAGATATTCAATTATAAGATTGGTCAGAATCTGTCGAAAACTACTAGAGATAAAAAGTAAACTTTCAAATATGTAAAGTTATTTCGTTAGATATTCTGTAACTCAGATACCCTCCGATAATCATTGCTTTCGTCTGTATGAATCTTTGGAATTTTTTTTTAGTAACATAGGAGACTTTCCTAAATGGTATTAACTAGAGAATAAGAGAAAGAAGAAGAAGAAGAAGAAGAAGAAGAAGAAGAAGAGGAAGAAGGAGAAAGTGATCGAATCCAACGGACAGAAGGCGCTGCGTCCCCCAGTGGCCGAAGCGGTGAGTGATTGCGCGGTGCGCTGTGGGCGGGGGCGGGGGCGGGAGGGGACGGCGGCCATTTCCTGCCGCGCGCCACGGGATGTGACGTCGCCGCCTTCCGCGAAGCGCCGCTCGTATTGGAATTTGAACATTTCCGTCTGCGCGGCGCCGCGCGGCCAGTCCGAGACGCCCGGCGCCGGAAATCGCTGTGCGCCGGAAGTCGGCTTCGCGAGCGGCCGCCCTCGCCCACATTGTGCAGGGATGGACGGATACTTAAAATATTGATACTCTTTCCTTCGATACTGATGGTATCTACACCAATCCTGCAGTATCCATGTTAAATGTAATGAAATAATTAAATGTTATGAAAAATAATTACTGCTGTAACTATTGTGAAATATATTGTAAGTAATTTTATGATAATTGTAATAATGTAGTATAAATATAAACTAATTAACATTAATAGTTATTTACGTACTTAGGGTAGAAAGTGAGCATTTAGTGTAAGAATGAAATGTTGGCATTTTAAATTCCGTACAGGACGGTCGACACGCATGAGCCCTATTTCTTGACTTCACACTTCTTGCCTTCGACAGCATCAACCACAATAACCCCCTCAATAAAATAATCTCCCATATACCTCATTTCCTTTCCCACCTCCTAAAATGCTATCTTACGACATACATTTTAAATTCGCTACCTCAATGTTACTTCACATATCTCAGAAAAGCTGGCTTTTTTTAGGTGTAGACCTTTCTCCCACCCTATTCTCCCTCCATACCAACTACCTCCCAATAACCTCTCATACGACTTTACTCTGGTGACATTGTCTTGACTACAGCTAAATGACGCCACCCATTCTCTATTCACGAACTGCAACATTCTCTCGACAGAATTTCTTAATGGGGTCAGACAGTAATTTGACACTCTAATCCGCGAACAAAAACGTTCCATAGAAGCTACAACGACCCGTAACGTCCCATCTTAGCTATAAACTACATGCTCATTAAATGAGCAACATCTATCGAGTACCTAGGAATTATCATAGACAACAAACGTACTTGGACCTAACACTTCGACGCACCAAAACAGAGATCAGAAGAGTATCAAAGAGACGCATACTAATATCTCACTCCCACACTGCGACTAATACTCCTACACTGCGACTGTGTACAAATCAAGTCCTTTATCAAACATTTTATTAAGTACAACTGTGCAACGTGGTTCACTTCTTCCAAACGAAAATATGACAAGTTACTTAAAAGTTTCCTATGATTACCCTTAAGAGCACCATCAATGACCAACTACTGATAATTATGACTAAACTCTCATCGAAATCCTGAATGAAATCCTTCAAAATCCCTACTTCTGGCATCTCACCATCAGCACGACCACAAGCACACCCAACGATTCCGATATCCACTTGACATCTTCCAACCAGAAGATAATGCAATGCTCCCCTCCAAAAATCCAGAAATAACCAAGAAGGAAATACAACACTCCACTACCCACCAGCCAAATTCTCACAACACTACCCGTCTACCCCTTCCAACCGTCCTCTACAGACAATCTGGAGTAACCAGGGGAATCCCCTATTCTCCCCCTTGCCATATCAACACCGATCTGTCTGTCTTTACTGGTACAACAGCTCCTTATGGGGCCAAGGCTTACCAGCGGCGTCCCGGCCTACCGGCCCATGGATTAAGGCGTACGTCTGGTTAGCACATACATATCCCTACACCGTTTTCTGGTCTTCTCAATCTGAGAAGCGAAGTTGCTCATCGCCACACAGCAATAGATATTGGGACATTGCGTACCAACAATACACCCTGCAAAGATAAAGCCTCAGTCACCAAAAAGAGAAAATCTCTCTCCCCTACACCCGCAAGGATGTGCCATTTTCCTATCCTGTCTGGACTGTCGAATAAGCTAACGAGTGTCCAAATTATTTATTGGAAAGCCGGCGGAAAGCCGCAGTACTGCTGACCAAACCAACCAGTATTCTGAACCACTTTCTGATCTCCTTTTCATAATTTGGATATGTATTCTGCTGAGTAAACTCAACGCCCTAAACTCTGACAAAGCATTTTAATCAAAGAATGGTCGGGAAGAAAAGTCGTAAAGAACGGGTTGGTGACTCCGGAATTGAATCGTAGAGAATTTTAATAAACATCTACCTAGAGACAGGCAGGCCAAAGTGCGCACGGTGAGATGAGCAATGTTTCACGTCTACGCACGTACGCGTATGAGTAATTTGTAGCATCAGGTCAGAAAAATTGTGTTACTAATGCATATTTTAGTTATTTCAAAGAATCTTTGAAATATTTGAATGAATAGAGAGAAGACCTGCGTATGATTGGAGGTTTTATATACTAGACGTTAAGATAAATTGACACACTGAAAAAACGTATTTTGGGTTAGTATGTACAGCAGCGTCTAAAAAGTAGTCTGGAAGATGCCTATTCCGTATTCTGAAGAAAGATACAAGATTGTTGACAAAACTCAGATTTTTGTTGCGATTTCTTTAATGGTAATTTCAATTTTTTGAATAGATATACTTTTGAAAAAAATACCTGAGTGTTCATCGTCGTCGTTTGTTCACGAACCAAACGTATTTATCATTATGTTACGTGTGTATGGGGAGAGGGGGAAGTGGGAGGGGGAGTACGAACTTTCGAAGGCAGAAAGCAGTGATATAGGGCCGTGCACAGAGTCTAGCTCTGTCCTACATGCAAGGCCTCAAGAGCCACAACTAAATCCCGGGCCATGTTTTCATTACTCGGGGGAT
This sequence comes from Gryllus longicercus, assembly GCA_038098605.1. Classification (NCBI taxonomy): domain Eukaryota; kingdom Metazoa; phylum Arthropoda; class Insecta; order Orthoptera; family Gryllidae; genus Gryllus; species Gryllus longicercus. Next base: position 520,387 of record JAZDUA010000177.1, read on the forward strand.
CCCCACCTGACTTCCGCGTACTGTTGAATTGGGCACTTTGCCTGGTTGCCCTGAAACTGGGGGAGGGGGAATGGAATCATGCGTGATATCCGGCAGTACAATGCATACAACGAAATACAATATTTAATTTAACGTATTTGTAACACACATTATACATAACTATTTGCTTTCTGCGCTCCTTCTCCATATAAACTTTAACTGTGCCAAATCTCACACTTCTCCGTGCGCGCAATATGCTTAAAAAGGTGTCCGAATATTTTTCTTCATATTCACTCATGATGATGATTATGATAATAATAATAATAATAATAATAATAATATATCATTTATTTCATTTATATACATCAGTATTTACGTACACATTCGGAGGAAAAATTATTTTAATGCCCAGGATCATCAAATGTAAAATAGGAGCTTTTACTCTAAGTAATACACGTATCAGAAATGATAAAAGTAAGTTCCATTCAAACAGAGGCAATTAGGAACAAAATCGTACGCTTGAAATTAGCGTTAGAACGTCAAAATTCTTTTTTCAAAGAAAGTTACTGGTAGTCCATTACTCATTTCACGAATAAAAAAAGCAATTCTTTGCGAACATTATTTGTACAATTGTCACTTTGAATATATCTTCATTATCGTGCAATTATGTTGGTGTGCTTCAGAAGTTATAAATGTGTATATAGGTTAGTGTATTAAATTTTGGATTTTGATAAATTCGAAGATGAATATTAAGGACTTCAGGACTATCTAAAAGGTCCTGTAACAATCCTTATATAGAAATTGAGTTACCTGCGCCCGTCTGTCCATCACTCATTGTTAGATGTCCGGTCTGCCAGGAGAAGGCAATGAGAAGACATTCGGTGGGTCACGTCTCCTGATGGAGAAGTGATCGGTTTTCCATCCAGAAAAGTCTAAGAAATTTCTCCCAATGACGTGACTTTTTTAGTAACAAAAAGTCTTATTGGTGACCTACGGTGCCTATATAGGTGATCAATATTTCATTCAATTCCTCTTGGCAACACGAATCGTTTGGCAGTATACTTAGCCAGTTCTCTACAGGATATTCTGAGAAAAAAATCTAGAAAATCATGTCTTTTTGATTGTTTAAATGCACCTTTTTAAGGCCCTTGCGAGACAAATTCTGTGAACAACTATAGTTCTTTTCCATTCATATGAATGATTAGAACTTGATTCATAAGCAGAGCCCAGAAGTTCAGGAATATATTTTACCTAAATTAGGCAGGCAAAAAAGCATTTATTCTAGCCAAAGTAAGGGTGCAAAAAGGCGTGTAAGCAATGAAGAATCTCATTTTAAAGGAATTGTTCTAAAAAATGTATAATCAAAATGATCCAATTTTTATTCTAACTCTAAAATTTACAATAGCTCTTAACACGTAAGGAAACTATCTTCTCTGTGTAATCTTGATTCCACATGAGCATCCGGTATGATGGCTACAAATTCGTTTTATTCGCGACACTGTCTCTTCGAAATGATATTGTGGTCTCCCTTTTGAATCTTACAATGGCATCAGTGAAAACGGAATTATATTTTTCGTTCGTCGCACTTGTGTTATCGCCAGCGCTGGTAAGGATATAATATACACTGTGAGCTGTTCTCAAAAGGAATTTGAGACTGCACTCAAAAGTAGGATGATACTTTTCGTGAGCGATTAAAACCAGTCGGCATCAATGTAAAATAAAATCGAACATAATTTTTAACACAGCCTCTTTACCACAGACAAACAAAATACGACCTGCCTTCGTATTGTCTAGGCTTTCAGGTATATGTCCAGCTTGATTGAAATCTCTGCTAGGAGAAAATAAAAATATTGCCGTTAAAGGCAGAAAAAGGCAGAAATAAGACATGGCAAAAATAGGCATCAGAAGCTTAAATAGGCCAAAAAAGTCTAAATGAAAATCTACTAAAACAATGCCAGAAGCACAATTATATAATTCCTATTGTCAAAAGTCATGAAATAGTAACAATAACAACAACAAAAATTGCCAAGCTTCCTGTCTCTAGTCATAAGAATGACAAAATAATATAATTTTGTAATGAAATCAACATTTAAAGAATTTTTTTAATTGATACATTTTCATGCAACAATCTCTACACAGAACTGAACGAACCTGGCAACTAAAATAAATGTCTACTCAAAATGTATGTCTACTACCAACTTACAAAGTACAAATTAGATTTTTAAACATTCACATATGAAATGATTATGTGGTAATGTTACACATGATAATGTGTAATGAAAATGAATATGAATATCACTGAAATTAAGAAAATTTAATTTTAAAACTGTTTATATAGTATTTGTGAATCACCATAATTCTTTTCATATATTTCAACGGGAGCCTAACTTATAACAAGCTTATGCATTTTTTGCACCTACATAAATCGCCTTTGAGACTACAAAAACAATGGACAGAAACCTAAAAAATGTGAAATGCTTTTAAGTGGGGTACTTCTAGTAAACAATGACTGTAAAGAGAGGAAGGCGAGAAGATAACAGCGCTCAGCGGGATGCCTGTCGAGCTGCCATGGCAGCGGAGTGCCAGTCGCGATTGCCATCGTGGAGAAGTGAATTTCGCCTCGCGGCCGCGGCTGCAGCGTTTGACCTCATTGCACGTGGTCGGACGGGCGACCGCGAGGCAGGCGCCGCGTCCGCGGCCTGCTCGCCTGAACGTGGGCTGCGATGAATGGGCGCGATGCGGTGGCGGCGGTGGCGGTGGCGGTGGCGGTGGTGGCGGTGGCGGTGGCGGTGGAGAAGGAGAAGGAGAAGGAGAAGGAGAAGAAGGAGAAGGAGAAGGAGAAGGAGAAGGAGAAGAAGGAGAAGGAGAAGAAGGAGAAGGAGAAGAAGGAGAAGAAGGAGAAGGAGAAGGAGAAGGAGAAGGAGAAGGAGAAGGAGAAGGAGAAGGAGAAGGAGAAGGAGAAGGAGACGCTGATGAAGACGGCGACGACGACAACAAAGGGGAGGGTGCGAAGGCGCCGTTCAAGCGTACCGCAGCGCCAGCACCTGCCATCTGGTGACGGACGCCTGAACCTCTCGCAGCGCCCTGCCTCTTTCCCCTTCAACTCTATCATTCCATCTTCGTCTTTTCCTTTGGCCGTCTCGCTCGTGTCGAGTCTTTCGGGGCTCCTCATTGTCAGACGTGTAATTGGTGTGGCTGTGTGTATGTGTGTGGGTCTTCAGACTCTTGATAATTGAGCAACAGTCGCTTCCTTTTACTCTTTATAATTCAACGCCGTAAATAATGGTCGGATGAAACGAAATTGTTGTATTTGACAAATTAACTTTACGACTGGAACATGTATCCAATAAACTATCGTAGCACGCGTACATCAAGATAAATACTGTATATACTTGACTATTCCAGCTAATAGCTTTCGCACACAATGAAGTTATTAACGTAGTAAACTGATGACAGGATATTGGTCAGTCTGATCATTTAATTTTTACTGAGCAATTTTTAGTGTAGTACTATTTCTTCGCAAGAAAATAAACGTGAGGTAAAAACATTAAGAACTTGATAATCAATTCATATTTACGTTTACAATACTTGGGTATTGGTGGGAAACATATTCGGACAATGGCTGACGATCTTCTCAGTCAAATAACGAATGGAAACTTCATCAATAAATATTTCGAATGAGCCCATCCTTCATTATTCGAAATCAATAATAACTGGGAAATAATTACAGTAAACAATAACCATTCCAGAGAGTAAACACATCATGAATAAAGGGATTCATTCATTCGATTAGTCATTCCTTCGATTTACCTTTCCTGCTAATTTGAGGGAAAAGATATACACAAAATAGGTCTGTGATATGATTTTTCCCATTGTCGATGTTCTAAATTAAATGAAATACGTAAACATTTAGAGCGAAATATTTCAATGAAACACTTTTACACTATGATACAAAGTTTCCTTTCTTCGTTCATAATTTCCTTACACTAGTTTCAAAATAAACATGTCAGTGAATTTTATTACCTAAATTTCAATTCGTATCAAATAAGTAATTTTCTCTACAGTGATATTCAGTCTAAAATTTTCGGATACGATTGCATAAGAAAAATAATTCCGCAAGGGCGTCTTCACTGTGATTGCACTAACATCTCATAAACGTATAATCTAAGTTAACTTTTGATGATTGTTTCCGGTTTTAACTGTTTAAGCGCGAAGCGTACCCTAACGTTTATCAGACATTGGAAAAAAGTGGAAGAAGGTTTATCAGGAAGAAAAAAGTTGAGTTTTTTCGACAGATGTGTGTTGATTTGTCACTTGAAAACATAGCTAAGGGGTGTGTGCAATGGGCCAGGTGCTCCAGGCGGTATAGTTGAGAGGCAACAAAATCAGACTTAATTGGCTAAAACGGATGAATATTCGTTTTGGGAAAAATCGTATATATGGTTTTGAGTCTAGTGGTGTTCGCAGGCTGATACATGTTTTGGCGTCACTTAGTTTTTCGGAATCAAGGACCCTGAAAACAGGGATTCTGACTATAACACGTGCTAGAGGATTTTTTTCTTAATTTAGCAACTGGATTTATTTTCTTTTTCATTATCAGGGCTCGGCAATGCATGCAGTGCTGGGCATTTTTTTCTGCCGAAAATCCGCCATTTTTTGTGCTTTATTACATACCTTTCCCTATACTGCGTATATTACTCCATATACAGGAAAATAAAAAAAAATATCTGGAGAAACTGAAGAAGCAGTATTAAACAAAAAATAGGAAATGCGGCGCTGCCTGATTGAAATTATAGACACAATTTCAGTTGAAATTCATCGTTTCTCGAATTTAAAAGAAAAGGAAAACATGTTCACTACAAATTCAAATTTGAATTACACTACCTGAAAATGATAAATTTAGGAAGAAAGTCCTTCAGAAATCCTTCTTACTGCAATAGGTGAAACTTAACAATATGCACAGGAAATTACGTTATGGATGATTAAACTGGATATGAATTGTCGATAATTTTAAGGATATAGAAACTTATCTGAAAAGAGCAAAAAATAAGAATGAGTAGCTGGATTTATTGACTAAGAGTAAGCCTTCATTGCTAATTGTTTCTACGAAGGGATTGAAAGCTTACAAAACACTCATCACTTTACAATTTTTATGCCTTCCCAGGGTGCATGGCATCCTGTGAAATATAGTTCAACGTGTTCAAATTAATTCAATATAAACGACGATAAACTATAGTCAAATTTAGCAATCCTTTCAATTAAAATTATACTTTCATCTTCTGTAAATTACAGTGATTAAATAACTGACCTGCAGTTAGAAGCAGAAAAATAAAATTTAGAATATTTAATACATTTCTTTTTTGCTTTTTTTATGTGTTTTGTTTTTAACTTCAGCAGTAACTTGTGTCAGAAAATATAATCAAAAATTATTTTTTAATATTTATATTATCTGTTTAATATAAATAAATAAAATGTAATTTCCCACTAATAATCCACCAGTACCAGGTGATGCCGCTCAAGGTGTTGCGCGCTGACTTCACATTCGGGAGAACCGACTTCAAACCCCGTGACGGCCATCCTGACCGGGATTTTCATGGTTTCCCTCGGTCATCCAGGCGAACGCTAAGATGGTTCTACTGAAAGGCCACGACCGTAAAACCGGCGTCGCTAGACGAATTCGTTAAGTACATGAAGTCACGAAGGTTAAGAGAATTCCAGATATCGTGGGTTCCTGGTTGGATGACCGACCCCGGGATTTAACGGCGCTGAGGTCAATTGCCCTTTACGGGGCATACAAAGGCTAAACACAAATACAAATCCCAAGATGACGAATTTTTCCATTTTATAACAAACTACGGACACAAAACTCTGTAAGTGTATTGCCGTAGGATACGGCTTTTAATTACGTATATTTAAGACGAAGCTCATAGACGATCCCAGATTATGGCATATTTGGATTATGAGGGGCACATGCAATCTGCAAAACAAATTTTCCCTCCATCACACTTTACCATTGTGCTTACCTCGGGAACGATGCATTCTAGAGCTTAAGACCAGTTTTTTTTTATTTTCCTCAATGGGTCACAAGATGGTTTACATATCGTAATCTACAAAACTGACACTGCATTCTTTTTATAGTTTCGTTACTCAGTAGCAGGGATTGCCAGAAATACTGAAAGTGGGTTTCAGTGTGAATCTATTTTCATTTTTGAAATAATCTTTAAAATATTCTGTTGTTTGGATATTGCAATTTTTACGAAAAATCTTGTGTGCCTTCTTTACTATACTGTATCTTTCTCGCATAATTAAGTTTTTTTATTATTAAGGTTTAAGGGCGCTTCAAACATCTAGAGTCATTGGCGCCCATGGCAATTATTTATTTTAAGAACAATATGCACTGTGGCAGTGCCGAACCAAAACATTTAAAAGACATTGTACACACTAAACTACGTAAGGTATACAATTCAGTACAATGTTTAAAAAGCCGAATATGAGGTAACGGAAATGGTAGAAAGGGTAGTTGGCTTAAAAGACACCAGATAAACACTTAACATCTCAGTCACGTTAATTGGCATTATCCACCATTCTCAGAGAAGGTTGTACATTCCATTTTCTCGTAAAAAGGTGAAAAGAGAAGCCTGCAGAGAGTGGACGCGTCATTACCATCTCTTAGCATCTCTGTCAGAAAGACAGTGAGGTGATTCCTTAGAACAATGCAGGAGAGCATGCTCCACTGCGATGCAATTATCGCATGTGGGGGTGGGTCACCGTGGAGAAGATATCCGTTGGAGAAATGGCAGTGGCCGATCCGAAGGCGTATAATCCCCTCGCGCCTAGAGCCACGAGATGAGGAAGACCAAAGCTTTATAGAATCCTTGATTCTCGTGAGCTTGAAGTCCACATTCCGCCTCTCTATATGTCATGAACTGAGTATAGAGCGTTTTAAATATGCTTTAGAGTGTGCTGAGAGGACATACGGAAAGTCATTAGATGACTTTCGAGTCGCTATTTCGCGGCTTGGTTGGCTAGCTCATTGCCTGCGATTCCCACATGGCCCAGTACCTGACATACTAGGTCATAGGGGCGAGATAATAAATGGTGAAACAGATGTATAGTTGTAGTCAAGTGATCCGAGGGAGAAAAAGTCAAAAGTGACTGGAGTGTACTTCGGGAATCACTGCAAATAACTACTCGTCGTGACGCACCTGAGGACTTGCACAACAGCGAACTTCTCAACAGAGGATACGCTACAGTACGGGAGAATTATCAATGAGAGTGTGGCTGTTCTACAATAGACCGCACATGCCACAGGGTCATTTGTTGCAGAGCTGGCTGTGAATAAGAAAGTATGGTCGAAGTAAGATGCTCTCAACTTTCAGATATGATGTGGGCGTAGTTGATATTTTAAGGACGTTTGGACAAGCTGAAGTCTATTATAGCAAAATAGTGTATTAGTCTATTATAAGCAAAATAGTGTGAAAGCGGATACTGGATACTGGGCGGTTTAAGTAAAGATGGTTTCAGCAAGTAAGATGTTTGGTGGCCTGGGTACGAGAATTCTCGCCGAGATGGAACAGCTCTGACACTTACGCACCAACCGATCAAAATCTCCCGCCTTCGGTTAAGAGACGGTTCTCCAACTTCAGCCAAGAGACACTGGATATGGCTCGTGCGATAGGCATCTGTCTCTGATTTGGATTCCGGCATGGTCAATAGTATTTAGAGCTCGGTAAAGTTGCTGAGTCGGAAGTTCACAAGGAACAAAGGGAGGCGACCTCTAAGTCCCCAAGAGTGCAAATTGCGCAGTATGCCGTGCCTCCAGGTCATGTTATAGACCTTCTCAATGTCAAAGAAGACGGCTACAAAGTGTTGACGTAATACAATCGAAATGGATGCCTGCGAAGCAAGAGTGGCTAAGTGATCCAAAGTAGACTGATGCTTCCTGAAGCCTCACTGAATTGGTGTTAAAAAGTTCCTTTGCTCCAGGCGTCAGACCAGACCATTCGCTGCCATAGCTTACGGATGAAGCTGGTAAGCGAAATCGGTCGATAACTTGAAGGAATCATTCGGTCCTCTCCTTCCTTTGGAACAGGAATGACTGTAGCCTCGCGCCAGGCGTCAGGAAAGAAGTGTTTGTTCCAAATGCAGTTGAAGAGGTTAAAGAGTAAGGATCGCGCCTTCTCGAGGAGGTGTTTTAACATTTGATTGTGGATTTGGACAGGTCCTGGAGCAGAATATTTCAAAAGAGCATGCGCAGAAAAGGAGGAGTTATATTCCTGTTCTATGCCACTTGAAACGTCCAGTGCATGTTTTTCCCATCTACTCTTGTAATTGAGAAACCATGCAAAGTTTTCCGAGAAACTGGACATGTTCTCATGGCGCGAAGCCAGTTGTTCTCCTATATTTTCAGCGGATATGTTCAGATTTCCGTTCACCAACAACTCTGGAACGTTTGGAGGGGAAAGCCTTCCCCAAATTTGACGGGCCTTTCACCATACCACTTTAGAGGGAGAGTGACAAAGGAGAGAGAAGAAAGGTAGGCTCTTCAATTCGCTGTTTTGCTTTAGCGTATGACGAATCTCACCCTGACTCTACACCTCTTGCATTCTATTGTTTTCAATTGTAGGAAATTCATTAATCCTTGCACACGTAAGCTTCAACGGCTCGAATCCATAAATTCTTGGATATCCGGGAGACGCCGCGTCGTTGGCTGAGAGGTCGGCGTTTCGCCTGACATGTCGCAGGCTTCCTCAGGGCAGGAGAAACGTCGGCCTCTCACACAACGACGCGGCGTCTCCCGGATAGCCAAGAATTTACTTAATAATCCTTGTCAATGCTTATTTTCCGATCACGGACCGCGGTGGCGCAGTTATCGTTCCACCAGGGTATGTGAGGACGTCATAGTCGGCCCGTCATTCTCAGTACGGCGGTGGTTGCGGCATCGTGAACTTCGGTGAAATGAGGAGCCATACAGTTTATGTCGTTGGGAAAGTGATTATTAATCCTTCAATAAAAATAAAATTAGTATTTATCTGATAACGACTGTCTTAACATTTCTGTTTGACACACGTGGTAAAAGTGATTTTATTTCACTCGTAGGATTGCGCCACACGACATGTAGCCCTCGTGCCGCAACCTTTCCCACAGGTGAAATAAAACGACACTTTTACTACTCGTATCATAAATAACTATTTCATATAAACAACATTTCATATAAACATGAAGTAAATAATTTTAAAAAAGTTGATTTTGGCACAGTGAAACCTTCACAAAGTTCTTTATGAGTCTTGCTTTTAAGAACTCGCACTTGTTCCTTACAGAATCCAGGAAATACTGTATTACCTTTGCATTAGTACGAAATGCACTTTTATACTACAAATATTATATTAATTTTATTAGGATAATTTTTACAAATGAACTTTTTCGTTAAAATAAATGGCGATCTTAATCAATTGTATCAACAAATCTGTTTAATGGCAGAGACTATTCGAACCCGTACGATCATTCCTCACTGTAAAGTATTGTATATAATAAGTATTAAAATAATAAACATTATTATTATTAATGTTGTTTTTGTTTAAACGCTTTCTTGAAAATGTTTTGTAGACTGGAAGATATAGTATGCAAGTTGAAAATTCGTCCATAGGTAATCCTTATACACAAATCGTGAGAACTGCATCTGCCCGTCTGTTACTCACAATTATACTAGTTTCAGTGTAGCAAACAAGGAGTCATTCGACACGTCTCGGTCTCCTGATGAGGAAGTAATCTTTTTTTGTCGATACACCAAAAAATAATGATTATTTAGCTCCTTAAGTATTTTGTTTGTTTTTTAAGTAACGAAAACGTATTTTGGTGACTAACGACACCTACATAGGCGATGTAAATTCATTCCTCATTCGATTCCTCTAGGCAGGAAAAATTGATTGGTACTGTTATTAGTTGGTTACCTCTATAATATTGCGGGAAAATCTAGAAATTTCGTGTTTGTAATGGTTTTAATGCACCTAAAAGTATTTCCGTTAATAGCTGTGAATTACTATACTCTTTCCCATACTCACGTGAATCGTTAGAACTTGATTTAACAATTTGACAATAATTATCGTCAATCTGAATTAATTATTATTAATTATATTAATTATAATTATATCGATAACCTAATATTGATCATATTGATTATATAATATTGTCATGAAAAATGTAAATATATATTTAATCTATAGATTTTCATGAAACTAAGAGTGCTCGGAAATGGACATGTTGGGCCTCTGCAAATATTAAAAATTTATTTATAGATTGATTAGCGATTTCGGGTACGTCAATTTCTAAGTTAATTTTCTCGCAAGGATAGTGCATGTTTTTCTCCTCCTGAGGTGTCTGGAACCCTACTGTGGGATGGTGATATCCGGTGCAGACCTAACTGTCGGCTAACGCCTAGCAGAGCTTTCGTAACCAGGTTTCTCCGACCAGAGGGGCACCGCCCCAGCCTGAACACGCTCTAAGCTCCCGACCAGTCTCCAGGCATGCGTGGTAGCGTAGTGCATGTAGGTGTAAGTGTGTGTAAATAAGAAATGAGGATAGGGCGAGGAAGAGGAAGGAAAGATCACGTACGGCCCCTGGTCCATTTGTGAGGGTGATGCTCCGACATTCGCCTGGTATTGGTGGGAGAACTACCGATCGGAGCAGCAGGCCGCTAGAATTCTCGTTTAGACAGCGACTCAATTCGACCTAGCTATCTAGTTAGTGTCGAAAATACTGCCACCGACGGGACTCGATTCATCCGGTCAGAGGCACTGCGGTGACATCAGTGGATGCCCTCAACCACTCTCCCGGCGTGGATAGTAAACTTATGTTTACTATGAAGTAGCAAATCACAGACAAAACCACACTAAACTATTACCAAAAATCAATGCTTCAAACAAATACAAGAAACATAAAATACATATTCCGTTACTTTGTTTATGTGTGTTTCCTTATCAATTTGATCTTTCTCTCCTCCCCCCTCCTGTTTCCTCTCTTCCGTTCTTTTCTCTCTTTCCACACCAGTCCACTCTTCCGCCTCTCTGTTCGTCTGCGTCTGCCCACCTTCCAGGGCATCCGTGAAGCGCCTCAAATGCCGCCGTTGGCTGCAATCCCAAGGGCTGGAAGAGCTCGCCTTACTACTTTCGTCACACACCCCTCCCTCCACCACCGGCCTCACCCTCATCCCTCCACCGCTCTCCTCGCCCCGCACGCCGTCTCGATCCAGCGCCCCCGCCCCCCCTCCCCCCCCCCGACAGCGGCGGCGCGTGCTCGCCGATCGATATCGCGGGCACGGCCATGCGCGCGGGTGCGAACCCCAGACCGTCACCTGGGCAAGCCCCCGCTCGCCAGGCGGCAGGGGCGCGCAAAACGTTCACCCAGACCTTGATACCGCTATCTCTCTTCAGTTTCCAATACTGTTTATGTGTTTTTTCTCACTTTTCTTCTTCTTCTTTTCTATTTAATTGGGTTTTAATTAATTTCATTATTTTTTCCAAACTGGTTTGTTACAGCAGCTCTCTTTTATTATATACTTTACTTCTATATGACGTTCTATTTTATTTTTTTATTTGTTCTCTCTCCCTTAACCCCTCACATTTTCTTCTTGGTTCCTTTTTTATTTTGTATTATTTATTGATTACACAAAAGACAGTTGCAAAAGCGATTTTTTTTAGTTTTAGTCCACTTAATTTGGAACTGGCAGAAAAAACATGTGTTGTCCATTTAAACATTACTAACACGTAAATAGAGGGTGCTGTGAGTAAAAATATAGTTCTTAAGCATTTAATAATTAGGTTTTAGTTAAATTAGAATTGAAAAAATCTTTCGAATAAGTTGTATAATAATAATAATAATAATAATAATTCCTTTATTATTATTGAGGTTTGGGCTATAATGTCTGCTCTTGCGCCTAAGCCCCGTCACTCTCTGTACTTTAGAATGCTTGAACTTATTAACTTACAAATGAAATGAGTTCCACCTAACTGTTCCATTGTCTTGTAAATAACTACCCTTGTATTTTTAATTATTATATTTTAAATATTACGTGCACCTCTTTAAGCAACTCTTACAAGCAAAATAAAAATCTCACTACGAGAGTGCTGCGACCCTTACATGCTACGCAAGGAGACGTTTTCAAATGGTAGTACGTGATGACTGGGGAACTCGGCTAGATTATCTGTTGTGACGTCAACACACTTGGAGGCCTGTGCCCTGTTTTTTGAGACGCCGATCCCTTGGAAACTGTGTCTGTAAATAGTGGCACTTCACTGTTCTGTGACGCACGAAAGAAGGATAAGGAAAATCTCAGGGAAGGTGACACCTACGAGCTCTGAGTGACACTTCACTGAAAGAAGCTGGGAGAGGGACGGTTAAGCAAAGGTACTGGCTAAGAAAAGATTTCATTCAAATAGACGTTCTTGTTATTTTATTACATGTCCGTAACTGTCAATACGATTGTAGACATAAAATTTGTAGACATTACGAAAATACTAATAGTCTCTATGTTGTAACCTACCTCATATTTGTGAAGATCTCCACTTCAAAATACGTATTTTATGAACGTAAGCTTTATTTAAACATGTAACCATTTTTATTACAATTAGTTGTTTAATGAAGTAAAATAATATTAGGTAGTATTATTTTTAAATTATAATTGAAATATTTATTTTTGTACCTTCACTAATGCATGAAGTTAAACATTTATGCAAATTGTATTACACTAGACATAGCGTTCTTTCCCTATGCCCGGCATTCCTTGTGGTATTCATCTTACTTTCATTTATATCTTTATTCTCAGTCAAAACCACGCTCACAAATACTAGAAAATGACTTCATTTGCGGATTTATTCATCATTTATTTCCCTAACGCTTGTTAATTGCGGTAATTATCGTACGTGATACTGCCAATGCTTCGAAACTTTTCTGGAAACTGCTAAAGCACGCACGCGTATTTACCAACTCTAAGACTATTTCACGAATGATGTTTTATAAATAAGAGATGAGTGAAGTAAAAATTCACTTTGTTTATGAATTATCCCTCGTAACGAATCAGCAAAGTAAGGTGTGTCTGTGAACAATTAATATCACTTTTTAAATGGCGATAAAATTGTTTATTTACCAACTCTAATATACCTCTCTAAAATAATTTGGTGGATAACTCTAAAGGGGACGTTCTCAAATGATGGGACAGTTCACCTGCCTGTGCGAAATCTTTTACTTTCCTATTCCTGGAAAATTCAACAATATACCGCGGAACACTCAGCACCCGAATCTTTCTAACGTCATCTTCTCGTGTTCACAGTGTTGTTTTGAAAACGAAAAGTAGATACGAAGAAATGAAGAAAGGAATTTACACATAGGACACCGACCTATGACATCTTTATAAGTGTATTTCACTCTTTTCTTACAAGAAAATTAAAGAAAACTAGTCGTGCTGCATAATGGCACAAACGTTCTCGGACTAATTCGTTTTCGAATTTGTTGGGTCGGGGCTAGCTTTTCGGACTTGTCACATACTCTTGCCAGGTGCCATCTGTTGCCGCTCAGAGTCCATTTTTCAAAAAAAAAAAATCTCAATTTTTCGGCTTCCAAATGATACAACCGAAATTTCAGAGGACCAGAGGAGCCTTATAAGAAAATTTTCAGTGAAAAACTTTTCGTTGAAAAGCAATTTTTAATAACAAATTTGGAGTCGTTTTAAAAAAAATAGCGTTTAATCGTTACTATAAACGCGAAATTTGAAGCTCTTTTTCACAGACACTTTTTGAGTTTTCAATTTCACTCACAAGAGCAATGAAGTATAGATTTAATGCGTCGACATACGTAGAGGAACATGTGGCAAGTCTTTGGACAACATTTCTTTATTTTGTAAACCTGTGAAATCAATGAGAAAGAGTAAGGACTCTCTTCATTTATTGATAATTTGGGGAGTTCCATTCTGTGACTATTTTTTGCACGGAATATTATTGCTTATTATTCTGAAACCTACTGTAGAACAAGGAAAGAAATCCAGTTCCAAAGAAAGAAATATTCACTGCTACATTTATTCACATTTTATCGTTTTTTTTTCTGTATCTCAAGAGATAACAAACCAATACTGTTTAAATTTTAACAAAACAGGTATTGGGTGTATTTTTGTCCGTCACATACATAACTGGCGATAATGAAGTTGTGACATAGAATGTTTGTCATTACCTGCGTCATATCAGATGCATGTGAAGTAATTCTTGACGATGATACTAGGTTGTGAGTAGAATGTAAGTGGCAAGAATGTAAAGTATTTCTTGACATTGCATACCTATGCTGACATAGTCAGCTGACATAATCAGCAATAATTATTACTGGCCTCTTTGTTTTCAAGAAAAACACCTTTGACTTGTGAAATACTGTAAGATAAGTAGTAGGTAGCTGTTGAAATTGTAAGATATTATATTTCATTTCCTCACAGAAAAAAGCTATGAAATACCATTTCTTCCTCTTGTGATATTAATATAACACTTTTCAATGAAATAAAAATCTTGAATTGTACAAAAATTAGTACTGACGAAAACTTTCAGTGTAATATGTTTTCAAGAACGTTATTTGAAAGTAAAAAGCTGACGACTGATTATATCAATATTTATGATTTACGTATTAATTTTGTACTCATCGAAATTAATTGGGTTGAGAGGTATGTTTACTATATTCTTTATATTATTACGATTAGTCCCTATAGAGTATTAAATAGTGATTATGTTTCCTTGATGCCCAGAAAAAAACTATGTATTATTTTCATATTCGTCTTGGTCTCGAAAACATTGCGGTTATTATCAGAGAGAAAGATTTTGATTAATTATCATACGATACTGCTTTTAATAACAATTTAACATTTTGCCACCACGTATTTACATTTTCTCTTACACAATGTGCATTTTATTTTGTCCAGTCTTCGAACAATGTAATGTCATTGTCATTGTCAGGGCATATATTCAACAAAAAATAGTGTTTTTACAACAGCGCAGACATTGTGGTATGTTTGCAACGATACCTAATAGTAATATGCTAGCTAAATCTGCTAAAAGTTTTTCAACTCACAATTTAAAAACTCAAATTTTTGTAAATAAATTTTATAAACATTCTGTGAACGATTTAGGCGTGCTAGTGTTGTTCACATAACGACAGACCGTCGGCTCGACGGATTAACTAATTCGATATTTTTGGAGCATTACATACGTTTGTCTTTCCTTGTACACGAGAAAGTAATTTCTGCAGTTAGATCTTAGCAACTGGCATGCACAAGAATAGGTACTCGTGAGCGGAGGGCTTTAGTTATACCCTTTTGCTTGAAAATCTATGAGACATATTCATTGTGCCTTTTAGTCCGGAACAAAGTTGGGCTAGCGCAGGAATAAGGAATTCGGTTTTTATAGAGACAATTCGAAGGATTATCCTTCTATAGACCAGATAAAATTTATTCCTTGCCCAGACGTAACGTGACGTCAGACTAATCTCAATTTAGAATTGTGATTTGGGCGCTCGTTTGAAGTAACTTGAAGCACTTTAAGTTAATTGTGTGCGTGCGGTACTAGAAGTGAGGACTATTTCATGGAGAGAAAAATTATATCTTGAGAGGATTATAATAATGGATAAATACGACGATCATTTTGAAAAATTTGTATCAATTAAGTAAAGAAAAAATTCATGGAACTGGTCGTCTTTTTTGAATCAATGCTGTCTTGATTTCTTCGGAGAACCGGGTTCTTGCAATGAGATTTTCCGGAAGAAGCGACATTCAAGACAATTTGACTGACTCGCTTGGCAGCCAAGCGACTGGGAGCAGTGCTAAGTTGTAAGGCGCGTGAAAAGCGAGAAAGAAAATTGTATAGTCTCCAGCGATATGCGTGGTCTCGCGATCATTTCGAGAGTCACATTACCGCAACGCGCTAAGTGAACGCTGAATCAAATACGGAATATTCTGGACGCAGATACACTACGCGCCATTTAGACCCCGAGTTGGGCTTCCTTCAAGAGATGAAGCTTGGCATCGTCAGTCCAAGGGGGACATTTCAGAGCGCTTCGGGTACTCTGAATGACCAGAAATCCTCGCGTTTACCCCACTAGTCAGTTTCCTCCAACACGAGTTCCTCAATCGATCATAGCATTTTCTGAGCTACGCATCACTACATTCCATTGATAAACACGAATTTTGTCCTACACGTTTGAATAGGTGAAGCTCAGCGGAAGTGGAGAAACGCAAACTCCTTGTAACAGGAGAAAATATCTTGAACACCATGCAGATACCGATACGATCACCTCGACTGTCACATTACCGGAACGCGCACCGTGAATTCTGAACCAAATATGTGACTTGTGAATTCAATGATTGAAGATTCCGGGCGCGTTAACGGATAAGATCGTTAGTAAGTAGTTCCTGTAAGTGTAGAGTATGAATGATTTTTGCTTGAGGGTTGGGGTGATCCTGGGTGGTGAGGTCGGGCGCCGGCCTACGGTCGACAAGTGGGGTTCCCCCAACCAGCTTAGCTCCTACCAGTGGGGCACCACCTCAGTCAAGCGGGACAAGCCCAGCCAACCCCCTTCGCCCTGACCAGTCTCCCGGCATGTGTGGTAGTGTAGTGCATGCAAGTGTAAGTGTGTGTAAGTGAAGGGTAGGATAAGACAAGGAATGGGAAGGAAATATCGCGCGTGGATCATACTCCGTTTGTTAGGGCGCTGCTCTGGAATTCACCTGGTATTGATTGAAGAAACCACGAAAAAATACCGATCAGAACAGCCGGCCGCTAGAATTCTCCTCCAGTCAGCTCAGTTGAAGTCAGCACAGCTCGTATCAGTTGAAGCCGTGAGCTACCTCTCCCGGTGTGACTTTCTGAACGCAGCTAACTCACGCGCTATTTAGAAACGAGTGTTTCCCTTCCTTCAAGAGAAGAAGCTCGGCACCGTCAGTGGAACGACGACACTGTACAAGAGCTACGGGTACTCCGAAAAAACAGAAATATTCGCGTTTACCCAGCGAGCCAGTTTCGCTCCATCGCGCGCCGGCGGTTCTCAATCGATTATGGCACTTTCTGAACGAAGCCCCTCCGCTCCATTGAGGAACGCGCCCGACCCGCAGGTTTCGTTCCGTCAGCCGAATTGGACAGCGCTGGCGCGGAGCGGGAGCGGGGCGGGCGGAGAGAGGTTGCGACTCGTCGGCGAGGCGGAGGGCGGCGAGCGGCGGGGCGGGGCGACGGCGCGGGCGGCGGGGCCGAGGGGGCTGGCGGCGGGCGATGCGGCAGCGCGGGCGCCCATTCTGGAATCGCAGTGCGGCTGAATGAAGCAACGCTGGTGGCGGCGACCGGGGCGCGCTGCCTGGGAAGCGGCACCCGCTGCGCGCTCTGGGCTTCGATCCCGCGGCCCCGCGACCCGCAGCGAGCCACGCGGGGAGGGCGGGGCGTGCTGCACCGCGGGGAGCGGGGCGAAGCGGGGCGGGGTGGGGCGGCGCGAGGGCGAAGCGGAGCGGGCGGCGCGGCGCATCAATGGTACCGCTGGCTACCATTCATCGATCGCTTGGCCAGCGCTGCGGAGCGGCGCGGCGGGGCGCGGCGGGGCGCGGGCGGCGTGGAGGCGGCGGGGGCGGCAGGCAGTGCGCGACGGACACGGGTCACCGGGCAGCGGTGGGCGGGGTGGGGAAGATGCAGGTGGCGGCAAGGGGTAGGGCAAGGGGAAAGAGGCGGAGGGGGAAAGCACGTCTCGGCGAAAGGAGAGGTGCCGAGAAAGTGGAAGTAACTGTCATCTTAGCGGCGACGTGCAGTTTCGAATTCTCTGAATTTTTTGACTGTCGACGTTCCTCTTGCAGTCGTTTTACGCACCCTTTTCCAGTACTTTCCCGTTTCCTGTCCTGATTTCGTCGATAGCGAGTTTCATTCCTTCAATGCGCTCCGCTGCATCAATGCAACGCTTTCTTCGAGCGTTGCCCTGTCCCTGAATCTGTGTTAGCCAGCGAATGCGGTTGATAAATTTCAGTTGTGAGATGGATCCTCGAGCATCTTTCTCGTAAGAGGAAGTAACGCTTGTCGCCATTGTGATCTGCATCGCACATTGGTAAATAAGCAAGGCGCACAAAATTAATGTTACGGGGAATTTCTATAATGCAAAAACGGAGATGGCTCTCTAAAGATAAGTATGTTTCGCAATTACTTCTCATTCACTCTTTACACCCGATTCAAGAGTTTTCTTTTGATAGACAACTCCGGAATTATAACGAACGCATGTGCAGCGTGGCTTCTGGAATCCCAGAACATTTGCGCAATCGCTAAATCTCTGTAATCGTTCGTGAAAAGGAAGCGTGTAAATCGGGACTAAATATTCCAATGAAAAATGCATAAATTGACGAATCTGAGATAAGTAGCAAATGGCGGACACGTTTGTATTGAAGAGAAAACAATGCCATTAGCTCCATTTCAATCTAATTAATGTGTCAGATCTCCAAAAAGCAAGTTAAATTCAAATCGCCAGCTGCTTTAACTGAAAAAAGGAATTGGGGGGAAGAAATTTTAGGAAATCGTGATGGAAATAGTGAGAGATTAGCAGAGAGTGGAAAAGTAGCAGAAGACAATGAATATTGTGTAATGAAAGCAATATTGTAGTTGAAATAATTATAAACGTCATTGCCAACAATAGTATTTACTATAAGAGCAGCTTTCGATGGCTTAGCCATCATCATCAGTTGTCTGCTGAATGGAAGCCACAAAAACGACTACCTAGGTTATTTCTCGATAGAGTAAATGTACTATACAATCTAATGCAACTCGAGACCTATAACTCAAGTGGCATACTCAGACGTCTTTGTTTGAATGTATAACAGTGAAGGTTTTGAAAAAAAAAAATATTGTGGAGCTCCATAATTGTAATACAACAGAAGGAAAAATTATGAAAGCGTTTGTGGAAGATCATTTCTTTTTCCTCCCTTTGCATTAAAACTATTTTAAATCGGAGTTAGACGCTCAGGTATTTCCCTAAGGTGTAGAATTTGCTTCGATAATGTACGTTATTATTTGAAAAAGTCTACCAAAGCGACATTTACTTAGAATCAAATACTCACTGTACTGATGGAGTGTGTGGATCGTTGAAGTACGCTGACACCGAGTATATTACAGATCCAACTTACATCTATTTTAGCTGTGGAACTTTATTTCTCCTGTACGAACGTCTTTAGCAGAATTCCTTTTTATGCTGTAAATCAATGGAGCGAAAAATAATTAACAAACGCGAGGAAATAATCTCGGCTGTCGAATGAGAAGTTATTGGAAATGTGAAAGCCCTCCGCTAGAAAGACAACTTTGTTTCATCAACGTTTCAGCCTAAATAGCAGAAGGTCGTGAGAAAGGTCAAACTAGTAATGTGCTAAGTGAGTGCTTCTGGCGCTAGAAAATTGTGGCCCTGCTACGTCTATATTAGGTCTTGGAAAGGTCGGGTTCATGGCGTGTTCCTCGCCGCCCGGCAAATGCATTTTATGGGACACACTTCCTCCACCTGCCTGCGTCATAGCTATTTCAGGAGAGCAGGGTGGGAAGCCTTGCGTGGGAAGGAAAAGCACTTTGACTGATGGGTTCAGGACATAGGAGACCTACCCGTCGTGCCGGTCAATAACTCTAAAATTATGTGGATTTACCATGAAACTTTTATGTTGAGAAGAGCAAGTACCTATGCGAGTTTTTTCATCAAAACTAATTACGAAATATTTGCCTAATCCATTTCCCTTTACAGTTCACTCTAATCGATAAAAATGTATTAAAATTTGTTTTCGTTAAGATATGCTGCCGAAACAAAAAAATGCACTATTGATTGTGTACATAAATGAACCATAATAAAAAAACATAATAAAGTATTTTTTTCTTGCCTCAGCTTTACGTAGTGTGGAGGAAAAGTATTGGATTTAGTCCAAAAAATCAGGTTGAGATTTCAGTAGTTCAAATAGATTTTGTGGCCTTGAGAACGAGTAAATTGTTTATTTTTCATTAAGTATATCAGAATGGACGGTGTGTATGTTCGAATCGATCATTAATCGAGACTGATTAGAAGCTTTTTAGCTCCAACTTGGTATGTACGCTAGTAGTAAAGACTGTTAGTGCCATTCCGCATACCTGTCAGATTAATGCAAATGAAGAGGGGATACACGTTTAGTACCAAAATTACTTCTTTAGCCTAATGAAATATGAAAATTACTTCTTTAGCCTAAAGGAAAGAACTCGAACAGTGGAATAGGGTTTTACGCCGGCTCCCTGCCCACATTTCTACAGTCACATTCTCTGCAACGTAAGATTCAAATGAGGACAACCTACCTTTTAAATGAAAAGGGAAAACATCTTTATTTCTTTTCTTTTCAGTTTTTTCTAACCTATAATAGCAGGGACAGTGAGATCAGCCGTTGGGCCATTTGTTAGTGTCCCTATTCACAAACCTTAAATCATCAAGGCCATATATTTTACTTTGGTGCAATGGGTGAGGAAACAGATGCTACTTTTTAAATAAAAAGGACCGAAAACTGTGCAATTATTTGGTGCTATCTAACTTAAGCTGGGGAGGACAGTTTGATCTTCCTGGATTGAGGAGGGGATTCATACTAACATTCGGTCCCAATAGATCTTACTACTGTATGTCTCTGTTCTTGAATATCCAGTTATTTACCTGACATTTGAGAAACCGTTAAAATATTAATATATAAAGAGTTACATTTCCTCCAAATCATTAAAATTTGCAAATTATATATTTCACAAGACTTAAGGCGAGGAACAGTTCTGGTATGTCATCCATCTCCTCGTTTTATTACCAATCAGATGAAGTGCATAATGTAGGACCACTCAGAATGAGGGAAAAGACAATATGAACTTTCTTGGAAAATAGACATGAACGTGGCCACACCTAATGGCCTAATCCATCTACGTGCTAATGATAATCACGATAATAATAATAATAATAATAATAATAATAATAATAATAATAATAATAACAATACACTAATTTTCCTAGTATCAAAATAGAGTTGTTAGAAGATGATTTTATGACTCCATCTATCAAGGCTGATGTCATAAATTTAATAGTAAAATAGTACTTCAGTTCTCAATATCAGGTTATACTAACTGTGATTAAAAATACTTCTATTTCAATAAATTTACCTTTAACTAAATAATAATAGTTTCCATTCACTTTTATGAGTAATGGAATTGTTGTAGGTATTTTATATCCAGAGAATTAGTTTTAACTTTGTTGTTTACTGCCCAATTATCTTTGATCCACATTTTACACTCAGAAAGATTCCCCTCATTTTCGAATATTTTGTGGCGTTACTTTATAATTTTGAAAACGTTTAATCAAAGAGTTTATCTGAAGGAAATGTTTTCTACATTTAAATCTTATGTTATAAGAACGTGTATAAGATTCCTTAAATAATTAAGAAAAAAGTGAACAAATTAACTTGTTAGCAGCAATTTTAAAGAAGCATTGTTTTTGCTGAAGATTCTTGAGTAAATAAACTAAATGAGACATGACTAAGAAAAACTTTTGTATTAATAAATATTACAATTACATGCTCTATCAGTACTACATTAGTATGTACCACAATGGCATAATCTAGTAATCCAAGGAATGCAATAAAGAAGAGAAGATACTGAAAATGCATTGACGAAAGAAATTGGATATAGAAAATACATGTGATATTTAACGAGATCTACTAAACTTTCTGTATTCAAGATCTGTGTGGTCTGAAACGAGTACTATGACTTTGCATTTGAACATATATTTTAATATTAAGTAGTACCTCTCCATAGTCATCTTTCCTTGAGAACGAGAAGTAAGCCACAAAACCTATTGAATTACATTTCTTTGAAATTGTGTGGATGTTGTCACCAAACCTACAGCTTGGTGATTACAAAGAACATACTTGTGTAAGTTCGAAATCTGGGGAAAAAGCGTTGAGGATTAAACATAGCTAATACCGATGTCTACGTCTACCACACTCGCCCAGTATCAAGAGCCCACTACAAAAATGCACATAAAATACATACACATTATTTTACAACACATTGCCAGGTCACATTAAACGAATAAATTTTATAAGTTTATAAGTGCCCAATAATATATTTTCTGCTGCATAACGGTTTAAGAGACTATACCGAGCATCAAAAAGGAAAGTCATATTAGTTTTAACAATGATTTTGAATGTATTAATAACTATTTCGACTGTATAAATCTACACAACATGTAACAAGTATTGTACAACAGGTTCTAGATCAATGACCTCTATCTCGATCAGGTTTTTCGGCCAGTTTCTCTGATCCTTCCAGCGAATGCTGAGATGGTCCCTTGTTTTGCTTCAGAACTTAAATGTAACTTCATTATTTCTTCATTCTTTTAGAGTTCTGTGGGTTATATAGTTATTCAAACTATTGTTCTCTATGTTCTCACGGCAGGAAGTCCTCCACGATTCCTTCACAAAGAGCACGAAGAGGGATAATAGCCCAAATCTATAGCTGAATTGATAAGAAAAATTCGCTCCAATTTTTCCTGCTCCTTTTTATTACACTGGATCGAATTTTGCTCATCAATTCTTGCCAAAAATGCTCATTTCATCTGCATTTAGAATTCAACTTGTATATGGGTTAGGGTAGGGGTCCCAGAATTTCATAAAACGTGCACAGAATGCACTTCTCCCCATAGCGTATCACACACAGGTATTCGGAAGTAATAATTTCTTCTTGTTGCTATTGTATTTCATAACTTCATCTTTCGAAAATACGAAGACGCGAGAGCTGTTTCGTCAGAGACCCGCATTTACAGAACAACGCAAGTCGAAATGTCCCATTCTTTTTGATCACGAAATGCTACGTGTTAGCAAGGTAGCGGTTCATTGAGAAATTCAGTATTTCATCAATAAAACAGCTTCGCCAGCCCTGACGCGACTGGGAGACGTGTGTCCCGCCACGTCCGTCGCCTCCTGGCGGTCATCGCGGGGCGGGGCGGGGAGCGTTGGAGAGGGGACGGGGCGGGGCGGTGTGCATGGCGGGGAGGCGCGCGCGGGGCGCGAACTTGGCGAGGACGCGGCCAAGGGCGATGCGGCTGTGTGTGTTCATTCATCGATCCACGGCCCCATTCAGCGCGGACGGTGGCGGGAGGCGGCAAGCGGTGGCGGCGGCGGAGGCGGGCGGTGGCGGGCGGCGGCGGCGGCGGGCGGCGGCAAGCGGTGGCGGCGGCGGTGGCGGCGGCGGTGGCGGGCGGTGGCGGCGGCGAGCGGCGGCGGGCGGGCGGCGGGCGGGCGGCGCCGGCGGGCGGCGGGTGGTGGCGGGTAGTGGTGTTCACCGCGGAATGACGAACCCCGCGCCAACTCGCGTGCAAGATGGCGGTGCACAGTTTGGCGCCGTTTTGGAGCGATCGTGTGCATCGTCGTACTTCTTCCTTTCTTTCCAAATTCGCATTAGTCGCGATGGACTTTCACGCAAGAGTACATCGCAAACCAATTTTACGTGGAGAAATTCAGGAAATCCAACGTAGGTTAGATATTGCCATTTATTTTTGTCTTTCGAAAGGAAATCGTAATATATTATCATTATTTAAATTTATTTCAGAGGCAGTTCCTCCAACTCTGCTTGTTTCTTCCAATTGTATTTTTAAAAAATTGTGAATTCGAGGACAGCTCTGCTAGTGATCGAAATGTTCGCGCCTAAATTGACGTTTCTGTTAATAAGAGAACATAATGTTGGAAGAAGTTGATGCATAAATTAATTAATTTAGCTTTTCTTGTTCTTTCTCAAAAACCACAAATAAAATAATTGTTGTATTGTCTCTATTGTAGTGTATAACATTAAATTCGGGGTTACCGCTCAATCATAAAGTTGCTTTATAACTTGTTCTAAGAATCGGCTAAAATATCCATGGTTATTTAATTTTTATTACTTTTAGCGTGACATTGCCCCAAATATTTTCACGAGTTCCCGCCCAGAGATGTATATTCTTAAAATTACTCGCGAAACGGCTTACATTATGTAATATAATATAAGCTAATTACAAAATTGTACTGACATGGAATGCCTAACGGTTTTCATTAAATGCAGAACCGATATTTTCCATTTCTTGGGTTTCAGTATGAAAAGCTAGGTAATATCAGCTTTTACAGTAAAAAGGTAATTACTGAAATTCAATTGTAATAACTATTTATTAAGTTTTAAATAATGAGAAATAATACAAAATTACAACGTTCTTTAGTTATTGGATGAAGTAATGCTGTTGAAGAGATCAGTAATAGATGTTACAGTCACTGAGTTCAGTGTGGCCAAGTATCGACATAAAATACCAATAATTGTGAATTAGAAACACGAAACTGCTCATTAACTTTTCTTAGTACCTTCACTTCATGGCATAATACTAATATTTCCATTACTGTAGAGTCCCTGGCCTTTACTTTTATTACTAGAGCTTACCACTTAAAAACGCTAAGTGTATGGCGAAATATACCCACTTCAAAGATACCATAACGTAATGCTGGACAATTTCAAAAAGAAAGTACACTAACCCGAAAGGTTAATTCAACATCAACATATTGACATTTCGACGTACAAAATACTATGCAGATTCTAAAGGTCGTTTTGGAAATAAATTTTAAACTCATGGTGCTACAGAACGGCAGAGATTTTCTCGTACTACTTAGTAACCTTATCTCTTTAGTCTGGGTTAGCTTTTCGGTTTTGTCCCACTCTCTTCTGCCATCTTTTGGCATCTAAAAGACATTATTTCACGCTTTCTCAATTTTTCGGTTCCTAATATAATTGAAATATAACCTAAAAATATAATAGAAGGGTAAAACCGGGTCCTTTGTATGCTATATTTCCACTGAAAAAATGGAACCAGTTTTACGAAAATGCATTTTGAGATTTTATAAAAATGTGTAATTTGAAGCTTATTTTCCCTCAAAATATTCGAGTATTCGAGAAACTTCATAAGAAGTTATTTGACTCACACAGGTGATAATGTAAGAATGCCTTTAATGTAAATATTAACGACGGGAGAGATATTTCAAAAAAATTACATCACCATACATTACATTACATTACATTATAATTGACCATACAAAAAATACACCAAAGTGGCATTTATGTAATGTTGTTTAATGCATTTAAGACTATCCGTAAAAAATTAAAGAAAAAATTTGCAGCTGTTTTCGAGAAAATAGCATTTCAGCGTTTCTGAAAATGAGCTCAGTTTCACAAAAAACTTTTGAGTTTTCCAGAAACATCATATCAAATAATTTAAAGCTCATGTACTCATAAATGCAATAATGTATAAAAACGCCCATATTATAATTATTATTAACGGCACAGATATATAAGAAATTCATTTTTGTAATTTTTGGAACATCAAAAATATACATAAAAATTACGTTTACGTTATTTTATTCAGTGATATAGCACTCTCAGTAGAAAAAGTTTAAAGGAAAAATTTGAAACAGTTTTTGATAAAATATTGTATATGGGCAATATGTTTTACGATTGCCCGAATTTTACTCAAAGTTGCGCGAAAATGGCTAATAATTTCAAAACAATGAATATAACATTAATTAAAGAACAAATTGTGAAGAACAAATTACATTAGAAGAAAAAATCTCTATCTTCAATATTGTAGGAAGATGCCGAAAAAAAATCAAACTTTTTTAGTTTTAGAAATAATTCAGAGTTGAATGTAACCTATGTCATCTCTATGAAGTTATTTTAGACTATTGTTTCAAAACAAATTTGAGCAATTTTTGAGAAACTTTTGAAAATGTTCCAGAGATTCCATGTAAAGCACACTCAAATTTCAAAGAAATATTTTCAAACTTGCAGGGTTTCGAATCGGATGAGATCAACCGAGAAATATTAATTTTTAAAAAAATACAAGGAATAGTTTTGGCTGTTCGCAGATGGACATTCAGACAGACGGACGGTCAGACGGACGAACGTTTTGAAAAAACACCTTTTTGGTATCAAGGGACCCCAAAACGTGTATTTCCGTTAAAATTTAGAAATCTATTTTCATGTTCAATACCTCAATGTTCATAACAACGTACAGTATTGAGTACATTTAAGAGAACGTGAATACACGAATTTGAATACAAAAATCTACAGAAATAAACTGAAAATTCGAGAGACTGCTTACATTTTTAACTTGAAAGCTTAATATACTTAAACGTGTTTCATTTATAAATATTCTAGCCTTAGTTGGTTTTATAAATGCTTTAAAATATAATTACCATGTAATGTTCAACGGTTTCAACTGACTACAGCTCAACTGCATCGCTTAAACAGAATGGTAATAATAACGCACAGAGAAATTAGAAAAACGTTTCCGACTGCAATGAAATTAAGAACTCTTGCCGCGACCACTGCCGAACTTTGAGTTCAACAGGCAAGAGAGTGCATTTCAGAAACAAAGAAGATCGGCAATTTATTTTTGTTCTATCTGGCTTGAATATATAATTATCTTATTATTCCAGAGACTAGTTGGACTCGTGTGATAATTTCGTAATTTGTAATTTTTTTAAAGTGACAATAACCTGATACTGGAACACATTGTTAACGTTGCTACAGAGGAGGAGAGTACTGTCCAAAAATATAAGAGAACGCCAAAAAAGATAACTTATTGTAGATTTCGTCGTACGAAACCTAACCTAACACAAAAAACCTATATTAAGGGCTTAAGTCGCAGTTTTCTAGTTGTGATCGGTGTTTACGTCTGTTGGAGTACGTGTTGGAGGTCACGTGTACGCTTGGATCTTATAATAATTTGTAAAATGCTAATTTTTTCATCTTGAATCTGTTTGATGCACCACTGGGGGATTTCTCTAGCCACCACTAGCATAATTACTGGCTTTTTTGTTGATGAAGCATCGCAAAATGTGCAAATGCGTCGACTCCTTTCAAGAATCATATTCACAGGGAATATTTTGTTAAAAGACTTGTACTTCATAAAATACAGGTAAAAAGTAATTTAATATCCCAGAAAAATCTTTTACATTTTAATAATATATAATTAAATGCTATCTCATTTACGTATTTTAGTGAATTTTAATGAACGCAGATAATGTCTTAAGGTGCTTCATATACCATTGGCTTATAGTATCACGTCAGTAATATACAAAACGGCAATAATTCTGGCTCGTTCACATATGATATTGAAGTGATGACATATTACTACTCTCAGTATATGCTTCAAAGTATCATAATTCGTTTGGAAAATCTGGTGTCAAGCGAGTGGTCGAATTAGGACGTTTTATCCATTGCACCAAAAATGGTCGCTAGGGACACTAGAAAAGGAATTACTTATTTATGAAAGACTTTGAACATTGAAAGTGACATTGAAAGAAGTTGATGGGAAGCTAAAAAGACAATTAAATGCTATAAAGTGTTATCTTAACTGTTACAGCATTAATTTCAAGTATGTCTTTTAGTTTCATTATGATTCTTGAGATATTTTTATCCTACTTTACCTGGTTTTGTTTTCGGTCACATTTTTAGTAGACCACAGGAATACTTCATTAAAAACATCCGTAATATTCACAGAAAACATACCACACAACCTTTCGAAATAATTGTGTTTTCTTATTAATTGTGTTTTGTTAATTGTTCATACACTTTTCGAGATGGTAGGCCAGCTACTTAATTTCGAAAGGTAAGTATTCTAAAAATTGTTTAGAGAGTTCTCTTCATGAAAGCAGATACTGTTACTGTCGCTCTTAAATCTAATTTACTCGTTTATCATTTTCTTCACGTGTTTCATTTCTTCTGAAACTTTCTTTTACAATTTATATCTCTAAGTTTGAAAATCTATGAAGTATCAGACTAACATCGCCAGGTCAGTTTTACATTTGTTTTCGGAAGACTTCTTCCATAAATTAACACAGAAACGTCAATGTCGACCCTGTTGATCCGTAGCCGCTTGTGCCATTGCTGCATACCGAAAGGATCTCGTATGTTATTATGGCAAGTAAAAGGGCCTTCGAAGAGTGGGACTGTCAGTGCACATACGAGGTGCATCCTGAAAAGAAGATACGTTTGTGGTGCTAACTTACGTGTGTACGTAGTTTTCAGTCGAAGCTTAAGATGTTTACTTTGCAAAATGTGGCCGACATTATTACCGAAATTCAAAGTGGGATTCTACAAACGAGGTCTGTTGGAAATCGGACCGAATTCAGTAAGTCAACCGTGAGTCAACCGTGGTTTTTAAAAAACAAGAACAAAGTCTAAAATAATAAAATGCCTCAAACAAAGACAATTCGAACTTCTGATCCAAATGACATTGGCCAGGTACTACTGCAATGACTGCATGAAGAGAGTGTACAATGCAGAATCAAGTATGGAGAGAACAAGAACTCTGGATAAGAATCTAGAGAAATTACTAACGAAAAATATACGCACCAAAAAATTGAAATTCATTGATATTATTAGGGTCAAATACTGACATTTTCAGTTCGTGTTGTAAATGTATATCTAAATTAATAAAACCAATCGTTGTGGAGAAAATCTATTTAATTTTGACATCATCGGTTATAGTGTATGTGTCATATATATAAAAGCGCTAATCCCTGTACTTGTTCACTATAACCGGAGTCGACTGTATTGAACATTAAATGTTGCAGGATCACTTCCAATTACTATTTCAACAAAAACATATTATTGCACCCCAAAACTCGACATGTCCTTTCGTAACAAATAAGCGATTCCAAATGCTAATGCTATCACCATAACAATCCGCCATAGGAACCACCTCCGCGACATCGCCATCACCACCGTCATCATCACCACCATCTTCGCTATTGCCATCGCCTTTATTTTCGCCTCCTCTTTCACCGCCTCCGTCTCCATTGCCGCTCGCCCCCGCCTCTTCTCCATATCACCACCGTTGCCATCACGTCTCATCAAGCGCTGTCACCGTCCCATCTCCCCAGCCACCGTCGCCGCCACCCCCTCCCTTTGCCGTGACCTTTTCCCGTCGCTGCGAGCGGAGCGCTGTAGGTGAGGAGGGGGACGACCGGAGACGCGAATGGGGTGACCCGGAGGCGTTCGCGGAGGCGGGGACGGCGGCAGGCGCAGGGGGAGCAGAATTGCTTCCAAGGGCGGGGCTCTGTCGCCCGCTGACGTCCCCGCTCCCCCCACCACCCGCAGCACTCTGCACGCTACCGCCCCGTTCTCTTCTGTTTGCTCTCCCTCGGGTCACCATCCGTTCCCGAGGCCAGGCTTGCCCTCTGATGTGCTCCACGCACATTTTCGGCATTTCTTACACTCTGCAAGTATCTCGACATTACCTTGTTTGTACCTCCTGTCGGTTTGGCGTTTCCTACGTTTATTAACATAATGAACTACGTACGTGTTTGAGAACAAGTGGTGAACGTGAATGCAAACATTTATATATTGACAAATACCGTATATTTTTCATGTTTCACTAGATAACTTTTTTTTATCACGATGTACTACTTTTTTTCACTATTAGTACTTTTTATTCTTCATTTTTATTTTCTTCCAACGTATTTATTTTCATCATTCCCACTTAATTTTTTATTAGTTCCTTAGTTTTAATGAAATCCATTGTACTGTCATAGGGTTTCTTTCCCTCATTCATTGATTTTATTACTCCAGATTTATTTATCCAGATTTCAATCTGAACAATTAACTCCTTCGCTTCCCCCTCAGGCGAACGTTTCTATCACACCTCACTTTACTAACCAACATCATCAATGACGTCAAAGTTTTCACACGATTGTCATTGTGCTGGCCGTCTCCTTCACCGTCATTCCCACCACATCTTTGTCGAGGCGTTATTGTTTCTGGAATATTCGTCAGTGTCGCTATCTACCTTCCCTCTCTCCACCTCTTCTGCTCCTCTTTGGCCTCCAACGTTTGCCCTCGTCTCTTCTCCATCACCCCTTCCTCAGTCACCGCCATCGCCGCCACCACGGCGACTACTACCACTGTTGCCATCACAGCCACCACTACCGCCGCCGCCACCGCTAAGCCCCCGCCCCCGCCACCACAGCCGCCGTCTCTGCCGCCTCTGCCGCCACCTCTAACGCCGCCGCCATCACTGCCGCCCCCGCCCCCGCCCCCGCCGCCGTCTCTGCCGCCACCGCCGCCACCGCTAACGCCGCCGCCATCACTGCCGCCCCCGCCATGTCTGTGCCGCCGCCACCGCTGCCACCGCCACCGCCACCGCTAACGCCGCCGCCATCACTGCCGCCCCCGCCCCCGCCGCCGTCTCTGTCGCCGCCGCCGCCCGCGCGAGCTAGCGCCGCATTGATCCGCGCGTCGCCCGTCCGCGTGGGCGCCCCCGCCCCCGCCCCCGCCCCGCGCTGTTGCACCCCGCCGCCTGCGACCCCGTCGTCGCTGCCGCCGTCACTAGCGCGGGCGCTGGGGTGCCCTTCTCGCAGTCCGAGATCATGCACGCTCCGCTCGGCAGACGAGGAAAAATCGTTACGCTGCACGCTGGTGGTAGCAGGCAATTTGACGTCGGAGTTTTCACGAAGACGCAATTATCTTGCTAATTTTATCTCATGGTAACGATGTGACTGCATTAAACACTTTTCAGGAGCTATTTTAGGCTACTTGCTGCGAATTTTCAGCGGCAGCGTCGAAGCTTCACTTTCACATTGGATTATTCAGAAATGTTCATGTTATATCGAAATTCACTGGTGGTTTGATGAGACCTCTCGTTGAGAAATATTGTGTAACAATCACGTTTTAGTTACTGATCGTCTTTCTGTTGAACAACTAATACAAAAGAAAGAAATTACCTATATCTCAATTGTGAAAAAAACATATTTTTTCAGGAATGACTCACAATCATTTTGCTTTGCAGTAGTAGTAATTTCTTTATACTGTATACAAACTTTCTTTCACCACTTCCACTTTTACGAAGTACTATGAATGCAGAATTTAATTGTTTACAATTTTATCTACATTTATCATTACTTCAAATTTTATAAGCATACTTCCGTTCACTAACTTGCAACTTTAAAACAATCAATTACTAAAGCGAAACCATATTAAAATCCCGTCTTATTTAGTAATTAATTCTCCCTATAAGTTTTTAATGCGCATACTGTTAAAAACTTAATTGCTATGATACAAGCATCTGCAAATTTGGTTATAGAAAAAGTGAAAATTTATTCTTCTTTCATTATTAGAAACTTTGAAGGTAGTAAGTAATATTGTGAAATTATTTCTCAATAAAAAATATGATAACAGCGCATTTACAATTTTCTTCCAGTACGAACATTAGTAATCTTTAAAAAAGTTTAAGAAATCTTTGAACGTTTACATTAGAAACGAGTGAAAGTGTTTTTTAATGATCCTAAGCGACAATTCGATAATTACATTTGGCAAATCCTTTGCTTGTACGACATCACAGGAATAGTGCGAATTTCGGATTTAATTTATAAATTGTTGTTAACAACTATGATCCAAACGATGGCTTTTTTTAACTATGTAGGAGAATGAACAATTGCGTAGCCAAATTGACTGAGTCGAGCAATTTGAATTTGGATTACTCGAAACCTCTTATTTTCAATAGTAGGTACATGAACAGTTGAAGATATTTACAATGAAATTCAAGAT
Source organism: Gryllus longicercus (assembly GCA_038098605.1). Taxonomy (NCBI): domain Eukaryota; kingdom Metazoa; phylum Arthropoda; class Insecta; order Orthoptera; family Gryllidae; genus Gryllus; species Gryllus longicercus. Next base: position 551,997 of record JAZDUA010000177.1, read on the forward strand.
ATTTCAATTCGTTTTTTGCCTAACTAGAGGAATGCCATTTTCAAGGCCATCTTGTAGAGCATGAGCCGAACTCATTTTTGTCTGTGATTGGCATTTAGGAATCAACAAGAGTGAAGAATTTTTAAGACGATAGTGATGTAGTAAACACAGAGGAAAGGTAACAGTCATTGACGAAGACTATTTACATACCAATTTGTAAAGGCATCGATTTATTACAGTAATCTTACACATTTTGTGTAAATTTTGAAATGCTGTGGTAAATATTTGCACCTAACAAAAGTTAAGAAGACCACATTTATGTACTCTCTGCATATTTCCAAGGTAATACACATTTAATCATCAAAAACTTTACACATTTTCTTTATGTAATTAGAAGCAAAAAATGCACAATGATTTCTTTAAACGCAAATTAGCGTTTTAAATCTATTTTATTTACTGTATTATATGTCGCAGGTCTCAGCAATAGCAGTTTTAGGTAGCACTGAAATAAATTTTCTGTTTTTGTTTTCGATTTCCCGTGAGTCGAAAATACATTTCGAATGTTTTTTAAGTAATCAGAATATTTTATTTCCACGGTACGTTCGTAATTTAATAAAATTCTTCAATCCAATCTACGGCATTCACTAATATGCTTTAAACTAATATGCTTTAAGCTTTAAACCACAATTTTTAATCGTAATGCAGTGTTTAATCGTTGACCCATACGATTAAACACTGCACGGAATTTATTAAGGAAAACTATTACGAATTGTGCAATTGCCAATACCAAACAAAAACATGAACGTTATTTATCGTTATACGAAAGACGAGAAAATACCATGAATTACGTCTAAACAATTACGCAGTGTTTGTTGAAGTTTTTATTGAACTGAAAATTACAGTTCATTGATTTTCTTCTGTGTTTTCTCACCTCGTGTACCAGTTCTTAGACTTAATACCTTATTTGCAGCGTTACGTATTTAATATACTTTTGCACATATAAAACACTATTCCGCCACTCATTATGTGTTTTTGACAGTTTACACTATTCCAGCATGTTATACGCATACGGTGCCGCACGCGTTCACAAGCACGTCACACGCATACGCTGCCAATTGCGTGGACACAGTTGGCTCTGGCTTCGGAGATCATACTGCGCTCGGAGAGCACGGAGAGAGGGCCAGATGCCCTTCACCTCGAGAAAGAAGCCACCTTTCCCCATGAGCGGTATCAACGCAATACACCCGACCAACATTCCGCATCATTGTTTTAAAACAACAAATTGCTTCAACCTGGTACCCAACATTGATCTTTCTGACACACCGGCTTATGAAATGATGGTTCCGTCTAAAGATTTTCAAGAAAAAGGTTTAATTTTGTATATTACCACATAAGAAACATAAACTCGTGTTCCTTTCCGGATACTAGGTCAGGATTTTAAAAACGTAGAAAACATAATTTACGATTTGAGATGAAAGAGTGTGTTGAAGTGTTCCGGCCCATGGGAGTTGAATATGCACCAGCTTTTGTCCTGTATCATGGTCAGCCAACTTCTACTTTTTTTCTCGAATATGTGTTATGAGGCTGGCAGTAATAATTCACCCATCATTAGAATCGGTCCCATTTTGCATCGATGGTTTCTTGTATGTTTCTTGTATTTCTCTCTCTCTCTCTCTCTCTCTCTCTCTATATATATATATATATATATATATATATATATATATATATATATATATATATATATATAATCTCTTAGCGTGTCATGCATGCCCCTGGAAAGCGCGCTTGCGAGGTGGCGCGTGGCCGGGCAAGGCGTTCGGCGCGAGCGATTAGCATGCGCCCTGCAGAGCGGCAGCGGCGGCGGCGGTGGCGGCAGCGGCTCGCGCTCAATGGACGCTCAACAGGTCTCCCCGGCCGCCATTCAGCGGTGGCAACTCCTCGCGCCTGCCATTGATCGCGACGCAACCCGCGAGGCCCCGGCGCGCACAGCCCCGCGGCCCCTGCCGCCGCCGCCGGCGCCCGAACGCCCAGGCGCGTCCGAACGACCGCCCGCGCGTCCGGCGCCCGCGACGCCTTCGCGCGTGTCCTCGCGGGCGCCACGACGCCCCACGGCGCCCCGGGCGCCCGCGAAGGGGCGCCCGCCGGCCCGGCCGGCGCGACGCGGCGCCCGCGCGAAGGCGCCGCCGCTTTCCATTCATGCAGGGCCGGCCCGCGCGGAGGTTCGGGCGGGCGCGGCGCCGCGCGCGGTGGCCCCCGGCGGTGGCGGGCGTCTGGGGGCTGACGGCGACGTCCGAATGGAGTGGGAGAATGCCACTTACTCGCGTTGGGGACTGTGGCAAGCGAGATTCTCGCTTCCCTCGTATGGAGTAAAGAAACTATTGCAAATGGAGAATCTTCTCCTTCTTCTTCCTAGGGCTTTTTATCCAGCTGACAACCGGTTGCCCTTTACATCCCGATCGGTCGCATATTCGACCACTCACTACACACCATCACGCTTGCGGGCTCTTCGTTTCTGGGGTCAGCAGAACGCGAGGCTCTGCGCGACAACACATACATGAGAGACAAGGGATAAACAACTATGGCCAAGGCGGGACTCGAACCCGCGACCCTTCGGATCGAAGCGCTGAATCGACACCCGCTCTAGTCACCTCGGCCATCCAGGTCGGCGCAAATGGAGAAAACGTTGTCTAATTCCTCACTAATTTGCGGGTTTTCACAATATTGGCCAACAAAATTTATCGAAAGCATCATTAAATAACTGTTTAGTATATATATTCCATTTAAACAGTGACACATACACTGCATGGTGAAGAAACTTATGTAAGAAGCAAATTATAGACGAGCGGAAAGAATATATAAATAAAGTTTTTTTCGAAACTGGAGATCTTCTGACTAGTGAGGAAATGCTGCATCCTTTACATCTAAACCTTTTACATTATAATATGTAAGATCCGCTTTAACCTGTAGTGATTCGAGGAGGATGAAATGGAAATGTAGTCTGCATCCCTTTAAGTTGATTACAGCTGGTTGTTTGGTCTTGGTGCTTCCAAGAAACAGCTATTTTCATTAGTGTCCACAGAAAATATTTCTTGAGGTTCAAGGACAGGATGTCCCTGACATCTCCCTTCGCCATGAGAGACAGGCCAAATTGCAGAAGGTAGAACAATAATATATCAGATGTGTGATTGCTAGGCTCTTTCCAAATTAAGATCAGTGAAAACAGCAAACAATGTTCTTTTCTCCCACGTGTTGGGTTTTGAGAAACACAATGAGAATGCTGCAAAACTGAGGAAGCATGGTTAGCGAATATTGAATAGAAAACTTCGTTTTTACAGGTCATTGAATGTCTTTAACTGTCTGAACACTAGAGCTAACCTAGAAATGTCAATATTATTTTCCAATCAATGTCCCCGAATTAGTATCACATGAGATAGAGTAATCAATAACTCTATCACATTCTCTCAACACTTCGTTTATTGAACAGTGAACCAATAATACGAAGAAAATGATATAGTGTTTTGTTATCAGCGTGTGGAGATAGTTATTAATTTTATATTTGGCTCGCACTGAACAGTATTTCAGCATACATTTCGAGAAAATTGCTCTGTATTTTCTGGAGAGCGTTAAGTTGGTTTGATAATTAGGTTAAGAAAGAAGAAACTAAGGCAATAAAGAAGAAATTGAAGTTATTGGATTACAACACGAAATGTTCTCAATGTATTGCAGATAATATTTTAGTTATTTTCATTTCCTAAAACTGAAAGCAGACAGCAGCCCAATTGTAATTACCTAAAACTGCTCACTTATTTCATAATGTCCTTACTTAATTATTGCCGTCATCTTCAAATCTCTTCAATAATAATAGTAATAAAAATAATAATAATTAATATAATAATATTAATTATTGTATTATTTAAACCTATTACAATGGGTTTTAACGATTTGCTGTCTTCACAGCAGACTGCCTTTAGTTCTTCTCTGAAGCATTACGTAGCTCCCTTAAATTTTTATATAGGTCTGCATATCAAACTTTCTTCCTCAACCTCTTTTTCCCTCTTGGCTATTATAACTTTCTTAATAGTACAGACCCCCCTTAAAACATTTTCAATACACTCACATTCCTTTTTCTTATTCCCACACAGAAATGTACGAATATATGCTTAGAACATAAATTACTCGTCCCCAAAACAGTGGAGAAAATAATTCTCATTGCAAAACGAAAAACTCTTTCCACGAAATATATTAGAATGATCAGTGATGTATTGTACTTGTTCAATACATGCAATACTGATGATAAGTAGTTCTGACTACGGGCTCTGACCATGCCAACTAAGATTCCATTAAGGTGGCGTGGGAGATGGCGTGGGAGGTGGCGTGGAGTGGCGGGAGGTGATCTTGGCCTTTTCGAACCATCCCAGCAATCGCCTTATGACCAAGAGAAACCACGAAAAACCCGAGGATCGACCCATCAGGATGGCCGGCCCGGCGATCGAAACCCGACCTCCCGCTTGTAAAGTCAGCGCGCAATGAACTGGTCAACATCACTCGGTGCATGTTAATTAGGTTTATACTAATTAGGTTAATTTAGATTAACATTAGACTGCCATTAATTAGATTAATATATTTTGGATCACTTCCAAAAGTGCTAGTTGATACGTTTACGTTACTAAGGGTAGTATTTTCACTGATGTAAAACATTGAAAAATATTTTATAACAACGTTGAAAATTTCCTGAAAAAATTGTAAAAATTCATACGACAAAAGTATGGACATTAAAACAGAAATTAAGGAAAAAAACTTCGAGAACCTGAGGAAAGCAGAACAAATCATAATCTAATAACAATGTAATGTGAAATAAAATGAAAGAAAGTAATAGTATTTTATTAAAATTTGAACCGATTACATTAACAATAATGATCTTAAATACCGCGAATAAATGAAATTTATCTTTTTCCTATTTCACAAGGATTGGCTACAAAGAATGTCTGGGCAACGCTGGGTATTTTGCTAGTACTAAATACTTATTGTGGTCACATCTCTAAAATACTTACTCTCCATATAATTTTTCCACATTTACTCTTCCTTCTGTCTTTTTGAACTTCATCACTTTGATCTTATCCGCATTTATTTCGAGTTGTCTATTCTCTTAAAATTATTCTAACCTCCCCAACATCTGATTCACGTCCTTGGCATTGTCTGCCAATAATATCATCATCCGCTTAAGATAGACATATTTATCCTGACCCTTCCTAAACGTCTCTTCTACACCTACCATATGTAAATTGGAAAGGATAATCAATGGACAATCCTGTCTAATCCCTTTTTTCATCCAGAACAGATTGTTAAATTTCCCTCCTGTCATCACTCTGCATCTCGTTTCTTGTAAATCGTCTTGAAGCATATAATGATCTTCTGTTCAATTCCTAATTTTATCATAATGTTCCATAGCCTTTCCCTACTCACATTGTCAAAGAATTTTTTGTGTAATTTGGCATCAAACATCTTCGCCTGCAACGAATGTCCTGCACTTCGCGAACGTAATATGATATATGATTCCAGGCAGTGGGATGCTATATATTCGTATGCTAGAATTTGCATATTATTTAATATTTCATTATTCGTTTCTTATATTCGAGCTTTTTTATACGTTTACAAATTAATCTTTTAGAAATCATTGAAAACCTATTTGAAATATATGAATGATTATTGTAGTTGTAGGACAGCAACGACAAATTGCTAGCCTTCAGGGAACATAAGATTGGGATGCAACAATAGCATTCCGTGCCGCGATACGCTAGCTTATTTTCAGTGAATTAGTCTCATTGTTGAAGCATGATTTTGCTGTATGAAAAGTAGCCATAAGTCTATTGTTATCCTTAGCTAAAGTGACTGAAAAAGCACTTCTGACTCGCCTGGATACTAATGCTCATCAAACTCAAGCCATTCCAAATACGCAATTCAGTTTCCGTCCAAATCACGCCACTACCCATCAGGTACTTCCACTTGTCGAATTTATTGCGACAAGCTTCGCGGTAAAACACTATGCTTTGTCAATCTTTGTGGATGTATCTCAAGCTTTTGACCGTGTCTGGCACAACAGTCTATTTTACAAATTACAATCTATCGGCACTCCTACTTACTCCTTCAGAATATTATAAAAAGCTTTCTTGAAAACAAAACCTTACAAGTAAACAATACTCTATCTCCTAGTTACGGAAAAAACAGGAGTCCCTTAGGACTCAGTACTTTCACCCCTCCTATTTTCATTATGCATAGCACACTCCTCACCCCCAAGATGCCAGTATGGCACTTACGCAGACGATACAGTACTATTCACATCAAATTCTGACATTTATTTAACTCACGATTCTATTCAATCCTATATAAATACACCGCCTGGACGAAAAAGTGGCGTATTGAATTGAACCTCGCAAAATCTCTAGCAAAACTCTTTTCTCTTCGTAGGGCCACAACTCCCACCTTTACAAATTAATATATGGTGTGCCTAAATAAAAAGGAGACCGTAGCAGTAGCGGCATTGTATTAACCCCCGTAAGTGAAAGTCGTAGCCGATAGAAGTCACGGTGTTTTTTCCTTGTACAGGCGGAGAGAATGACTTCGGAGCGATTCACTCAGTTCGGACGTGTTGTTTCCGCAGTTGATGAATGCCTCAAGACCAGCACAAGCAACAGAGATACAATTTCTTCGCCCAGAAGGGAAGCATGCGTCCCAAATTTATCGCAGGATGCGCGAGGTGTATGGCGACCGATGTTTCGCACGGTGAACCTTATTCCGGAGGTGCCAGCGTTACGCGGCGGGGCGCGTCGACACCAAGGACGTTGTGACCTGCAGTGCCACGACTGCGGCTGTGGATGAGCTCGTATGGCAGAATCGCCGGACCGCCACACGTGAAATCGCTGTTCAACTGGCAGTAACAAACGGAACGGAACACCACGTCGTCCACACGAAGCTGGGGTATGGCAAAGAGTGTGCGCAGCGGATGCTCAAGTATTTGTGCGAGAGTCAGAAGATGGCGCGAATGGGTGTTTGTCTGTCCTATCCGTTGCGATATGCGAAGCGAGGAATTGAATTAATGCCTTATTTTACGTTGCGAGACTCAGGCCATGAGGCCTGCTCTTCCGTCTGACCACGCAAATTTCGCTACGCTCCTTTCACCAACTAGCAGAGAAATGAGGTATTTCTTGGGCGAGAAACAGGCTATTTGAATTTAGCTCAGATGCGTCATTTAGGCTTGAGGATCTTTTACATGCAAGTAAATCTACTAACATGGGACAGCCGGCTTTACATCCCCTCCGAAGGAAGGCGTACGAAGGATTTTTTCGCCCTTAAAAATCTACGGCTTCGATCGGGTTTGAACCCGTCAACTTTGGTAAAACAGTCCGATAGGAATGGATTCGTTGCGAAAATTGTGGGATGTGATGATACGCGATGTCACCGCTCTGACGCTGCCTGCAAACGGATGAGCATGGGGTGGCAGCATCCAAGCTCCCCGCATCCAAAAAAAGCTCACTCTATCCAAACGGCAGGAAAAGTTACGCTCGGTTTCTTTTTCGAAGATGAAGGACCCCTCCTCCTCGAATGGCTACCATAGGGGAGCAACAGTGAACGCTGAGTAAAATTGCAATACGTTGCTGAGGCTCAAAGAAACACTCAAAATCAAGTGTAGGAACAAGCTCTCGAATGGGATGGTGCTGCTCCAGGACAACGCTAGGCCTCGTGTCACCAAGAAGACCGTCTTGCTTCTTGCTATTTTCTCTGTGAGATCCTTCAACATCCTCCTTACAGCCCCGATATCTCCCCATGCGACTACCATATCTTTAGCCCCTTAAAAACTTTTTTGAAAGTTCAGAGATTCAAGATTATTACTAGAAATATTAAATATAAAAACTCAGAATTCCATGAATACGGTTATAGAATCCAATCAGTTTACAAAAATTTATGACAATATACTAAATATGTTTCGACAATAACACCTTCGCTTTTTAACGTTAGGATCAATCTTTCTAAATTGCACCTTCAACTATCTCCTAAGTTCGTTTATTCCTACATCTATGTAACGACTCAATTTAAATGTTCAACTGTAATGTGACTGGACTTTACTAACCACTTATTTTAAAATTCAGATATGTTTGTATATAATTTGTAGATATTGTATATATTTTTGCATATATTACTTGTAGTTTTCTAGTTATAAAAGTGTAATTTCATTGAATTGGGTACAGAATAAATTTATTTGTTATTTTTGTAATTTTGTGAAAATCATTTTGGCTTCATGAAATATTTTTATAATTAAATGTTCAGTTGTACGTGATGAGGGAGACAGATCAGTCTCCGAAATGTCGTAATAATAGTACCTAAGTGAATAAAATTATTATGTAAAAGTTTTTGGTAATTTTTATTCTGGTTGTCAATAATTTAAAATAAGGGTCTAAACAACAAGTAAATGAGAATATTAAAGTACTGGGTTTCACCTTGACTCCAAACTGTGATGGAAAAGACACATACAATTATTAGCAGAAGATTGTAAGTAGAGATTAAACATATTGAAGTTCATCTATCATAATAACTGAGGCGCTGACAAATCTTTTGATCACCTATAAAGCAATAGTACGCTCCAAGATTGACTATGGAACCATAATATAGGATTTTGCCAGTCAAAGAGATCTAAGAAAACTTGAAGCTCGTCATAATAATTCTTTGAGAATATCCACAGGCTGCTTCTATTCCAGTCTCATTGTAGTATTCTATTAGAAGCTAAAGAAACAACCCTATCACATCGCAGACAATTGCAAAATCTCAAGTATGCCATCAATGTAGCTGAAGTAAATAATCGTAAAAATTACCATGATATCTACCTAAAAATTCAAAATTATTTTAATGATCATCATCGATTTATTCAAATATATACCTCAATCAAAAACCTCAATCAAGGCAGTTAAATATCATGGATAATATCAGTTCAGAGAAAAGAAAACCAAACTTCCACCATGGGAAAACATTCCTCCTAGAAGTAGATCTATCATTAACTTCTATCTCAAAAGATACAATATCAGATAAACTGTAATATAAAATTAACTGTGATAGCAAATACATTTATCACTATAAGATCTTCACAAAATTCATTAAAAGTCAAGATGAAAAATATGCATTAACAATCGCTCAAGAAAAAGAAATTAAAAATAGACTGCATTTCTACTTCAGCCCCACTACTGCAGAACTTTGCTCCATATGCATTGCTGTTAAACTTACAAATAATTATAACAGCAGAAAATGGTTGTCTTCTATTGAAGCAATTAATAATATCAGCAATGGTTGTTCGAGTGCAACAGTGATCCATGAACTGTGCTATGGCATACAATCTAACAAGACTTTAGTAATGGCTTGCCTCCCAAATTACCAAGTGATGCCTGAAAATGATATAATAAGCCTTAAGCAAGAGATGACAACTCCAGAAATAGGTGGAGGTTTAACAACTTCACACATATGGACCGATATATGGACACACTCCAACAGGGGAATGCGGACGAGATGGGAAAACCACTGGAGAACTTTGAAATCTAGCAATCTGCACAAAAACATTGTAACTTTTTACTCCTTGAAAACTTGCTAAAGCTTTTCTAAAAAAGAACACGAGATAATATCACGAATAAAAACTGGTCATTGTAATTTTAGTCACAAGCACCTTCTAACCAAAGATTCCTGACAGCAAGCACCTTCCCACCTGTGTGCCCTGCACCTCTCTCAACATCCATTATTTGTTAAACCAATGTACTCTATTTCAGCACAACAGACGCAAGCACAATATAGATGAGCGAGAGCATAAACTAATCCTAAACATCCGAGGATTATCAAAAACAGTATTACAATTCTGTAAATCAATTAATATCCCAAATATCCCTACTAAAAAAACTGCAACTTGCAAAACTGTACAATTGCAACTTGACATTTCACAATGTATGTTTGTGTTAAGTATAATTTTTCTATACTGTTGTGTTTAAGCACAGTTTTATAACCGATGGAAATGGTATGTAATGTCTTTATATGTAGTTACTAATAGCCATTGATGTTGATGCGACATAAAATAAATTTATTTAAAAAAGTAGTGTTGTGTAAAAAAAATTATGTAATAGTGCATCGGAAAATGGTGAATTTGCAGCAGAAAAACAGTTATTGCCGGATCCTGGAAAAGAAAAAGTGAATAAACAATGTTGTTATATACAATAAATTACTTCGTCCAATACATGCTGTAGCTAGAAACAATGTTTTGTGAGTCTTTGATACCGAAAAATCGATTGACGGAAAGCGTCTGTCCGTATGTGGCCAACACTAGCATCTAAACCGTTCAGCCCTTTTCCCCAAAATTGATATTCTCAGATCGATCTGAATGAATTCTATACTTTAGGAATATCAAACGGATATTTTGATATCCGAGCTCGAGCGAAGTCGAACCACAGTCAGGAGAAATTTGGCGGATTGCTTCTCTGATAGGTAGTGATAGACGGTTTCTCCGATCAACACCAGGTGAATGCCAGAGCAGAACCTCACCAAACGGGTCAGGAACCTCGTGCATCTCCCCCCCCCTTGCCCCATTCCTTTCTCCATATATACATACACTACCGCATGTACTGAGAAAGCACTGGAGAACTTGGGGTGGTGCCTGGCGGGGATCCCAGGAAGAGGGTAACCCCGGAAGACGACGTTAGGGCGGACCCGGATCTCCCTTTCAAGCGAGGAAGGAACACCGGGATGTAACGCGCACTACATTTAGGGGACTGACTACCACAGCGGTTGACGCAAACAATATAATAAATCAGTCAATGATCTTATTGATTAGAGCACAGAACAGGAGAATCAGCATGAGCTGTGTGGGGTCCAGGGCACCGGCGCGGGCGTTGAGGTGGGGGGGGGGGAGGCAGCGGCGGCAGGGTCGGCAACCTGCGGAAGGGCGAGGGGCAACGAGGCACGGGCGAGAGGGGGCACAGCACTGGCGATCGATGGTATGCAGCGCCGAGCAGCGGGCCCACTTGGCGTGCGAGGCGCGGCGCACCGCCTCCGCCACCGCCGCCGCCGCCACTGTATTTGGGGAGATAGCATCGCGTGGCGGCCTCTTGGCCACCGGACGTGACGTCAGGCCACCGGAAGCACTGGAGAGCCGGTGAGCGACGAGACTCGAATGCAGAGATCTCGCGACCAGAATGACGGGCGGCCACGACGACTTCCCGCCGACTGATCGGAGAAGATTCATCTGGTTTTCCTCATCTGTTGGCGCCGACTCTAGAGCGCCAGCGCCATTTCGTGGGCCCCCTTCTCGATTAAATTTGGGAGGGGCCGTCCCCCAAAGTGAACAATATTAATTAAATAAAGCATTGTAAATAGAACATTTGAAAAACAGTGCCAGCTTTGATGGTAAAGCAAGGCAATTGGGATGTTCTAGCTTGATAGTAAATCAAGGATTTAAATCTAGGATTTTCGAAATCTTCTGCAACAAAAATATTTAATGTTGTATTTCGTAAAGAATTGCAGACCCAGTGCCCCCCCAAAATAAATGTCTTTAAGTAAATTTGATTAACATGTCGCTTCCGCGTGGTTAATTCAAACCGACTGCCGCACATCAGCAGACACTGCAATAGCTTTGAGTGTTTCCTTGTTTCTTTATGTTATCGGTAAAACTATTGAGCAATTACTTGTGATGAAAACATTCCACATGCTACAAAAGCATGCAACAGTACTTAGCGGGTTAGAGAGCCGAGTGTTGTAAGTTCAAAAATGGATAAATTTAAAGTTAAAAGGAAAAAAAAAGCGTCGATTGAATGAGTATAAGACACAAAAAGATTGTGAAGGTGAGGGCAAGGTCCTTGTTCCTCATCTCCATGTCATATTTATCCCATTCCACCTTCAGAATTCGTTCCGAATTGGTGCCTTTTTATTCACATTTTCTCTTCATCCATGTTATTTGATTCTTCATTCATCTTCCATCACCATTTGAAGTTTAATTCCCCAACTACGAAATTACCAATTTTTATTTCCTTACACTCTCCCTTCCTCTTTCTCTGACTTTCTCTCTTCAGAATTTGTCTTGCTGTATCTTCATTATTCGATTTTTACCTGATATTTTTCCCCGGCCTCATTTACGGTAATACCTTATTTAAAGTATCTAAAACATTTCCTGATATTTTCAATTTTCTCATTTCTCTACTTTCGTTAGTGTCCAGTTCTTTCCTATATTATTATCTGCAACTTTACACGTTGCAGTTTTCTAAAATACGTGTAAAATATCTTTAAAATACTATCAAGTTATGCCCGCTTAAGATGAAGAAATGTAATTAATTACTTACTGTTCGTAAGTTAGGATGTTGGACGTATTTATCGACTTCTAAAAGTGCTTGTTCAGTCCGTAGCCTGTATAACGTTACTTGCCACGATTTTAAAGTTACAACCACTTCTGAAAACTTTTTATAAACGTGTCAATGAGAATATGAAAATAGGTTTCCCTGAGCTCTCTTTATACCAGTAAAACCTCAATTAAAGACCACTCCTACTATGCGACCCCTTAAAGACACCGACACCCACGTATTGTAAGCTTGTAACCACCCCTCTCCCCGACCACCGACTACCCCCTTAAAAGCAACTTTCTTCATTCACTCCTATTAATAAATAAATTTTAGGAAAATTCTAAGTACACAGTACATCGAATTTTCAGTAGTTAAAATGAAACTTACATTAAATGAATACTTAGATAAAGAAAAAAATCATCAAAGTATTGGTAAAATTAATTGTGAATAAAGCTGAAATACAGTAAAATAGTTATTTAGGTAAAGTGAGGTAAGTATTCCTTGATGTAAGAATGAAATGTTGACGAATGAAATCAATTTAGCAATGAATACGCCAAAGACACTTTCGTACGAGTTGCACAAATTATTTATTACCCCGAATTCATGTAAACTTGCAAGTAAATGAATTTGGGTTTATTGTCACTATGCAAGGCGACAGTCATGTTGATTCATGTTTTACCAGTGTTTTGTGTACAACCCCGAATTGGTTTGTTTTATATGGACGCATGTCTTCTTTGAAGTACCCACGTTATATCCCACAGCTGTGCCTCACAGCTCGCGTACTGCAAAGAACCACTTCCCATAAACAGAAGGTAAGGACTAGTTTCCATGCACGTGTTCTGAAAAAAACAAATATTCCACAAGCACTCGCCGGCAGGGACGGCGGCGACGCTGACGAAGACAGGGGCGTGGCCGGGGCCGCGGCCGGGGGCGGGGGCGGAGGCGGGGGCGGGGGCGGACGGCGGCGCGCAGCCGGCAGGCCATGGAGGGCCCGGGCTATTCTGAGCTGAGAGGGGTGGGCGGGCGGGCGGGCGGGCGTCCGGGAAGCGGGGCCACGGGAAGAAGGCCTCTCTCCGCCGACTCGCACTTCCGGTCCCGCGCCGCGGCGTCTGGCGAAGAGCGCTCCCCTCTGAGGTCCGCCTTATCCAGCAAGTTGCGCGGGCCTTCCAAGATACGACCAGCAAATTAATAGTTTCCGCGATTTACGCGTAATGAAATGTAAATTTACAGACCCTCCTTTTTGTTCAACTTTTCAATATTTTATCTCCCATCCCTCTATTTTGTTCCAATCAATAAAAACCAAACTAATGGTGCTGCAGAATTGCACAGACTTTCTCGTAAGTTTTCTAATTGCTTTGGTTGGGCCTGGCTGTACGGTCTTATCCATTATCTTACCAGCTGCCATCTATCGCTGTCCAAAGGACATTTTTCGACATTTTTTCAATTTTTCAGTTTCTTAAAGTCAAACCGAAATATTAGTTTTCGAATATCAAGGAAGAATAAAACCTCGTCCTAAAAAGCAATTTTTAATAACAAATTTGGAGCCGGCTTTAAGAAAATTACGTTGAAGCATTGCTGTAAATGCGAAGTTTGAAGTTCCTTTTGACAACCAGTTTTTGAGTTTTCGAAAAACTTCAACTAAAGTCATTTAAGGCTAATTAACTCACAAATTTAATAGTGTTTACAAATCGCTGGAAATGTTGTGAGAGACATTTAAAAAACACATTTGTGTATTTTTTTTAAACAAAAGAATACCCCAAAATGAACTTCATGTCATTTTAAACAGTGCAATTAGCTCTAACCGTTGAAAAAGTTTGAACGAAAAATTTGGAGCAATTTTTGAGAAAGTGGCGTTTGAGCGTTTCAAAAAATGTTAAATTCTGAGCTCATTTTAACAGAAAACTGTTGAGTTTTCGAGAAACTTTATAGGGCATTATTTAAAGCACATGTACTCTTAAATACAATAATGTGAACAAATTGCCGCCAATACAAACATTAATTATTCAACTTCCGTTAATATCTGGACATCAGTTTTCCGCAGCATTACAAAATGTTCTCTTATACTCCTTGTATTACTCCGTATGTATGTACATGTGCGAGAAATTAACTTGTGGTGCAACAACAGTAGTGCAACCGCGTATGTGCAATCACGCACGCTTTTCTCGGTGCGAAACTGTAAACCGAGCCGGCTCTGCAAAGTCCGCATCCAGTGTATGGCATTGGGGCTTCTCACAGCACACAGTAGTTTTCTATGGAGAAGGGTGCAGTAGTTTATGGTCCCCCACAGTTGTTTATGATCCAGATTTGCACTTGACCACAAACAAAATTGTGCAATCTTAAAAGTAGCGATCTCTGGGAGATAATGGTGGATGAAGAAGGATAGAACAAGAATAAGGAGACAAGGTTGAGAAATCAACATTCATGGTATAACTTGAAATCACAAAGATACACTGTTTGTGAAAGACCAAAAAGGAGAAAAAACAAAAACACAAAAACATGCACTGAAGAATGTGTATATATATAAATAACACTTCAGCACAGTGAAATAATGAAATATCCTTTTCAAAATAACATAGACACTATATACACATGGAAAATGTTATACTGTCCCTAACGATCCTTCCTAATCATAACAATTCTAGCTACAATTTTTTTACACCAATCTCTACTCATGAAGTATTTGAAACAAACTACTTCTTACTAATTTCTCTCCCTTTTTAAGTAGTAAATGACACAATTGTATTGTTAATTGAATTAGTTTTGACTTTATTTACAAACTCTTGCTTTTAGAAAGTCAATAATATGGATCCAGTTCCCACTAAATTTACGGACATATAATACACTCTTTGTTTTAAGAAATGAAATTTTTACAGGAAATTTGCATTGATTAGAATGTACAAAAATGATAGCTTCTCTCAAATAAAAAATTCCGAAAATTTCTTACAGAGGTATATTGAAATGATGTTTCGAATTCACTGTTGATCTCAGTTGAATATTTTATTCCCCCTTCTGGTCTACAAATTCTACGCTGCGCACCAAGCGACCTTGACAGAGCGGCGGTTGAGCTCTCTCTCTCTCTCTCTCTCTCTCTCTCTATATATATATATATATATATATATATATATATATATATATATATATATATTGTAACACCCCCGGTCTCGTGAGAGAACGCCCGGTAAGCGGCCCTGAAATAGCTCAGTCGGTGATGGAAGGAATTGTTAACAAATACTGGTAACATGAAAGAAACACTTTGATCACTGGTAAAATCACTTTTATTCCTGGGCAAAATAATTCAAAATGCCCCAGGGAAGTTACACATTTAAATAGAATCGGAAATCTGAAAATTAGGTGGACAGATAAGAAGATGAAAAGTTAGTAGCCAGTATAAAGCTTAGAAATTAGGAAGACTTATAGTTAGCATCACAATGGTAACAAATATTACAGATTACTGTGTCTTAGCGCGACACCGCATTACAGGATTTTCGCAGGGATGAATACCCTGAATTATATTGCCTTGGTAAAGTTTTCTTTTGTGGGCCCAAGACGGGTGCGTTGCGGCCGAGAGGGCGGCGGCAACCTTCACAGGGGACGCGGCCGGGGCGACGTCCTTGTGCCCACCCAGGCACGCCTGTCAGCTGGTCTGGCGTCTGAGGGCGTTACCCTCAGAGGCGGCGGGGCGGCCGAGGGAGGCGGCGTTGTAACGGCGCTTGGCAGTCCGGTTGAGCTCGGGGTCGGCCGGCAGTCACTCTCGATTTCAAGAGCGTAGTAACCATTCACGGATTCTTCTGATACTCGTGATTATTCACAATTGCAACTTTAGAAAGTCTAGAAATCCTGCAGTGACACATTCGCTTCACTTTGCAACTGATTCCCGCTTCAGAGAATTTTCTCTGCCCACGTTACTCTGCTCTATAACAACAGCCCACACCGAAGTTTTTTTAAAGTCCATCAGAGGCGAACTTGCCTCTGGTCGGTGAATAGCTCTCCCTCCCAAAGAAGTTTCTCTCCCGACTGCCCTGCTCTGAATGCCAATTTTATAAGTCAAATCTTATTAGGTTAACTTTTACCCCCCACTCGTTTTCTCGCATGTTCTGGCTCCTTAAGAAAGTTGCGTCGCTATTGGCCGAAAGAAATGGCGCATTGCGTTATTGCGACCAATGGTGACAGGGGTAGTGAATGGAGTTCCGACTCTTTGCATAACTGTGAGCGTCCAGAAATTTTCTTTGCCCTTCGAGAACATGCTCGCACAAGACGGGCGTTGTCCGTGAAAGAACTGATGTCGATTTCAAAAGTGATCTAGAAGGTTCTTGCAGCCGGCCATGCGAACACGTGCTCCACAGTAAATCTGTCGACGACTGACCCTTGTAACTACTCTCTTAATGTGCCGGAGGCGGAGACGTCTGTCAGATAAGCAGGGTTGCGCGCGTGAGGCCATGTCGTAACCTGTTCCCAGTCGAACTCATGGTGGCCGAGTCTGTTTATTTAATTTAATTTTCTTGGCGTGAATTTCGTTTCAAAAGGTATGACGAAATCTGTATCGCTACAATATATATATATATATATATATATATATATATATATATATATATATATATATATAAAATATTTATTTTAGAATTGCCATATATATGGCAATTCTAAAAGAAATATTTTGAACGAGTCGACTGCGGAGCAACCACTTGGTAGCTTATCCTGAGATTTTGCCCTTCCAGCGGGCACTGGCGCCTATCACATACCTCCACTTTTTACGGAAAATACGCTGGTCCGTACTCTGTGTATTGAACTGGCGGATGGTGTGGGCGGCGGAAACTCCTTTGGAGAACTGGTTGTCCCTGGACCGCTCCTCTTCTCAGATGACAGATATCGGGCGTTGTCCTTACCAATTTCGCGTTGTGGTGTAGTTCGGCTTTCGCTCTCACAGGCAGAATGCAATTCCGGGATCCAGTCGTCCGTGGAAATGATATTCGGGTCACGTGCCGTTACGAACACGTATGTGGTTCGGTACTCCAGGCACAATCAGCTCTAATTGGATTTAATTTAATACCATTTCCGTCATCATGTGATGCGGTGGTTGGGAGGATGGTATACCAGATAAATAATTACTTAATCAAGAAAATTAAAGAAAGTAAAAAGGCTGTTGAAGAGAAAAGTAAGTGTGAACGTAATGCCTCTATACGTGTTAACATATTTCAAATGAAACAACTTGGAAATTTCTTCTTAGAATTTCATGAATAGTTAATCACCATGAATAGTATTACAAACAGAATAATTACTTATTTTTTTAAAAGCTTTATTTTTTTGGTCGCATGAGCTTCAACGTATAATTCAAGGAACTTCAAGACATATACAATTCTTTATAGTGTATTAAAAAATGTAATAGTAAATACATTGTTGTTGGTTGGGTTGTTTGGGTTTGATGGAATTTTACTTGTACACGTAAAAAGTAATTTTTCCTTCGGTATTCCTAAGGTTCACTGTTAGTCTCTGCGTATATACTATGGACTGGGCTAGTTCGAAAAGCGTTCAATGCCAATCTATGACCTGAAGAACGTATGGGGTTTATTTTTTAGTATAGATGAAGTAGCTGAGTGGTTTATAATATATCCATAGTTCAATTTTGATTGTATTAATGCATTGTATATGAGAATAATATTTTTATCGGCGTCCCAGGACGACGATTAAAGAGATTTGATGATGTTCATTCCTTTTAGACATTCTGTTTTCATGTTGGAGATTTGGGATTTGCAGGTTCATTTGTTGTCAAAAAGCACCACTAAAATTGTTCTTTTGTTACAACTATAAAGACGTTGAGATTTTATGAGTGTGAGATAAAGTAGATAATTTAAGTATTTTTCTTTTTATTGAAGAGAATATATTGAGATTTTGATTGGGATATTTTGAATCCTGTTTCATAAGTCCAATCAACAAGTTTGTTGAAGATTGATTGTGCTAGTAGTTAAGTGGTGTGAACGTTGTTGCCATTCACTGGTATTGTTACGAAATTTGCAAATAAGTTTATTTTTAGGAGTCAATGAACTTGCAAAGTTATGTCGTTGATTGCAATTAAAAACAATAATACGCTGAAGACAGGCCCTATAGGGACACCGTTCTGAATATAGTATTTGTTAGATACAGTATTATGAAAATGAACGCGTATAGATCTATTATTTCAGAAATTCGCTATAAATATCAAGATATTACCAGTTATTCCCCAATTCAAGTAATATGAAGTAATATGTTAATAATTCTATCTTTCCAAACCATGTCATAAGTCTTTTCCATATCAAGGCATGTAGCGAGTAAATGTTCATGAATAATGAATGGATTACAAATATCACTATGAATATATTACTTAGATAATCTAGTAATTATAGATCTTAGATAGATCTTAGATGTCCAAATCAATTTTGAAGCGAGGAAATTTTGTTGTTAATTTCTAAAAAATGTAAGTCTTTTACATAAAATTCTCAGTAGTTTGCATAAAGTATTAGTAAGTGAAATAGGTCGATAACTGTCAGGAAGGATATGATTCTTATTTTTTTAAGAATCGGAATTACAATTGATTCTCTCCTAGAGTTGGAGAAAGAGTCAGTCGAGAAGAGGGGGAATCATTAAATAAGGAGGTAATGTACTATATTGCTTTTGGAGGAAGTTCTCGTACAAATATGTTGTAAATACCATCTGGCCCAAGGCTTTAATTGTGAGGTTTATTCAGAACGTTGCTGATTTCACGGGGAGTGACTGGCAGATTTAGTTCTGAATTAGAAGATTGATTTTCTTAGTCTATTATCAATTGTAACGGATGATTCGGCTCTGAATTTCTGAAATTCTTTTTCGTAATTGTGATCATGTGAGTTATTTGAAAAGGCCAGGGCAAGAATATTTGATATATCTTCATCAGTAGTGACTAAATGATTGTTGTAAAGTATAAACTTAGGAAGATATTTACATTTATATGAACCATTGATGCATTTGATTTTTTCCAGCTTTCAGAAGTGTTGGATAACGTTGTTATTGAACATATGTAATTTATCCATGAATTTTTTAAATTTTCTTTATAGGTTCTTCGCACTGTGCACCGAACACGTTTGTATCCAATCACGTTAGAAATCGTGGGATGTCTCTTGAACATTGAAAAGGCGTGTCTGTAAGGTTGAGCTATTTGGTAAACGTTCCACCAGGGAAGCTTTTTCCTTCGAGTTTTATTCGTATACTTGAGATGAATTTTTAGTAATATTGAGAAAAATTAGGAAGTGATCACTTCCAAAGGGAGTATCTTCAGTAGGCCAGTCCCAGTGCATGCCTATAGATGCAGAACAAATAAAAAGGTCAATGGGATCTTCTGCGAGTTGGGTTCAAATGAGTAGGTTTGTTTATATCCATAATAATAATGATGTTTGGATCTTCTAGAATATTTTTCCCCTGAGTCTTCCTTGTATGAACCCTATAAGTAGCAACCCTATAAGTATACTTAAAATAGCGAAGAATAATAAATGACGGTGGAGTTGATGAAATAATGGTATTTATTTCCCTTTCAGAAAATCTGTAGCTATTAGGGAGATAAATGTATTATAATTTCTTTAGTTTGAATTAGTTTTTTGTGTAAGTGGAATCACCACCACAGGCTAAAAGGGTATTGTTTTTGGTAATAGATATTATAACTTTTAAGTTGTTCAATATTTTTATTAAAGAAGTTTGTCTCTTCAAGACAAATAATGTTTTTATCAGTTAGATGAAAATATGTGTCTTCTATAATTTTAAGTAATAGGCTAACATTTGGGCAGAAATCTATGCAAATTTCATGTATATGAGTTTGATTTTTGGCTCTTTCGAGTAAACTATAAAAGATTCAAGACTCAGAGACTTAAGGTATTTTCTCCATAGAAGTGGAGACAGGAGCAGAAGGATATTTGGTGGATGTTTGAAGAGGAAGAAATTCAGTAATTTGTTCTTATTGAGGGTGAATATTTGTGTCTTGTGTTAGAACTACCGTTAGCTGTACTGTTGATCGATCTTGCATTGACGTTATATTTTTGGGACTTTTTGACCAGATTTCCAAGTTCTTTTCATATGAAACACGATGAAACACATATAAAACACATATGAAACACTTGAAGAATATATCCAAAAAGAAGTATCATCATAAATCAATCTTTAAAATGGTAGGTATTTTATTGGTATCTTCAGGATGGACATAAATTTGAAGGCGAAAACAGAAGATGTGAGTGAATTCAGGTTCAGACATTTCAGCTTGTATGAACATGTTTGGATCCAAGTCTTACATTTATTGTTTTGGTTCGTTTTCAGTAATTGAGAGGGATAATAAGACTGACAGTAGACCATTAATCTTTTGAAAGCTGTGATGAGTGGTCTGATTTGAAGTTGGATGTTATTAATGGAAAGGGATGCATTGGAATTTAAAAGTTGTTTAAATAGCTCACTTGAGGTTAGATAACAATATATCCGATTTTGTGAAATTCTGAAAATAAATTTGATGTTGCTAGGCGAGGTTGACTTAGCAATTCCATGTATGTATTATTTAAGAGAAGAGTCGGCTAATGGATCTATTATTATAGCTTCGTTGTTTTGTAGGAACATACCTTTTTGTAAAATCGCAGAAAACGATCTTGAAGATGTATTATTGGTGAGGTCAATTGATATTTCTTCATTACAGTCAATTTGATTTAGTTCAGAAACAATCCCTTGTTCAGAGACCATTGCTTCCTTACGTCGACTTCGCTTTCTCAGAATACTAAGCGGTACTCAGCAGTCCTATCAACTAGAAACTCGTAGAATTTGATATTACAATTTAATATTTGTCAATTATCTAAATTAAAATAGTTCCAACGCCATAAGATGTAAAAAAACAGCTCGTTCCAGAAGGAAACTTATTTGTTTACAGTCAAGGCCACAAGGGATCAATTACCTCTTGTTGAGAGCTTTTTTGAAATGATTTACAGACAGATTGTTACAGATTTCCGTTCGTACGTCTTCACTGCTGACGGGAACGTCCTGTTCACGAAACTGCTTCTAATCAAAATAGGATGATCTGCTCTCGTCGAGGTGATGGGTACAGGTCGATTCGAGGTATCGATTCTTCTACGCTAATCATTTTAATACTTTGTTCAATATTGCCGGTGTCAAACACTGCATAAGTTAATAGCCGTCTATGTGGGAGAAGGGCGAAGTATTCCTCGTATGAGAATACGTGATCGGACAGTAGAGCTACATACTTTCTGTATTATTTGTAACTTTTGCAATTTTCGAACAATTCAGAGAGATTGGCAAAATCGATTCTGTGCCATTTTATGTCTACTTTGCACTATCAGAAAAGAATTAAAGTAAACATTTGGAACCGCGTTTGAGAAAATCTTATTTTTTTGAATTGCCTCCATTACCCACAGAATTCCTTGCTCTACTTGTACTTCACGCAAACTACTACTCTACTTCCCGCAAACTATACATCTTTATAGAAAATTACTTGACCTTATTTAAAACCTAATTTGAAATAACAGATTTCATTGAGAACAAATTGTACAAATTTTGAATTAAACAAATTTTGAACTTTTCCTATTTTCAAAAATTCAGAGATCAACGAAAAATTGACTAGAGCCTTTTTTATTGATACGAACTGCAAATACATGTTACGAACTGAAAAAATATATATAAATTTGTATGAGTTGTATGAAACGAGTAGTATAAAGAGCGTCTGTTACCAGGATTGCATGATTGTTAAGAGACTGCATTGAGTTTCCGAGAGTATGGACGTCGGAATGTGAAATTCAGATTTAAAACGCAATTTATAGCGACTTCAGGATATTGGAAGTTTGGCGAAACCACGGGGAAGGTAATTAAGTAAGTTGATCAATGGTTCTAAAGTAAGGATTATGATATCCGCAGAAGCGGAGAAGGTACGATTTGCAGATTGTTTCGGTTGTATGATTTCAGGAACAATATATTTTCTTTGTGTTTGAACTTGAGGTTTAAATCGCTTCAAGAGAGAGGCCAACGAACAGCGACGTTTGTGAGTGGCAATTCAGCTGCAGCTGATTTAGTTGGTGGTACAAACTATCGTGGGAACTTCATGTGTGAATGTGCTGTTGCGAGAACATTGGGTTCAGTAGATTCCTAACATTTATACATGTTTTTTGTTTCAGGTTAAAATAATTAAAAGAAAAAATTGGAGTCCATTTTGAGAACAAAATGTTCTTGAGGCTTCATGTAAAGTACCCCCGCCGCCAAATCGAAATATGTTACAAATTCAAGAGGCCGCGATATCAGATAAATCGGTTGGGGCATATCACTTGTGGGTACAATCTTGCTCGCGGTTTAGCCGCTAAGGTCTTTCACAGACTGATGGAAAGGGGGAGGGATAGACGTAAACCAATTTTATATTATTAGACACAAAACTGGTTCTGACTACATAGCATGTTAGAAGAAGTACTTTTTTAAATATAGGAACACAAATTGACCTTTTCCACTTTTTTGGTGTCTGGGATCCACTAAACAAGTTTTCCTGTTGAAAAATCGCCGCTTTTTACTGTACCGTTACGATTAATTAAAGTTTCTTAAGAAAAGATAATCAATTGTCACAAATAATTGAAATGATCTTATCGTCACCCGACGTTGATTGCAAGTAAGCGCTCTCTATTCTATTATATATTTCTCCTTTCTTTTCCCCTTTCCATTTCTCTATTCCTGTGGACCTTTTCCACACCAAAATCCTTTATGAAATAAACCATCAAACCTGAACATAATAACTCACCTACAACTCAATCCCCACCTTGAATGGGAGATGAACACAACAAATCCAAGAAAGACCGACACAAATAAAGATCTCCTGAAGAAGCAGACATACAGAAATCAATACCACCAACGAAACTAAACGAACAAAAGTATTGGAATCACCACAACAATAACATCTTGAATTTTCGGGCGCGAAAGGTTTTCTTAGTTAAAACGTCTCACTGCGTCAGAATTACGTTCTATCAGTGCTATTAGAATGATAATTTAAATTGTTCCAGATGGCATAATGCACAATTTTATGCGCGAAAATTGGGACGCCTGTATGAACGGATGGATGGATGGAAAGATGGATGGATGGATGACAGGAAGTGTAACACACAATACTGTCCTATCAGAAGCCTATGAGCTCAAACTGCTCAAACACGTCAGAAGTAAAATATAGTTATACTGCTCCGGAGATCGTAACATATTTTAACATTTGGAGGTGCTAACCTAAAGCTCCTAAAACATTTTCACAATTTTCTGGAAAATGGCTGCATATTTTTCTTTAATTTTTTCTCGAATAGAAGAATTTATTTATAATTGTGGTCGAGTTACAATTTTCATTTAAACCTCTGCAATTTTTTCTTCCTCGCACCTCGAAAGAAGTGAAAGTTATGTACGTGCGCCGGAAAAGGCGAATTTTCTGCAGAAAAATCTATTACCGGGCTCTGGTAAGCAAAAAGGGAATAAATCCCATTGCAAAATACAGTAAATTACTTTCTCTAACACGTGATGTAGCCAGAATCCATGCTTCGTGGGTCCTTGACACCGAAAAATAGATTGACGGCCTAACGTTTCACTGTCCGACAGTCAGTGGTAAACGCTACCACCTAAACCGTTCAGCCATTTTCACGAAAATTGATATTCCCTGATCGAAATGAACGAAGTTTTTGGGAGTTTCAACCAGATATTTTCGTTTTTGAGGGTAATTTTTATGAAGCCTCAAAAACATTTTCAAAAACTTCTCAAAAACAGGCACCAATTTTTTTATTAAACTTTGTCCTCGGATAGCGTTAAGGATGCTTAAGGCAATGGTGTAGGTCTTATGTTCATTGAATTCCCTGATTATTCGAAAATTGCAAATGTGCAATTTTTGGGGTGTCTTCCCACAACTATGATGTTGAAGATAGATTTTTTTCCTTAATAAAATCAGTTCATTAAAGACAGATCTTTCAATAAAGTCTTGTATAATTTTTAGAAAATGTGAGTAGTTTTCGCCCAATTTTGCGCGTAATATAGGCAATTTTTAAACTATTTTAAACAATGTTTTTCTCAATAACAACTCCAACATTTTCTCCTCGTATGTATCAAGGGACGACAAAAATATGGTATAGACCTATTTCCGGTAACTCCCCCGTATTTTCGAAAATTGCAAAAAGTTGACCTTTCAAAACTATAAAACTGAGGAGAGAAATTTTTGCCTTATACAAAATCTGTTCCAAAAAACAGCTCTTTAATGAAGTTCGCGAAAACTACTCGTTTTTGAAAATTTCGCGAAACTACTCGATTCTGCGAAATTTAAGGTTGAAGTTAATACAATTTATAAAAATATTATTTTCTCAAAAATCGCTAAAAAATTTTTTTAACTTTTTTCCACGGATAGAAGAAGGGACGCTGAAAAGAATGGCGTGAATCTCAATTTCGTTGAACTCAATGAATTTTCGAAAATCTCAAATATAGAAATAATACAAGAAAGTATGTACTGTTGTAGCACCATTCGTTTTAAAATGAATAGCTGTTGTGCAAACTCACAAAGAGAATGAAAGTTTTCGATGTGCTGCGCATTCCTTCTAGATAAAATTTGTATCAATCTGATTCTTGATAATACGCCGTGTATCTATTATCTATCTACCTATCAGCGTATTCATCTACTTTACTTTCACAATGTATATAGCGACTGAAGTCTGAATCTGGCTATTTCCCATATTAGCCGGTTAATGTTCCATTATCCAAAATGGATAGAGAACCCTAATTAGTAGCAGCTTCCAAGCATATTTGGGACTTCGACCGGATGAAGTTCACACAACCAACGAGGTGGCTGGGATAGTTGAAGTACGGTACGGTGACGAATAGCAGAAATGAGATAAACTGGAAACAGACAACTGATGAGATGTTTTTAAGGCTAATGAGAGACGAGGTATGAACTTTCGAGTTTCACTGTATCAGTAGTACATTTTCTATTTTTCACGAGGCCACCTAACCTCGTACTGTATACGAGTATATCAGTTTTCTTCGCTGCACAGTACCAAGTTGGCGACGAGGCTCCGGATTTGTCCTTCACAATTTATGTAAAACAATCTACAATTTGTACAATTAAAAAATTATGGGAAAATACTCCTTGCAAAGTCACAAAACACGACACACTGGGCCAATCACACAACAGCGCCCGTTGGCTAATGCCAACAAGAGTCAGACGAACTCTGAAATGACCATGTATCGTCATTCATCCAGCTTTATTTACACGTCTTGCTAATGTGTGAACTCATCGGCTACTCCTAATATTAGCCATGATACACACAGATACAAGATTGTAGGTAGATAGATAGATAGATAGATAGATAGATAGATAGATAGATAGATAGATAGATAGATAGATAGATAGATAGATGGATAGATAGATAGATAATATAGATAGATTGATTGATAGATAAGCATGACCAAAGGAAAAGAAAGTCACCTCGAGAGGATGGACAGAGAGGAGAACCTTCCGAATCCCCCACAAGGGAAGTAGATGAACCCAGGGCACACGGAAGTAGTGAACCAGATGAACATCTCGCTCTGGAAAACGAGCAAGAAGAAGACTGGCAAGAAGTCAGAAAGAAACCAAAAAAGAAGAAAAAAGAAAATAAAAATGACGCCATCAAAGCGGCAGTGAAAGTGGGCACGTCATATATTGACATCTTTAAAGAATACAGCGCAAAGATGAAACCCAAAGAGGGTGGGGCTGACTTTAAGATGGTGAGGAAAACGAAGAAAGACGAATACCTAATCGTCCTTCAAGAGCAAGGAAAAACAGAAGAATTCCACAACATCTTCAAAGAAACCCTGGAAGGTAAAGCGGATGTAGCGGTCCTAACCCAGCAGTCGACCATCGTCATTAGAGACGTAATGGAGTTTTCCACCGAAGATGACGTAAGGAAACCCATCGTCATTAGAGACGTAATGGAGTTTTCCACCGAAGATGACGTAAGGAAACCCATCTGAAAAGAAATAGGAGCATCAGATCTGGAGATGGCTTGCTATTTAAGGAAAGGGTACGCCGGCCTACAGTCGGCAACAGTCAAAGTGCCGCAGAACTTGGCCGCAGTTCTTCTCCAGGAACAGAAAATAGCAATAGATATGGTATACTGTAGTATCACTGTACGGAAGGAGGTGATCAGATGCTACAGGTGTCACGCATATGACCATATCGCCAAACGATGCAACGGTCCCGACAGGAGAAATTTCTGCTGGAACTGTGGAGAAGGAGACCATCAAAGAAAATACTGTTTTACGGAGACTGCCTGCTTATCCTGCAAGGACAGCCAGAACCACCAACATCGTCCGGGAAGTAAATTTTGTACGCCGTTTTATACGCCCTAGCCAAACACATGAAACAATGAAGCTGAAATTCCTGCCAATAAATCTAGGGAAAGGCAGGCACAAGACCTACTCCTGCAAACGGTACAAGAAAAAAGAATAGATATTGCCATAATATCAGAACAATCCAGGGATCCTGTCTCAGGAACATGGTACCAAGACCTATCCGGTAAATCAGCTCTCCTCGTCGCCAACCCGATCTGAAAATTCGAAGGGTCGAAGAAAAGAACAAGGGCTTCGTATGGATCGAAGTATGTTCCGTTCGAATCTATAGCTGCTACTTCTCATCGAATGATCCCGTTGATACATTCGAACTAGAACTGCATAAACTAGAAGATACCATGCGTGCTGCTACAGGAGAAGTCTTAATAGCCGGGGACACTAAGAAGCGACAGAAGAGGGTCTCTTGTCACAGACATGGTAGCGAGAGGAAACCTCGTGGTACTGAACAACGGAGGAGTCGCAACCTACGAGAGATACAACTCGAAATCAGTCACAGACCTGACCCTGCCCTCAAGGAAAACCGGGGGACAAATATACAACTGGACAACGACTGGTTCTGGAAGACGTCTCTCTCAGTGATCATAAATATATAGAGTTCGGCATACAAAATAAAACGCAGGGAATTAAAGTACGGGAAAAGAAGCGGAAACCCTCATGGAACGTAAACAAACTAGACCAGAAAGATCTAGAAGAGTTCCTGAAGGAACAAGCTAACCCTAACGAATTGAATTGGACAGAAGGCCCAGGAAACAAACTACTGGGAATAACAATTAATACTGTCAAGGAGGCGTGTAACCGATCTATGCCAAAGAGGTCAAAAACCAACCCCACTCGAAAACCGATGTACTGGTGGACGGACGAAATCCCAGAACTGAGAGAAAAATGTCAAAAAACGAGACGTCAATACACGCGCTCCAAAGGATTGCAGACACTAAGAGAGGCTCTTCGACAATGCAGAACAACACGCTATCAACAATAGTAATAACCACTGCTGGACAGAGCTATTAAAGGAAATAGACAACGACCCAAGGGGCAAACCAAATTGTCACAACAGAACTAAATTGCAGGCGGAAAACTCCCGGATTGGATGACCCTACATGAGTAATCCAAATCATAAAGAATTTGTATCCATCGCGTCAGAAACCTTCGATAGAACAATGCCAGCCCTATAAAATTACAGAAGACTAAATGTTTTCCCCAGAAGAACTACGGAAAGTATGCAGTACCGTTAGGAACAAAAAGTCCCCAAGACTCAACGGCCTGAAATCAAGATGACATATGGTGTCCCACAAGGTTCGAAACTTGGTTCTATCTTATAGATTATTATGTACGACAGTCTACTGAGCATAAAACCCCCGCAAAATGTCTCAATAGTGGGCTTCGCAGACGATGCAATAATAGTGGCAACGGCGGAAACATCGGCCCTACTAGAGGTCATCGTGAACGACACCCTGGGAAGAGTGATGAGATGGCTGACGTCTAAAGGACTGGAAGTGGCAGCCCATAAAAAGGAAGCATTACTCATCATGGACAGACGATCCTACCCCAACCCAACATTCCTAAAAGGCAAGAAAAAAGACAATGTCGCAAGAGCCTTCGCTGCCTAGGAATGGAAATTGACAGGAAGCTAAGGTTTGGACCACACATTACCGAGACGACGGAAAAAGCACTAGGAATAGCAGCATCGCTTTTAAGATTAATGCCGAACGCCAGGAGCCCCAGCGACAAGACGAGAAGCCTTCTTATGAGTGTGATGCACTCGAAAATGCCCCATGCAGCGCCAATCTGGGCTAATTCTCTTCAGAGAATTTGAGAAGGAAAATGCAGTCTGTCCAGAGGAAAGGAGCTCTACGCATAACATCGGCGTATAGAACTGTATCCGGATGTGCTGTTCTTCTGCTGGAACGTCCCTCCTATTGACCTGCTTGCTCTAGAAAGGAAAGACGTTTACGTCTACTCCCATGAGCAAGAAGGCAACGGAAGGCGAACGCACCACGATACGGATAGCGCAATTGAAAAAGCTAAAGAAAACGTTATACTCCGCTGGCAGAAACGCTGGGACAGAGAGGAGACCGGTAGATGGACTCATAGGCTCATCCCGAATATATCCAAATGGATAAGCCGCAAACACGGGTCCGTGACATACCACTTAACTCAGACATTCACAGGGCATGGATGTTTTAAGGCATACCTTAAAATATTCAGAAAGACAGAAGACGCTTCTACTTCAGCCATGAAGTGGACGACGCCGAACATACGCTGTTCCATTGCCCGAGATGGGACACGCTTAGGCATCGCATGATATGGGAGGTCGGGTGTAATGTCTCACCAGAAAACATGGTTACACTAATGATCAGTAACAAGAAGTGGACAGCAATTGCGAGATATACTCGTATCACGGCCATACTCAAGAAGAAGGCAGAAGACGAAAGAAATCAGTCATAGCTGAACCTCAATAGCACCTCGAAGTAATACAGCTGGCACCATCCTGAAGTAATGCATAATTGCGGTCCCAGGGTGGATAACGCCAGGAACACAAAAAGGTTTGTGGTTTGAGTGGGTAAACATCTCACACTGTTCAAGAGTGCGGGCTCCTCTTCGTCTTCTGAAGATTTCCAGAGTTCCCCTCGTAAAAAATAAAAAAATAAAAAAATAAAAATAAAAATAAAAAAATAGATAGATTATAAGTTTATATACGATAAATAGGCAAGTAATTTGCAGATTTTTCTTTCTCAATGTTTACTCATACACGCTTCTATTTTGCTGTGAACATTCGACAGAAAGAAAATACTACAAAATGCTACTAATTTGATGTTTAAATAACTATCTTACCGATCGTACTGGCAACATCGAAATTAAAATATACATCGTACCCAAATTCATTAAACCCCAAGAAGTCTTCGACAAGTTGGCGTGAGGTGAGGCACCTTAGCAGGTCATTGACCCTTTTGCACTCGGGGAGTTATTTCCATTGCGATCCTCCAACCCATGCGCCCTAAGAATAGAGTCCAGGAGAACGACGAGGAAAGTGACTGCGGAGGACGCCACGGGCTAAGTCATTGTCGTCCCAAGCTTTCAATCTGAATCTCAAGAAAATACAACCTAATACTAATAACAATAATAATAATAGTACCTAATAATAATACATTTTATTAATATTTATATAGATTAACAAATACAGTAGATGAACCCGAACAAGAAAATGCTTGTACTCGGATGCAATTTAAAGAAGTTTATAAAGAAAACAAAAAAAAACTGAGATATGGTATGAAAACACAATTTATTATAGTACAGGCTCTACAGAAAGACACAGACTTTATGATACTAGTTACTTTCCTTATCTTTTTCGTCTGGTCTATCATTCCGGTTTTGTCCCCACCTTCTTCCCAGCATCTACTTATCGGCGTCTAAAAGACGTTTCTTTCAGCAATTAAGGCAGTAGTGCCGCAGCGATCTCGGACCGAAGGATCGCGGGTTCGAGTCCCGCATCGGGCATGGCTGAATTAGTATCCGTCCTTTCGCCACTTATCATCACCATATCACATAATACTGATAATCCTA
The DNA here is from genome assembly GCA_038098605.1 of Gryllus longicercus. Lineage (NCBI taxonomy): Eukaryota > Metazoa > Arthropoda > Insecta > Orthoptera > Gryllidae > Gryllus > Gryllus longicercus. Next base: position 582,263 of record JAZDUA010000177.1, read on the forward strand.
TCGTTAAATGCAATAGTGGTCGCTAATGACCTTGATGGTGATGTGACCTTAAATGACAAACAAAAAATTGCTAGCGTTCAGGGAATATCTGATTATAATGCAACAGTGACATTATGCGCCGCAAATCGTCAGCAGAATTCCTCTGAATTACGTCTCATTGTTGGGACATGAGGTAGCTGTATAGTGCCACGGAATGGTACAGACTTTCTCGTATGAGTTTTCTATTTTCTTTGGACTGCGCTATTAATTCGGACATGCCACAAACTCTTGCCAGTTGCCATCTATCTCCGCCGAAAGTTCATTTTTTGACGTTTTCTCAATTGTTAAGTTTCTTAATAATATAACGAGATGCGGGGTTTCGGATCTTTTATTAGGGGGCGACGGGTCCCCCCGCATGTGGTAAAAAGTTCCCCTAAACCAAATGGTATATGAGTAGTTACACTATAATTCTAACATAAACATAAAATTTTTGGAAGATTTCCATCACCCATACCTCTCTACAGCCAGAAACGTTTTCTTTAATTTTATTTTTTTGTTAATTCAATTCTTATCAAGTTCTGTTATCTCATTGAAAAAATATGAAAGATAACAAAATAATTTATACTATCAGAAAAACATTTATTGATATTGTCTCACGATCAATTTTTTTAAAAAAGGTTGTTTTTTTGAAAAAAATAACAAAAAATATTTTTTAATGTTTTGGAACCCGAGAACACACTTGATAACAATCTCAAAAGTTCGTCTTAAAATACATAACGTTGTGATTCTTTTTTTTTCAGATTTTTTCGATTGCTAAGATGTAGTTAATAAAATAGAAACCATATTTACCGTTTTAATTCTAAACTAGAAAGGTGTCGTCTGTCAGACAACGCATTGGTGCCAAAGCTTCCCCCACCCCTTCCCCTCAATCCCCGTTTTTGAAATTCTAGGTACCTTCATTGGGTGACTAGCCAGAGAAATACGAGTATCGTTGTGCGCATGACTATTTCCGGTGTACGCCAACACACGTCGTCCAGTAGACTACACCTTTGTAATTACGTCAGAGTTTTGGTGTTATATTGCCAATAATTGTGAATAATGAATCCGAACATAAATAATGAATACCTTGTCTTGCAGCATTTACGTTTTGTCCTGATTATTTATCAATCATAATGAGTCGATGGTTATCATAACAAAGGTCCCATGTGGACACTTCTCAAAAGCTGTGTGGCGACAGCACCAAGCAAGTGTGTGTTGTGAGAGTCAAGTTATGTAGGTGTAGCTATAAAACCTTTAAAATGTATTTTGTAACTTCATATCACCTATGTTCAATCCATTAAATTTGTTGCTTCATTGTAAGCATGAGTTTTCCTTTATTTTTACCCAAAGTAGTCTGTCAGACTACACCTTCGTAATAACACTTGGTACTGGTCAACTACGTAATCTAGGGTTAAATCACAAACACACTGAAACTGGCTGCAACAATTTTCTGCATTTAATTCAGTGTTTATTATACATTTGTAATGAAAATTGTTCTGTTGTCTAAAAACCCAAGGAAACTTTTTTGATAATGATACAGACATTATGATTAAAACAACAGATTCGCTTTCATAATAACAGAAAAGTGAAATTACTCTAATAACATTGAATATATCAGAAACTATTCCGTGGAGAAAACAGGTTCGCATTTTTCTCAGTGAACACTTGGCATCAAACAAATATCATGCATCAGTTACAATATATCTTGTATTACAATGGAAAAATATACTTACAAAGAATAATGTAATAAAGAAATTTATTGAACGTCATTCGAATATTTTCACTTTCTCACTTTTTCAAAAATTGTAAACGCGCGATTTTGGGTCTTTAACACACTGTATGTTCACGCTAGAACTGCCGGGTCACAGAAATGTTAGTCACTCGGTAACTTTTTTCAATCCGTACGTTTCGCAGCAGTGGCAAATTTCTTCCTTTGAAGATCCTTTAAAGAAAATTGTTTTACATGGACAACGGCCTAAAGTTTTCCGTTTGCGGACTACGCCTCCGTAGATTAAAAATAATGCTGAAAACCCCATGTTTTTTATTGCTTTGCGGACCCACGAAACGTTTCGTGAGAAGCACCTTTATTTCCGAATTCAAAATATTAAAAACTCTAGGAAATTTGAAACGGAAAGAATTTATTTAATCATAATATACGTATGTTCCTTGCAATTCTAAAAATGTGTCACAGTGCAATAAATTGTGCTTTCAGACTATTACATTAAATATAGGGTATGGCAGGTATGGATAGTGCGAATAATTAGAATTTAGTACAACTCTCATTTTGTACGCTTTTTTGCTCATATACACAAGCTGTTCTTCGGCGTTTTACTCTAATAAGATCATTTTCAATTAGTTCCGAAAATTCAGTCCCCAAATCTACAAGTATATTTGATTCTTCCACAGATTTGCTTTCCTTTTCCATATTTTTGTCCCTTAATTTTTGTAAATACTCAACAAACTCAGTATAATTTGTATTAACTTTTACTTCCACAAATTCACTATTATTTTTTTGTGGGCGAATGAACATAAACATTAAAAGACGACTTTTTGTGTGTTGATGTGAATAAGATGTTAAGTTTAATAAGAATAAGTTGTTAGTGACATACATTTGAAAATCGGTATTTGCCCGCTTGCATTTGCGTAACTGTGAGAAGTCGAACGTAATTAGTTAAATGTATTGGACTGTTTGAATTTACGTGCTTCGAGTGCTGGCGCTATCTGTATCATTCAACGAGAACTCTCGCGCCCCATGTTGGTAGCTCTTTGCAAGTGTGTTGGTATGGCACGTGCGCGAGTGAACAGGCCCTCCGTTCTCTCCGTTCTTTTGTATTGGAATCAGTTAAATAAATAGTCTTATTAACAAAATACTCGTTTTATTCAAAAGGTTATGGGCCCAGTGAACGCTTGAAGTGGAAAAACAAGACTATTTGTGACCAATCGTAATCTGTGAGTCGGATTTCGAATTGCCAAGGACCTAACCTCGAAGTTGACTGTGGAAGCGTGTTCGTTTCGCTTGTGCGCGCATTCGTTGTGTGACTCGTGCAGTTTATCGAGGAGGCTATAACCGTTTGGAGGGCTCGCCACGTGCATATAAGTGTCGATTGCAATCTGTGAGTCAGATTTCTAATCGCGAAGGACCTAACCCCGAATTTAGTGGTGGAAACGTGTTCGTTTCTTGTTCAAGTTCGTGTTCATCTCGCTAGAGGTCGCGTTCGTTGCATGTGTTGCAATTGAGTGACGTCACAATGGCTGAGAGATTAGACATGAATAGCTGAGTAAGTTTGATGGCAGTAATTACAATCAATGGCGATTCCAAATGAACTGTGCACTTCGGGCAAAAGGACTCTACGAAATCGTCCATGGAACTGAACTGAAACCGGAAAATAACAATGAGACGCAGAAGGCATGGATTAAAAATGACGCAACGGCAATGTTTATTTTGACATCTGCATTAGACTACGCGCAGATAACCTTGATTGAGAATTGTGAGTCATCTCATCAAATAATTGATAAGCTTGATTTGATATATTTGCAACGATCTGAGTCGAGCAAAATGATTGCACACGAACGATTTCACCAATATCGAATGAAAGATAGTGACAGCGTTGCTCAACACATTGCGAATGTCGAAAACTTAGCGAAGAAATTAAAGGATATTGGCGAGACTGTAAGCGATGCGGCGATAATGACAAAAATAATCAGCACGTTGCCGCAGAAATTTTTGAATTTTCGACAGGCGTGGCTATCAGTTAGCGAAGACAGGCAAACGCTGAGAAATCTGACGTCTAGGTTAGTTGACGAAGAAGCAAACCTGTCTTTGGTTGAGCAAATGGAAACTGCATTCACGGTCTCATCGGGCAAAAATCAATCGACGAAATCAAAGAGGTCGACAAAGCAGAGAGAGCCGTCATCAAGTGGATCGAGCAAGCAGAAATCAGTCGATCAAAACCAGGAGGTGAAACAAGACATCAAATGCTATCAGTGCGGGAAAAGGGGCCACATCGCCCGGTTCTGCAGGAACAAGCCTAAGCATAAGTCATCACATCGCGACAAGGAGTATACTTCATTCAACGTTGAATTTCCTGAAGGTGTCAACATGGAAAATACGTGGATCATGGACAGCGGAGCATCTGCCCACATGTCGTACAGGGCTGAACTATTCTCAAACATGTCTGCTGTTTCTGAAGGGACTACAGTCGTAATTGGAAACAGCGTGTCATTACCTGTCATTGGAAAAGGAGACATCGAGATCGAGAAAAAGATTGGTTGATCCGGAGTGTATGGTACAAGTCAGTTATCACGAACGTCCTATTTGTTCCTGACCTAAGAAGAAACCTGTTCTCTGAAGCTGTCGCGACCAAGAAGGGTTGGTCAATAATGAAGGAAGGAAAAAAGGCAGAGATTCTACATGGCTCAAAACTCATTGCGAGTGCGATTCTCGATGACAACAATAATTATTGTATGTTGTTTAGAAATATTTCAGTTCATCAGGCTCAACAAGTTACAGAGAATAGCTTGAAGGCGTGGCATGACAGACTTGGCCATGTAAACTTTACGCGGGTTCGAGAAATGATCAAGAGTGGTGTGATATCCGGCATCACAATGAGTGACGAGGATGAGATTCTCTGTGAATCTTGTTTGTATGGCAAGCAACATCGTTTTCATCATGCGTCCAGAGAAGTCCGAGAGGAGGAAGTTGGGGATCGAGTGTTCTCCGATGTGTGCGGTCCTATTGCGACTGAATCTTCCGGAGGTGCCAGGTACTTCGTTCTATTCAAGGATAGCGCAACATCCTACCTCGTCGTCAGGACCATGAGGCACAAATCTGATGTTCTGACTCGTCTCAAGGAATATGTGCGGATGGTTGAGAAGCAACAAGGCCGTAAGGTCAAGGTTTTGCACTGTGACAACGGTCGAGAATACCTAAAAGAAAGTCTGCAGGAATATCTCAAGAGAGAAGGCATAATCCTAGAAAACACTTCGCCTTATACCCCACAACAGAACGGTCGCATTGAGAGGGAAATGCGCACGGTCATGGAGAGTGCCAGGTCCATGATGCACGCAATGAACACGCCAAAGTACCTCTGGGGCGAGGCGGTTAACACGGCAGTGTACATTCTCAACCGGACTCCAACAAGCGAAAAGAGAAGTGCGACGCCGTATGAAGCTTTCATGGGTAGGAAGCCATCATTATCGCATTTAAAAAAGTTTGGCTGCACTGCATTTATGCACGTCCCCGACTGTCGAAGAACTAAGTTGGATGACAAATCTAGCAAACTCATGTTTGTCGGGTATGATGGAAATTCTGACAATTATCGACTGTTTGACCCGACAACAAAAAAGGTAAAAGTTTCGAGAAACGTGATTTTCGATGAACACACTACGATCGATACCGAGAAGAAGACTGTCCAGATCAGCATTGCGCAAAAGGAAAATGGAGACGACAACGCTGAAGAATATCCTGGAGGTCGAAACCAAATCGTCGATCTAGGTGGAGCATCCAAGTTAGCAGCTCCGGAGGCGCAGCGGCCGGCAATAAGAAATTTCGCAGTAAATGAGACCGAACCTCGACAGGATCTGGATGGAGAACAGTTCGACGCAAACCCGAGGAACGTCGAAGCTCTTCAAGAGGATGAAGGGACAGTCGTCGACAACGCCAGGGACTACAATCTGAGGAATCGAGACAAATTGAAACGCCCAGGAAGATACACAGCGAATTTCGCTATGGTAAATGTACCGCTGACTTACAAGGAGGCCATGGAAGGCAGTGAGTCAAGAGAGTGGTCAAAGGCGATCGCAGAGGAGCTCAGTGCCCTGAAAAGGAACGACACATGGCAACTCGTGAAGCGAACTGGCAGCATGAAGGTCATCGGGTCGAAGTGGGTTTTCTCTCTTAAAGATCAAACATCGAACAAACCAAGGTTCAAGGCCAGACTATGTGCCAAGGGTTTTTCCCAGGAGAAAGGAGTTGACTACAACGAGATCTTTTCGCCTACTACTAGGTATGATTCGATAAGAATTTTATTGGTGAAGCAGTTCGAGATCACGGTCATGGAACCCGGACATTTTGTCGGGATGGAGATATTGGACGAGACCGATGAGAGTAATAATCGTCGTATACTTATTCACCAATCTAGTTATATTCGCAGGATGATCGAGAAGTTTCACATGCAAGATGCAGCTCCGGTTGGTACACCAGCAGATCCGCACGTGAGACTGAAGAAACCAGACTACGATGATCATAGCGAAGATTCCTATCCGTATCGGGAGGCTGTGGGATCATTGATGTTTGCAGCGATCGTGACACGACCAGATATAATGTTCGCTACGAATCAAATTAGCAGGTACACTTCAAATAATGACCAGACTCACTGGAATGCAGTCAAACGTGTTCTAAAATATTTGAAGGGTACTATAAATTTTGGCATAGAGTACCGTAGAAATTCAGAGATGCTAGTGGTCACAGGGTACTCCGACTCAGATTTTGGAAACGATTTAGACACCCGTCGCTCCATGTCGGGTTATGTATTCCTTCTGTCAAATGGGGCAGTCACTTGGTCCAGTCAAATCCAGAAGGCTGTGACATTATCGACGACGGAAGCGGAGTACATTGCTGCCTCAGAAGCAACTAAAGAAGTGACCTGGATTCGTCAGTTTCTTGATGACATTGGGGAACCAGTCCAGGAACCAACAAACCTGAAGATGGACAACCAGGGAGCGCTTTGTCTTGTGAAAAATCCAGTCTTCCATAAACGGACAAAGCATGTGGACATCAAGTATCATTATATCCGTGAGAAGCTTGAAGAGGGGACTATCAGCGTTAGTGTTGTGCCGTCAGATCTAGAACTAGCCGATGTCTTCACCAAGCCTACTCCTCGAGATCATTTCCATAAACTTATTTTTAACTTGGGAATGAGAAAGTGTTAATTCTTTTTATTTTATGAGATTTAAGCACTCAATTGGATGGAGTATTGGACTGTTTGAATTTACGTGCTTCGAGTGCTGGCGCTATCTGTATCATTCAACGAGAACTCTCGCGCCCCATGTTGGAAGCTCTTTGCAAGTGTGTTGGTATGGCACGTGCGCGAGTGAACAAGCCCTCCGTTCTCTCCGTTCTTTTGTATTGGAATCAGTTAAATAAATAGTCTTATGAACAAAATACTCGTTTTATTCAAAAAAATGTGCTTTCACTTTGTAGAATTACTCAGTTTAGTTTTTTTCGTATTCTCTTGTTCTTCAAATTTAATAAGTTTGCCACTACAAACCACGTGTTCGGAAATTTATTTGAATCTTCCGACCGGATTCGAAAACAAATTATCGGTTTCGCACAAGGAGGCCGAGGCGCGTCAAATGACACTTCATTTTGATTTTCGAAACCCATGTTCGCTATCTGAAAACTCTTCGTATTTACTAAAAAAGGTTCGTACTAGTCTAATATTTTTGAGAAAACCGACAAAACAGAAATAGGTCAATAATTTTGAATTTCAATGTTGTGGCCTTTTTTGAAAAACGGCTTCATCTTGGCTGCTTTAAAAATATCTGGAAAAATTCCTATGCATAAGGATACATTAAATATGTGAGTTAACGGGAGTATAATGGCGGGCGCACAAGTCTTTAACAAACAATCCGGAAATTCATCTAAACCGGCTGAATATTTATTTTTTAGTCTACCGATTATTTTGAGAATTTCATTGGAAGAAATTTCGGAAACGAACATCGTGACTAAAATTTTGGGGGAAACGCCTGCATTTGAATTTTGTTGAAGACCCTTAGTGATATCGGCAGCTATTTTCGAGAAGTATTGGTAGAAGAGACTAGCCACTGTTGTCGGATCGTTCACATGTCTATCGTTATATTTTAAAACAACATTCTCTACAAGGTTTCTAGTTGATTTGGTCGCATTTTTTACAGTATTCTATATTGCTTTTGTTTTATTATTTGAGTTCAAAATATCTTGATCATGCTTCATGATTCTAGCCTGCCTTATGACTTTTCTTAACAGTGATTTGTATTTTTTTAAGTAGACGAGGAAATCTTGAGATAATGTTATGTTGCTTAGAAATAAGAGAAAGAATTCGTTTGTTTTACACGTGTCTTATGTCATTCAAGAATTGCTTTCCCGTGAAAAATTTAATTTTCTTTTTTGAAGAGGAAAGCAAGTCTTAAAATGTAAATAAAGCGTTGAAAACAGTTATATTTATTGTTTGTATGAACAGTATTGTAAACTGCGTCACATGACTCTTGCAGCAAGTAATTGGTGAATAATTTTAGTTTACTTTTAGTGAACAATATACTTATACGTGTATTATTTAATGTGTCAGTGTTCGCATTTCTTATAATGGTAAGAATTTGTGCATCGTGATCACTGTATCCAAAATCTTTTGTTTCAATTTCATATCGAGTAGTGGTTTTGTTAATTATTATTTCATCGATAGCCTTCTTTGAATTGAGTGTGATTCGTGTAGATACATTTACTGTAATATCTAAATCGAAGGAATGAATTAACTGCTCGTTCTCGAAAGATTCGACCAGAAAATCAATGTTATAATCTTTGCATACAACGGATTCACAAATAAATAAATAAATAGTTCGCTTTGTTTAGTGTTATCTCCAGTTTTTTAAGACCATTATATAATCTCCTGCACTCTTTGTTGGAGGCCTGTAGATGCAAAGTAAAAGGATTTTAGCGTAGAAAGATGTACTACAGATATTTCAAAAACATTTTCAACGGAATACACTTTTGATGCCGTCAAGACTATATTAATTTTGTATTTAAGTTATTTATTTTATATTATTTATTATATTTATTTATTATTAATATTATTTATTTTAATTAATTTAATTTATTTGATTAATATTAATAAGGTATTAGTTTTGCATGTTTACATGAGGTCGTACACAATATTCCATAAACTTCCTAAGAAGGAACTCCAGCTCTGTCTGCATTTTTCGTCTGTTTGCTCTCCAGTATTTTTTCGTTATAAAACCAACACCAGCTAGTGCTAGATAAAAGTTATCAGTGGTTCTACTACGCTTCAGATCTATATTACAAATATAATATTGAAGTAAGGGTTCGTAAAAACTAGTAACGAAGGGCGATCCGCTACTTGACGAAAGATCGCAGCGCGCGCCTTCTGTTAGCTAATGTTGGAAGCATCAGAATGACGGAATTAGAGAGCGCGAAACATGAAACGAATCAAAGAAACGCAATGTTGGCAATAGATTTAGAAACGTTAAAAAAAAAAAACAATCAGCATCATTAGGGAATGAATTCATATAAAAACACATCTTTTTACAGGTTTAAAGTACTTCCATTGAATAATTCAATTTTGCGCTACTAACATCTCAATTGTTTTGGATATCTCAATTGAAAACGTTCAATTCAAACAAAGCTCTGGCAACAATAGGTCGCTGGCTTCTGAATAGTTTCTGTAACAGTTAAATTTATTCCTGTTTGTTTTACTTGTAAAAGTAAGAAATAATTGCTGCTTCTGGCTATCGCAATGAATACAGGCGCTTTGTTTGTTTGAATTGGACGTTTTCAAGTAAGAACTGAGATGTTAGTGGCGCAGAAATTGCAATATTTCAATATTACATAGCTGTTTCCAATAATTGCGAGTAAGTATGTGCTGTTCTACCTCCTTTAATGTGCTTCCGCATGCACGTAAAGTTAATACCAAGGACGGGAGAGACATTTAAAAGTAGTGAGACCTCGGACTTCAAAATTTTAATTTTTAAGGCCCTAGAATGTTCGTTTAACTTAACGATATAACTGGCTGCGGGTTGCATTTGACATGAATATCTGGATGCATTTTTTAAAACAAATGTTGTATTTTTTACGTCAAAATATAATCCAGTGGAAGGGAAGAAAGAAGAAACAGAAACATTTTATATGGCATTGCAACAATGCGAAAAACACTACAGGGGCCTCGGACTATTCAAGTATAGCAGGAGATCTGAATGTCAGGGTAGAATGTGTTCCTGTGAACGAAGTTATGGGAACTTTTGGTGAAATTTCTCTTAATGATGATGGAAAAATATAATAGACCTCTATACTTTCAATAATTTCAAAATATCCAATACCTAATACAGGCGTAGACATCCATAAATATACATGGGTAGTACGTGGTATGCAATCAATTTTAGATTATGTAAATAGCAAACTCAGTTTTCTTATCACAGATACTAGAGTGTACAGAGGCAAAGAAATTAGCTCTGACCATTTCCTACAACAAAGTAGTTTTCGCCTTCCTTATAGATGTATGAACAGTAAGGAAAAGCAGGATCTCTTCGAAGATCCTGAAAGTTCAGCTAAAACTGAATTTTTTCGGTGACTTATAGCTATAAAATTGAAGATAAAGATTTTTCTTTCAAAAGAAATTTGTTCTCCATAATTAGTTCTTTCATTAACGTCACGCACATTGTTTTCAAAATTAGACAGCTATATGGTGGCGGGACCCGCCACCCACCTGATATTTGAGGTCTGCTTCTTATCCTGCGTTTTGCCTTTTCATTTGCAGCATTTTTGTACACTTAGATAATGCTTGTTTATACTAGGTTTATAGAAGTAGTTTTAGCGTTATATTATTTAGGTTATATGTATACAGGTGTCCAGGATCTTCCGTTACAAAAAAATACCCCAGATTCTGTGTTGACGTTCATGAAGAATGGCAAAATTCATTTTTTCTGAAAAAAAAAAAAAAAAAAAAAAAAAAAAAAAAAAAAAAAAAACACCTTTGCTAAAATTGAGTTTAAAAGTTACTTCCGGGCGCGTAATTCAAACCAAGGGATGTTGAAGGTCATTGCCGCGAGGTCGAGTGAGAATCAGCGATAGAGTATCGCGTGGCGTATTTTTGCAAAAACAGCCCCTATCAAAATACATTCACTGAGAAGGCATAAAGTTCATCACATCAGCTCACAGGATTAGCCGTAAGCAGTAGTAATTTGCTAGGTTGGTATAATGAAACTTCTTAAATACCCACTGTTTCCCAAAATATTTTTATTTGAAGTAAACTTCATGGGGAGCAATTACTTCCGACGGGGAGAAAACCTTCATGTTAATTCGTGAACAACCATTTATTGGGTCATCTAAGCAGGCTATCGCTAGCTAGAATGCGCAAAATGAAACTCGCGGAAGCATCATTTCAAGCCTAGAAATAATCAATAAACTCAATATTTCCTTCGCGAGCTGCAACACTGACACAACTCAAATAGTGGTGCTCAAACAGCTTGTATTTTCTCGCTCCTATTTTCAAAATTTCGCGAAAAAGTACTCAAATTTTTCAAATATTCTACATGACCTTACTTCAAAATATAGTTCATTAAAAGAAAAAAATCCCCATCTCTAATATTGTGGTTGTTAGACTCCGAAAAAAGTTTGAACTTTTGCAATTTTCAAAAAATTAGGTTTTTTAACTAACATGAGACCTACATTATTCTCTTAAATGTCCTTTACACTATCCAACAACAAAAAATAATAAAAACATTTTTTTTTTAAATTCGGAAAATGTTTCAAGTGCCTCATGATAAGTGCCCCCCAAAATTGAAATATCGGTTTCAAATTAATGAGGCCGTGACATCAGCCTGATCGATTGGGGAATATCAATTTTGGGGAAAATCGGCTGAACGGTTTAGTCGGTAGCGTTGTTCACAGACGGACAGACATTTACTGTCATTCGACTTTTCAGCATCAAGGATTCTGGCTACACTAGGTGATAGAGGGTTCTTTCCTAAATTTAGCAAATGGGTTTATCCACTTTTTCATTTCCAGGGCCCGGCAATAAGTTTTTCTGCCGAAAATTGCCGTTTTTCGCGCAGATTTACACAACATTCTCTCTACTCCGTAGGAAGAAAGTAAAAATACGATTTTTATGCAATGACCCTCATTTTAAAATATAATTATTATTATTAACAGAGCTAGTCTAGAACAGTCTACGAAGCCTTTTAATGATGCTTACCCTCTAATGCACCAGTTACTAAGTGGGTGTTATCAGTAATTAAAATTTCAGACTGAGCAACTGGGGCAACGCTGCTAAAGGGAAATCAGAACAGATGACGGGTCACCTACGATTCGCAGACCCCCCCCCCTCTTCTTGGAGAAATGGCGCAGGGCCAGTAGCGGCATATCGACCAGTTTTAACTCCTTTACAATGAGTTTTACAAAAAAATGATGGCGTGTGTTAATTTAGAAATTGTAGTTTAAAATGTCCTTTAAGAAAACTAGTGATGCCAAGGCAGAAAGTACTTTCTCGCCTCGGGAATAGCACATTTTAACAATTTTTTGTAAAACTCATTACAAATCGTACATTTTGTGAAGAAACAATACTTTCCAGCAAATATCAACTCGAATTTGACAGTTGTAGCTGTTTATTGATTTCCCGTATGCATTGCCGGCGGCTCGTACCTAGGTTGCACAACCTCCAGATAATCGAATAAGATATACCTTAAGAACATACATTTCCCTCTTAATAACATTCAATATTCAAGATAATGTAGCAATATCGATAAGTACGAAACATTTTGAAACCAAAGAGCGTTCAACTGAGTTTTTTCCAGTACCTGGTGCCTTGCCCGGTATTGAACCGTGCTCTTGGCTGCAGAGAGTAAGTATACCTTGGTTGTGTTACTGTTTTTACTATTTAGCCCTTCGATTTGACATGGCAAACAGGCATTTTGGTTGGGCAACAAGACGGGTGGCGCTAATTAGTGCTGCGCGGCGACCGTAAAAGTCTTAGGGATATTCCAATATTCTGTCTTCGTTCCAGACGCTGCAAAGTAATTTCATGTATTTCGCTAGTTATAGTTCAGTACATTGATGGCATTTAATTCATTATTTTTGGAGAATTTTCCATTGAGAAAAGGGGTGGAAACCAACATTCAGAAAGACAAGCCGCGACCTGTAAATGCAGCTTTATTGTGATCATGATAAAAGAAATCAACCACTAAAGGTCATAGATAATTTGACAAGTAATTACTGGTTTCAATGATTTGAATTAATTTAACATTTCCTTCTAGTTATCCACGTTATGATCACATAACTAGCATTGAAATTGCAAAGTTTCAAGAAATTTCTCAGTGATTTTGGGGTTTCAGCAAACAAGTTTGCTGCTTCTGATGAAATGTACATTCATAATTATGGGATTACTTTGATTATCCCCATCTTGTTTGATTATTCCTATTATTCAAATTTCACAATTAACTCTCAAAAAATTATGTCTACACAAACTTGAGTACACTATATCGCCAGGATATTTTTCTTACTAACCGGGAAGGTAATCAATTTTCCTAGTTTTAGGTATAACTAATGTCTCAGAACAAACTTCACAAACTTCTAGGGAAGGGTTTCTTTTTGATTCACAGCTCCCTTTCAAATATTAACGGTTAATATAGGCCAACTAAAGAATCAACACAAACGAGTAATACTGACTACTGGTAAAGGACTTGCTAGGTTCAATTAATCCACAAATAGTAAAATAATTCAAGTTACAAATAACCTAGCACGATGGTACAAAATTGTTGTCCAGATGGCAGAGATCATTTAGGCAATAGTGCCGTAGCGATCTCAGACTGAAGGATTACAAATTTGAGTCCCACCTCTAGCATGGTTGTATTTGTGTTCGTCCTTTCACCCATCACCATATCACATACTGTTACCCAAAATATCTAGTCTCTAATGACCTAACTTGATGCAATGTTAAATATACAATTTAAAAAAAATATATATTTTGGACAAATGTTACAAGGATTAAAGTAAATCAAATCTAATAATAATTTTTAATATAGCATAGTAATGCCCCTACAAGATTGCCACAATAGTTTGAAAGCCCATTTTAGGACAAATGTGAGTTGAGATCACATTCTAAAAAAAAAACTGAGATGTTCATATAAATTTTTTTCACTTGCACTAAATGTTTATTCTGCTTTCAGCCAATTTTTATTACTGACATTGAACATTTGTATTTGCCATAAAATTGTGACCTTGGGTATTACTTGAGAAAAAAACATTCAAATACCTAAATACATAACATATTTTGACCTATCAAAATCCTATAAATTTTACTATACTAAAGCTATTCACAACACTTTACAAATCACTTCATCGCATAAACTTATCCAAAGAAATATAATTAAAGGATGGGAATGTTACAGGTTTAAGAAAACAAATTCTGTTTTAAAGAATTTTTTATTTACTTAAGTAATTAAATCCCGTTATTCATAACCAGCATTGCAATGCAGCTTACAATTTCAGCTTTGTTCTTCTCCAGTGGCGCCGCTTAGCATTGTACCTGTAGAAAAATTAAACTATTATTTCCTTGCTCACAGATTCGTTAAGTATTAGTTTGACCCTATTTTATTTTGGTTTTTAAATTCAAGAAAGAAACAATTACATCACTTTTTATGTCCATTATTGTATAACCTTTTAACATTGGTTAATGTGATCTTCAGGAACTGTAAATTAGAAAATGAACTAATTTACAAATTGTTATATTTTGTTTTTCTAACAAATCCTCAATATGAGAAAAAAGTAAGTCCACGAATGTTACCTAGGACATCTGATTGAATATAGAAACTGAATTTTATTTCAAATTTCATGGGCTGTTCTTGTCTAAGTTTCTTTGTTGATTACTTAAATATGAATTTAATTCCTAAAAGGGTATCTAAAAATATATTGAACATATTGAAAAGCTTTCAACATTTAAAAAATTAATGAAAATGAGAAAGGCATAAAAATAACAAAATTATAATTTCCATTATTATTCTGTACTAAATGGAATTTGTCATTTTTTAAAGAAAATTGTTTAATGTTCTTAAAACAAAAAATGTGGAATAATAAACAAATCTCTTCAGAATAAATCAAAGAAAGACAAAAATGAAATTTTATAAGACAATGGCTGCTCCAATTCTACTGAATAGAAGTGAAGATTGGTACAATGAATGAATCTGTAAAATGAAAGAGCAATGCAATATTCAAGCAGCAGAAATGAGATCTCAGAAATGAAGAAAGACCAGGAACTAATGCCTAATTCTTGAAAAGGAAGAAGATCCAAAAATATAAGATATTGGCATTTTCACTTTACAATGTTACAACCACCCATACACAGTGTAGTGCTGTGTGTAATTTCAAGTTTTTATTATTAAAATTACATTGGCATTCTTAGTTTAGTAAATCTCTTCCACAATTGTTCTTAATATTCGTTAAATGCATTCCATCAGCCCACAATCATATTACACACACCTAGAACCTGTTTAATAAAAATTACCTTTACAACCTAAGGATTTTACTCTACATTGAAACCGTCTCCTTTCCCTTCAAAGATAAATTACACCAAATCAAATTACAAAAGATGCTGAAATTTGAATCCCTGATTGAAGACAAACTGACAACTTTTATGCACCTGAGACTTATTTGGTTTTGTTCACAAGCATTGAGGCTAATCTTGCTTACATAATTACCAACATACTGAATGAAATGGACAGGAAATTGAGCATAGACAGCAACTATACCAACTTTAACAAAGCATTTGACTAATCATTCATCATTAATTGGCAAACTAAGCCATTGAAATTTCAAGCTTTTCTAAACTGGTTCCAAGGATATTTACTAAACAGAGATCAATTTGTTAAAATTGGGGATGACATCTGGTTCTATATCAATTTTTATAGCACTTCAAGGATCCCACCTTAAGCCACTATTGTTCTTGGTTTTCAATGACATTAAACATTTACAACGTGCAGTTTGTTTTTGCAGATTGTACGATATTAATGGCCATTCGATCTAGTACCAATGTGATTGCCTTACAATATGAACTTGATTATTCGTGGATTGGTGCCTGTGTAATGTCCCAAACAAATTTAAGCATATTCAATTCACAAGATCTAGAATAAACAGAATTAACATACAAGAGTCAATCTGTTATCCTGAAAAAGATTTCTTCGTGATCTGAGTGTAACTTTCAATAGTGGAATGTCAATTCTGGATCACCTTGATTACATTAAAACTAAATTAAATAATAGTTGGCTTTGTCCATAGAACATGTCAAGAAACTGATTCAATACAAATCTTGAGATCCATTTACATTATACTCAAACATACGCCATCTTTTGCCCCTCTGATTTGGTCTCCATAAGAAATTTGCAATCCAACACAGGTATGGCTGCCTTTAAACCCAACTTACCTCATCCTTATAAAACCCATGATTACACAGCAATAGTTCAGTAATTAATATCCCTACACTACAATCTTACAGAAACCAATATTTTTACATTGATTAATTCATTGAATTACAGAGAGCCCTCTTCTACTTCAGCAACTTTACTTCAGAGTTCCTGCTAATATTGATATTAGAACTACAAATGTTTCTTACACTAATATGCTGAGACTCTTATACCAACAATAACCCTATAAATAGTACATGTACGTTAGTCAACGCTCGTAAAATCGAAATTTTCAAACAATCGTATGCAACATTCAAAAATTATTGAGCGGCAAATGCTTGACTTCACACGATTTCATTTACTTATATACTCTTAACAACTACTTTTCTACACTGCTTGAGAGTTCATAACACACATTGCAACAATTGTATGTACGTTCTACCATGTATCATTGTAACTAGTTTGGCTAGTAAAGGAATAATTAATAAAATATTAAATAATAATAATAAATAACCGAGCGAAGTGGCTCTGTGCGTAGCGCACTGACTTCGTAATCGGGAGGTCCGGGTTCGATTCCCGGGCCGGCCATCCTGACCGGGGTTTTCGTGGTTTCCCTCGGTCATAAAGGCGAATGCTGGGGTGGATCCAAAAGTCCACGATCACCTATCACCTTTCACCAATATCCTATCACCTCCTAATCCATTCCTATCATCTCATAATTCACACTTCAAGGTGTAACAACCTTGTCGTAATCCAAGGATACAGCTGAAAAGCTGATCCTGGAAGAATTACACGCACGTTAATCATGTGTAGCGTGGTCAGTAATGGCCTATACGCCAATAATAATAATAATAATAATAATAATAATAATAAATAAAACTTTTCCTACTTTCTCATTTGATCTTTTTAACAGTTTTCCACTATTTAATAAGATGTTCAAATACATATATATTAACAAGGCAGTTATAATTTATTATTAAAAGCTTTTCCAAATTGAACTCGCATTGGATTATTACAACACTTTAGAAAACAAGACGGGCTTAGAATTTTCTTGAGATTCTGTTATGATCTCAAAATCATTCAAATCACGTTAATTTTTATAAAAAAACTAACATACATATGAACACTGAATGTATCGAATTGTCAAAGTTTTTTTAAAATGGAAATAAATCTTTTTCACAAGACAGAACAATCTTTTAACCTGTTACTTGCAAGCCCTAACATACTGGACAAAAATTGGAGATTTATTTAAAGTATGCTTTTTCTTGAACCCTAATAACGATAATTTTACATCAAATAAGTTTGTATTGTGTAGGAAACTCAAAATCAGATGGTGCGCTTGTCCAGCACTGGCTGAGAGAAGGGTCCATGTCTGTATGCAGGCAACCCTTGCGTAGAGCACAGAATAAAGTTTTGCCTAGCATTAGTGCTTTAGGACAGGACAATCAATAAAAAAGATATCATTGCGCAAAATTTAGTAGTTTATAACTTATATTTGGTTAGGTCAGCTATTTTCAACAAACTCAGATGGGTCATCCATAAATTACGTAACGCTAAAGAGGGAGAGGGGGTCTGACAAATTTACATAGGGGTATGAGGGTATTTGATAAGCGTTACGCAACATTGATATTTATCTACTTTTATCAAATTTTTCAACATTTGCTGAGCCTTTTTAAGTACTTTATTAGAATATTAAAATATTGTACTGTATTAGAATATTAAAATATTAACAAATTAATGTCTTAAAAAGTTTTGAAAATTTGTTACAATGGAAAAATATTCTTAACCTTTTCTTCTACAAGATCAAGAAGAAAATATTCAAAATTGATATGAAGTATATTCTACAATTCATATACATTGGCACTGTAGCCACTCTTGCATCAACGTGTGCAAAGCTTGTGATCAACCATTTTATCCCAGCCCAAGCGTTCTTCCTTCACCCACAACATCCCACAACCCTTTTGTTAGGTTCACACAGCATCTCTAACCAATTTCTACTTTAATTATCATTAATTTCTTGAATATGTAACACAAGAAAAATAATCACAAATTTGTTTTTACTGTGCAATATTTTTTCACTTCTTGCATGTGTGTGTGTGTGTGTGTGGGGGGGGGGGGGGGCGCAAGAGTTACCTATTTATTTAGGGGAATTTCAAGCATGCGTTACAAGGGAGAAAGGGTATTGAAAATACTCCAAATTACAGTCCTCTAATTTATGGAGAGTCCCTCAAATCCTCTGGCTAATTATGCTAATAGCATCTTTACAAGAAAAAATCCTGGTTCTCACATACCCGTCAACAATTTTTAATCTAAAACCTATTTATTTGCTACACACCCACTTAACAGCAACACCATCACTGGCAATGATTTTCTATTAAGTAGCCATTTTGGATGCAGTCAAACTACAAAATGTTATGCTTACTTGTAGAATTGAACTTTTCTGTCAGGGGAATACAGGAGGCTGTTGCAATTCGATCTTTTATATTATTTTCCAGAATATAGAAGGGAAACAGGTAAATATCAAAACCATACATGCTCACGATGTTCGAATTGACATGCACATCCATGTAATAATTAAAATTACAACAAGTTTCAAATTTAAATTATTTGGAATACAATATAACCTATGATCATTCTAAAGATCTAGAACAAAACAGAAATTCATGAAGCAACTTCTGTGTAAGAAACAACAGTTCTTAAATTCTATAGAACTATGTTGGCTGCAGTCCTCTTATATGGTAGAGGTACGGACAATAACCCAACAGAAAAAAAGATTGCAGCACAACTGAGGTTGCCGAGAACACTAGTAGGATACTGAGGGACCACAAGAAACGAAGACATTAGGTCAGAACTTGCAAGTTTGCAATATAAGCCAAATATTAGATTAATTTAATCACAATGGTATGACTATCTTCAGAGAATGGATACTTCACACATCTCTCTTCAAAGTTTTGGGTACAGACCCCAAAGAAGGAATGTGGGATGTCCACGATTGGGATGACCACTCCTGGAGACTGAACAGGCCTAATCCACATCGTATATGATATGCGCAACCAATATATATAGCGTAGAAACATACATGTATTTTTAAAGATCCCAAACATTTACATTTGGCAAAATCAGTGAACCTTTCCCTCTTTTATAGAATCCATTAATTAACATTGTAGGTACAATGCAAATACATTTGCCCAATTACACACTATCTTCCCTAAGACACACCCTTCTTTAAACAGAACACAGGCAGTGTCTTTCAAGAAGGATCCCTCTCCCAACCAGTGGTGCATCAGTACACCAGGTATATTCAAGCAACAGAAAAAAAGAGGTCTCCTCATTTTGAAAACATTTGTAGATGTACCCACTTAAATATTATAAATTTTTAGAATTTAAAATTCAATACAAAATTGAGTCACATTGATAAATCACTAACAAGAAACTAGCAATAAAATAGAATAGTAGAATCATACTGGCTAAGAAAAACTTGCACATGAATTATACAAGAAAAAATGTACTTTGCACTCTCTTGCACCACTGGCTGTTAATGAGATATTTTACAACTAATTGATAATACTAGGAAACCAACCAACCCCATCAATTCAATTTAGTTGCTGTGATTAAAAATGATATGGAAATAATCAGAATGAGTTTTTGTGAGTAAACAGATGTGAACCATTTCAACATTCAAATGCTCAAAAAGAAAAAAACCTTTAGCAGCAAAATATTTCCTACATCTACATACTATATATTCTGTATAACCGGTTATGTTACGGTGCGCAAGTTAAAATTAAATTTACGAATTACATATGCAAAAGGTTACTACGAGAATACAATTGCAGAAAATCGGCACTGGAAATCTTGAAGGCTCTCTTACAATCACACGTAAAAATTAGAAGGGGCATGTTGTGGAAATCAAACGATCTCTCCATTATGAAGAGTTTAAAGATCGTGTGGAAAGAACGGTAATAAAAGAAAACTATAGTTCAGAATCACCTACAGCATTCATAAATAAAAAATTTCACATCCATTGCATGATTATGTGACTCTTGCACCCTAACAAGCAGCAAATACATGATCGTAAGATAACACAGAATTATATCGAAACAATCCTTTCACATGATTGAATTACCGAATAAACGGCACAGTGCAAAATTAAATGAAAAACTAAGTCCCCACTACAATAATATATAAATCACGTGGACAACCTACCTGATCGTGTTGTCTGTTCGCATTCTAACCCATTGAGGAATTGGTCTGTTTTGCTTCAGCTTTTTGGCAAGCTTCTGCTTGATTCTGAATGTCTTGTGTGCAGACTGAAACAAAATATTATAATGTCAACATTCATGCAACAAATCCTACCCGAAAGTCGCTGATTAATCAAATACTTAGAGATTATTTTATAAGTACACGAACTTACCATCTTATCCCAACGCGACACAACCGGAAATTAGAATAACGACTATGTAGCACGTCACGTCCTACGATGTCCACGAGCACAGAATAACCTTCTCCAAAAGAGATGTTCAGAACCAGCGCCCTCTAGAATATTCCAGAGGGCGCTGCCAAAACACGTCACTTTAAGCTTCTCGGGGCAGCACCGTCGCCTTTGGGTGGCAAGTTGCATCTGGCAAGATCCATACCATTATTAGCATTATTAGCATGTAGCATTCATAGAGGAGAGATGTATCTCTCCTCTATGGTAGCATTATTGCATGGTGGAAATAATGCTAATTGCTGTTATTTCCACCATGATCCATTCTATACTTCGATTTTTCTATAGTGGCCGATGAGAGTAGAAAATTGTTACACCTCCTACCTTATACAATAAATCTTTTTATCAGTGGAAAGGACATTTCTGAGGCCACAAGCCTCATTAAGGACGTTCGCGAATTAATAAAAATTTAATTTTACAATGACGTTAAAAAAAGTCGTATTGTATCCATTTAATACTTTTTATTCCAGAATGACATCACAACTTTTGGCGGGAAAGTGTTGGGTGGCAATCTTAACTGTACGCGAAAGTGATTCCTACAAAATTAGTTTTTGGCTGTATTGCGCGGTTGTGGAAGTTTATGTTACATTTCACATTTGTCATTTACAATTACATTTGTTTTCTTTCGTTTTGTTCAGGTTCTGGATGCGCATCTCGTTCACAAATTCAAGTTAAAGAAGTACTATTCTATCAGACATACATCAAGTCACTATCATTTCATTTTGAAAATCTACAATTAACTTTAATAACACACTGCGACAATGAAATTTGCTGCAGAACAAAAATATGTAATTGTTATGTAGTTCAATGCGCTGATGACAATAGTGAAAACCATTGTTCGCTATCACCTAAACCTTCGGAAAATGCAATTTTATCTGCACTCGGTGGTCTATTTATGTTACCGCTACGCTTATCACATTCTTTTATTTTAGGAATATTATTGCCTAATGGTGGGGGTATAGAGGAGGGGGATACTGTCACTTGGGGTAGGTATGGGAAAGTTGTAGTTGTATCTGTCCATCTATATGGGATCACACGGCATCTATTCTTCCAGTGTCCATAAGCGCTTACGTAAAGAACTTTGTATGTGCACATTCGCGTGTTTCTTATACTAGACGATGCCTAGGAAGTGTGTTAATTCACAAAATCCTTTTTGTTATGTGTGCGGCGAATTAACGAATCATCTCAAAGACATCCCAATTCTACGACCGTCGAAAATTATTTTGAATCAAAGTATTAAGTTAATATTAGAAGGTACGTGTGGGGCACCATTGAACTGTTGTTTACCTTGCTCTCGCTATTTCAGAGGCCTGATGTATGGAACCTCCCATCAGTACCATTTGCCATGCCATAGTTGTGGTGGGAACCTAAAAACCACATTAGATTGCTACTTTTGTTTAAGGAAAGTAGAGAAATCTCAAGTAAATCAAACACACAGTTTCTTATCCAAATTTAGAATTTGCAATGCGCCCAGTTCTGCATTCCGATTCTCTGCCAGTTCCAAAACTACCAACGAATGGTCACTGGAAGATGAAACAGAAGAGGGTTGTGAGAAACCAACAGATCATGGCCACGATCTTGATTACACGCCATCTGCAGCAGGGCTAGAACCACAGCCTTTGTCGCAGGCAGAATTTAACGATCTCGTAAGAGATCTAAATCTTCAAAGAGACAAGCAGAATTACTTGGGTCCCGTGTTCAATCTAAGAAAAGAACCTGTTACAACCAAACACTATATATTGTAATGACATAAATGGTCTGCTTACAAAATTAGGGATAACTCACAATCCGGGAGAATAACATCTATATTCTTCTAGGAATGCAGACTGGTTACATAAAATATTGCTGTCTCTTGTGTCACTAGGATATTACGGAAAGAAAGACCATTGTGTAGTTAAAGAGTGACGTTTGAGATAAATTTTCAATCCTGATGAAAAAATTTGTTGCATTAACCCTTGTTGGCAAAGACAATGTGCTGTTACCACCTCTCCATCCGAAATTGGGCTTTATGAAGAATTTTGTGAAAGCAATGGACAAAGTTGGCCAGGGTTTTTAATTTTTACTATCTAAATTTCCTGCGATTAGTTCTGCGGAAATTAAAGAAGGAATTTTCATTGGGCCTCAGACCCGCGACCTGATGAAATTTTTTTTTTTTGAACAGTTGTGGACGGATACTGAGAAGATACCATCACCTGCATTGAAATATGTGACAATTTCTTGGGAAACATGTTTGGGAATTACAAGGAATTGACGGAACACATGTTGGACTGTTGAAGGCTAAGGGGTGCAACATGTCTCTGAAATTACATTTCCTTCATTACCATTTGGATTTCTTACCACCTAGTATTCGAGATGTGAGTGGCGAACATGGTGTGCGATTTTATCAAGATATTGATGCCATGGAAAGTCGATGTAAAATAAGATGGTCACCAAATCTTTTGGCGAACTACTGGTGGCCACTTCTAAAAGAAGTTTTACCATTCACCTACAAACGGAATGTTTCCAGCTTCTAAACTTTAATCAGTGTTCTTGTACGGTTTTGATTATATGTTTTGTAATATAAACAATTAATTATACAAATAAGTTTTGTAACTGATCTGTATATTAATCATCAACAGATTCCTCCCATATTGATACTGGGTGTTTTCAAGTTTCTCGAAAGTGGTACATGTGGAGAGTTTTCCAGAAAAATTGGTACGTCATAGAACATTTCTGATTTCATTTTCGCAATTAGCGTAGGTGATTTAGAAATGAACAGATACTTTTATCTCGCGGCAAGACACAAATTCAAATTTCTTGCACTGTGTAATTGTTCGGGAAAAATCCACAATGTTCATAAACAGTCCAAAAAATATTCTTAATTTTTCACGGATTTGAGGAATTTTCAACACCAAGTTAACAAGAATTTTTAAATAAAGAAATATATATGATTATTTAAAAATATAAAAAAATACTATACTTTAAAAGAATTTTGATTTTTTCTTTTTGAATTTTTCTGGGCTGAATTTAAATGTTGATGGATGAATGTTGATACTAAGGCACGCGTTAAAAATATTACTTGTGTTATTCCCAATTATTTTAATGTTAGCCTTTTTAATCCAACGTATTTTCGATATCTTTTGCTTGCCAAATTTTATTAAACATTTGATGACATTTGTTACGATATAATTGGGACACGGTACACAGAAGTAAAAATTTGATTTGGTGAGCTAAGTAATATTTGGTCTTAGCTTTTAGTATATAAGTAAAGTTTTCAAGATCCACAACATTTTAGTGGCTCTTATACAGGATGAGTCGCGTCCTTTAGCATCTCCTATAACTTTTGAAGTTATTGCAATGCATTTTTCACATAAGTGCATGAGAGAATGGTGCTAATTGATGCGTTATTAATTTTAATTGTATCATTTGTATTTTACGAGATATTTGAGGTAACTTTGTTTCTCAAAATAGAACTTTTTTCGGTCTATCATGATGAACGCAAAAAGACGAACTCAATGATATACATATTTCTATTTGTTAGATAAGCAATTTTTTGAGTAATTTTATTATTTATTTTTTTTAAATTTTATTTTATTTTTTTGACTAGTGTTTATCGGATATTTTGATTGTAACAGTCGGTCACACAAGGTCACGCAGCACCCCCCGCAAGGAGGCGCTCATAACCTGTTGTTATTTGTTTTGAATATTTGGGATATCTGCGATAATGAAATTAGAACACTGACCTCCCATTAACCACACACGTTATATTTGTATCTTATATATGTTAACTACATAACAGCTTACCTACATCTAAACAGGAAGCGTCTTTCGATATTCATTTATCTCTCATTTATGTCTCACCCTCTCTCGCGCCGCCTGCCCTGTCCTCGGCCTCGCCCTGTGTCTCACGGCAACGCCCATCAACAATGACGGCCAGGTGGAGCTCAGTTTGAATTAAAATTAAGCGCAATCCTGTGCTGTAGCGCCATTTAGTAGTTACAACAAAATTAACAGTACAAAAATCTGTGTAAAAAAACACCTAATGTGCCATCTTCATGGAGATCAGGCACACGGTTCTACCGCACCGCTGCTGGCCTCTGGCAGAATATATTAGGAACCTGTCTCTTAGCGACATGCGAAACATAATGATCAAGGTGCATCTACCAGTATATTATTTAATTTATTTATTTTCTTCATTTGTGTTGTATAAATCTTTACCAAACTTTGCACGACAATGCGTCAAATCCTTAAGGAAAGCCTGTAAATATTTCGAATCTACTCTTACCTCCTTTTTGTGGAATCGATGTCGATTTACAAATCGTTGAATTCACTTTTATTAGTATAGATATATGTGTATATTCAACAGTTCAGACAATGCATGTAAATGACAACAGTTTTGCGAGTGCTCTATCATTTTAGTGGGTTTATGTTGTTGCAAAAATGTGGAAAATCTACATAAGTTTACAGATGATACACAACAAATTGATAGAAAAATGTTTAGATAAGACGTCTGAACTGCGAATTATGAAGATGGTGTTACCTGTATGTGGATACCAGTGATCTCAACCCTCTAGAGCTCACTGGTGGGCACTATTTACTTTTCTCGCTTTGAGCACAAATCCACTTTTGCCCTCGTCGTTCCGAGGGTATTATAATGCATTTATTTTCACAAAAATATGCATACAAAAAGGCATTTATTCAAACTAAAGTAAAGGTGGAAAAATCCATGTAAACAATAAAAAAAATTACATTTGAAAGGAAATATCGTAAAACTAGTGGAGGTACAACGGCACATTCTTTCTCGCATTATTGGAAAGAGTTATGTGATAATGAACTATTGCAATTCTGCGCTACTAACTCCTCTATTTCTTAAAAACGTCAAATCCAAACAAAGTACCTGTGATACATTCATTCCGAAAGCCAGGAGTAGCAATAATTTCCTACTTTTACAAATGAAGCAAACAAATTTAACTGGTACAATATTTCCAGCACATAATCTAGTAAAGAAATAATTTTACACAACCCTGCTTTGATTACACTGACGTGAGCTGTCAAGTTTTGAATACCAAAATCACCGATCAAAACTTCTTACAGTAAAGAAGTGTGTTTGTTAGTTTTACGTTAAACTTATCACCTTCCTTTTATCTATTTCATTTCTTAAGAATATTATTGACATCACAGTCATCACGACCGACAACAATGGCATGAATTCGAAGACTTGAAACCATTATGCGAAATGACAACGCCAAACCACGGCCGACTGTAGAGTCCCCGAAGTTAGAGACTTTAGTGTTGGACGTGATCCAACGAAGACATTTTCGAGAGAGACTGGTAATAGCAGCAAGGTGACCAGTAAACTGACTTTTTGGAATTCAAGTTTTTCCCCCGATTTCCCAGGTTTGAAAATATACATTTTCCAGGTTCTGTTTCGCACTTTACGACACCTTTTTCTTCTGTTCATAACTTAACCTACTATGTTACTCACGCACTTTTCCCTCCCAACCAAGTACTATAGCCCCGCTTAAAATGTTCAAGAAAGTTTCTTTAGCCGTAAAATCGATCTTGGGACTGAAGTTACCGCAGTGTTTGAGGTCCGTAATCCTTACATAGGTTTCGGAAAAATATAGGTACTATTGTAAATAACATTAGTTTTCAACACGCGAGTAAGAATTTTATAAAAAAATTGATATTCCGCTTTCAACATGACTAAACAGATCCCACGAATTTGAAGGACTACTGTAGTTCATTGACGTCCCTACTCCATTTTCAAGATTACTAAAAAAATGTTAGTTGTCTTTCGATTAATTACACAGGAATAGGGAAAGGTATGCTCATTATCGTAATATGTCCATTTTCAACAAAACTTCATAATTGTTTGATACAATCAATTTGGCAATACAATTTTAAAAAGATGATCAGTAATAGTATTTTAAAATCATAACAGTTTTTACTTCAATTTAAATTAATTTACGAGAGTTCCGTTTTTATAAATAATATAATTTATATAAATAATAATATAATTTTTATAAAATATAATATAAACTAGTACTAATAATTTTTGCACTTTCTATTGCATGTTCTGAAACCCACCTAAACTGGTTGTGGATATAAAGGACGGACCCAGCCCAGGCACGAATCTTTGAAGACTTTCTTTTTCTCTCTTTTTCTATTATTATTGATTTTTAATTTTAGTCTTCTTACACTACCATCTATAAAATTAATTAGCATTTCATGATATTGTATTTAGTACAAGAATTGAATTGAATTTTAATTTATGTCTTTCATTTAATTTTTAGAAATACCTGTATTGTGCATTGTATGATTATATACATATCCTGACTTGTCATACATGGGATATTCTGTATTTATGTGCCAAATATATTATTATTATTATTATTATTATTATTATTATTATTATTATTATTATTAATTTGTCAAAATCGCAGCTCCTCGAGTCGAGCCAGATCGATCAGGGAATATCCATTTTGAAAGAAATCGTACATATGGCCACGTATGGTTTAGGCACAATAGTGGTGTTCACGAAGAGACGGATGTTTAAAAAAATCTTTA
The DNA here is from genome assembly GCA_038098605.1 of Gryllus longicercus. Taxonomy (NCBI): domain Eukaryota; kingdom Metazoa; phylum Arthropoda; class Insecta; order Orthoptera; family Gryllidae; genus Gryllus; species Gryllus longicercus. The sequence continues at coordinate 609,474 of JAZDUA010000177.1, forward strand.
TCAGTATCAGGGGATCCCAAAACGAGTATTTCTGTTGAAATCTCCAAATCGATTTTCTGCATCATTGCATCTTCTTCTACACTATGTATATTACTCTATATATACATACGTATAAGAGAAAGTAAAAATCTGCAGTTTCTGTAAGGAAGCAAATACATAACTCAAGAGCAAAAATGTCTACTTTTCAAAAGTTTCTTACAATGCTTTTTTTAAATTTAATTTAATTTTAACTTTTATTCATTATTCAACTATTTAAAGTTAAAATGTTGGGAACAGATTCTGGAACTCAAGAAAACTTGCACAAATTCTCCCCAATATGTCACATACAGTTTTTGTTGGTCTTTGAGTAAATCAATCAAAAACGTTGGTAGTAGGTCCAAGAGTGAAGCCTGCCAATGTTAAAATATTGAGTTTCTGGTTTGCTAATAATATTCAATTTCAGTTCTGTGCTTTTCTCACTTATACATTTTTTCCCCTTCAGTCCCCTGAGAAAAAAAAAATGAGAAGTTTTACTGTATTGGTTGAGACTGGAAAGTGCAACAAAATGAACTGCAGGATGTCTCTCAAAATACATACCCTGTATGTTCATTGCTTTAAAGAGCCTATTCTGAGGAGCAATGGATGTGCTTTCATGAGGACATGTAACATTTTGAATGTCGCTACCAGGGAACCTACAATGAACACATGATAGAAGAATATATTTGATGCCATATTTGTGAAAGTGATATGACATACTCTCACAAAACTACTTATTTCTAGCTCCTTGTCTTCAGTTTGTAGAATTTTGGTTAAAATATACCATTTGATATATAATGTTCCCTTCTTATTTAAAGAAATATAAACTCGAAAATTTGCACATTTCCTTAACAACTACACAAATTTCAACTTTTTGTTCTCCTGACCACAAAAGCGAAGTTCTTGCAGAGAAATAATGTTTTTTCATATTTTTATGATAGAACCAATTAGAAAATGATATTGATAATACAGAAACAAAAGTTCTGTTACATAGTATAATCAATTAAAATCCAAAAGAACTACGCTATGAAGTAGGTCAATCAAATAACATCAGAAGGAATAGCAAAGGCACAATGCAACGAAAAATAATTGGGTACTGTACTAACTATTTAAACTAGAGCTAAAATAGCTTGAAATGAACTAAGCAATAAGTACTGTAAAAGTGAAATAAGTAGACGAACAAACATAAAATTATGGAAAGAATAGAGCAAGTCACTCGAAGCAACAACAAACAATCACCATCCAAGTAGTATATGGTTTTCAGGTTGGTGGAATGACTGGAAGTCTTCATTTTTATGTTGCAAACAAATATACAACATGTCACATTTAGCAATATTATGGAGTGCGTCATGTAATTCTAATAACGTTACCAACACAAATACTCAATGAGTAGAGACAGAATTTCCATGCACTATCAAATTCTAAAATATGTATACAAACATACATTATCAAATAGCCAAATATGCACAATGCATAACAAGAATTGTCAAAACATGCACAATCAAATTTGAGTTTACTGTATTTCTTATTTTATTGCCTTGTAAAATAATTAAAAATTTTCTCATTTTCACTGTCAAATTTCTTGTTTTGTCAGAATCAAACATTTTTAAATGAAAAAAATTCTTTCTATGACAAGTCATAATTGGAGCATACTTCAAGATGAAATTTCAGCCAATGTGAGGTCAAATTTTATGATTTTTCACCACAAATTACATTTTTTACATTTTGGGGAAATTTCAAATCAGAATTCGAATTTAAGATTTATATAAATTCTTCCTGCAAAAAAAACACACAACTTTAAATAGTAATTCCAATGACATTTTAATGTCTTTAACAAATTTTAATGAGTCCATGAAAGGTAAACCTGCTGTTTCTAATTTCTGAATTGCAGTTTTACAAAATTTGATTTTATATATTATGTTAATTTTTTTATATCACGGTCTTTAAAACTTACTTTATTTATTCTTTGTATGCAAGCGGACTGAGAGTCTACTCTGATTATTTTCTTACCCATTATCAGATGAAATTGAGTTACAGCTTCCTGTATCATTATCATTTGTTACTTAATCGCTTGGTATTGATTCGTTTTGCGATTGTGCCACACAGCGCATGTACCCCTTTCACAACCATAGCACCCTTCAGGAGACCTATCAATAATTATGTTATTTATACAAAATTGGCAATAATTTTAAATTTCATAAATTATGAAAAAATAGCTTTAGAAAATTTTCTAATTGCTACAAACCGGTATACGTCAAAATAAGCAGTATTAATTGAAAAAATGTCCAAACATGCATTATGCATGAATTTCTTCTCAAAAGTACCAAAACATCCAAACACTCACAGAAATAGTATGCATTTTAAAAATGAGTATGCCATGAAAAATATATTTACAAAGTTTGAAAGCTCTACGAAGCGTAAATAAAAACGCATTTGCTTGGAAATCCTGTCCTTATCTATGACACTTATGAGTACATATCCCTTTCAAACATTAACATTTTTTGTTTTAGGTTACAGAGCATTGATTTTAAGGTGACCAGAACGGTACTTATTTTATTCCGACCTTAAACAAATGAAACTTGTGCAATTTGTGTCGATTTTTTTTTTTTTTGCTCAATTGAATTAATATCAATTTTTTATTCATTATCGCACAATGAGTAAATTGCAACAAAGTCAGGAGAAAAATAAAATTAGTGTTGAAGGAAAATTCCAAACTTTTAACATTGAGCAGGTTCTGTGAAAGAAATGAGAAACTTGGCTCACAATATGAGGCAACAATCAAATCCACAAATATCCACTTTAAAAAAAAAATGAGTTAGTGGCTGTTTCATAATATATAGAATAGTTCCTACAGTATTTTAAGTCCTTTTCTGGCAGATAAAATCATGTCACATGAAATTTAATTGCTGAAATACTGAGTTTCAAAGCAAACAAGAATATGTCGACAGGTGAATTTCAATCAAACATGTCTGTTCAACCAATAGAAAGGCTCCTATTTTGTCGAATGACGTACAAAAGGCAAATCAATTTTTACTCTTTGCATTGTTGGTGCTAAATCAAACAAACCAATCTTTACATCAACACTTGCAACTTGCAGCCAGGGGTGCAACAGAAGTTCATCTGCACTGCTACATTTCTTGCAATCCATGGAGTGTACTGCAATCCCAAGATTGAAACTGTTCTGTGATGGATGCGGCAGACAGAATAAGAACAATTTATTTATTCACACTTTTTGGTAGAGTGGAGAAGTTGCTATAAAAACACCCCTCCCTAGCAACAAAAGAAGAGCACTATGATTTATATGAGACTATTGGTGAAGTACGTAAGCTACGAGAATTAGTCACTGATTGATGCTAAAAGTTTATTCAACCACTTTAAAAACATTAAGATGATCTCTGAGGAAATGCGAATTTCCATTAAGAAAGAGAAACGCACAAACAATTGTAATCATGAAATGCTATTTGTTAAAGTTGAAGCAGAACAACATTTCAGATTTGAAAGTGAAATATACAAAAGTACTCAGAAAAGGGTTGGCTGTCAGCAATTTCTTTCTCAATTCCTGTAATAATCTTGCCACTTAGAAATGCAGTAAAAGCAGCAAAGAAGAAGGATATAGAGTCCTTGCTAGTTACAATATAAGGGCACGACTGGGAAAAATGACTCTGTATCCTGGTATAAGACCATTTTGGAGGAAGGTTCATATGATGACAAAGATGATGATGAAGAAGAGCGATCTAATGAATGTGGCTGTTAAGAGCTGACATTGGACTGCATATTTAAAATTGTTTCTGATGCCTTGAAAGTCATTTTATTGTATTATTTTAACAATAAAGAAGTGGTAAACATCAAGTCATTTTCTTTGAATCAAACAAAAGCAAACATGTCCATTGCACGTTCAATCGAACAGTGATATGTTCATTAAATCCAATCAAATAAGAACATGTCTACTTTTAAAGCTGTAATTACAAGTTTGTTTACCTTATTAGATTTGAAATCATTATATTAAATAGGTTAATATAGCTGAATGAACCCATATTAATATTCAGAACAAAATTTCAATATAGGATATTAAGAAACACTGTCTTCACAAATGCCCACTGAATGGTTAAGGTGGAATGTGTGGATTTGGTTAACACCATCTAACAGTTTCTGAATGCATAATTTGAACCTGTATCTTCTTAACAGTTCATTACAAAATAAGTTTTAAGTAGATTATTTTGGCAAAAGCCATAAAATAGTGTATTTTGGGCCCATTTTTACAAAAAAGTACCTATATATTTAAAACTTATTTCATTAGACTGAACAGAGATGAAAAAAAGCATTATGGTAACTGAAAACATCCTTACAAGAGTGGTACAATTTCCAACTCAAGTTCGGAAAAATGAAAGTAATGGAAAATCATTATCATACAAAAAAATTAAAATCCAAAATATCTTGTGAATTTCCCCATTTAAAATGCCAACAGATTTTGACAGTTAACTCGAGCACAGCTACAGTCATTAATATTTAATTGGACAAAACAATGTATTTCCTTTAAGACAGCAACAATAATCTTTAAAAAATCTACATTAGATTTTAATGAAAATTGTTCTTGGAAACTCATAAATTAGAACAGTAAAAATGGTTTCTTAAAAACACAAAAACAGTAACATTGAACTATTTTATTTAAAATTTAAATACCATTACAAATATTCCCATAATAAATTTAGAAATTCTATTATTTACTAGTGCTGTCCGGTGTAGAACATATACATTTGTTGAGAAGACCAGACAGATCTTTTAATCTATCAAGATAATAATCTGGCACCCATTTTCGCACTTCGGGGTCATCAGATTTCTGCCACTCGTGTACTTCTTCAAGACTTGTAACTCCAGTTAAAACCAGAAGAGTTTTAAAGCCACATCTCGTGCCTAACAAAATATCAGTATTTCCCCTGAAACAGGAAAGTGGATAACAATTAGGATCTTCATATTACCTGTTTTTGTTTTCCTATTTTGAAGGTCGTCTTTTATTATAAATGTGAAAAACCAAAGGGCTCAATACATTAATGAAAATGAGTTTTTAAAAAAACTTTGTTTGAAAGCCATTTAAAACAAATAATCTTCTAAAACATGTACTAACACTTAAAAAAATTATTAGACAGTAATTTTATAATAAGTACACATAAAGAAGCAATTTCAAATACTATAAGAACAACAAGAAAAGTACCTGTCTCCTATCATCAATGTCCTTTTTGGATCAACATTGTGATGTTTGATCAGAACTTCACGTAAAAAATCATTTGGTTTGCCAATTTTGACAGCATTTCTACCAGCACATTTTTCAACTGCTGCTACTATGCATCCTGTTCCTGAAATATTTGCACAAGTACATGAACAACTGAAACAATAAGCAAGAAATCAACAAATTTGAAGATTCAGTTGAATAAACAGTATTACCTGGCACTACATTCTCAGTGTTCATAGGAAATCTCTCATCAGTATTTGTGGCAATAAAAATACAATTGGGATCTTTCAGATAGCTACATGCTTTTAGCATTTTAACAAAATTGTAATGTAAATCAAATCCAATAACAACTGCTCTAATTTCAGGATCCTTTTTGAAACCTCCCACGAGGTCTACCAACCCAGTATTAACCACATCTGGCTAAAAAAAATGTGACAAGTTAAAGCAAGTCTACATGCCAAGTTATTTACAAGTTCTAAGTATTTACCCCAATTTCAGGATGCGTTATTCCCACTTTCTGCAATTCTTCACAAAGTCCTTTTTCACCAATTACATAAGCTTTTCCTTTAAAACCAATTTCTTGGAAGTAACATGCTGTGAGGTAAGAAGTGCATAATGCCTCATCCTAAATACAAATTAATTAAAGTGTTCTTTGTAAAAGGCATTTCATAATATGCACGTGTTGTATCTTCACTGACCTGTGAAGCAGTGAAACCCATTTTTTCTAACTTTCCAAGAAATTCATTTCTATTTTTCGTACTGTTATTTGTTACAAAATATACTTTTTTGCCCATTTTTCGTAACAAATCAATTGTTTCTGGAGAACCATCTATAACGAAATTTTCAAGCCATAAAACACCTAAAATGAAGAGAACAAGTATTTATTATTACTCTAAACAAGATGTCAGTGAATTTAGACTATGTATATTAATCACCTACCATCGCAATCAGTAAGAATGGTGTCAATAGATTGCATGAGACTTACAAATTCTTCAAAAGGCAAAGATGATAACAATGTTGCGGACATTTTCAATTTTTAATGAAATTAGTGATAATAGGGCACAACTATCTCCTAACAAAAATACATACAGGTCTACAGATCGTCACTGAAACTTCCAAAAACCTCAAAAATTAACCTCTTGGTGACACGCCAGTTTTGACCTTCTGCCAGTAGACTACTTTTGTCGACTACTGTACTAATTCACGCTATTCACTACCGAGGGACTACACTACTAGATGGAGCTGGCATCAGTGTTTCTCGATATATCGCGAAGTGTCCTATATCACAGTATAACTGTTATATTGTGCCTGTATTGTCTCTATAGTATTTGATTGAAAGTACGAGGTGGTTGTTGGTAGCATTGTAAATTGGTATGCCTAGTTGGACCTAAGTATCTCAACGTTCCGTTAGATTCAGCGCTTGATGAGGACTATTAGTAGGGAGCTCGTATATCAAGAAAACTTGCGCGAGTCATACTTGGGTTCACTTCAAGCTACTATGGCATAAGACAAAGGAAGTATATGGCATGGCATGTCGAATAAGACGCATAATGCCGTGCAATATTCCATCTTGAAGATAGGCCCTCACGCGCCAAAAAATAAAAATCCAAGTATAGATGTGTCATGATCGCGAACGTATGCAGCAGTGCTTGCAAATACTATAGAGACTATAGTATTTGGTGCTTGTGATTATGCGTCATCTTGTGGCACGTCTGAGAAAGAAATGCCGTGAGATCGTGAAGACGGGGATTTAAGTGCCACGTTTTAAAAACCTAAGTATAGTGAAAACGTAATATACTTCGTTTTTTTTTAACGTGGCGCCTCTTCCGGCTTCCAAGGCCTGTCTTCACGATAGATAAAAAAATATTTTTTGGGGCGGTTGACATAAGTATACAACCATATAGCAAATTGCATTCCAAAGAAGATTCAAAATTGAAAACTCTTCCATTCTAGCATTAAAATATTCCTTAAGTTTTCAAATAATGTACAGTGCAATGCCATAAGCGGTGTCACACTTACCACATTCACACAAACCTGAATTGACAAATTTGAATCTATTCAAACTATGATTTAATAATGAAAGGCTTGATTTTAATCTATTAATGACAACAATTTATTTTCTAGTTAATTTGAAGATCTCAAACCATATTGATAGTATTCTATAATAATGTAAGAAATAAGTACTATCTGCCTTTAGAGCGTCCAATATTTTCAATATTTGCAACGTAATTTTGAGTACAAACCTCCTTGTTTACAGCAACATCAGATACCGAAATATGGAATGGGTAAACCACACTACCTTTTGTGGCTAATTTAGCTTCTCTATCAGCATTCTCATTTCAATTTATACCAATATGTGCAGGAATCCAAGTTAAACAAATTTTGAGATTAATCTGTCTTGTATGTTCACATATTTTTTTTTATTTTTAAAATAATGTATTAAATAATGTGTAAAATAAATAATTGATTTTAGTTCCGTTTCTATTCGATAGAGAAACCCAGACACTCCGAATCAGAGAGGATGAAGTAATTTTAAATTCAATATACAGTATGTATTACTCGCGCAACTTTTCTTGAACGATGACCTTGATCCCCCTCCCTTGTGCAAAAACAGTTGAAGGCAAAAGCTCGCAGCGGGCACTGATGACAACCTTCCAAGCATTAAGACTTCGTTGGCGCGAAACAGAAGCTAGTCAAAGCCAGTTGCTTTCATAGTGCAGAACCCCTGTTCAGATTTGTCAGTATCGAAAGAAATGGCTGTCAGGTCCAGGTCCTTCAAGGGAGTCAACTAAAACTCCCGAAAAAGTTAAGCACAAGATGCAGTTTTGACTTTCATTTCACAGACGTTGGCATTACTTAAAATACTCTAGTGGCCGACTTTGTAACTAATACCCCCACTCCACCTGAAATCGTCAATCCATCGTTCAAGAAAAGTTGCCCGAGTAAAACCACTGTTATTCGTATAGATATGGCTGGGATACAATAAAAGGACACATGAGTTCGACAGTACGATAAATCAAATTTATTGTTCGTTCTGGAGAATGTCAGTCATAATGTCAACAAAATATAAAAAACAGTCTTACAGCAACTAAAGAACATAGACAATAAAGAGCTATGAAACAATAATACATCAGAAACTAGTATCATTACAATTAGTACACTTGAATAATTCACAATACATATTCAACTCAGAAACGGCTCTAATATTTTGTGGGATATTCTCTTGCTTTAATAACTGCCTGACATCTGCGTTGCATAGATCGAACAAGACGACTGTATGTTTGCAAACTGCATTTCATCCGTGCCTCTGCTATTAACTTTTTCAAATCCTCCTTGCTGGATACATTCGCTTTACGAACATTCTTCTTCACAATTGCCCAGATATGTTCTATCGGGTTCGGAATTTGTGTTGGCGTCTTATGTTGCATTAGCACTTTCCCTATCAACCTTCCTTATTAATTCCTGCAGTATGCTTGCTATCGTTATCTTGTTGGAACATGTCAGCTGCCGACATATCCAACTTTGCAGCACTTTGTTTCACATTTGTTCTGAGAATGTTGTTGTACACCAGCTTGTCCATAATACCATCAATGAAGGGCATTTTGCCGATTCCTCTGGATGACATACACCCCCAGATCATTAATGACCCATCCCCGTGCTTCACTGTGTATTAATGGCGTCATTGTCAGCATTTGCTTTTTTCCATACTCTGTGAATGCCATTTGAGCCGACAATATTTATCTTCGTCTCATCTGACCAGTAGGACGATGTCCCAGAATTTTTCGTCCTTCTCGACGTGTTCTTTTGCGAACTGTAAAATCTGTAGCCGTATTATTCTTACTAACATAAGGCCTTTTTCTAGGAACTCAGCCGTGTTACCCATACTTGTACAACACTTTGAATGGTAGATGTACTTATACTTTCACCAGTCATGTTTTCAACTCGAGATTGCAGGTGCGGTTCTCTTAAAGTGGGTGTTCGTGCAATCTCGCTCACGATGATGCGCTCATCTCTCTTGTTCAGCTTCTTTTTCTTCCCATTTCTCTTTGCATTCTTGATAGAACCTTTATACCTAAATTTGTTTACTATATACTGAACAGTGGAGTGTGATCTGTTCACCACTTTTCCAATCTTCCTGAGGGAATATCCTCTTAATACCAAGTTCACAATGACACTCTTAAGATCCGCACTCAGTTCCATCGTCTTCGTCATATTCACGTTTTCAACTTCACGATCTTGTCACGGACGTCACGAACCTTTTCACGAGGACAACACTGTTCTACTGATAAAACTCCAAGAGTTTTTTGTGCAGTTTTGTGAACGCACAGAAAGGGCAATGCACGCTCACGCCACCGCGATGAGAGCATTCCTACCCTTTCGGGCATCTATGGCCAATCCTGCAACACGAAGAAAAACAGAAGGTCAAAAATGACTTTAGCCTTCTGGCGCGCGCATTGCGTGTTTGGAAATACTAAATTTATGTTTCAAGTCTCATTTCTCACATTCGCACATTTTCGACGTGCAGATTAAATGTAAGTGGGCTGTCTAATGTGACACCTAAATATTTAACATGTTTTGCCCAATTAATCGCGTCTTCGCATAGCGTGAGCGGCCTTGGCCGCGTGAATCGCAGTCTCCGTGAGAAGAGTACAGCTGCAGCTGCTTACTCACATTGACTTTGACCCGCCACAGCTTCAGCCACTCCTGGATCAGTAGTAAATGTTGATCCAAGTCCTTCTGGAGAAGCTCGATCTTTTCAGATAAAACTCATAGAGCCCTTTGTGCAGTTTTGTGAAAGCACGGAAAGTGCAATGCACGTTCACGCCACCGCGTTGAGACCATTCCTACCCTTACGGGCCTGTATGGTCAATCCTGCAACATGAAGAAAAACAGAAGGTCAAGAAATGACTTTAGTCTACCGGCGCGCGCATTGCGTGTTTGAAAATACTGTTTAGGTTTCAAGTCTCACTTCTCTGTTTCGGATTACTATTCTGATAAAACTAATGTGCTCTGACTGCCTTTTATATCGAAAGTCAGACTACCAGGTTCACGTGTACGAATAAGATTGGTACATAATTTCCGCAGCCTACTAACCTTTTCATTCCTGTTTCATATTTCTTTAGCTTAGGTTGGCAGTATGATTACAATTGGTAGTGGGTATGATGTCAGGGAACAAATGCACATCGCAGTCCGCTCATAACCAAGTCTGTGCTAGAATCACCACAAAACCGACTGGGCACTTCAGATCATCCATTGAACCACCAGTATACAGAAGAGTAGATTTCTTCACAACACCATCTGGAAGGCTGAAAAAGTGATCCATAACGAAGACATTTAGGCAGAGAGAAGTTGCAATCTCCCTACTAATATCAAGGTTAACAATTAATTTACTACTCTACAAAATTATCTTTCTCATAACACGGGGCACGATCAAATTTCTTAACGCTGGTACAAGAATGGATAATTCATCACAACCTAGCACTAAGAAAGATTTCTCATTATTTTTCTTATGTAAGACTTAAAACGTTTGAGTCATAGTTTATCTTAAACAGAACATCAATCAAATAATTGTTTTTAAATTGAAAACATCTAGTCAAATAATTCATACGCAAAATAATTAATCTTGCCTTCAGTAAATGTTCCCCTTGTTGTGCAAGAATTACATTCGTTGATGCAATTCTTAACTATTTAAATGGTTCTCTTTCTAAATTTACTCACTAGTATTTTGCAAAGTTAACAAGCCAAAAGGCTGCACATTTGATCCCTGAACGAATCAGTGCTCTATATATTAGCAACAGAGTACAGGGGTCTGCTCCCCATCATGTTCCACATACACATCCCATAATTCGAAGGCCCATATCACATTTTTATGATACTAAAAATGTGCTCTTTCCACTGCAAAGTGATCCAGGATAGTGGCCAAGAAAGCAGCTGAAGGAGACCTATGAATAATTATGCAAATGAAAAATATAAAATGTATAAACTAGGAAAAGGGCTCTTCTTTCCAAATATTGGCTCAATAATTCTACAGCATTCTCTAGAATATTGATGGCATCTTCTACTGAATCAATTACTGCATACAAAGCAATATCACCTGCATATTTGAACATGAACACATCACTTGGTAATAAATCTTCAAGTGGGATCATGTTAAATGGATCATTTATAAACTCTAGGCGTCTTTCAGATATTATGTTGAAAATGAAGTGAATTTGAAATGCCTAATTCAATCAGGTCCTGAATTAATACTGAAGGACGAGCACAATCGAAAGCCCTTTTGATATCTTAAAACAATGTAGGTAGATCTATTTTTTATAAAATTAGTGATAAATCTCAGAAACTTGGATAGACAAATTATCAATGAGGATTTTACCTTTCGGAAACCAAATTGACACTAGCTAATTAGTTGGTTATGCTAAAGCCACCTTACTAATCTATCGTTAACCATTCTCTGTAAGAGTTTAAGCACGGCCGACTACACAGTGTAGAGGCGTTCACCTTTGTTCTTGCCTTTTGGAATAAAGAGTAATTTATATTTTTTGCTATTTTCTGGAAACTCATTTTCAAAAATAACATCATAATAGATGTCCAAAAGGACTTTAAAGAATATTTCTGGCAATCGTTTTCGAACTTCGTGTTGGAAATATACATTTATATTGTAAGGTTGAAGATTGTGAACATGTCGACAGTGTCGCCATCTGCGTCTAGTATATTATTGGAAATGTACTCTATATTGAGAGATTGAGGTTTGTGAACGCGCCGACACTGTCGTCATCTGTTTTTTGGTATGTAAATGAATGATCATATTCATTCGTCCTTTTTGTCTTACTGTGCAGCAATGTAGTGTTTGTAAAAGACCGTAAAAGACGTTCAATAAGTTTTTATGTATATGTATTTTGTTATAAATAAAAGTGAAATGCAGTGTAGTTCTCAAGAGTTAATTTAACATGGTAGCAGAGCGTGGTTTCCGGATGCAGATGAATTGCTGAAGAGGTTATATTGGAGTTCAGCCCAGTGTCCGTCGATTCGAGGAAGTTTGCGACATGGACGACCTGAACATTCCAGCTTTTGATGGAGAGGACTACGCAAACTGGAAAACGAGGTTAACTATCTATTTGAAATTAAAAAAATCTTGCTTACTTTATAAAATCATTCAAAAATTCCAACCCAACTAAGGAGATGGTTTTTAACGTTTGATAACTGGTTTCAATACCTGGCTCCAGTTGGGAGAACGTTCCTTTACTCAACACGTTGAGATATGTCTGCCTTCCACAACAAGACAAATATCAAAAGACTACCATCTGTAGCTGCAGCATACCAATAATGTGTGGATCAGCTGCTGCATAGACATGAGGCCCCTGTCCATCTTCAACCTCTTTCACAATTGAGCGGAAACACTTATGCGGAGGACGTTAAGGAAGATAAGGCCAGAGGAGCATCAGAAGACGAACTACAGAGAAGCTCAGAACTTTCCAAGGATCATGAGAGCAGCACGGGACGGCCAGAGATCCCGTTCCCAGAGATTTGAGAAGCAGAGGATATCAAAACGCAGCATAAACCAGTTATATTAAAGAGGACCAGACGTCGCTAGCTCTCTACAGAGAGTAGATAGTGTTGTGTGTAATAGTGACAAAGCTTTGCGTGAACAACTAGCAAGGAATGTCATGCGTGTGGTAGTGAATGTAGTATTGTAAAGTGCTTCTTATTCACGATTATCTTGCCCCGCGTTGGGCAGACATTTTGTAACGTGCATTAACATTGAATGTTGTTGGAAATATACATTTATATTGTAAGGTTGAAGTTTGTGAACATGTCGACAGTGTCGCCATCTGCGTCTAGTATATTATTGGAAATGTACTCTATATTGAGAGATTGAGGTTTGTGAACGCGCCGTCACTGTCGTCATCTGTTTTTGGTATGTAAACGAATGATCATATTCATTCGTCCTTTTGTCTTACTGTGCAGCAATGTAGTGTTTGTAAAAGACCGTCAAAGACGTTCAATAAGAGTTTATGTATATGTATTTTGTTATAAATAAAAGTGAAATGCAGTGTAGTTCTCAAGAGTTAATTTAACATGGTAGCAGAGCGTGGTTTCCGGATGCAGATGAATTGCTGAAGAGGTTATATTGGAGTTCAGCCCAGTGTCCGTCGATTCGAGGAAGTTTGCGACATGGACGACCTGAACATTCCAGCTTTTGATGGAGAGGACTACGCAAACTGGAAAACGAGGTTAACTATCTATTTGAAATTAAAAAAATGCCATGAGGTGACCACGAGGTCGAAGCGAGAAGAAGACAAGGACGTAGAATGGGAAGAACAGAACCTGAAGGCGATGCATTGCATTTTTAGTGCAATTACTAACAAGCAGCTAGAGTTCGTGAATGATAAAGTAAGTGCTTTCGAGGTTATGAAGAAGTTTGACGAGCTATACTCCAAAGAGTCAACAGCGTTGCAGATTGTCTGCAGGAACAAACTAGATGGACTCAGATTAAAGAATTACAGCGACATAAATGAATTCTTCACTGTGTTTGAGAAATACATAAACGAACTGAAGTCAGCCGGGGCCAAGGTAAGCGAAGAAGAGAAACTAAATTACATGCTCAAAACGCTGCCCGAGTCACTAAGTTATATCGGAGATCTAGTGGATGTTTTGAAGAAGGAAGACCGGACTGCGGAGTACGTGAAGGCAAAAATAAGGATGAAGAGCATCAAGGAGAACCAGGACAGTGAGGGCGTAAAATCAAATGCATTCATCTCGGAGAAGAGACCTAGTGCGAGCGGCCAAAAAGTGTGCTACGGATGTGGTAAACCAGGACACTTCAAGAGGGAATGTCGACAAACTGAGAATCATCGAGGTTCCCGGGGACGTGGCGGAAGAGCACGAGGTAACTATGGAGGTTATGTCAACCAAAGTTATGAAAATGGACATCGCGGAGGCAGAGGAGGACCACGTGGGTCCAGAGGCGGTCGCTATGGTCACGACCGATCTTACCGACAGAACGAGCAAGGAGACCGACATTACCGACAGGACGACTATGGTGGTAGGAACCGTGGAGAACAACAGTTTTATCAGAATGTAAGTGGCGCAAGCAGTTTCGTGACAGAGGTCTTCGCCAAGGAAGTAAACAGTGTAACACAGGATTCAGGTCAGATTGAAATAATTGGTTGTTAGATAGCGGTTGTACAGATCATATAATTAATAACGAGGAATATTTTTCTAAATGCGTAACGTTAAAAGAACCGATTAATGTAAAAATCGCGAACGGAAAGATTTTAACGGCAACTAAAGTTGGTAATGTAATTAGCGATTTTTTAGTGTTTGACAGATTAGAACGAGTTGAAATGAAAAATGTATTTTACATTAAAGATCTAGATAGGAATTTAATTAGTTTTTCAAGAGTCACAGAGAAACATGATATTATTGCAAAAGGCATCAGCGCAAAAGTTTTTAGTAAAGATAGGGGTTTAATTGCAGTTGCATGGAAACAAGATAGGTTATATAAAGTGACAAGTGTGATCAACAAAGGGGAATTTAATGTAAACTTCTGCAATAAAGAAAATATGACAATAAAGGAAAAGTGGCATAGGATACTGGGGCACGTAAATTTCAATTATTTAGATAAAATTTGCAAACATCAATTAGTAGATGGAATCCCTCAAAACGTCGAGTCTGAACCTATGAAATGTAAAGTGTGCATAGAAAATAAAATGCATAATGTTCCTTTTAAAAACAACAGAAATAAGGCTAAAGAAATCCTAGAAATTGTTCACACAGATCTAAATGGGCCACATTCAACAGTAGGTATGCATGGTGAAAGATACTTTGTTTCTTTTATTGATGATTATAGTAAACTTGCACGCGTTTACACAATTAAAACTAAAGACCAATTATATGATTGTTTAGTTGGGTATGTAAATGAGGTTGAAAATCTTACTGGGAAAAGGATTAAGAAGTTGCGGTGTGATAATGGAAAAGAATACATGAATAATAATATATATCAATACATCAAGGAAAAGGGGATTGTTTTAAATGCGTGCCCGCCATATGTGCATGAGTTGAATGGAACTGCTGAGAGGTTCAATAGGTCAATCATGGACATGTCAAGATGTTTATTAGCCGAAGCAAAAGTTAACAATAGGTTTTGGCCAGAAGTAGTTTGTGCTGCCGCGTATCTGAAAAATAGATGTCTTGCAAATACCGCAGAATTGAAAACTCCTTATGAAATATTTTTTGGAGAAAAGCCTAATGTCACACATTTAAAATTGTATGGAAGTAGAGTCTTTGTAAGGGTGCCAGAACAATTGAGAAAGTCAAAATGGGATAGAAAAGCAGATTTGGGAGTTCTGTTAGGTTACAGTGACGTTGGATATAGGGTACTCATAAATAATAAAATTGTTGTGGCCAGGCATGTAGAGGTTGTTGAAGAAAATATTAGATGTGTAGGTTTAAAGGATAATGGTTCCGTGAGTAAAAGATTAGATGAATCTGGGTGTGAAAATTGGGAAACTGGGTCTGAAGATAACAGCGAGGACGAAGAAAGGTTAGTCGAAATCGAATCTCCAAAAGCAGCGCTAAAGGAAAAAACAACAAGGTCGGGTAGAGTGGTTAAAACTCCACAACGCTATAGGGATGATAATACAAGTAACTTTATTTATATTAACGTATGTAGTGCAGATAGCCCGGTTAGTTTTGAGGAGGCGATTAATAGCAATGAATCGAAAAGCTGGAGTCAAGCTATGGATAGGGAAATTGAATGTTTGAAGAAAAATGACACATGGGAGTTAGTTAGTAAGCCAGAGGGCAAAGATCTTATAGATGTTAAATGGGTTTTTACTAAAAAGTTTGATAATAGGTACAAAGCAAGATTAGTTGTTAGGGGATTTCAACAAAAGGAATGTGTTGATGATATATATGCACCAGTAGCTAAAATGCAAACTTTGAAGATTTTACTGTCATACTGTTGTCATTTTGGTTTAATTATTGAACAAATGGATGTAGAAACAGCCTTTTTAAATGGCGAAATCATGTCAGAAGTTTATGTTAAACAATCTGAAGGCTACGAAGACGGCACAAATCGAGTGTGCAAATTGATGAAAGCACTGTACGGTTTACGAGAAAGTCCGAGAGCTTGGTATGAGTGTTTAGATACTTTCTTGAAAAGTTTAGGATTCCAAAGAAGTGAATATGATTATTGCCTTTATGTTTTGCGAAAAAGTAATGTCCTGATTTACTTGATAATTTTTGTTGACGACTTGCTCATTTGTTGTGTAAAGAAAAGTCGAATTAAAGAAATCAAAAATTTGTTGTCAAATAGATTTAGTATGAAAGATTTAGGTGAGGTTAAAAGTTATTTAGGAATTGATATAAATTACGAATACAAGAAAAACAAAATGAGCTTGAGTCAGGAAAATTATATTAATTCATTAGCCGAAAAATACAAGATTAAAGACTCAAAATTATATGCTACACCGATGGAAGTTAACTTGAAATTAGAACCAACTCAGGAATTGCGTAATGATATAAAGTATAGAAATTTGATTGGTGCGTTGTTATATATTAGTTCAGGAACAAGGCCAGATATCAGTTATTCTGTTAATTATTTGAGCAGGTTTCAGAATTGTTATGACGGCACACACTATAAGTATTGTCTGAGAATCTTAAAATATCTGTATTTGACAAGAAACCTGAAATTGAATTATTGTAAAAACGAAAATGCAAAAGTTCTTGATTGTTATGTAGATTCAGATTGGGCAGGTGACAATATAGATCGTAAATCTACGACAGGTTATGTGATCCGTATGTTTGACAATGTTGTATTTTGGAAGTCTCGCAAACAATCAAGTGTAACAAAAGCTTCGACGTATGCAGAGTATGTTGCGCTATCAGATGCTGCGAGTGAAGTGAAATTTCTAAAAGATGTAATGAAAATTTTTGATTTGAATTTTGATGAACCGATTGTAATGTACGAAGACAACTCAGGAGCATTGAGTATCGCTAAATATGGTAACTTTACAAAAAACTCAAAACATATTGAAGTCCATTATCATTTTGTCAACGAGTTGTATATGAATGGTTTAATTGATATAGTCAAAGTAAATACTGATGATAACATGGCAGATATTTTCACGAAAGCTTTGTGTAAAGACAAGTTTGTGTATTTTAGGAATATGATGAATATTAACTGAATTTAAGATAGTATGTATATAAATGTAAGGAGGCGTGTTGGAAATATACATTTATATTGTAAGGTTGAAGTTTGTGAACATGTCGACAGTGTCGCCATCTGCGTCTAGTATATTATTGGAAATGTACTCTATATTGAGAGATTGAGGTTTGTGAACGCGCCGACACTGTCGTCATCTGTTTTTTGGTATGTAAATGAATGATCATATTCATTCGTCCTTTTTGTCTTACTGTGCAGCAATGTAGTGTTTGTAAAAGACCGTAAAAGACGTTCAATAAGTTTTTATGTATATGTATTTTGTTATAAATAAAAGTGAAATGCAGTGTAGTTCTCAAGAGTTAATTTAACACTTCGAAATATGTTTTGTCCATACCTGATGATGATTTAATATTGTCAAAGGCATTAGTTAGCTCTAGGTATCAAAACGGAATATCCAGGAATTCATTAGTTTCACAAATCGAAGGTCTAAGACATCCTTACGTAAGCCTGTGCCGATATAATCAATCCCAATTCTCATGTCTTGAAATGTCACTCAATTAAAATATGAAATGTTAGATCTACTAAATTTATTTTGGAAATATTTTAGTCTGTCCCAGATTTATGATATATCTCTATTTCCATTAAGCTCACTACAAAACTTGTTGGAATTCGTTGATTTCTCTTCTTGAAGAGTGAAACTAGAATTTGCTGTCCTTTTTATTTGTATGAAGTTTTGTTTGTTAAAGCAGTTACGAAGGACGACAAGAGTTTGTTTTCTATCTTAGATGGCTTGTTTTCGGTTTTTATTCCACCATGGATAAGGATTGCGATTTGGGCTTTGTGGTGTAAAGAAGTCATTGTTCTCTGCACTTGGTGTGGAGGAAATAATAGCTTCATAAATAATTTCAGTTAATATTTCATATCTGTGAATTACATTAGAATTCAAAAATTTCAGACTATTAAAAGCATGATACTTGCCATCAAAATCCTATTAAGTATCTTCCAGCTAGTACTCTTTAAATTATATTTAAAAGTCTTAATAGGTGATTTCTCACAATCCAATCCCAGGTTAACGATAATACTCCGCACTTGTTAATGATGTCCTACACTTCCGCAGTTGTCATCATTTTCTGTCCATGAAGAGTAGAAAGCTAGATGACATAGATGACGTTCCATATGAACTTGACAAGTATACTTTGGTTTTTATTTTTGGCGCGTGAGGGCTTACTTTCACAATGGAATATCTCACGGTATTTCGCGTCTTTCGCGGTCGTGCCGCCAGATATCGCATGATCGCGTCCATGTCGAGCAGTGCTGGCGATCACGGGACATCTAGCGACACACCAAGAAAGACGCGAAATGCCGTGATGTATTCCAAACAGGCCCTCACGCGCCAAGAAATAAAAACCCAAGTATAGTATGTAGGAGAACTGTCATCAAGTAGAAAGCAGTGAGCTCTATATACAACAATCTATATAAGACTCAAATCTCCATACAATATTCTGGAAAGTTATTGTTTCGTCACTTAAATACTATTATGTTATTTTTACAACGTGACAACATATTCTATTATAAATTTGAAGTATATAATAAAAAATAAGTGAACAATATTATATTAATCATACATTATTTGTAACTCCCCGTCACATACAAGAATCCTGTATGCAGCATTTGATTGAGTCTTCCTTGGACGGAGTCATCATTCAGGAAAATTATTGTCGAAGAAAGCAGTTGAATTGTGCTCAAATAAATGAGCTCGTTTGTCGATCGGACTCGCAAAGCAGGAAAGGTCGAATGGAAAATCGCCGCTTCAGTGAAAAAATTCGTTAGGAAACACATCGATTTCTAAAAAACGATTTTCTTAAATACAAAGATATTCGTATACACATGTTTGAAATCGTCTTTTTATGCCCGTTTCAATATCCAAACATTTAACATAGGGTTCCGTGATAAGGCGAATGCTGGGATGGTATTATATCCGCACGTTTTCTTGAGCCCCGAAATATCTACTCCCACTACTTTCCCAACATTAGTGGATTAAGAATAAATGATAGTAACGAGTGTTGTAGACAAAATGTGGTAACAAGAAATGTTCGCTCCCGTATATTAGAAACGATTTTGAATGGGAAAATGAACTACAAATTTGATGTAAAATTCCCTTTGTCAAAATAACTAAACTCTCTACTCCTCTCGCATCTAGCGAAGCGAGGGCCAAGAAAACGTGCGCGGATAATAACAAAATACCAAGAATACCACACACTACCCCCACCTAACACCTGCTTCCATCATCCTTATGCACAGGAATATTTCCAGATATTTTCAAAAATTAAGTCACTTTTTAAAAAAGGGAGCAAAAATGAAATTCAAAATTACCGACCAATTTCTCTTTTGTCAGGTTTCTCTAAAATATTAAAGAGACTTTTCTATACGCCTATTTCATAGTGAGGAAAAGGCACTTCTTTGCATGTGTTGAGAGTAACATAAGGCTATTGAATACATAAAATGTTAGCTTGGGAAGAGGACATACTGCTCCTTTGGATTTGCTAATGAATATTTTTGACTTTAAACCAGGAAGAAACCAATTACCAGCGACTAAAATAAAATCTACAAAAATTATCATGAAGATTACAATATTGTAGACCAAATTACTATACTACTACATCATTTCATCATCTACATCCTACTATATATACTACTATATCATTACCTTTCCAAAAAATGTTCGACAAGAGGTTTATTTCCCAAACTTTTTCTAACGAAATCCTGAGAATATTCAGTAAACTAATAAATAAATATTCATCTGGTTTAGATGAATTTTCTTATTGTTTATTGAAAATTTGTTTACCTGCCTTCATACACCCGCTAACTCACATTTTCAATGCTTCTTTATGCACAGGAATATTTCCAGATATTTTCAAAACTGCAAAAATCAAGCCTCTTTTTAAAAAGGGAACAAAAATGAAATTCAAAATTACCGGCCAATTTCTCTTTTGTCAGTTTTTTAAAAATATTAGAGAGGCTTTTCTATACCCGAATAGAAACTTTTCTCAGGAAAACCGAAGCGTTTTCAGACTCACAACGTGGTTTTAGAAAATCAAAATCTACGCAAACTGCCATTTTTTCTTTTCTTAAAGATGTTGCTTCATCAATGGACCAAAATGAAGCACCCATTGGAATATTTTTAGATCCTTTATATTTCGAAAGCTTGTAAAGTTATCGACATGCTCCATTGAAAATGAATAATCTGCAATTAGTTGATGTTCAGGTAACAAAATTTTTAGGTCTGTCAATTGAGTCAAACTTCAAATGGAATGTACATATCACAAAATTAAACACTAAAGTAAGTTCATTATGTTATGCATTTTAAATCCTATCAAATTCTGTCAGCCTTCATGCAGCTCGTTGCGTGTATTTTGCAAATGTACATTTCCGCCTGACATATGGCATAATATTCTGGGGAAACTCATCATGTAGTACTCAGACCTTTAGATTGCAAAAGAAAATTATTCGAATAATGAAAAATGCTATCAAAATTACCTTCTTATGGAATTCGTGGTATCGCCCTAGATTGGATAACTTCGTACCTTAAACATCGATCTCAAAGAGTAGAAATACCGTACTGGCACGAAAGGACATTATTTACTTATCTATTTAATTATTTACCAATTGAATATGGTGTCCCGCAAGGCTCGATCTTAGGTTCTATCCTCTTTCTGTTATACGTAAACGATATGCCGTCGTCTATTAAAAACGGAAGAATGGTTCTGTTTGCCGAAGACACGAATGTTATTTGCAAAAAAGAAACAATAAATAGTACGATTTTAGAAGTTTCAAATTGGTTTTATAATGCCAAATTAATAGTTAATGAAGGAAAAACAGTTTCAATGCAATTTTGGCTTTCAAATCAGCAATCGCATGCTCCATTGAAAATGAATAATCTGCAATTAGTTGATGTTCAGGTAACAAAATTTTTAGGTCTGTCAATTGAGTCAAACTTCAAATGGAATGTACATATCACAAAATTAAACACTAAAGTAAGTTCATTATGTTATGCATTTTAAATCCTATCAAATTCTGTCAGCCTTCATGCAGCTCGTTGCGTGTATTTTGCAAATGTACATTTCCGCCTGACATATGGCATAATATTCTGGGGAAACTCATCATGTAGTACTCAGACCTTTAGATTGCAAAAGAAAATTATTCGAATAATGAAAAATGCCATGCGCGTTACCCTTTCAAGTCTCTCTTCATCGAGCTTGGAAACTTACCACTGCCTTGCCTATATATTTACGAATCTGTAATATTTGTCAAAAGTGACTTACTTAATGGCGGGAACATATTTTCATGCAATACTGATATTTATAATTACAACACACGTCGTTCATCAAGTGACAGTATCAACAGCTCACTATCAGAAATCCACATACAATACATCTTGTACGTTACTTTACAACACAATGCCAGATGACATTAAACAATTGAAGTCGGTTCACAAATTTAAGTTAAAAGTAAAATCTTTTCTACTGCATAACTGTTTCTATACAATTAGAGGCTATACTGATTATCAAAAAGAAAAATAATGTTTATTTTAACAAAACAGTGATTTATAATGAATTAGTTTGTACTTGTATAAGTTTTAAAAGACTTAATATGCTTGTAACAAATAATGTACTTCAGCTACCGGGTCAATGAGCCCCGTCTCGATCAGGTTTTTGTCCAATTTCCCTGATCCATTGAGCAAATGCTGAGATGGCCCCTTGTTTTGCTTCTGGACGTAAATGTAGCTTCACTATACGCACGTTTTGTTGAACTCTCCTTTTGCTTGTAATGGTAAGAGTAGAGGTAAGGGCGAGGTGCTATTTTGTTAGCAATGCAGAAAAATCATACTTGCAATTCGTGTACCGATACAAATAAGTTTTCTATAACGCGGAAACGAAAATGACTATTTTTCAAATATTGCTAATCTTGCGATTTTAAAAATTTATTTATGTTAAACTTTTACTCATCTTTCAACTATTTATAGTTAAAATGATGGGAAGGGATTCTGGAACTCAAGAAAACGTGCGCAGATAATCGCTGGAAGCTCGGGTTCGAAGTCGAAATGTACTAATTTGCCTTCCAGTGTTTAACTCAGCAAAAATCATGGCGATATGTTTTACGCAGAAAACGAATCTAAAACCCACATGTTAACACATTTGTGCCGGTGCAGACTATAGATAATTTCTCGCCCAGCTGGGCGCTCCTTGCGTGAGCTAGTAATTTCCCACCCTGTTTTGGCGCTCCATGGTGTTTGAAATGGATTTTGGAGCCAAAATATGAATTTCGCGCGTCCCACTTCGCGTGGTGGGCAGCGGAGAAGCATTTTCGAAACGAAGCGAGATGAGCTGACCGGCTGTCATTGTGGCGTGAGCATGGACTAGGACTCAATCTTGGTGGACAATCGCCACTCATCTGCCCGTCAGGGTGGTGGATTGAGATAGCTGCGTAAGGCTGCTCAGAAATTACTAAAAATTGCACATTCTTTGCAAATATTTCTACACCTCGACTAACAATGTGTCGAGTGGATAGTTTTTTGTAGAAGTAAGTTAAAATTGATTTGCCATGTGTTACATTGGAGGTTGTTAATTATTCTTTGTAATGTGTAAAAAAATATGTTAAATTAAGTTTTAAATGGTTGTCACAATATAATTCTGTTTCTTTGTTGTTCAGTCCCTTATTTTAAATTATGGACAACCACAATGATAAGAGCAAAAATGTCTTCACATAATAATTTTATTCACTACGACGTTTCGGAGACTGTTTTGTCTCCCTCATCAGGTACAACTGAAAATTTAATTACAAAATTTTGCATGATGCCAAAATTAACAAATAAATTTATACTGTAACCAATTAAAAGAAAGCGCACCTGTTATAACAGAAAACTAAAACTAATATATACAAAAACTATATACAATATTTACAAATTATAGAGAAACATATCTGAATATTAGAATAAGTAGTAGAGTACTGTCCAGAGTGCCATTTTACAGTTGAACGTTTAAATTGAGTCCTTGGTAGTGGAGGAATAACAGAAATTAGGAGATAGTTGAAGGTGCATTCAAAAAGGCTTGATCCTAATGTTAAAAAAAGGAAGGTGTTATTGTCGAAAAATATTTATCATGTCATAAATTTTTGGAAACCGATTGGATTTTATAACTGTATTCATAGTATTCTGTGTTTTTATATATAATGTTTCTAGTATTAATCTTTTATTCCTGTTGGGTTCTACCGCTAAAATACAAAACTGATCAAAATGTATTGAATAATTTAGATTAATTTAATGTTGGGATATTGAATTTTGTTTATTTGTTACCTCATTGATATTTTTTCTATGTTCTGTTATTCTCTGTTTGATTCTTCTCTTTGTTTGGCCAATATAATTCAACTGACAGTCATTGCATTGTGTATCAAGTGCATATACTGTATCTATCATGTTTAGGTATTTTATCTTTTACATTTCTTATGAGATTATTTTTCTTAATTATTGTACTATGATTTTAAGAGTTGTAACGGCGTGGTCAGTGTTTTTATGTAAAAAATGCAAAATGCTCCATGCAAAATTTTATAATTAAATTTTCAGTTGTACCTGATGTCTCCGAAATCATACACCAATTGTTGGGGATGAAAATGGAAGCAGGTCCAAAAAAAAGCCAAAACATATAAGAAATGTAAAAAAATGTAACTTACATTTATGCATCTCTAAAGAAACAATGTTTAAAAGCATTCAACTCAAAATAAATTCAATAAAATTTATTTCTTTATACAAAGAGCATAAACATTTTTTAATAAAACTAATTTTTAGTGTTGATAGATCCATGTATATAATTTTCAAATTTCCTTTTTTTTCTTCTTCTACTGAGTGCTTCGAGTCACCACGTCCTCTCCGGAGGACAGTATCTTGGTGCACAGGTAATGTACAACAATATGAAAAATCAGTTAAAAAATCAATTTATAACTGACCTGAAATTCAGAATTTTTCAGTAACGTTTTCATAATGTGTGTCTGAAAAGGTTAATATGGCATTTTCTGATTATCATCTAGACAAAGTTGTATGTGAAGTTTTACTTTAAATAGCTACAGATTTTTTACATACTGAAGAGGATCTTATACATAGAAAGTGAATACCTCTATGAATAAAAATTAAAAGTTTGACTGTAATTATCATTTACCTCATAATTGATTGAACAATAATTTTGTTGGACCAAATAATATACCTATAGGGTTTACTAATTTCTTTACCCAAAAGAAACTTTATAATTATATTTACTTTTTATAACACATTAAGATTAGAAAAGCTCATGTTTCAATAAAATTGTATGTTTAATTGTAAATATTTTTTACCAAATGCTTTGGTAAACTATACCTCCATCCAGCATGTAACTGAGCCCTAAGCAGTTGCACTATATTTATCATTTCTTTATTATTAACCATATTAATGTTTTCATGTGGATCCAGTTTATGATTATATAACTCAGCACCAATCATATTTGCCCACCGAGGAATAAAATTATGGTTATCAAATAATACCCATTCAGTGTATCGATACTGCCAAGTTCGTAAAGAATAACCCATAACCTTAATATCTCTTAAGTGTGGTTTATCACTGTTTGGATGCATCGTAGGAAAAATACCAGGTCGAGGATACTGACTGAAGGCTGCCTTTTTCCAATCCATATTCAGTGTTGCATTATTTGTCTGAAAAAAAAAAAAAAAAGAAAGTCAACCCTTTAGTGTTGGGGTCATGAATGGCTAATCAAACTTAGCAAAAGAACAAAAATCACCTTTTTCTGCATGTTTTGTATTACAGGAAGAAGACTAATTCCTTCTGTGCACAATTTAATTTTCTTTGAGTTTTCAGGACATAGAGGCAATGATTGAGATAAATTAGTTAGTTCCACTAAGGTAGGGAATATGTCCACTAATTCTGTAAGAACATGCGTATATTTATATAAATGGCTGGTTTTAAAATCTGTCTGCCCTGGTACATACAAAAGGAGAGGAACTCTCAAAGCAATTTCAAAATTGCTAAATTTGGCCCACTCTCCATGTTCTGCCATTGACCAACCTGAAACAAAAGTCTTAAAAATGACATGATTGTCTCTATCATTTAACTCATCATACATAAATCCTATACTTACCATGATCTCCTATTAAGACTATAATGGTATTATCAAAGTATCCATTTTCTCTCACAGCATTCAAAAGATGACCTATTAAGTCATCAACATAACTCACAGCAGCAAAATAACTTTGTTTGATTTTTCGAGCAAAAGAATCTAAAATTGTAACAAAATATTTCTCTTGAAATACATTTCTAAATTATATTAATTTTTTATTGTTCTAATTGGTATTACATAATAATAAGTGTAAAACACTGTAAAATTGGGTTAAAATTATTTTAGCCACACACAAAACTGCCCTACCTGGCATGGGGCCAAATGGAAACGATACATTAAGAGCAGCTACATCCTCTCTTTTGCGCACGTCTGTCCATGGATTCCAAGCAACAGTTGGTAAGAGAGATGGATATGATCGTGCTTTTGGAAGTTCAACAGATTCCAATGGATGAAGGTCTGAAAGACATTAACATGGTTCTTTTATGCTTCTGGTTTCAAATTTGATTTTTTTTACTGTTTAATATGGCACTTTTTACTCACTAATATATTGTTTTGGGAATTTTAATGGCACATGAGGCTTGTGGAACCCAACAGCAAGGAAAAATGGGTTTTTGGATGAATTTCTTACATCATGTAAGAAATCAACAGCAGCTGTGAGGGTCTCAACGTCAGGAAGAGTTCCTCCAGGTTGGAACTCCACCTCCACAGGACAAACAATGTTTCGATGTAATTTTCCATCTAGTCCTCGACACACTGCAGCATTCATGTATTTTTGTGAAGGTGGATGAAATGGTTCTGCAGACCAACTGTATGGTTGGTCATCACTCCAATTGGATGAAATACCTATTTAATAGAAGAAAAATAATTACCTCTAAACGCAGTTTAAATCCTTTACTGAAATTCAAAATGATTACGACCTGGATTATTCAGTACCTGGGTGAAATACTTTACCAAATGAACTTGTGTAATAACCATGTTCTTTGAAATATTCAGGTAGAGTTGTAAAATTTCCCGTAAAATCACGCCAATAATTGTTAAAGTCGTATAAATGCAGCGTATCCGGGCGTCTGCTGGTCAGAAAAGAGTTTCTGCTAGGGGCGCAAAGGGCTTGCTAAAAGTTGATACACTTATAAAATACAAATATACAAACACAAATCTATTATGCCGGGACACATGCATTTGTTTTATACCTGGGCATAAGCATTTCTAAACACAATGCTATGCTCTGCCAGAGCATCAATGTTCGGTGTGTGCGCACTTTTTTCGCCGTAACATCCTAGCGCGGGGCGTAAATCATCAACAACGATAAATAAAACATTTTGGGGACGCTTCGAAGCAATCTGGCTAACGAGAACATTTAAAATACTGATGAAAAATCCTATTTTCATATCTGCCCAGAAAGCTCACGCTCAGAGAGCATTTGAAGGCGATCAGCTGAATCCCGCGAGCTGCCCGCGACCAAAGAGTATACGCCCGCGACTCGAACATGAAGCATGATGCAAGGTGCAAAACGCATTGATCTCTTACATCGTGATGTACGGATGCGGTTGTGCTGTGGCGCAGTCTAAATGAAGATGTTCAGAACTAGTGACTTCTGGAGCTTTTGAGGGCATAGGCCAGAGAGTATATAGGCTATGCTGTAGGCAAAACACTGCAATACACATATATACTCTCTGGGGGGGAATTTGCAGGGACAGAGAGTATATATCCCCCCAATGGGGAGTTCCCCCCATTTTTGCAGGACAAAGGGCCTTGTCTTTTCGGAAGGGAATCTGTGGAACGAGATTCCTTCCAATCGTTTTTCTAATGATTTAAAGGTTATGTGACATACGCAACAGGTAGACATCTGGAAACAAACAGGTTTAAGTTTAAAATCTCTGGAGAGTTTAAAATCTTGAACGTAAAGGTAACTGCGGGTATTATTTTTATAATTTTTATATTGTATAAAAAAAATCAACTACAAAAGCAAGTATTCTCATTTGTTGACTCTATCACAAATTAAAGAAAATGTAGGGTACGATGTGTTGGACAGATGCAAATGTTTGGAGGATACCCAGACTGAATAAACAATCGGCCCTTGTACGTGAGGCCTATACTCTTTGGGCCGACATGTTATTTTGAACTTGATTTGGTGTCAAAATCATATGTAGAGTTGGTGCCATTACGTCCATGTTAATGCTATTTGTTTTTGCCTTGCGACACACTGAACTGAATAGACGGGGCTGAATTTTTCCACACTTGTAAAAGTGTAGTGTAAATTTTACACTGCAAAATCATAAGGGTGTTACTTATACTTACAGAAAGTAAAACGTAATGTTAATGGCGTGGTTTTACATGATAGTATGTGTAGTAATATGTGGTTTTCAGAAAACACCATCCAACTTAATTTTTCTTACCCGTGGAATCTGAAATAAATTATGCAACCGATTCTTCTGTACATCCGAAATTTCACAGGGGTGACCCACCCCTCCCCATAAAAATGATCTTTTACCTTTCTTTAATTGGCAAAATTGAGTTAAATATTTATTTTCGAATTATGCAATTATTTAAACAATAATATTGTATAGTATATCTATAGTTCATAAATAATATACATTATAATAACAAATGTTTATTATTTAACATAAATCTACGATGCCCACCTCCATTAAAATGATCAGCTGGATCCGTCCTTGCGATATAGTATTAGAGAATACTTTCTAAATGACTTTCTTAACTTTATTTCTTTCTGTCATTGATTTTCAGTTACATCATGACTAATGATGCACATAACTTATCAGAGAAGAAGCTTTTTAATGACTGCATACATGGCCACTTTGTATTACCACCATTGTGTGTTGCAATCATTGACACAGGTGTTTTTCAACGATTGCGGAACATCAAAATGTTAGGTCTTGGGTATTATGTTTACCCTGGTGCTTGTCACAATAGATTTGAACATTCCCTAGGGTGAGTTAATATCATCCATATCTGAGTATTATTCATTAGACCATCGCTGTGAGTTGTAAAGTAAGTAAACGATGCTTTGAGATGTATGTATTACATTTGATAATTGTATAAGTCAGCTGCAGCTTAATTTCTATGTTCTTATTAAAATATTTCTGCCATTTATATACTTCTCAACTATTTTATGGATGTGAATAGGTAGTAAATTTTAGTGCAATTTCCAATTCTAATCCATGACAAAATCCTGAGGAAAAAAGAGCTACTATTCTAAAGTTCACTAATGCCAGATGTAATAAACAGGAAAATATAATATTTCATGGTTTTCTCAAATATAACAGGTTACCTACTTGGTTTAATTGCCACCTAAAGAACTTGTGACTCAAAGATCCAAGTAAGAAAGTCTAAGGTATAAAATTTCAAGTCAGTAGTTCTGCATAGTAATAATTTGTAAATGATCTTTTAACAATAGACATTGTATTTGACTTATAAATAAAAAAATCCTGCATTCTTCAGAAATAATAAAATTAATTGATCTAATTACTTGAAATGAAAACTACCAATTGATTTAAAGAGTCAACAACACTTTCCTTTTGTAAAGAGGCTTTGTGAATTAGTGTAAAAGAAGTATATTGGTGAAAATGATTAACACCAAAAAGCTGGCAATGCTGTTCTTACTACAAAAACCATGAGCAGATGTAATGTGTGCTTCAAAAAATTGTTCTTATTTAGTTTGGAACTTGAGTAGCATTGTCTTAAGGTATATTTTGGGTTTGTAAATTAATACTTTTACTCAATATACTTAACATTTATTTACTTATTATTATATTTCAAACACAAAACTTTTACTTTTTCCACAAACCCATCT
The DNA here is from genome assembly GCA_038098605.1 of Gryllus longicercus. Classification (NCBI taxonomy): domain Eukaryota; kingdom Metazoa; phylum Arthropoda; class Insecta; order Orthoptera; family Gryllidae; genus Gryllus; species Gryllus longicercus. The sequence goes on from JAZDUA010000177.1 coordinate 638,849, forward strand.
CAAATAAGAGTCAGTAATTTGACTCATTGTTTTTGCAGTAGATCAGAATTGTCTTGTATATCAATTCTCATTTTATATCTCTTTTAATCAGTTATCAATGTAGGATTGAAATATGACTCCACTATATTCAGCAAAACATTAACAATAACAAAATGAGGTGATAAATGTCATCGAAGGAATTTAGTAGTATCCCAAATACAGTCATTTGAATGCCACTCATTGTAGAAGAAGGAAGAATAAAGTATTATCAGGGATGGAAGAATAAAGTATTATCAGGCTTTCACCGCTGGATTCACAAATAGAATTATCTTCTGGGCTGGAAGGCCATGATCTAGTGGAAATGAAATTCCACTATTTAATTAAGGAAAGGATTCTGTAATGTAACAAAATAATTTTTAATGACAATGATCCAAGAGAATCCAAACATTCAATAACAGTAAAATGTATCATTACATAAAAGTTCAATGAGAAACGTAAAACAGTCAAAATAACTGTCTTTGTTATTCTAGTGTTAATGTATTGTGTAAATATACAAAGGTTGCATTTTTTACACAAAGAGGAATTTAATAACTGGATGATATTTGTGGTTTCTTGTTCCCAAAATTCATAGTAAACACACAGTGATACAAGCTAAATTGTTCCTCTTCAAATTTGTGCGACTGAGATATGAACCATAATACTGAGAGTGATCTAAGTATTATGGTTCATATCTGCAAGTCACATGAATAATTGAAATATTCTAGTTCAAGCTTATTTAATTTTAAGATGAGATTTTTTTCACTTGAAAGACTTTAAAAGTCAAACTGACCAAAATTCTGTACCTTAAAGAAATCCATAATTGATGTTGAAAGCTAACAAATATCTTACAGAAGAAATTAAAATATGCTAGAGTTACGTCAAAGAATATTTCTTTTGGAGTAACTTCATGGCCTCATTCAAGTGCAGAAATAAATTTTCATTTTGAAATCATTATTTCTCTGAAAATAATTAATAGGGAATCTCTAACTAGATTATAAATAAGCATATTAATTCCAAAACTCATTTGTTAAACTGAAGTTCAAAGTAATTCAATCAAATAATTTTAATTTATTAGTTCGAGAGCATTTTCAGATATCTTAATTACCTGTATTTTTCTACCACAGAGTGAGCTATCTTGCTGGGAAAATGGTTGATGCCTTAAACAACAATCACTTGGAAAGTGAAATTAAAATAAGACCTTTTGAGAAACTATGCCTGCAGGTGGCTGGATTGTGTCACGATTTGGGGCATGGCCCATTTTCCCATTCATGGGAAAAATTCATAAATGCTGCATCCAATGACAATTGGAAAGTAAGTACTGTGATATACAAATCCTTAGTAATGAGTGGAAATTTAAGATTATATATTATGGTGCACAAATGTATATTAGAGATTTGTGAATTCATGTTCCTCTCGCTGTTTCTCAATTTTTATTATTTTCTTTTTCTTTCTTTCTTTTCCATTTGGTTAGCCAGGATTTCTTTTTTAATGAGAGCTTTGTATATATTATCTACTCATCTATTCCACCATGCAACAAATTTTTAATGAAATAGATCAACATTGCATGATGATACATAGAATCTTTTGAAATCATATTGAATTTTGTTGACTTTCAATTCATATTTTATTTGGTGAAACTTTGATAATTAACTAATAAATAAAATTTTCTGGAAAGTACACTTTAGATTTAAAAATTAAATTGGTCAGTCAAAGACTATTATTTTTTTTAAATATTCTGCAATATTGTGTCAAAATCCTTTGGGGAGAAGATTTTTGCAAAGTAGTTAATGAAAAAATAGGTAAGAATAAAATGCAATCATAAAGTTATTTCATTATCAAAATTGTTTTGAGGAACATTAGTACCTACTTGAAGTAATGAGTGAAAATAAACTCTACAAATCTACTTAGAAAATCTTCTAAAGAATTTAAGAAAATGTCTTAGAATAGGAAAGGGAAAAAATGTCATCATTTTTTCCTTGTGTTATTTGAATAAGGCATTGTCAGAAAAGTTGTATGAAGTTTTCAGCAGGCTAGCTTAGTACGATTAATGAGATTTATTTTCAATGGCGCAGGCAAAATTTAATCACAAGAGGGCTTAGTTATGTTCCTTTAAAATCTGACAAGTTTGTCATAGAAACTAGGAATATTGAAGTAATTAAGAGATTACCCAAGTACAGATATAAAGTCGTGTGTTATGGGGGTAACTTAGTGATGATGAAAAGCATTTGTTTTTACTTTAATTACAAAGTTTCTTAATTCCAGAAAGGTGTCAATCATGCTTGAATTAAATCCTTAATAGGCTAACTAATTATTGAAGGTTATGATTGTCTATTGTAGGTTGGTAGGATTATAAGGTTTCTTTTATTATTGACAATCATTTGTAATTAAATTTCTAGGAATTGAAATAAAGAATTTTAATTATCATTGATTGTCAATAATAAAAGAAACCCTACAATTCTAGCAGGCTAAGTAAATATTTTGAATACATGAGAACAAGAAAAATGTTGTAATAGAATTTCAACTCTGTTGACCAATATTCAAACTATATCATAATTTTTCTGGTGAGTTTATTGAGAAGTGTATTGCAATTTGCACATGTTGGAATAGTAATATTACTTTTTTCTGTATTGCAGCATGAAGATATGTCTGTGTCTTTACTTGACCTAGTATTAGCTACTGAAAGAGTCGATAGAGAATTTCGTTCTAGTGGCTTAGAGGAAAAACACAAAATATTTATAAAGGACCTGATTCTTGGCAAGAAAGATAATGAAAGTGATAGGGACTTCTTATTTCAAGTAAGTAGTTTTTAACAGTAGATAGTTTCACAAAAGTCAGATCTCAATGCATAATACCTAATATTTAAAAAATTGAAAATTATCAGAGGTTGTTCTGCAAAAATGCAAAGTCAGATAGATAAGAAAAGTATGCAGGGGTTGGTATAAATACTTGTATTTGAAAGTAAAGCAGCAAGTAAGAGGAGCAGCAGGAATTGCAATAATGATACACAATAAATGGAAAACCAGTATTGAAGACTGTAAGTTTATTTCCCCAAGAACAATAACTCTCAAACTCTGCATCACAGAAAGGAAATTGAATGAATTCTCGGCTATCCGGGAGACGCCGCGTCGTTGACTGGGGTGCCGACGTTTCGCCTGACATGTCGCAGGCTTCCTCAGGGAAGGAAATTGAATGTCATAGGAGTTTATGCATGAACAGAAGAAAGAAAAGAGGAATCCGGACAATTTTATAGTGACTTTCAAGCTACAGTAAACGAATGTCAAAAAAATGAATATCTCATCATAGCAGGAGACCTAAATGCTCAAATTGGTAACCAGATAAGTGGCAATATTAAAGGAGCGGAGGGGGAAACAACAATGGAAAACTGCTTATTGATTTCTGTCTTTAACAATTAAGAATAACAAATTCATTTTTTAAACGTAAATAAAAACATAAATTTACATGGGAAACAAGCGAAACTAAATCAATCATTCACTATACAATAGTAAATGTAGAATTATTCAATAAAATAAGGAATACAAAAGTTTTCAAAGGAAAAGAATGAAATACAGATCACTACCCACTAGAAACAAAACTAAAATTCAAGCAACAAGAAATTAAGAAGAGAAGCCAAAAAATTAAATCAGCCCCAAAGTTGAAAAATTATTCACTTGAGGAAAGAAGTATGAGACAGTTATATGAAAATCAGTTTACAGAGAAATTACAGATAGTGAATATGCATACTATAGACATATTTTGGACAACACTGAAAAAAGCAATATTACTTGCAGCAAAGGAAGCTATAGGTTTTAAAAAGCCAAAGAAAGAGAATAAGAACTTGGAATAATGAAATACAAGAAACCAGAGCCAAAAAAAGAAAGCATATCAAAAATATCTTCGAACAGATAGTACAAAAGACTGTACTTAAAATAAAAGATATAGAGCTGAGACAGGAGGAATAACATGGAGTTTTAGAAGAGAAATTTGTGATAATGCTAGAAAGGAATATCACAGGCCCCTAGAGAAATGATTTTAAAATATTAAGAATCCTGAGATCGAACCCAAGAGACGAAATCAATTTGGACCTAATCCTGAAGTGCAAGTTGGTAAACCATTACACAAGACTTTGGAATAGCGACAGAACATCAAGTACAAGCAGAAATTATACTGATATTACTGAACAGTAGAGTACAGGAAACAACTATAGAAGAACTATAAGCAGTACTAAAAAAAGCCAAAAATAGGAAAAAACCAGGTGTGGATGAAATCCTAATAGAACTAAAATACAGAGGAAATTGTCTCGATAATACCCTAACAAAACAACTTAACGAAGCTTGGGAAGAGTATTCACTTCCAAGGGAATGGCAGATAGATATAGTGATAAATTTACACAAGAAAGGATCAAAAACAGATTGCAATAACTACAGAGGAATCACTCTCCTGTCTACAGTAACAAAACTTTTTGCTAATATCGTAAGAAATAGATTAAATGAATATAGCAAAAAATTCCTGGGAGAACAAAATTTTTATATATATATATATATATATATATATATATATATATATATATATATATATATATATATATATATATATATATATATATATATAATAAAGGGCAGAATTACAAAAAATTATATTTTCACTGTACACTGGACAAATGAAATGAAGTGAATCTTCCAAATTTTCTCCTCTTCATAGACTTTGAGAAAGCCTATGATAGGGTGAACAGAAACAAAATGTGGGAAATACTAGAAGATGAAGAGATACCTACAGATTTAATAAAAGGAATGCAGTGTAAGTATACAGACTCTCAGATTAAAGTAAGAATGAATGATGGAAGCAATACAGAGACTTTTAGAACAACCAGAGAACTGAGGCATGGGTGGTGTCTATCACCATGCCTTTTTAACATATATGCAAACCACATGATCAAAAAGTGAAAAACACAAATGACATGATCCTGCACATGAGGGCAGCAAATGAACTTCATAAAATAGCCTAAATGCGACATGAAAATCTCGACAAATAAGTCTAAAGCTTGGGCATTCCAAGGCAAAGAAATGAGGAGGGTTGACATTATTATAAATGGAAAAATAATAGAACAAGAAGCAAAATTTATGAATCAGCAAAATTTAGGAATAATCAAGAAAAACTCTGGAAGAGATATGACAGCAGAGACAAAACTAAGAATACACCACATAACATCTAAACCAATGTTAATGTATGGATCAATCAGATATATGGACCCCAAAACAAAAATACTGCCAGAGATTAGAAGCTACACAATTGAGATTTTCCGGCACCTGGTAGGAATTACACATTTAGATCAACAAAGAAACACTGAAATCAGAAAAAAACTAAAAGCAAAATATATAGTAGATGACATTAAAGAGAACCAGAGGAGATGGCTTTCACATGTGCAAAGAATGCAAGTGGAAATATTTCCTAAAGCAGTTTTAAACTATAAACCCATAGAACAAAGCAATATAGGAAGACCCAACAAAAGATGGTTTGCTTAGGAACATCTGGAGGAATCATCACCAGATCTACTGTCTTTTAACAGGAACAGGCATCAGACCTACTACCTTGCTGTTCATGATGATGATAATGGTTGTATTTGAAAAAATTTTGAGGTTTTTATTTTAGAGATGTATTTTAATACATAAAGTAGGTGTATTTAAAAACAGAAATACTTGAAGTGTGTCAAATACAGACCAAGAAGAAGATAATTTAAAACAAGAATAGGTTCTTTTTGTTTGATTCCGCTAGTAAAAGCACCTCATTTAAAGAAAAATAAATGCTCCTTTCCATTGTTGAATTTGGATTCTCTTCATTTTTAAATGATAAATCTAAATCATTAAAAAAGCTGGACAATTATTCATTAATAAAAAAAGGCGTTTATTCATTATAACACTAGTTTATATTTATCCACTTTAATAGAATGACTGTTTTCCTTTGTAGGTTTTGTACATTCGCAAACTAGGGATTTATTATCTGGTGATTTGGTTGAAACATTAGTTGTTTTAAAAGAAAATTCCTTTTCTTTATGTTATACAAACTTTTGATATCATTTTATATTTCAAAATGTTTGTACGTATTGTTACAATACATTACAATAGTTATTGTTCAGAAATATGTGAGACTGTCAATCACTAAGTTATTCTAATTGAGAATTACAATATATTGTTGCAAATAAAATACATTACAAAATTATTATATATTTACAGTATTTGAAGTATTTTAAATATATAAGTATTTAGCACATCAGGCCCTGATGTATTTTGTGTATGTATTTAAATGCTTATTTATAAAGTATTTAACTACTTAATTTAAAGTATTTTGCCCAACGCTGAGGGTGATGATGATCACTAAGGCTCGGAATTTAAGGCTGTATCAAAAGGAGAAATATGCATGAAAATATGCTCTAACATGTGTAAAATATGCACCAGAACTAATAAATTGTGCTCTAACATTTAAGTTTCATCTATTCATGGACAATTATCAAACTTTTAATTTTAACAATTAATTTTTAATTTTTGTCTCTACTTAGAAGTAATCCACCAATAATTTTTAAATTAAAATATAATGATTTCATTTGTATCATGGAAGTATCAATTTCAATGCCACAAATTCTTTATCAAAGATAAATTATCACATCATTCATAATTGGACAAATTGTTTCCGAGTACCAGTGCCATCCAGTCTTAAAGAAGTTCAGACAAACAAAAGACATTCCCAAGATTTCTCATGATTTGCATTCACATTCACATTTGTGAAGTTCACTTTTCAGTTTGAGGCAAAAATGCGTATTAATTGAAATTCCAAGGGAAATATGCCACGTTAAGAACAAATAAGCAATAAATTATAAATAATAACTTAAATATAATGGAAATATGATGCATTAACACAAAATGTCCTAAAAATGCACTAATATGCTTTCTAAAATCACTGAATTTCTGTTCGTTTGATTGTGTTTTGTAGATATTTGATAATTAGCATATTATAAAGCTCATTATTAAAAATACCATTTAACGCACATAAGTCAATTAACTTGCATTGTAGATTAACACTGGCCCAGACATTGGTACAACTTACGTCATTATGACATTAAGTGACGCACTTCAACGCAGTGCTCACGGAACACTGGCATAAGTAATATGATATTGCACCTTCCATCCTGCTAAAACCTCAGCCCTCACATGGAAAACTGAATAAATAAACCACATCAAGAGAAAAAAAATCATATCTACAGATTTTGACTCTTATAATTGAGTCACACATGAAGGAAACAACTCGCTACCTCAAGAATATGGAGACCAATTATTTGGTGGTACTGTCGACGAAAAAACTAAATTTGCCACTAACACCCCTCATTGATTAGTTTAGATGGGTAGATTCAGCATTTTCCTATAAATTAGGTTTTGGAATATTTTAGAATAGAGATTTAGTCTGTTGTGCTTCATGCAGTTCAATAAAGTTACCTAAGTACTTGCATTATTAGATGTACATAATTTGCTATATAATTATTGTAATTTAAGTAACTGTTGCAGATAGTACAGAAAAGTTTGCTGTTTTCTTGGACGATTAGTTTTTGTTGTCCAATCATTTTCTAATGAGTCATTTTGGGATAATATAGAATTAAAAAATTGTATTTCATGATACTTCTGAAGTTTGAATACAATATGAATAACATTACACATTTATTGCTAAGACAATCTTTCTCAACTTGCTGGCAAATCACAAAACATATTTTGGTCATCGTTTGCAATATTTAAATTGAGTACACGCAGAAACTAAAAAAACAATTTTATACTGTTACTGCTTCAAAATTGAATGATTATCAGTTTTTTTCTAAATTGGATTTTGGTTAAATTGCAAAGCTGCAACATAGAATAGATATTTAAAATCATGGAAATTGGATTATATTAGTAAGGTGGCCACGTTTTTCATAAATGGTTATGTTAGTACACTTATATGATTGATGTTATTTAATTATTTATTTGTTATGATGTGATTTTTCCCAGATCATCTGTAATAATGAAACCGGTATTGATGTAGACAAGTGGGACTATTTACTAAGAGATGGAAAACAATTAAATATTAATGTAACTTTTGATCCTCATCGATTAATGAAATGTGTAAGAATAGTGAAAGTGTCTGAAAAATACCATATTTGTTATCGCAAAAAAGAACAGATTAATATTTTTCACATGTACATGATGCGAGCTGAACTACATAGAATAGCTTATCAGCATCCGGTAGTCAAAATGATAGAAGAAATGTAAGTTTATTTTGGATATTTCCAAAAATTCTATGTGTGCTTCCAGAAAAATAAATTAGTCTTGTTAAAACTTGAAAGTATTAATTTGACTTTCTATTGATACAACTTTATGAATAAGATTTTCTTTTTACCAAATTGAAATTTTGAGTAAATTTACTTTATTGTCTTCCCACAGGTGGCTCGATGCAATGAAAGAGGCCAATTCAAATGGCTATTCATTCAAAGGGTATGTGCAAGTTATGGAAGTCTTAAAGAGAGAGAACAGTTGTAGTGTTTGAAATGCTATTTCTTTTAAAGGGTACATTTGCTGTCAAATCATTAATTCTAAATAGGACTTTTTGTGCAACTATATGCATCCTGATCAGTAGTAATTTTTCTTACATGACTTCACCTGTGCAAAACTAAAAATTATATCCATGCAATGCTGGTGTAATATCAGCTGAGGCTTGGAGCCATTGAATGTCACTGAGGGGACCCATTCTTTAAAAGGCTAGAGGAGACACTTGGTAGGTGGGGCACCCTTTGCAGTCCTGGTTCCCTCTACAGAAGATGTGGTACCAGACCAGAAGACCTACAGAGCCTCTCTATCTTATGCTGCTACTGTATCCTTGCATTTACAGATATATTTTAGCATAAAATGTAAATTATACATTTAATCATCAGTTTTTTGTTTGTCTACAGACTGAAGTTGGGTGAAATCCACACAAACCCAACTATTTACTCTTCCTTAACAGACCATATATTTCAAGATATTCTTTGTTCTGAAGATGAAAAGTATTTTCAAGCTCGAAAATTATTGGAAAGAATCCAAACAAGAAGATTATACAAAATGATTCATAGAACACCACTGGTATTGTAGAACTTCTTAACAATTTTAAATCATACATAATATAATAATAATAATAATAATAATAATAATAATAATAATAATAATAATAATAATAATAATAATAGTAATAATAATAATTTATTAAGCATTTATTAACATATACAATTAAAATCACTTATGACGATTGTAACGGTAGTACATTTGCTGAACTAATACAGTGTCTTTATTAGACAAACCAAGATGGAAAAGAAAACCTTTCGAAAATTATTAAATGCACAGAAATGAAAAGAATGAAAAATCCAACTTTAGATTTATATGTTACAAGTCTTGAATTGGAAATGCCAGATTTAGGAAAATCTGTCTATTTGTATGACAAAGGAAACTTGAATGTTGCAAAATCAGAAAAGAATTGGTTGACTGTACCCGTTTTCCCATATGACATGTGAGTATTAATTCTGGCCCATCTATATTTACCCTATCACACACACTACAATGTTTGATGTTTGGTCTTTTTTCAATAAAATCCAAAGAATACCCAAGAGACTTGTAGAAACATTTGATTAGCCTTTTTGCAGAACCCGCTGATATTTATAAGTGAGTGACAGGAACCAAATTTATTTTTTATTGCTCCATTCCCTGTAAATCATTAAAATTTTACGAGAGAAATTCAGTATTTTTTATAAATAATTTTTATAAAGCTTTCTTTCAATTTTCAGGTCACAGATGAAACGTTTTGAGATATTTCACTTCTGTAAGAAGCCAGAGAGCCTGATCAGTAGTGAAATGAAATCTTTGAATGAAAGAGTATCTGAGATTCTTTCAGAATGCAGTGATCAAACTCTATAAAATGAGCTTAACTAACATATTTAGGGCCTACATACTTCATGAATCAGATCCATTATTAGAGGAGTGGAAGCTATTATTTTTCTAATTGTAATGGTCTGAAGTGCATTCAACATTAGATAATGGGTGTATGGGGAAGGATGGAATGTGCTCTAATTGGATGATGTGGTAGAAAGAACATTTTAAATCAGTCTATAATCTGCACCGTATTGTATAACAGTGTAGTATATTGTTTGCTCTCTGGACAAATTCTCTATTAATTAACTGTTTTATGGCAGTTTCTCTTAAATCTCTCTCTTTCTATAAGTTTCTTGATAAGAAACAAAACAAATTGGAATGAAAACATTTCATTTGGTGATTACTTTCAGGTCTTCAATTCTAGTTTCCAAAAAGTATTAGTAGAAATGCTAGAAAGATTGTATTTTCTTAGAAATTCATCTACAATCACAAGTACTTAAATTTTCAAACACTATTATTGTTTGTGATAAGCCACCAAAGATGCCATTTGAATTTCATAAGAAGTTCTTTTATTTATTTTAATTTAACTATTTTTTAATTCATTTAAAAGTGCATTTGTCAAGGTACTTTGTTTTGCTGTGAAGGCAAAATATGAAATCTCAACAAATGTGTCAGTCACTTTTTTATGCTTTCACAGTAATTTTTGTTGTAATTTCATGTGTGTTTTGTGTGACAATTGATTAATTGTTTTCATTTATTTTGTTATTTTTATTGTTTTATTATATTTATTTTAGATTTTACTATGATGTTTTGTACTAAAAAAATTATTTAATCATTTGAAATATATTTTCATATATTTCACAACTTTCACAAATACAGAAATAAAAAAGTTTCACAAAGATAACTGCTAATACTTTTAATACAAGAATAATGAATTCCTTTGTTTTTGTTTTGTTTCCAACCTTTCACTTATTAAGGGTCATGTACAAAATATTTCTTAAATGGCAGCTCTGAAAGTCAATACTTAAACTCCTTGAAAAGAGGATGTACTAATACTAAAAAATGGCATAAATTAAATAGCATGTTTTAATGATTTGATAAAAATACATTCACACAATAACAAATCAGATTGCTCTGTCTAATCATGCTAACTGACCATGTCAGTTTACTGGAAATTAATGGAGTTTATGCTTCAGAACATGTAATCATGTTTCATTTTGAATCTACTTTTCAAATTTGAATCATAATAATAATAATAATATAATAATAATAATATAATAATAATAATAATAATAATAATAATAATAATAATAATAATAATAATAATAATTTGGATTTGACAATAAGCTCCACCAAGCTAGCTAAAGACATCACTGATTGGTCAGTGTTCGACGAAGAGACCCTGAGTGACCATCGGTACATAGGATATTCGACTCCATTAACGGATGCGCCGCAACACGTCAAAACGCGATATAAAGGAAGATCACCTTGGAATCCCAAAAAATTCAATGAACACAAGACAGAACGCTCCTTGGAAGAATCCAGGTTGCTGGTTAACATGGGTTGGACGAAAGAGGCGGAAACGCTTGAGAATATGGTCAAGGCAACGGAGGAAATAGTGGTAGCAGCTTGCGACGCATCCATGCCTAGACGTATATGTCAGAAGAGCAAATGTATTGGCGACAAGGGCCAAGACGAATCTGCACCTCAGGAAACAGTATAAAGAACTGTCCAAACGGCTTAAGAGAGAAATAAAAAGAAGTAAAGGCAGATGCTGGAAAGAGCTCTTAGAACAATAAATAACGACCCATGGGGCATGGCTTATAAAATAGTAAATAAGAAATTCAGGATGGACTGGAAGATACCTGGATTGAATGATCCACAATGGATGAGAAAGCTATCAGGGACCTATTTCCCACTAGAGATCCCTGGACGAGACAAAAAGCGACTTCACGGTTGACGCAGCAGATTGCTTCACGATAGACGAACTCAATAGTCTGCGAAAAGGATGAAAACTGGGAATGCCCCAGGTTTCGATGGAATTCCCTGAGATATACTAAAAATAGTGGCACAGGAGTATCCGGAATGCCTTTTGCCAATCTATAACCGCTGCCTTGAGGATGAGAAATTCTTCAAGAAGTGGAAGAGACAAAAGCTGATACTCCTCTGAAAGGGCATCAAGCCGGTAGATCAGACATCATACAGACCACTGTGCCTCCTTGACATCATGGGCAAGCTGCTTGAGGATTTAATAATCTCTAGGCTTGAGGGACTCATATGCTTTTCTCACAGGCAATATGGATTCCGGGGAGGCCGCTCGACGACGGATGCCATCCTGGAAGTAATCGATAAAGCAAACGCAGCCAGAAGATGAGTCGGCAAGAAGAAGGGATTCTTCGCGCTCGTGGCAATTGACATTAGAAACGCCTTCAACTCCGCTAGGTGGAAGGACATGATAGAAGTGTTAGTTAACAAGATGATTCTGGAATATCTCATGAGGCTTATTGAAGACTACCTCCATGGGAGGATGATAACTTATGTGGACAGTATCAGGATAGAAGAGAATGTGACGTGCGGTGTTCCTCAAGGGTCCAGACTTGAGCCACTTTTGTGGAATGTTCTGTATGATGACATTCTAAGCATTGACCTGCCGAAAGATACGCAGCTCATAGGCTAGGCTGACGATACGCTAATAATAAGCCACAGCGTTGACATTGAACTCGAATTGAGAGTGAACGAAGCGCTGTTTTGGGTTAAAAGATGGTTAGATGACAGCTACAGACATGGGGGATTTAATAAATAACTCTACGATTTCAGGATTGTAGAGAGGCTCACATGTAGTCTCTGTCACGCAGGCATAGATGATGCGGAGCACACACTATTCCAGTGCAAGGCATGGGACGCGGAACGAGAGGTTTGTAATGTCAACCTCCAACAAGTTATAAAACCAGACAACATGGTCGACATGATGCTGAGCTCCCAGGAGAAATGGAAAAACAGAGAACTTCATAGTTAGTATTATGAAGAAGAAAGAATTAAGGCAGAGGAAGTAGACCATCTGCTACCAGCCAATCTCCTGCGTGAAGTAGTGTCTAACGACGGTTTCCACGTGGGAGAGAATACGATTTAAGAGATTTTTAGATTTTTTTAGTGGGCAACCTAGTTGGGAGTCCGACATCACCAGCTTCACTGGTATCTATAAAGGATTGTCCTGCTCCTTAATATAATAATAATAATCCGTGGGAGTAGTCTGGTCTCCTAACGGACGCGTCCCCAGGTGGCGGATCGGGTAATGCTCTTACCGGCGACGACTGAGTGTAGGTGGGAAATAAATTACCACTCGTGGTCCAAATACAGACGCTGGCGACAGCGTTAAAACGCTAGGGGAAGGTGATCCCGAAAAGAAACCCACGATGGAAGGTCCCTCAGGATCAACCGTTAAGGTGCAGGGGATCGGAGTCCCAGTACCGGCAGCCGGGGGTGTGTAAGCAGGCCCCCGGCAGTCGACAACCAGTGACTGCAATTTCAGAGTCGTGGACCGCTTTGCGTCTCTGAAATACACTGTGACAAGTGAAAGCCTAGAGCAAGCAGATTTCAACCCCTTTTCTGGGAAGTCGAAACTGCAGAGATCACCTCCAAGTACCCCCAGGACAACTGGTACCCACAGGAGACAAGGCAAACTTGGTTCAAGAAGAGCCCACGTCGGCAGGGGATAGTAATGCGAGGGGCTGCACATCAGATAACTGGATGATGACTCAAAAGTTGATGGAAGACAATTCGGAGATTATTGCCCGTCTAGAGTCAATTATCATTAGCAGTAACATACTGAAAAACAACCCAGTTATAGTGAAGGACACCACAGCTACAGCACTAGAAGAGGTGCCCTAAAAAATAGGTGGAAAAACATTAAAGAAGACCAGAAGGGGATGTATGAAAAAATAATCCTTCTAGAGAATGACAAAAAGATCGAGAATACCAAACATGGCAAACAGATGAACGGGAAGTAAGTGAAAACGGCACAGTCCGAGAATAAGAAGACGAGCTCCAAGTCCACTACATGACAGACCTGACAAGAAAGACAAACAGGAAGAAGTCATACAGCTCGTTACCGAAAAACCAAACCAAAACCGCGATGAGAACTAGCAGAAAGTCGAACACAGGAAGACGGTGAAGAAAAAGGAGAGTTCCACCAAAGAAGGCAATAAAACTCCCAAGGCAGGGATCAGAAGACCCACAAATCAGGCTTTCAAATTGACAGCCAACGAAGGGCAATCATATGCCTAAATATTAAAAAGAATGAAGGAAGCGGTTGACCCGAAGCAACATAACGCTAATATCCAGACGATCAGGAGGACATGTAAAAATGAACTCCTGATAGTCCTGGAGAAAGATTGTGATCCCACCTCACTAAAGGAAGCAATCACCCGTGCAGTAGGAGACAGGGTATACATCAACACATTTAACCCAAAAACCTTAATCGAATTAAAGAACATAGATGAAACTGTTACCCAAGATGAGGTGAGAGATGCTGTCACACGCATTACGGAGGACTTCCCCCCGGCGACCTGGCGACTATACAAGGTGTACGGAGGCAGACAACGACTGCACTGCTGACTGCCAGGCAGAAATTCTGCTCAAAACTGAAGATTTTGAGATTGGCTGGCTTACTTGTCGCGTTAGTACCAAGCACCAGGTCAGAAGATGCTTTAAATGTCTAGGCTTCGGCCATATCTCCCCCTCTTGCAAGGTCCCCGACAGAAGTGATGTATGCTACAAATGCGGCAAAAAGGGACACTTGACCACGGACTGCAGAGAGACAGTTCAATGTATTGTCTGCAAAGACCAAAATCTTGAAGACAATCATAAACTGGGTAGCTATAAATGCCCTTCCTTCACTGCCGAAATCAGGAAACTCAGTAAAACAAAGAACGCCTAGGTTCCTTCAAATTAATTTAGGCAAAGGGAAGACCTCCCAAGAACTACTTATTCAAAGGGCAAGGGCAAGACAGGTGGATGTCTTACTGGTCAGTGAGCAGCACGATATTGACGACATATCCCTCTACCAGGACACGACCAGTCGTGCAGGAATTATAGTACTTAACTCCAAAATAAGAGCATCTAAATTTAAAGTTACAAACCAAGGGTTTGCATGGGTAGAAATGGACGGCCTTAGAATATATAGTTTCTATTTCTCCCCAAACGACCTAATAGAGAAATTTAAGAAACAAATCGATGAACTGGCGGCAAGCATGAACTCAGCCCCAGGAGAAGTAATAGTGGCTGGAGACTGTAATAGCAATTCCCCGGAATGGGGCGAAAGCAGAACTGATCACAGAGGTGATATTGTTTGCGAATTCCTGGCTAGAAAGGACCTGGTAGTTCTAAACACAGGGCGCTCATGTACATTTCAAAGGGACGCAGCTTCTTCGATAATATCTCAGAAGCAGTCCACCATGCAGAAACAGCAAAAAGGAATAAGAGTTTTTGTGCCTTGGTTGCGATTGACATCAGAAACGCATTTAATTCTGCCAGCTGGAAAGTCATTATACAAGCCCTAGTAGCTAGGAAGATACCTGAATACCTTGTGAGGATTCTGGAGGACTACCTCAGTGAGAGGAAACTAATATACACAAACGGATATAGGATCGAGGAAGAAATGACGGTGTTCCACGGGATCAAGATTGGGCCCCTTCCTGTGGAATACTCTATATGACGACCTGCTGAATATCGAGTTCCCAAAGAACTCCAGTCTCATAGGTTACGCCGACGACACACTGATTATATGCCACAGTGGAACTACCGGAAATGAAGACCAAAGAATCACTACGCAAGCTTAAAAGAGGGTTGGAACAAAGAAATCTCCAGATGGCTGTTGCCAAGACGGAGGCCGTGTTGATTACAAACCGCAAAGCATTCTGCCTCCGGTGATCCGATTGGGGGAGGAACTTATTGAATGGAAACGGCACATCACATACCTGGGAGTGGAAATCGATTCGCGATTGAACTTCGGACCCCATATTATAAAAACAGCAGGTAAAGCTGCAAGGACTGGATCAAATCTCTCCAGACCAATGCTGAACTCAGGAGGTCCCAGTGAAAGCAAAAGAAGGTTACTTTCTGCCGTAGTGCACTCAAAAATGGTGTATGCCGCCCCAGTGTGGGCAGAAGCACTAGTTAAAGAGTCCATCCGACGAAAATTCACACAGATCCAGAGAAGGATGGCTCTAAGGATGCAGCCTTAGTTCTGGCCAGTGCCCCGCAGTGGACCTTTTAGCCCAGGAAAAGAGGACAATATACCTGTGGATGACAACAGATAAACAACAATCCCTGTCAAAAAGACAATTATACAATATCAAAGCGGAATTGAGAAACCATCTCCTGCATCAGTGGTAAAACCGATGGAACCTGGAGTACAAAGGAAGATGGACACACAGCCTCGTCCCTAACATCAAAGATTGGACCAGCGGAAACCATGGCACAATGGACTTCTACTTGACGCAAGCCTTCTCAGGGCATGGGAACTTTCAAGCATATCTTTTGAATAAAACGAGTATTTTGTTCAAATGGATATTTAATTGTTTTTAATACAAAAGAACGGAGGGCCCGTTCACTCGCGCACGTACAATACCAACCGTACAAGTGATACCAACATGGGGCGCGAGAGTTCTCGTCGACTGATCTAGATGGCGCCAGTACTCGAAGTACGAAAATTCAAATAATCCAATACTCCATCCAATTGAGTACTTAAATCTCATAAAAAAGTTTTTGTTTTGATGTAACGATGAACAACAGTTATATAAAAAAAATTAACACTTTCTCATTCCCAAGTTAAAGATAAGTTTATGGAAATGATCTCGAGGAGTAGGCTTGGTGAAGACGTCGGCTAGTTCTAGATCTGACGGTACAAAACTAACGCTGATAGTCCCCTCTTCAAGCTTCTCACGGATATAATGATATTTGATGTCCACATGCTTTGTCCGTTTATGGAAGACTGGATTTTTCACAAGACAAAGCGCTCCCTGGTTGTCCATCTTCAGGTTTGTTGGTTCCTGGACTGGTTCCCCAATGTCATCCAGAAACTGACGAATCCAGGTCACTTCTTTAGTTGCTTCTGAGGCAGCAACGTACTCCGCTTCCGTCGTCGATAATGTCACAGCCTTCTGGATTTGACTGGACCAAGTGACTGCCCCATTTGACAGAAGGAATACATAACCCGCCCGTTCACTCGCGCCCGTACAATACCAACCATACAAGTGATACCAACATGGGGCGCGAGAGTTCTCGTCGACTGATCTAGATGGCGCCAGTACTCGAAGTACGAAAATTCAAATAATCCAATAATATCTATACAGATTTAAAATTGCTGAAAGCCCAATATGCACAGTGTGCCATGAAGAAGACGACGCTATGCACACCATATATAGTTGCAAAGCGTGGGAGTAGGAAAGAAGAAACTGCTACAGCAAATTGCGACGGGAATTAACGCCTGCACACACAGCCCAGACTATGCTGCAATCCAGAGACAACTGGAAAACAGTGCGAGACTGATGTACTAAAGCTTGACTCATGTACTAAAGCAGAAAACCACTGCTAAAAGCAGAGAGAGTTAAAATACCATAGCGACCATCTGAAGAGGAAAGCTCATGCTCTCAGCCAGCACCACCAGATACCGCAGAAGATACCACGGCCCATGAGAAACGAGGAGGTTAGGTTTTAGTCGATATCCCAAGCTGGAGAGTCCGACATAACCGGCCTCACCGGTATGCGTAACGCATTTCCCCCTCCTCAGCAAAAAATAATAATAATAAATTTATTGAGTCCCATATACAATTAAAATTGTATATAAAGAGTCAATATGATGTCTTGGGTGGAGCGAGCAAAGTTACATTACTGTCCAGAAGCGAAACAAGGGTCCATTTCAGCATTTGCTCAAGGGACGAGGGAAACTGAACAAAAAACCTGATCAAGATGGAGTCATTGGCCTAGGAATTATACTACAATACCTGTTTCGGAGAGATTAAGATATTATACAGTACATAATTATTTTTAGTAGCAAATAATTTAACATTTCAAGATTTGTACAGTTTCATGTTTAAAGTAAAAGTAAAATTTACTTGTTATTGTCATTTTGCTGCTACTACTTACAACAACAACAATAAAAATATTAATAAAATTAAAATGCTTCATGATATCAATTATGGTAGCATCTACATATAATTTAACAATATTAGTACCCACTGTATTTAAATCTTGAAATGGTGAGGAGAGAGGGGCAGGTTTTTCCCGTTTTTTTAATTTTCTTCTATTTGTAGACCTAGTCCTACTGCAGCACCTAATGCATCTAGCAAATCCAGGGTGAAGGAAACAGAAATTTTGGTCAAGCATTCTCCTCCTACATCACAGGACGCAATATGCCAGTTCTTTTTTCTTTGCTTCAGCTCGAAACAGTCAACATGAAACAGAAAGTCCAATGGGATAAGAATTTTTATTTATTTATGTTTTTAAGGGAAGTATTGTTGTGATTTGAATATTCCTTCACACTGTAGAACAAGTTGTTAAGCAAGAAAGCTTTCAATTTACTTTTAAATGTATAAATTGTGTTTGTCTTTAATATCATTGCCCAGTTTGTCGTGAAGTGTAATGCCCTCTATTAGGGTACTTTTTTGATGAAGTGAAGTTTCAGAGTGTTGTACACGTAAGTTATCCTTTTCACGAGTGTTGTTGTTGTGTACATCAGAATTTAGAGTAAAAATTTCTTTGTTTTCCATGAGAATCCTCTTTGTGAAGCCCACTATTTCAGATATATACATGCATTGAAGAGGAAGAATCCTTAGTTTATTGAACAAGGGTTTGCAAGACTGTAGCTTATGAATGCTGGTCAATGTTTGCAGTATTTTTTATTGGAAAAAAATGTGCGAGTGGTTTTAGGGGCATTTCCCTAGAATATTATTCCATATTTTAGGTGTGAGTGCACATTTGCAAAATACATTGTTCGGAGTGTCTCAATGTTGGAGCTTGACCTGAGGGTGTATTAGGGCATAGCAAGATTAGGTGAACTTCTTGTTAAGATTTGAGATATTAGTATTGCAGGTGTAGAAATAAAAATAAACCTGGCCATAACCTGCCTCCTTCTCACCATTTCAAGATTTAATCCAGGAATATACTAATACTGTTAAATCATATGTAGCTGTTACTATAATTGTTATCAAGTAGTGTTAGTACTATTAGTAGTGTCATTATTCATTATTATTATTATTATTATTATTTATTTATTTATTTATTTTTTGAGAAGGGGGAATCCTATATGGAGACCGGTGAAGCCAGTACTGTCGGACTCCCGTTCTTGTTTTACCGACTAAAACCCTAAACCTTTATCTCCTAAGTCGTGATTTCCCACGCGGAATCCGTCGCTAGACATTACTTCGCGTGGAAGATTAACTGGAAGCTAGTGCTTAACTCCTCCGCTCGTTTTTCTTCATGATATTAACTAAGTAGTTCTCTATTATAGTCCACTTCTCCTCTCTCAACATCATGTCCACCATGTTTTCTGGAGTTATCACTTGAAGCTTAACGTTACAAATCTCCCTTTCCGCGTCTCATGCCTTGCACTGAAACAGTGTATGCTCTGCATCATCAATATCTTCTCGACATAAGTTACATGTCGGACTTTTTTTAATCTTGTAATCGTAAAGGTATTTACCAAAGCCACCGTGTGCCGTAAAAGCCTGGGATACGTAATAATTCACCTCCCCATACTTTCGACCGATCCATCTCTCAATGTTATTAATTATCCGATGTGTCCATCTACCTTTAGCGTCCACATTCCACCTTCTTTGCCACTCTTCAGTTTCCTAGCAACACTCTTAATAGCCTCTATTTCCTTGGCAGGGAGATGGCTGTTTACTTGTCGAGCTTCCTGTAAGGCGGAGTACGTCCTTCCGCTTTCCATAGCCATCAGATCGATGGGGATACTGGCCAATACTAGCACTGCGCAAGTAGACACCGTGCGGTAGGCAGCCGCCACCCTCAGGGCCATTCGTCTTTGCACTTGAGCATACTTATTTCTCATAACCTGTTTTCCCAATAAACTCGCCCAGACTGGTGCTACATACAATTGTGAATTAACTACTCCAGATATCAACCTTCTCTTGGCTTCTCGTGGTCCACCTACATTCGGTAGTATTCTTGCTGAGTTGGATCCTGTCCTCGCTGCCGTTTCAACCATCACACTTATGTGTGGCCCAAACATATGTCTACTGTCTATCTCAACCCCTAGATATGTTATTTGGCGTTTCCAGTTTATTCTCTCTTCTTCCTGTCGGATATCGGGAAAGCGAAAAGCCGTCCGATCGGTAATTAACACAGCTTCAGTTTTTCCTACTGCTTTCTGAAGACGTCACCTATCTAGCCATCTTTTAACTCCATAGAGTGCTTCATTCACTCTTAGTTCAAGCACCTAAATATCGTCACTATGACTAGTTAGTGTGTCATCCGCGTATCCTATAATATGCGTATTTCTTGGAAGGTTAATACTCAATATGCCATCATACAGTACATTCCATAAAAAGGGGCCAAGTCTGGACCCTTGTGGAGGGAGTACATTCCATAAAAAGGGGCCAAGTCTGGACCCACGTCATATTTTCTTCAGTCTTGATGCTATACATATAAATTATCTTTCTTTCATGAAGGTAGTCCTCGATGATCCTTAACAAATATTCAGGGATCCCCCTTTCAACCAATGCTTCCATGATGTTCTTCTACCTGGCTGAGTTGAAGGCGTTTCTAATATCAATTTCTACCAGTGCGCTGAACCCCTTCTTCCTCCCAGTTCCATTTCTAGCTGCATTTGCTATGCAAACTACTTCTAAAATCGTATCCGTCGTCGAACAGCCTTTCTGAAATCTGTATTGTCTATGCGAAATGTCTATTCCTCAAGTCTTAAGAGTATTAGCCCCTCCAATAACTTGCCCATAGTATTAAGAAGACACTGTGGTCTATACGACGATGTCTGTTCCAACGATTCCTTGCGCTTCCGGAGGAGTATGAGCTTTTGTTTCTTCCAGTTCTTGTAAAATTTCCCATCCTTAAGGTATCTATTATAGACTGCCAGAAGACATTCTGAATATACTTGAATTCGTCTGTCGTTAAGTAATCAACATCGTTGAACATAAAATCATTCTGTCTTTGCTTCACCAAACGATCTCTGTGGGAAAGAGCTCTCTAATAGCTCTCTTCATCCACTGTGGGTCATTCAGGTAAGATATTTTGAAATCCATCCGAAACTTCTTACTCACTATCTTATACGCCATACCCCAAGGTTCATTATCAATCTGCCTTAGGATTACCATCCAACTTCTACTTTTGCTCCTTTTAATTTATTTTTTAAGTCGCTTACGCTGCGCTTTATATTGCTCTAAGGTATAGGTCGGTCCTGGCTCTTGTCGCCATTCTACCCTTGATACAGCTCTTACGTGCTTCTGGTATTTCCGAGATCCAACAGTACATTTGTTGTTTATTCCTGGGGTCACTGCTTCTAGGCATAGACGTGTCACACGCTGCTGTCACTATTTTTTCCGTCGTCTTTACATTTTCGAATGTTTCCGCTTTATTTGTCCAACCCATGCTTGACAGTAACCTGCATTCTTCCAAAAGGCGTTTTGCCTTATCCTCATTAAGTATTTTGGTATTCCAAGATGGCCCTCTTTTGTATCTCGCCTTACCATATTGTGGTCCCTCTGATACTACGGCATACCCTATGTATTGGTGGTCACTCAAAGTTTCTTCATCCAATACCATCCAGTCCGTGATGCCCTTAGCCAGTCTGGAAGTACATATTGTCAAATTCAGTATAGATGAAGTATCTCCCCGTAGGAAAGTGTTCTCATTCCCAGAGTTTAGAATGAGATTGTTTCTTGCTACAAACTCACATATAATAGCTCATCTTCAGTCATAGCGCGTCTCCCCCCATTCCGACAATTTACCATTGAAATCACCTGCTTTAAAAACCTCTCCTTTCGTTGTTTTCAGACTTGCCTCCAATTCGTCGAATTTTTTTTTTGAAATTTCTCTAATGTATCGTTCGTAGAAAAGTAACTGCTATAAATTCTCATATTATTCACCTCAACTCATACAAACCTATACTTCGTCTTCTTATATTTATTAATACTTAGCTTACTATTATGATTTATTATAACCGCTCTCAAATTATCACACAACGTATTCTAACAGTAAGGTTGCTCACTAGTAAGTAACACATCCACTTCCCTCTCTGCAGCAACATGTAGCATCAAGTCCCGCGCCTGCTTACTCCTCCCCAGGTTAATCTGTAGGAGTCGAAGCATACTTGATATTTTTTCTTCTGAACCGCCGCTATAAAGGAGGCACATTTTTTACTTCCTAACATTTGTTGATCCTCTTTGTTTTTGTCTTTACATAAGACACATTGTTCTCTGTTGGTACAGTTCTTAACAACATATCCGGTTCTACCACATCTGTAACATAGTTTTCTACGATCGGGACCTCTGCAATCCGTTGAAATATGTCCAAACTCTAGGCATCTATAACATCTTGTTATCTTGAGTTTTTCCTTGATTCTACAGTTAACCCATTCTATCTTAATATGTCCTGCCATTATAAGCTTTTGAGCAATCTCTTCTCCCATCAACCTTGCAGCTGATTGTATTCCTCCGTATCCTCTGCGAATCCTACAGGAGGTGGGCATCTGGTCTATTGCTACGTTTATATGTTTGCTCACCGCCTCCAACACCTCCTCAGTCACCTGAAACAGTCACTGCGACTGTTTCATCAATATCTCTAATTTCTATTAGACGCTTTTGTTCTAGAGCATTCACTTGAGCTTGATTCCCTCCCGCTTTCTCCAAAGCCTCATTCAATGAGGTAATATTTCAAGTTTTTTCAAGTACAATAAGTAGCTCTTCCTTTTTTGTCCTGCGTATAGCCAATATCTTTGTGCCGTGATCACTAGGTCTCTTTCATCTTCTTTATAATGTCAGCATATGTTTTCCCTTGTCTAGCTGCTACTTTGATAGCTTACTTTCCTGACTGCTGTCTTTGCTCCTGGCTTCTTTTGTATATTTTTCTTTTTCAGCTTTGTTGAAGCTGCCAGTTCTCACCTATTTGGTCTTCTGACTTTTCAGATTTTATCACCTCACCCTGATTTGTTTGCTTTTCCCCTGGTGTAACCTCCACCGTAGTTATCTCCTGTTTATCTTTCTTATCTCTTCTAGTGTGGCGTCTTTGCCGGGGCAAATAATTACAGACGTGAACGGCTTGTAAATATTTAGTATTTATTAGAATAAAGATACTCCGACACCATAACACTATATACAATATTTACAATTAAAGTTAACCGTTACAAGAAGGAACTTTCCCTGGTTACCACCACCGCTGGCCCGATAATTAATTACCATCCCCGGTGTGATGCACCAGTACCTTACGCGAGCATACATGCGAGTATGCCGCACCTGCCGTCACGACGTAGCACGCCGGCTTCGATTCCCCGCCTCGGTAGCCTATGCATTACAATGCAACGCCGCGCACAACCCTCACGACGCCCTACCGACGCGCTCACACCTGAAGAATCAGCAGAATAGAAGACAGCTCTTGAGTCGGAATCCGCTTTTATACCCTCTGGCAGGCTGACGGAAGCGCGTCACCCGCAGTGCCCGCCGCCGCTCCTCCGCCGGCTTCGGGGTTTCCAAACCTGCACCCACGACACGGCATTCCTTCCCAAGCCTTTGTACAGCTGGCGTCACTTCCGCCAGCGCTGTCCACATGGCTGATATAGTACGTTTGTGCTGGCGACAGATATGACGCCACACTATTAAGTTCTTCTGGTGCCGCCCTCTTTTTACTTTGCACGTCTTTCTTATCTTCCCTTGCATTAGTTTCCTTCTCTACTCAGAAGAGAGTTCAGGATCCCTGAAAATTTTCTCTTTTCATCTATTACCTCTTGTACCCTATACTTCAGGGTATCAATATTTTCTATAGCTCTAGACAGGGCTACCTTCACACTCATAGGATTGTTTTTCAGCTTATGCTTCGCCATCGTCCTAAAGCTTTGATTCAATTCATCTAGGAGCTTTCCTTGAAATTCTACCAGTTGTTGCATAGTTTCCCATTTTTCTATTATGAGGTCTGCTGCTGTTTCCTTACTTCCTGCTACAATATTATACGATTTCTTTCCCTCCATGGGTCCCCACCGGCCCCATGGTCCACTTTGAGGCGAATTTTCCGCGCCATCTCGTTCCACAGTCGTGCTTGGATTTCGCTCCCGCTGGTCGGTAGGTATCCCTGGAATGGTTGCGGTACTTGGAGGCGATCTCTGCAGTTTCGGCTTCCCAGCAAAGAGGTTAAAACCTGCACGCTCTAGGCCTTCGCTTGTAACGTGTAGTAAATCAGAGACGCCAAGCGGTCCACGACTCTGAGATTGCATGTGACATGCAGATTACTAGTGCATGCAAAGTTTTGTTTCTTTTTCTAATGATTGTTGTGTTTTTGGTTTGACAATTATGTGTGTCATCTGCAAACAAAATTATTTTGTTATTCCTTAAAGCCTAAGGCATGTCATTTATGTATATAAGGAATAGTATTGGCCCAAGGATGGATCCTTGCAGGACTCCAGAATTTATCATCTGAGGGCAGGAGTAGAATGAGAACATTTTGTTTTTTTAGTGTGATGGAGGGCAACTATTTGGCTAAGGTTTGATAAATATGATTTGATCCATTGGCCTGCAATGCCTCGAATCCGTAGCATTTCTAGTTTTCTTAAAAGTATGTGATGGTCAATAATGTCAAAGGCTTCTGACAAATCTAAGAAAAGGGCAAATGGAAATTTCCTTCTTATTTAGTGCAACATGTATGTAATTTAAAAAGGAGAAGATGGATGTGTCTGTGGATCTATTACTCCTGAAACCTTGTTGTGCATTTGTGAGGACATTATTTGCATTTGGAAACTGTTCTGTCATTGAAAAACCTTTCCAGAATTTTTGAAAATCCTGATAACAAGGAGATTTTTCCATTTTGAATATATCTGGCAATATGACTGTTTTAGAGAGTAATTGCAGATATGAGAGAGTGGTTGCACTATACATAGAGCACTGTATTTGATAAGAAAATCTGGAATGTTGTCCAGGCCTTATGAGAATTTATTCTCCATTTGTCCAATGACTAAAAATTTCAGAGGGGGTGGTTTCATATAAAAAT
Source organism: Gryllus longicercus (assembly GCA_038098605.1). NCBI lineage: Eukaryota > Metazoa > Arthropoda > Insecta > Orthoptera > Gryllidae > Gryllus > Gryllus longicercus. Next base: position 664,003 of record JAZDUA010000177.1, read on the forward strand.
ATGTAATTTACAATTTGTGTAACATTAGTGTTTGGTTGGTGTGTTTATTCTTTAGAGAATATTAAGAGATTACCTTTTTACCAATTTGTGAAAAGTGTTCATTCAATATATCAGCTATTTCTTGTGGGTATTGTAAAGTTTGGTTTTTGTAGTGGAACTCTATTGTTGTTGTTATTAGTTGGTGCTAGAGTCTTTTTAATAATATCCTACATAGCTTTTGTTGTGTTACGTGTATTTGCAGTATACTTATCATTTGTCCTAATTTTTGCTTGTTTGATTACTTTTTTAGGCTTAAATTACATGTTTTGTAGTATGAAATGAAGTTGGAGTAACATTTGTTATTTGTTAGTATTTTATACATGTTGCGTTTTCTTTTACATGTCTTTTTCATTTACATACACTTTAATGCCTATGGTAAACCACTTTTTGGATCTTGGATTGGAGCTTGGATCTTTTTGAGTTTTTAAGGAAAAATGGCATGGAAATGTCTTAAGTATATATTGATGAATGAATTTAACTTATCACTTGTATCAGTTACATTATTTACTTCATTCTAGTTTTCGAATCTAAGTAAGTTTTGAAATTTTATTATGTTTCCTTGGGAATAGTTACGGATTTCTTTGTAAGTTGTCTGTTCTGCAATTTTTGTTTCTGTTTGTAGTGTTAGAATCTAAGCAGTGTGGTTACTGAAACCTGTATTAAATGTAGCAACAGAAAAACAATGGTAATTTGCATCTATTATTATTTGATCTAGAGCAGAGCTACTATTTTTCGACATTCGGGTTGGTGTATTTATTGTTGTTTGTAGATTGTATGATTTTAGTAGGTCTTTAGATTTTCATTACTGTATTGTGTGAGGAAATTTATACTGAGGTCACTGCAAAGAATAATTTTATACTGTCTACGTTTTTGAAGTTTTGTTAGAATAACTTTCAGATTTTTTAAAAAGTTTTTCAGATTCCCAGTAGGAGTGATATGTTCATAAGACCCATATTGATATTGCAGTTAAGTCAGTGATGGATATTTCAAAGTATTTTTCTTTTAAAAGAGTGTGACTGGTGTAGGGTACAAAACTAATATTATCTTTAATAAAAATGCATGCCTCACTATATATATGATGTGTGTTGTTAATATTTCGACGTGAGCTGCTGGCTAAAGAGAAACCTGGTATATATGTGTACCTCTCTTTTAAAATTAAATGTTGAAAGCACCTTCCATCTCCATCCCACCTAAAGAACCATTGTAACTAATGACACATTCCTTTTATTGTTTTTCACTGTTTTTACTTTTATTGCATCCATGGCAATATTTTGTCAGTATGTCGACATCAAGCACTTTTACAGTGTCAACAGTGGTAGCTGTCACAATACCATTTAGACTTTTGTGTCCTCATCTTTGACAGCTTCCTGCAACAGCAATTTCTGTAATTACCATTGTTTTCTTCCACTGCTTCTAATTCTGCTTGCTTCATTGCTACTTCAGCACACTTTTCAACACTACGTAATACGATAGCTTTTTACTACTACTTAATACGTATAGCTGTAATTGCTGAATTACATTTTGTAGCAGGGTTAGGCAGATTCATTGCCCAGCACAGTATTTTGCCTCCTTCTCGACCCTTCCCAATGCACCACAAACCATAGGCAAACAGTAAATTAACTTCAAAGCCATTGTCAATTTTCTTTGAAGTATCAAAGCTCATATTTTGATTGCAATTGTCACTGACAATTACAAGACTGCAGGCCAATCCCTTTCTCTTGTTAACAACTTCACAAACACTTCAAAAATTTTCACCATCAGAATGCTTAAATTTTGTACAACTGTTCACAGCAATTGACAAGATTTTAAAATCAATTAGCTGATAACCGCCTTTCAAAACACCGTTGTTTACTTGCAATACCTCTGAAAAATCTTTGTTCAAGCATTTTCGAATGGAGTGTTTCCTGTCCGAAGAGCTGAGTTGCCTTGCTTCCTCTTGAAAAACTGGAGTTGACGTGGTTATAATGTCTTTCACGTTTACATTTGTGGTTTTGTTTTATTATGCTGATTTTTATGTATTTTATTACTCCCAACTTCTTAATTCGCGGCACAAACAAATAAAATTTCAGAACTTGAGAAATATCACTCTGAAGTCATATTCACAATTTCATGCAAAACAGACAACAAACAAAACAAATCAGAGAGAAACTAGGGAGATAGTTAGATATTTCAGACATTATCAGAAATTATTTTAAATTGTGTCCTTTAATTGAGTTAAATGAGATAACGAATAGATGATTTCTCTTTGCATAATAAGTGGGGATGATGAGAATGCGTGTAAAAACCGAGTAATTTTGATAGAGTTGCCATCTATTGACACATACTCACCCGGAGATTTTTAAGAGTGGGGGGGGTAGGGAATGTTTTATTTAACATTTACACATATTTTTTTAATTGTACAATCATAATTTTAATTTATAGTTTAGAAACGATCAAATAAATTACATTTCCATAGTCAACAATCTATAAAACAAATTTTTGAATAAAACGAGTATTTTGTTCAAATGACTATTTATTTAGTTGTTTTTAATACAAAAGAATGGAGGGCCCGTTCACTCGCGCACGTACAATACCAACCAACAAGTAATACCAACATGGGGCGCGAGAGTTCTCGTCGACTGATCTAGATGGCGCCAGTACTCGAAGTACGAAAATTCAAATAATCCAATACTCCATCCAATTGAGTACTTAAATCTCATAAAAAAGTTTTTGTTTTGATGTAACGATGAACAACAGTTATATAAAAAAAATTAACACTTTCTCATTCCCAAGTTAAAGATAAGTTTATGGAAATGATCTCGAGGAGTAGACTTGGTGAAGACGTCGGCTAGTTCTAGATCTGACGGTACAAAACTAACGCTGATAGTCCCCTCTTCAAGCTTCTCACGGATATAATGATATTTGATGTCCACATGCTTTGTCCGTTTATGAAAGGCTGGATTTTTCACAAGACAAAGCGCTCCCTGGTTGTCCATCTTCAGGTTTGTTGGTTCCTGGACTGGTTCCCCAATGTCATCAAGAAACTGACGAATCCAGGTCACTTCTTTAGTTGCTTCTGAGGAAGCAACGTACTCCGCTTCCATCGTCGATAATGTCGCAGCCTTCTGGATTTGACTGGACCAAGTGACTGCCCCATTTGACAGAAGGAATACATAACCCGACATGGAGCGACGGGTGTCTAAATCGTTTCCAAAATCTGAGTCGGAGTACCCTGTGGCCACTAGCATCTCTGAATTTCTACGGTACTCTATGCCAAAATTTATAGTACCCTTCAAATATTTTAGAATACGTTTGACTGCATTCCAGTGAGTCTGGTCATTATTTGAAGTGTACCTGCTAATTTGATTCGTAGCGAACATTATATCTGGTCGTGTCACGATCGCTGCAAACATCAATGATCCCACAGCCTCCCGATACGGATAGGAATCTTCGCTATGATCATCGTAGTCTGGTTTCTTCAGTCTCACGTACGGATCTGCTGGTGTACCAACCGGAGCTGCATCTTGCATGTGAAACTTCTCGATCATCCTGCGAATATAACTAGATTGGTGAATAAGTATACGACGATTATTACCCTCATCGGTCTCGTCCAATATCTCCATCCCGACAAAATGTCCGGGTTCCATGATCGTGATCTCGAACTGCTTCCCCAACTCATCCAAGAAACTGTAGAGCGATGCTTCATCTGAGGACATGACTAGTCCGTCATCGACGTAGAGAATCAGAATTATCGTCGATTTTGAACAACTCTTCCTGTAAACACACTTGTCTGCTTCTCGTCGGAATCCTTGGTCAAGCATGAACTGGTTAAACTTTTCGTTCCAGCACCGCGATGCCTGCTTTAACCCGTACAGTGATTTTTGTAGTCTGCATACCTGACCGTCACTTACATTAGCACCCTCTGGTGGATCCATGTAAATTGTCTCGTGTAGGTTTCCATATAAGAATGCTGTGCGTACATCGAACTGTAACATCTTGTAATTATTCTTCACTGCTGTAGCCAATAAAATTCTTATCGAATCATACCTAGTAGTAGGCGAAAAGATCTCGTCGTAGTCAACTCCTTTCTCCTGGGAAAATCCCTTGGCACATAGTCTGGCCTTGTACCTTGGTTTGTTCGATGTTTGATCTTTAAGAGAGAAAACCCACTTCGACCCGATGACCTTCATGCTGCCAGTTCGCTTCACGAGTTGCCATGTGTCGTTCCTTTTCAGGGCACTGAGCTCCTCTGCGATCGCCTTTGACCACTCTCTTGATTCACTGCCTTCCATGGCCTCCTTGTAAGTCTGCGGTTCATTTACCATAGCGAAATTCGCTGTGTATCTTCCTGGGCGTTTCAATTTGTCTCGCTCCCTCAGATTGTAGTCCCTGGCGTTGTCGACGACTGTCCCTTCATCCTCTTGAAGAGCTTCGACGTTCCTCGGGTTTGCGTCGAACTGTTCTCCATCCAGATCCTGTCGAGGTTCGGTCTCATTTACTGCGGGATTTCTCATCGCCGGCCGCTGCGCCTCCGGAGCTGCTAAGTTGGATGCTCCATCTAGATCGACGATTTGGTTTCGACCTCCAGGATATTCTTCAGCGTCGTCGTCTCCATTTTCCATTTCCGCAATGCTGATCTGGACGGTCATCTTCTCGGTATCGATCATAGTGTGTTCATCGAAAATCACGTTTCTAGAAACTTTTACCTTTTTTGTTGTCGGGTCAAACAGTCGATAATTGTCAGAATTTCCATCATACCCGACAAACATGAGTTTGCTAGATTTGTCATCCAACTTAGTTCTTTGACAGTCGGGGACGTGCATAAATGCAGTGCAGCCAAACCTTTTTAAATGCGATAATGGTGGCTTCCTACCCATGAAAGCTTCATACGGCGTCGTACTTCTCTTTTCGCTTGTTGGAGTCCGGTTGAGAATGTACACTGCCGTGTTAACCGCCTCGCCCCAGAGGTACTTTGGCGTGTTCATTGCGTTCATCATGGACCTGGCACTCTCCATGATCGTGCGCATTTCCCTCTCAATGCGACCGTTCTGTTGTGGGGTATAAGGCGAAGTGTTTTCTAGGATTATGCCTTCTCTCTTGAGATATTCCTGCAGACTTTCATTTAGGTATTCTCGACCGTTGTCACAGTGCAAAACCTTGACCTTACGGCCTTGTTGCTTCTCAACCATCCGCACATATTCCTTGAGACGAGTCAGAACATCAGATTTGTGCTTCATGGTCCTGACGACGAGGTAGGATGTTGCGCTATCCTTGAATAGAACGAAGTACCTGGCACCTCCGGAAGATTCAGTCGCAATAGGGCCGCACACATCGGAGAACACTCGTTCCCCAACTTCCTCCTCTCGGACTTCTCTGGACGCATGGTGAAAACGATATTGCTTGCCATACAAACAAGATTCACAGAGAATCTCATCCTCGTCACTCAGTGTGATGCCGGATATCACACCACTCTTGATCATTTCTCGAACCCGCGTAAAGTTTACATGGCCAAGTCTGTCATGCCACGCCTTCAAGCTGTTCTCTGTAACTTGTTGAGCCTGATGAACTGAAATATTTCTAAACAACATTCGATAATTATTGTTGTCATCGAGAATCGCACTCGCAATGAGTTTTGAGCCATGTAGAATCTCTGCCTTTTTTCCTTCCTTCATTATTGACCAACCCTTCTTGGTCACGACAGCTTCAGAAAACAGGTTTCTTCTCAGGTCAGGAACAAATAGGACGTTCGTGATAACTGACTTGTACCACTCACCTTTAATCTTTTTCTCGATCTCGATGTCTCCTTTTCCAATGACAGGTAATGACACGTTGTTTCCAATTACGACTGTAGTCCCTTCAGAAACAGCAGACATGTTTGAGAATAGTTCGGCCCTGTACGACATGTGGGCAGATGCTCCGCTGTCCATGATCCACGTATTTTCCATGTTGACACCTCCAAGAAATTCCACGTTGTATGAAGTATACTCCTTGTCGCGATGTGATGACTTATGCTTAGGCTTGTTCCTGCTGAACCGGGCGATGTGGCCCCTTTTCTCGCACTGATAGCATTTGATGTTTTGTTTCACCTCCTGGTTTTGATCGACCGGTTTCTGCTTGCTCGATCCACTTGATGACGGCTCGCTCTGCTCCGTCGACCTCTTTGATTTCGCCGATTGATTTTTGCCCGATAAGACCGTGAACGCAGTTTTGCCTGTCTTCGCTAACTGATAGCCACGTCTGTCGAAAATTCAAAAATTTCTGCGGCAACGTGCTGATTATTTTTGTCATTATCGCCGCATCGCTTACAGTCTCGCCAATATCCTTTAATTTCTTCGCTAAGTTTTCGACATTCGCAATGTGTTGAGCAACGCTGTCACTATCTTTCATTCGATATTGGTGAAATCGTTCGTGTGCAATCATTTTGCTCGACTCAGATCGTTGCAAATAGATCGAATCAAGCTTATCAATTATTTGATGAGATGACTCACAATTCTCAATCAAGGTTATCTGCGCGTAGTCTAACGCAGATGTCAAAATAAACATTGCCGTTGAGTCATTTTTAATCCATGCCTTCTGCGTCTCATTGTTATTTTCCGATTTCAGTACAGTTCCAAGGACGATTTCGTAGAGTCCTTTTGCCCGAAGTGCACAGTTCATTTGGAATCGCCATTGATTGTAATTACTGCCATCAAACTTACTCAGGCTATTCATGTCTAATCTCTCAGCCATTGTGACGTCACTCAATTGCCACACATGCGACGAACGCGACCTCAAGCGAGACGAACACGAGCTTCAACAAGAACGAACACGCTTCCACCACTAAATTCGAGGTTAGGTCCGTCGCGATTAGAAATCTGACTCACAGGTTGCAATCGACAATTATATGCACGTGGCGAGCCCTCCAACCGGTTAAAGCCTCCTCGATAAACTGCGCGAGTCACACGACGAATGCGCGCTCAAGCGAAACGAACACGCTTCCACGGCCAAATTCGAGGTTAGGTCCTTGGCAATTCGAAATCCGACTCACAGATTACGATCAGTCACAAATAGTCTGTTTTTTCCACTTCAAGCGTTCTCTGGGCCCATAACCTTTTGAATAAAACGAGTATTTTGTTCAAATGACTATTTATTTAGTTGTTTTTAATACAAAAGAACGGAGGGCCCGTTCACTCGCGCACGTACAATACCAACCATACAAGTAATACCAACATGGGGCGCGAGAGTTCTCGTCGACTGATCTAGATGGCGCCAGTACTCGCAGTACGAAAATTCAAATAATCCAATACAAATAATAAATGATTTCATTAAAAATAGAATCTCTAAATTACTTTTCCGTAATATTTATTTTTAAAAACTAACTTTTCTTCCATGTATATTTCTCATTTGAAACGACTTTCTTTAGTAAGCATACTTCCTTCTTATTGTTTATGAATTTGTGAAATTCGGCGCAAGACATATTATAGTTTAGTTTTGTGAAGAGGTCTGCTTTGACTAATTTAACTCACATCCTTTTTCTCAAATCGGACCAAATGTTTCCCATAATTGAGAAAATCCGTTCTACGTAAGCATTACTTACGCGAATGGACAAAACCCTGCTAACAATTTTGGGTAGTTCTTTAAAATAATCTGATGCAGAAAAAATTTTGGCTCATATAATGTCTGTCGTGTAGTCTTGAATTTCTGTTTTGGAAAGAGGTTTTGATACTACTTGTTTTGATACTTACTTGATCGTACAAATTATCTTCGTTAATATTTGCATTTACTATTCCCGCAACTTGTACAAATTTGTCAAAGCAAATCTCTTCACCTTTCTTGAAATTGAGAATATTAAAATACTGAAAGGGACTGTGATCTCATTAAGTAAAACAATATTTAATAAAAAATTGAAAATACAGAATATGCGAGCAAATTCTTGAAATCTAAGAATAAGAAACATTTGAACGCTTAGTACATTCAATATTGTGCATGACCCGGGGATGAAAGTAGTAAACCCGGATCCCGTAGACTGGTCACGAAACCCGAGGTCTCCGGGTGAAACTAGAAGAGGTGGCAACTTTAATTTTTGATGAATATTAAAATATTATATTTAATTATTACATTTTTCTATTCGTTTTCATTTTCTTACTTGTAGTTTCAATAATGCTAATTACAAACTGTGTATCCCATACGAATTAGAACACGAATGTAGAACATGAATACACTAAATTCAATGACAGAAAGCAGAAATGACATTAGTGGTGATACAACAGCACATAATTTCTCGCAATATTACAATGTTATCGTTATGTACTGCAGGACTACCATATATGCTTCATTAATTTCAAACAGAAATTACCCAAAAACTACTTACTTTTACAAAAAATTGTACTTGACCTTTTTCGAAGAGCTTATTTTGTACCACGTACTTTGTCTGAGGAAAAAGATCTACCTTTAATTTTCTAGTTTTCATTTTTTTTGCAATTTCCGAAAAATCAAGAATTTCAACAAAAATCAGACCTGTACCATTCTCTTAAATGTCCTTCGCACTATTCAACAACATAATTCAATCAAATAATTTGGAGCCATGTGTTTGGAAATGTGCGAGGGGCTTCATGCTAAGTTTCTCCCAAAGAAATATCGGTTTCAAATTCCAGGGCCACGACGTCAGTCAGAAAGATTGGGGAAAATCAATTTTGGAGAAAATCGGCTGAATTGTTTATGCGCTAGCGTTGTGCACAGACATTCGGACAGTCATTTTTCGGCATGAAGAACGCCCAAAACATGGTTTCTGGCTACACATGTGAGAGGAATTTTTTATTTCTGGATTTATCCACTTTTTCGTGACCAGGTCCCGGCAATAAGAGGTTTTGTGTCGAAAATTCGCCGTTTTCTTCTCTTCTTACGTTTGTAAGTGCGAGAAAGTAAAATATACATATATTTCACGATTCGTTTGTTTCACAAAATTTTCAAATGGTAGTTGAAGTGTAAGACAGAAATTGTCATGTGATAATATTACATAAATATTAACAATATCGCGAGAAAGTATCTGCTGTTGAACCACCACTTTCCCGTATAGGGGGTCCGATGTCGTCCAGGGTCTCGGTGGAGTAGGCGATGTTAGTAAACCTACCCTAGTAAGTACTGAGAAGCCCTCCTGTAATGGGATCGCAACCGTATGGCCGTAATAGCCGCCTGTAATAGGTTTGCCGTTGTGTGGCCGACAAGTCCACTCTCTCACCTCCACGCGGTGACCCCTGGTAATGCACTTAGGGCAACTTGAGGTTCAGCCAAGAGGGATACGCGAGTCTCCGGCGCCTTAAAACGGGAGCATCTAGCTAAGGGAAGGAAATCCCTGACAGAAAACCATCTCGGGGACCCCACGTCACGGGGGAAGGGGGTCGAGGGTCTGCAGCTCACGGCCCCGTCGTGCTCCTCGGAGCGACTGGCAGCGGACACTGTTAACAAAGCCTCGGACGCGGGTGTGAATGGTGGCGCGCCCCGTGAACAACAGGCCACCTTTTATGACGACCCTAGCTTGGAACGGTTCATGATTAGGATTCCCTTCGAGGCGAGTCGCTGCGCACATTGTGCCCAGAAAGGAGAGGGTGGCTACATGGCCACTGATCCATAGTAATACCCCCCTAATCTTTTCATGCTCCAAATGCAGCAAGAATTACAAAGGTAAGCTATCAGCTTTGAGTTATTTCCCTAAGTGCCCGGGTCCGAAAGAATCTAAAGGAGACTTTATATGCGAGTTATGCTCCGCCAACTTCGCAACCAAATCAGGGCTCTCACAACATTTGCGCCATGCTCACCCAGACGCAGCTAATGGGGCTCGAGCTGCCAAGGCGCAGCGTAGTGGTAGGACTGCTGCGCCTAGAGCAGGGAAAGTCTTCTCTTCGGAGGAAATTATGAAAATGGCGGCATTGAGGAAAGAGCAGCCAGAGACGTCGAACGTGAATTTGGCTGCTCTACTGGGTAAGACCGCCCGACAGGTGGGTGACAAAAGAAAAGAGACTAAATATCGAAGATATTTAGTAACCATTGAAACTGTAGCTACCGTCACTGCAGAGTCTTCTTCGTCCCCATCTGACGGTCGGTGGTCCGATAATTTAGCTACACCTTCTACTAGTGCTGCTATTATCGTATCGCCTCGCAGGGTCATTAGCCCTCCGTAGACTCCAGTAAGCCAAATCCCAATGCTGGTTTCTTCTTCTCCCCTGCATCGAAGGCCTACCGTTGGAACAGGAAGGAAACCGATGATCCCCTGGTCTGACACTTGTCCAAAGGGGGTGGAAACGTCTTTACAGGCTGAGGTAAGCAAACATCCTTATACCGATTCCCTTCCAAAACCTCGGCCCATAGGCAGTGGCTCTGAGGAACTCGCAATAGTAGACATTGCTTCCCTGGAAGGGGGCGATCCCCTAACAAGGAGGCCGTTATAGTTTCAGAAATGAATGAGGAGCTTTCGGCTGAGCCCGTCCTTTTTGATTCTGTTTTATCTGCTGTGACATGGCCCATTCTGACTCCGCTGGTCAGTTACGACAGGACCAAACTTTTATTGAGTCCTCGGTTGCTATGACGCCCGGGGAGTAAGTACTGAAACTTGTCTTAACAGAGCCACACTAGAAGCCAAGCCTGACTGGAAGGAAAATATATCAACTTGGATAGGAACCTGGGGCACTTCCAAAACTAATGTAGATCAAGAGCTCGTTGAGGTGGGAAATGAACTCAAAACAAATATTGTATCCCAGGACCAAGTGGACGAGACCTATGGCTAGTTAGTGTAGATCTTGGGCGGCTCCTCGGTACTCACCACCATCGGTTCTAAAAGACCACGTAGACATGGAGGCAAACGCGCTGGGAAGCGTTACTCTTATGCTAGGGCACAGGACCTTTTCAAGAACGATCCAGCGCTTTTGGCAAAGTGCATTAGAACGGGCATTGACTGTAGTAGTGTCGATAAACAGCCCCTTAACAGGGATGAGGTTAATGACCTGTACAAATCCATCTGGGGTAACACGCCTTCGATTCGGCTTTCCGAATTAAGAGAGAGTGATAAATTGTTGACACCTGAAATAGACCCAGACACAATTCTATACGCGGTGCAAGTTGCCGAAATTAAAAGTCGTCTGGCTGGGATGAAAAATGCCACGGCTTCAGGACCTCACAAAATAAAAGTTAGCCACATATCCTCAGGAGCAAAAATTGAAATATTGTCCCTATTGTATACCCAAATTTTATACAGTGGCTTTGTGCCTTCTGGGTGGAAAACTAATCGCACCATCCTTATACCAAAAGAGGGAAAGGATAATACGGTGATTACTAACTATCTCCCCATCCCAATTAGTTTTGGTATGTGTATGTTGTATATGTTTTTGTACGTAGTGCTGTTAGTTGATTGCGAATCTCATCCCAGTCAGTGGGTTGTGGGACCCACTGCCTAGGGCCGCGGAGGGCGCGAGTGCTACCAACTGCGAAGGTAATGGGGATGTGATCGGAAAGGGTAAAGAGATTGGGTTTGGGAATAGTGACTGGAAGTGAGTGCCACATCGAGGATTTCGGGTCGGAGGCGAGGGTCAATGGGGAAGCGGGTAGGTGTGGAGGGCGGGATGAGTTAAACAGTGTTGTGTGAAAGCAGGAAACTAGTAAGTTTCCGTTGCTGTTTGTTGTGTTACAGCCCCAATCCTCGCCCTCCAAGACCCTGCGAGGTGCTAGGGAGAACCCAGTGTACAAATCGTCATCTATGAGAGAACGATTTGGTACTAAGTATGCAGACACCAGCAGAGAGTATATATCCACCAGTGCAAATTTGCCTCCTTCGTGTTTACCACAATCGCTGCAGCTTCAAGCCTCACGAGACGAGGTAAAGCTGCCGGACGATGGGGCAAAGAGCAACCTACGGTAACCTCTACTCCGCCTCCGCGATGGCGAGCATCGCGGTCGGTGCGGTAGATAGCCATACCATTTAGTTCCAGGTGGTCGGCGCGCGACACTCTCTTGAATACCCTTCCGGACATTACAGTTCCTCGCCGCCTTTGCCGCGCGCGCTGCTTGCAGGGTGGTGTAGTAAGAGCGCCGCTTTCGTGAAGGTAGTGATCTTATCTACTTTGCGTGTGTGGTGTGGTTTTTGTGGGTTCGGCTGAACAGTTTTGATCTGCTTCCGCTTAACATTTTTGCTCTTGCCAGTTAAGGCTTTGTGGGCTTTGCATCCGGCGTAGTTTGCAGAGTGGTTAGCCCCCCCCCCCCTATTGCAGCAGACAGCAGATTTGTTTTTTTTCTGCAATTTGATTGGCGGCGGCTTTGCTGATTTGTCTCTGTTCTGCAGGTGTCAGCTTGGCTGCGAAGAGCACGACCGAATCGGTCCTCACCAGGGCGAGGCATCCGTCCTCGTCGGCATGCATCAAAGCCTTGAGGGCGTTAGCAATGCACAAGGCTTTGCTCTTTCTGCTTTTTTGTTGGCCCCTAAAGGGGTCGTTTGAATGGTTGAGAAATCCTGCTGATTAATGGATTAATGGATTTCTCCCGGCGTGATGTTGGCTGAAGCAGCGGCAGGTCTAGTTGCTGCGGTGGTGTTGGTGGCGGCAAGGCCCTCGGGCACTATCAAATCCGAGGCGCCGTAGGTCGAGAAGACCAAGGCGCCCCGGTCCGAAAGCACGCAGGACCGCTCCTGTTGAACGCTATAGCCGTTCTCCATTACTGAAAATGGGAACGGCACTTACGCTCTTTTATAAGAAAGTAACTGCACTAAAAAGAACGGAAGTTTTAAGTCCTAAAAAGGACTTGAAGAGTTTAGTTCTGAAAGGGGCTAATGTGCCTCATCAAGCCCTAAAAAAGGCTGATGTCCCGCAAGCGGAGCTTCGAAAAATTTCTGTATACTACATTCTAGCTCGTTGGGTTAACCGTATTTGTAAAGATGTTTGATACATGTATATATTTGTACTTTGTTTCTCTGAAACCATCATGTGTAAAGCCCCGGGGCTGATCAGTGCAGCGAATTTTTTAAAATTACTTTCTCATACACTACCTACTATCGTATACAGAGTAATATGCGTAGTGTAGAGAAAGGAAAATCAATTTTGAGATTTCAAAGAAAATGAACGTTTTGGGGTCCGGTACCGAAATAGTTTTTGTCTTTTTCACGAAACGTCACAAAAGTAATGAATATTCCCCGGTTGATCTCACCCGGCTCGAATCTCTGCCATTTTGAAAAGTTTTCTTTAAATTTTGGGGGTCCTGCTTTATACAAAGCCCATGAGACATCTTAAAAATGGCTCCTAAGTTCTCCTTTCAATGACCTGTAAGAGTAGAGTGAAGTACACGTATAAAAATGGCGTAGGTCTGATTTTCATTGTTAACTGAATTTTCAAAAAATACAAAAGTTTGAATATTATTCGGCATCATCCTGTAGCCATAATATTGAAGTTTGAGGTCTTTTCTTCATTTAGTTCTGGATTGGGTACAATCAAAGCAGCTACTTCTTTTTAAAGGAATGCATTTCTAGGTCGATAATTAGGAAAGTGGAGGTGTAAAGCTGTACGACTTGTCCAAAGCGATTGATACTGGACTTCATCCACTTCTTTTAGAAAAGTTAAGATTCTATGGTTTTGAAGACGGAGCAGTGTCACTTATGCAATGTTATCTAAGTGGACGTTTTCAGAAAGTGGTTTATGATGGTAAAGGGTTTAGTTACCTATCTGTTCGACACGGAGTACCTGAAGGGGTCAATTCTGGGACCATCCTTTTTTGTTATATATATATATATATATATATATATATATATATATATATATATATATATATATATATATATATATATATATATCGGCAATATTGCACACTTAAGATATTGTCAAATTGATGTTCTGCCAACTTGCTTTGTATAAACAATGAAAAACTGAAAACTTGATGTTATCATACAATAAATAAGATTAATCAAAACTTAAATAAGCAGCCAAACTCTGTTAACTTTTGGGAGCGTTAATTCATCAAAATTTGAATTGGGAGGATCAGAATTATACGTGACATAAAATCTAATACGTCATTATTTGTGCCGTAAAATGACCGATTATGAACGATTTTTTTCAACATAAAAGGTTATTTTATAATCCAAAAATACAAAAATTATAATTTATAATACTATTAATAAAAACAATATTTACACATTTTTAATACATTGTTGAATATGTGAATACATGGATTTCAAATGATTTCATATGAAGTTTCTTGAAAACTGAAACGTTATGTGAAAATAGTAACTCAATTTTACGCATTTTCAAAAACGCTCAAACACCATTTTCTCGAAAACGATTCCAATTTTTTATTCAATTTTCTATCTATTAGAACTAACAAAAATGTCAGCAGTGCTAGATACGGTCACGATAATGCTGCATCTAGCGACACCACCGAGGAAGACGCGAAATACAGTGACATAATGCCATTGTGAAGTAGCGAACAGTTAAGACATAAAGGGCGATTTGTTACAAAACGTAAGTTAAAGTAATACAAATCACATTTTCAATTGTATAGGGAAGGTAAATTATCTGGAATTTTCTAGGAATTACTTCAAGGAGATCTATTTTTTAAGGAGATCTATGTATTTTGTGAAAAAGTCTGTGTTTTCTAGTACATTGTTCACATTATATTTGTTTGGGAAATACATTTTAACATTTTAACACCATTAAAACATAGTATAATCATTTATCTTAAATTACTCCGTATACGCATGTCAGCTCACAAAGCAATGCCTTGCTCTGTTTTTCAATATTTAAAATTCCCGCCGAGTGGTACGTCATGCAACGATGCCGCGATTTTTCGTTCTCACGAAAAACTGATGACAATTGTGATTTTCTTTTTGTGTTTTTGTCCAAACTAACACTGTAAAATCTTTTCATTCCAATTATTTTCTCTTTAGAAAGATTTAATCTGCATTTATAACATTTCCTCCTCATGTAATCTTATGTAGAAGTGTTTCAAATTTAATTATTTATGGTCGGATGAGATCCTTTTCCTATACGTTGCGAGTTAGAACGCAAGTTTTCAAACGTGATTATCTTTTATACTTTACGGTAGAATTTCTTCATAATTTGAGAGAGCGTGTAAAAACATCTAATCTTTTGATAAATTTCAGTTGCAACGTTAATTTCATATTATTATAATATTCACATTATTTAATTAACGTTATATTTTTGACCTAACGTGACAGCCTCCTTAAAGTCATATTTCTATTCTACTATTAAGAAAACCGAACAAATGAGAGAATGCGAAAAAATGTATTTTAGACGCCGCCATGAGGGAAAGCGGTTTGGCAGTACCGAAAAGCTATTACTCGGGCAACTTTTCTTGAACAATGGATTGACGATTTCGAGTGGAGTGGGGATATTAGTTACAAAGTCGGCCACTAGAGTATTTTAAGTAATGCCAACGTCTGTGAAATGAAAGTCAAAACTGCATCTTGTACTTAACGTTTTCAGGAGTTTTAGGTGACTCCCTTGAATGACCTGGACTTGACTCAGCCATTTCTTTCGATATTGACAATAAACCTGAACAGGGGTTCTGCACTATGAAAGCAACTTGCTTTGACTAGCTTCTGTTTCACGCCAACGAAGTTTGAATGCTTGAAAGGTTGTCATCGGTGCCCGGTGCGAGCTTTTGCCTTCAACTGTTTATTGCACAAGAGGGGGATCAAGGTCATCGTTCAAGAAAAGTTGCGCGAGTAATAACATACACTGTAAGTCCATGGATGAATAAATGGTGTTAATCTATGGTAAGGCGTTTTTCAACGACGAAGAGTTACAGCATTCATCAGCACCATCCATCTTGTGCTCATGCGCAGTTTAAGTTTCGCATCTCAAGGGAGTTTGTGTACGCAATGGCGTCAGCACTTGGTCAGCACTATCGATCTTCTACGCATGCGCTGATGCACTTAAGTGGTACGAAATGAGAACTGCGCATGCGCAGAAGATTGGTAGTGCTTCGACGTTCGAGGTGGCACAAATTCCTTATTAGGGAGTTTATGCCCGACATAGCGGATAGTACTATTGATCTTCTGCGCATAAGTAGTTCAAGTTCGCGTCACGTTAGTGCATTTGCGCATGCGCAGAAGATCGATAGTGCTATTCACTATGGCATGCACAAACTCCCTACTATCCAATATTTAAACTCTCTATTGAGCATCTGCGCGTGCGTAGAAGATCGAGATTGCAGTCGATTTAAGTTTAGAAGGGAGTTTGTGCACCATCAAACGTTAAAGGCCTATTGATCTTCGCATGCGTAGAAGATTGAGATTGCAGTAGATTAAGTGTTTGTGCACGCAATAACGTCAGCACTATCGATCTTCCGCACAGATGCACTAAAGTGGTGCGAAACTTGAACTACGCATGAGCAGAAGATCGATAGTGCTTTAACATTGGAAGTGGCAGGGAGTTTGTGTACCCTCGAACGTTAAAGCACTATCGATCCCATAATAGAGAGTTTGTGCCCGCCATAGCGGCAGCACTATCGATCTTCTACGCATGCGTAGTCGCACTAAAGTGATGCGAAATTTGAACTGCGCATGCGCGTAAGATCGATAGTACTGTAACGTTCAAGGGTGCACAAACTCCCCAGTAAAGAGTCAGCATGCTAAAGAGTTTAGAAAAGTAACTAATGCGAGAAAGTGTGAGCAATTTGTTGCACTACTAGTTTCGGTGTCAAGAACTTACAAAATGTGGGTTCTGACCATGATGAAAAATTAATAATGTAAATAATTTACTACATATTGGGATAGAATTTAACTAATTCATCGGTACTAGGACCCTACAATACTATTTTTCTCTGCAGCATAACAATACTTTCTCTATACTTTGTAAGTAGTATGCGAGAACGTACAAATACGAGTGTAGCATTCATTATCTCATCATTATAATTATTAAACAAAGATTTATATTAGCATCCCCAATATAATGCTGGACGAATCTCAGCTGAGCATATTACAATATTTTTATTTTAAATTACTTGTTGTTTAAGAGCCAGTGTGTTTACGTAGCAGTTTATGGCATTCACTTTCATTTCTCTTTCATTCTCTTACTTTCCATTCGTGCTTGGTTCAGCAGTTGTTGTCATTTGGGTTGGTGTGACGTCACGTTTGCTTACAGCTGTCTGTCAAGTCTTGTCAGTCTACCAGTACAAGCGAGTACAATGACGCAGTGGAAATAAAGAAGCACTTTGCAACATGAAACATTATTTTGGACACAGTGAGTGCATTTAACTAAACCCATTGTATCCAATATATTGTGCTGTAATAGTCCAAGAACGTGATAGCTCGTTTTCTCTTTTTTAGTAGAGATGAAAAGGGAGACTATGCATTGACGATGTTGCTTTCATAATACTCTTACAGTTATTCGAAAATAGCTTATTGTGCCCATTTAAGCTTGTGTCACTATGAAAAAACAGCATACTCATTTTTGCGATATGAATTTCATAATTTCCAAAGGTGTCTATAAATGGAATTATTGCTACATCTCGTCGAATAAGTGACAGAGCTTCGTAACAAAGGGCTTGACAGTCTGCGAATAAGTTGAAGGACATCCACTTTCGGAATTCGGAGAGAGTCAAAAACGTCGAAAAAAGTTGTAAATAGCTAATTGCAACAGATAAGTTGTTGGGAAATCATGGCAGTGTTAAATTTTTGTGAAAAAAATTCCTTGAATTAGTCTTCGAAATTCTAAAGAAAGGAGAGTAGAATTTTTTAAAATATCATATAGAAGATATTGGAAACTAAATGTGGTCTTTTAGTGCTGTATGTAGAAATAATTTTTCCCAATTATATTTCAATTTATATTTGTCAACTTTGACATTTTAAAATGAAAATTTCTGTGACTCCTGTTTTCTTTAGTATGACAATGTCTGCTGAATCGCCTCGCAAAACATCCAGTCGTGGTGGCCACGTTGTTGCACCACAGCCTGTTAGTGACCGTTCTATTATTGAAAGTGTAGCTGGTTTCATTAATGAAGTTGTTCCACAGGTAACTACAATTTTAAGTATTAAAGGAGATGACATTTTAAATTAATGGGACTTAAAATTTAATTTTCTCTTTAAGGCATATAGTCTTCCACCTGGTGAAGGAAAGGAAGCTATCACATGGGCCCGGTTTGAATATGGGGACATAAATGATCCTGCTTTGTATCCAGATTCTGCTGATGATCGAAGTAGTACTGCTCCACTTCTGCTTGTTTTGGGATATGGCAGCGGAGTTCAGGTAAACAACACGGTTTCTTCGTTGCTGATGTGTAAATTATTTTTATGAACTTACTATTATTTTTAGTACATTTTTATTATTAAAACTTTATATCTTTAAGTGAAGTTTGTTCTTTACCTTCAATCCTGACAAAAAATGTGAAGGTTCTTATTGGTGAAATGTACCCAAAAGAATAATTAGTAATGTTTTAAAAATATTTGTTGAACTTAAAACATGTGCCATTTCATGAGATCTTAGAATATGTTGATATTTATAGAAGTGGAAGTATTTGCATCTAGATTTTTAAACACCATTCAGTTTATTTGATTTATTTATCATAAAAATTGTGAATTGTGAATGATGATAGCATTGTGAATTGTGAATGTTGATGATAAACAGTTTGTTATGAAATAACTCAAGACTATGAGATGTGGCTGCTCTGATACAAAATAAAGAGGCAGCAATTCTTCATTGAATGTTTAGACAGATTTCTTCCTCTTATATGATTATTTTTTCCTCTTTGTATGCAAACTTTTTAAAGGTATTGAAACCACAAATATGTAGTAGTATTTATACCAGTAGTATTAGTAGTAATAGTAGTAGTACTGGAACCAATAATTATGTCAACATCAATTACTTCTCTTGGCCAGGAATATAGAAAACAAATGAAAATTATGCATTATGTTCACTATACTAAAATTGCTTAAGATATCAAAAAATTTCAGTTGTGACTCAATTGTTTGTCCTCTTAGTTGAGAACTTGTTGAAATATTGATGAATAATAATGCTATTAAAATGTAATGTTAATTATCGGCTGATGAAAATGAATATTGGCATTTCTCTTTTGCATTCATAGATTTCTTCATTTTTCTGCATATCATAACTATTATTTCATATTCTAGGCGTGGTTTTAAGAACATTAGTACAATACATATTTTGATGAACTTATTAACAATTATACCTCTGATTTATTGTTAGTGCCCAAGAAGGGTAAAAAATTAACTTTAAAGTATTTTTTTTAAATTGAGTAATTTTTAAAGTTGGAAAATACAGTTGAACTGCATAGGAAAATTACTTTTTTCTGTAAATAAGGTAGTAACTTTATTAAGCCCAAGTATAGCAGGTAAAAAAATTATCTTTTGGAAAGAAAATTGTAATTTTATTTTATACACACACTCTAAAGTTCTCTCCTGAAATTCTTGATTCTGTTTTACAGGTCTGGGCAATTCCTGCAAGTGGAGAAGCAACAGAAGTGTTATCATGGAGGCAAGGAGTTGTTCGGACCTTGAGAGTTCTACCTACCCCTCTGGCAGACAGCCCTGTCCCTGATGCTTTCGGTCACAAAAGACCTCTTGTAGCTTTGTGTGACAGTGCTGGACCTGGTCCACAATTTTGCTCTCTCAGTTTTATCTCTCTTCGATGTGGGGATCAGGTTTGTTTAGCATATTGTTTTTTAATTACACCTTGAATATGTATGTCATTCTTTCATTACTCTTCTATTCTGTAGTAAACTATTCATCTCCATGCTTTAATTCTCGCTATTATTCTACTTATTGTACTTGCCCTGTACACAAATTTGTTTTAACTAGCAAAAGAGGTGATGAAGGTGCATTTTCTTTGAATATACAAATGAAACCATTCCCCAAGCTTTGAAATTATCTTTCATGTGGTCCATATATACTTGGAGTGGAACCAAATGTCAGGGGAGCTCCACCCCCCCCCCTGCAGTTTAAAGATTGACCTCTAAACATTAGGCCCTTACCTTCTGAATATTATATGATACTCTCCCCCCGCCCCCTTTTTTTTATGTGACATAATACGCTGACCCAGATGATCAAGATCACTAAGGCAGTAGTGTTCTCTGTTTGAGGGGTCGCAGGTTTGAGTTCTGTACAGGCATGGTTGCTCTATGTGTTGGGGTATTATTGACCTTTTTATCCTTTGTGCATCACCTATCAAACCTTTTCCTGACAAGCCTGACCTGCTCAAGTGTTACTGGAACCTGGGACTGAAACCAGGTATGTGTTGCATCCTGGTATGTTTATCCCCTAGCGCCTTCTACACAAGATTGTAGATTTGCATTTTGTAATTTTGTTTGTTCAGAAATCATCTGCATTTAGTACATTTCATCAAGCCACGCTTCATAACTTACCGAAATATTCTAATGTCATTTTTTTTAAAACTACTGAACTTCAATTTACTCAACTCACAAAAAAAGACATATCTCCAAGACTAGGTGATTACTTGATACTTTTTTATGACTTAATGACTTACAAACAATGTAAACAATAATGAATGATCTATGAACTTAATTTTTCTAATGCTTTTTTAATGTTATCAGACCAAATGTTATCAGAGTACTGTGGGGGAAGAAAATAAAAAGAAGTGCTCATGTTGCCTCTTTGGAAGTTTATTAATAAATATACTTAAAATTTCAACGCATAATTTAATAGGGTGATTACTTTTTTAGGTAATTGTAAAAATATTAAGGTTTGTAGTCATAAATATAATGTGTAGAGCCTACCATAAAATTAATAATAAAATCATTACTAGATTTTGCTGCAATATAAAATGTATATTTCACTTTCAAATTAATTTGTTGGATCTCAAGCCCTGAGAAATGTTTTTCGAAGAGAAAAAATCTGCACTTTGTTTATCCATCTGTGTGTAAAAAATCTTTTTATTAAGCTTTTGATCCATTTAATTATAGTTCTGGAGTTCTTTCTTCAGCATTAACAACTAGCAAGCACATGGTGTGGTAAAGAGCTTTCTGTCCTAAGATACCTTTATCAGAAATAATAATAATATTTTACAAACTATCAATCTCTTACATTTCATTTGAGCTGACGGCACAATGACCCATCCTTCAAACCAAGTCATTCCTTTGTTGGGATATGCCTTCCATTGGCAACGCAGCCCTTTACATTCCATTAGCAAGTCAGGGCATATAATGACTCCATGGATCCATTAGCATTGTCAGGGCATATAATGACTCTCAACTGATGGAATCAGTGTCAGCCATGGAAATGTAGAGATTCTGTCCAAATGGCAGTTGCAAAGTTAAAATGTACAGAAGTATATTTACAACTTATTGTGTAGGGAAGTTCATTGAATTGTAAATTGTTGTAATAAGAGAAGCATTTGAAGCAAGAAAAGCTTGCTTTTGCCAAAGAAACTGTCCCTGAAATCATACTGACTTTAAGACAACCACACAACTTGCTTTACCATTCTTTGCTGTTGTAGTTACTAATCATAGTTCCACTAGTTTGCATATTAAGTTAGGTTTTCAAAAAATTGATAAAAAATCAAATTTACAAGTAAAGAAAAAAGTTGAATGTGGTTGAAAGTTTAATATGTGACTGATGTTTAATGTTAATACGTTTGTCTTTTTTTAACTAAAAGCAAATTTAAGCGTCTAAAAACAAATATTATTTTAATCTATCATGTTATGATGTACAGGTGAAGAGCATAAAATTCAAGAATCCTGTTAGTGATGTTCTGGCAAATCGACGTTCAGTGGTAGTGACATTTCCTGAGCGAATAGCAGTGTTCGACGCTTGTACCCTTGAAGACCGGCTTACTGTTACTACATGTTACCCATGTCCAGGCCCCAACCCCAACCCTGTTGCTTTGGGTTCTCGATGGTTGGCCTATGCCGAACGTCAGTTACTGCATGCGAGGCGTTCATCTGGTGGTTCAGAAGGAGAAGGTGTGCAGTCCTATACTGCAACAGTTCTTCATGCAGCCAAAAGTTTAGGAAAAGGACTTCGGGAACTTGGGGAAACAGTGGCGAGCTCTCTAACTGGTGGAGCTGGAGGAACAGGAGTGCAAAGAAGTCCAGTTGGAACTGCTGGCTCTCCTGGAGCAACAGCATTAAATGTGGGTAGTGATGCAGTCACGCCTGGTGTAGTTACCATTTTAGATGCTCAGGTAACGTACTGTTTCTAATAGAAGTGCACCAGCTTTATTTAATACAGTATTATTTTCTCTAAACTACTTTCTGTCAAAAATTTTATAAATTATATTTTTGTCTTCAGGGCATTTCATCAGTGAGAGGAGATGATTCAAGAAGTAGTGATGCAGGTCCAGTTTCATCCAATACTGATCTCATGGTGGCTCATTTTGCCGCTCACAGTGAACCAATTGTTGCTTTACAATTTGATCCATCAGGGATGCTTTTGCTTACAGCAGATAAACGTGGCCATGACTTTCATTTGTTTCGTATTCAGCCGCATCCAAATGGATCTTCATTAGCTGCAGTTCATCATTTGTATGTCCTACATCGTGGTGATACAACAGCAAAGGTACTTGTTGCAACTATCATGTTTTAAAATATACTATTGTAAAAATTTGTTTTATGTTATATATGCACTTAATTGAAGCACTTGTGATGTGGAAAAAATGAATAATAGTGTAATCAACATTTTCGTAATTTGTATAATTCACTCTTTTGAATTAAATTGTTGTTTATTGATTCTATTCAGGAACATAAGCATTGTCAGTAATGGCCACATTTTAGAGAACTGGAATGCGTAGATTTTGCTCTCTCATACAAACTGGGTTCAAATTTTAAGGACACCCCTCAATTATGCATTTTTTTATCCTTTTATCTTTGCTAAACCTTCAATCCTAGATAGTATCTAAATACCCCTTAAAATGAGTTATCTTTTCATATAAATTCAATCTCTCTATCTGTTGTCGAACTATTTCTACAGCAGTTTTTCTGTTTTGAAAGGGGTGTAAAATGTAGGCCGAAATTTAATTTAAAAAATGTATTACTCTGGAACACATGCGCTAATGACTTTTGATATGTGAATGGGTTTGCAGGAAAGGATCTTTGGCCAATCTTGATTTCTAAGTAGAGTGCCTTTGATATCTCTGTTACAGGCTTGCCATTTTCAGGTTTTTAGCATTGAAATTAATCTAAAACGTGCTTGAAGTAAGATTAACAAATAACAATAAAATGTGATGGGAATCAGTTGTTAAACCAGTGCTACCAATTTCTGAGGTCCTAAGTAATTAATGGTGTCAATATGACATTAAAATTATGAATTCAATCTCTCCATAAAGGGAATTCAGAGAAGTTTCACATTCTTCAAATAGGATTCATTTTTCTAGAAATTCATTCAAATTGAAATGATTAAATGTGTCAAATAAATAACTAATAGAGAAATTAAGTTTTCTCGAAGAAGACTTGTTTGGTTTAATCATTCTCTTTATCATATTTCTAAACATATTTTCCTCCCAAATTCTTCTTATAGATTTCCTCCTACCCTCTTAACATCTTACACTGAGGACTGCTGTATAGGAGGTTCTTATTTCATTTTCTATATTTTATTAAATCCAGTAGAATTTACCATAATTTAATTTGTTTCACTTTTGTTGAATCCTCTGAACTTTAAGAAGAATTAGATACAATGGTAATATGATAGATATAGTACAACAATTTGATGGAGGCTAGGTAACATGTTCTGCTGAAACCCACTAACTTCTTGAATTTCTGCCTAGTTATCTTGCATTGTAATAACATAAGTTGTTTCGGACAACCAGGAAAGATCTTTGAATGAAAACCTAAACTATTACAATAATTGAATGATATTTTCTCAATGTTTGTGTTTCTCAGTGCTGACTTTTTTCCTGATTTATGTATTGATTTCCTGAACAATGAGATTGTAGAAAGAAATCTTATTTCTTCAATTTTTTTATGTGTTTTTAAGATCTTTTGATACTTTAATTCTCACATCCATATGTGATCATTGCCACAATCAAAATTTTGTAGGACAAAGAATATTTCTTTCAAACATTTGCATCTCAAAGTTCTTGTGACGTGCATTTCCCAGAAGTTCTTTAGTTTTCCAGTAATATGTTGCTTACATATATGAAAGTTGTGACATCATAAATCATATAATTGATACATCTGATGAGTGACTGTATTTTTAATGCGTATCTAGTATAATTGAGAAACTTTTACATCACAGCGAATCTAAGTTTTATTAATTAAGATTTGAAGTTTGTATTCTTTATTTCGTGTATATACTGTTGTATTTACATTTTCAATCAGTATCAGTTCTTTTCTAATGAAAGTTAATTATGAGTGCTGTATTATTTTGGAGTCTGAATATAATTGTGCCCAACACATATCTTATAAAATGTTCTTTATAATGTCTTGCCTTCGCTCTTTTAGTGTTTATATTATATTGTAAAGATGGTGATTGGCAGTGGTTTGTGAGGTACAACTTACTAGGTATAAAAAGTATATGCTTTTACATGAGGAAAATTCAATAATTTACAATAAAATATTTTGTACTATATATTGAAAGAAGATTGCAATGTAGTTAAGTCTGCTATGATCACATAATTGTTCAAGACTTCATACTTTTTAGAAATGTGAGATTTTATAACTATGTCTGTTTTGATTTATGTAGTCTGAGTGAATGAAAAGCCAGTAATATTCATTTTTTTTGTAGGTTCAGGATGTGGCATTTGCTGCTGATAGCCGTTGGGTAGCTGTCAGCACTTTGCGAGGAACTACTCATGTCTTCCCCATTACCCCTTATGGTGGTCCTGTGGGGATCCGAACTCACACAACTCCTCATGTTGTGAACAGACTGTCACGTTTTCATCGCAGTGCTGGCCTTACGGCTGATGGACGTAATAGTCCTGTGCCTACAATTGCCCCTACCACATCAGTTGGAAATTATGAGTCAACGCTGTTACCTCTTGCTATGCCTTATCCTAACCCTCGATTACCGCCTTATCCTCATCCTACAGTGATTCATCCATTGGCACAAATTCGACAGCCAATTACTCACATTCTGTCTGGAATGACTCCTGTATCTCCCACTGTATTTTCTCAGCAGACTTACCATCGAAATCCATCAGCCCGAATGATAGGAAGGTGGGTTGTTTCATGTTGCAATAGTAATTCCCTACCTTAGAGATCAAGAATTATAACTCACTATGTCTATACTTTATAGGAGGAAAGATAAACTATCTGCCCCTTTAGTTGTAAAATAGAAATTACTCCTTCTGTTAACAAGATTAAATGGACATGAAATTCTGCCGCTGGCCCAGACTGCGTTGTGGATGTGGTCTCTATAACTTGCTTCATTGTTGAACAGAAACTTCGGAAAATCAATAAAAACTGGTGGCATATCGAAACTGTGCAAATATGCCATCTTATTTCAATATTTAAGTAAGAAGACAAACTCTTGCCAAGAAATTATAAACCTATCACCCTGACAAGTGCAGTGAGGAGTTAATGGAGAGGATTGTAGCAACAAATATGCAAATGCATTGCATTGCCTTATACCTACCCAACAACTTTGCTTTGTACTGGACAGATCCACCACAAGTAATCTCAAATCCTCATTAGATAATTTGGCCAAAACCCTTGGCTCTGGTAAATGAGTGGATGGGATATATCTTGATTTCACTAAAGCTTTGGGCAGAATACTTCTGAAAGATTGAACTTTACTCTATTGGAATTAAAGGAAAGTTACATTCATGGATGAAGAGCAATCTTCACCAACGAATTTGCATGACCAGGATTTGCAACAGTGCCTCAACACCTCACCCAGTCATAAGCGAGGTTTGGCAAGGATCAGTTCTTGGACCAATCCTCTTCATTCTTTTTATTCCTGCAATTTGGTAGACAATAATGGGACAGCTTGAAACAGTTATACTGATATGAAAATCTTTGCTGGCCCAGTTAAAGATTTGAATGTTCTACTCCAAGATCTACTTTGGGTAAATGAATGGGCAGTGGCTATCTCTTAACTGTGATAAGAAATCTGTCCTTCATCTGGGCCACATATGCAATTGGGAATGAGAATTTGAGACAGGATATTAGTCAAAATGACCTGGAGGTGTTGATTGTACAAAATATGTAATGGGAAGGACTCATAGTAGCTGTGTGTAGATGAACCATGTGTATCTCTTACAAACATTTTCCCTTTAGTTGAATGTTCTGACTATCAGGAAAATATACATGGTATTATTAGACCTGTTCTCGTATAGGTGAGTGTTATATGGTCCCCCTACTTCAAGAAAGATGTGGAGCATAATGAAATAATTAAAAGAAAAACCACTGGGATATTCACTGAACTGTGTCATTGTACATGTTCTCAGAAATGTTAAAAATTGTGCCTCTTCACACTATAACAAAGAAAAATTAGGAATAATTTTGTAGAAATATTTGGAGACCTGAACAGATATACAATATCCAAAACTTGAATAGAATTTTAATCAGGGTCACTGTCAGTAGACTTCAAGGAGATCAATTGAAACTTTGAAAGGAGAATATGAGGATTGAAGCTCGGGAGTTGTTAAGAGTTGGAACCTCATATCTCCCATATGTATTTTGACCAGGACAGTTGACACTGTCAAGGAGATTCTGGATTGCATTGGCTTCCAATAGGAACCATTTTTACAGTTGGATTGGGTAGATAGTCAATTGTGATAGGGGTGATGTTGGGTTTGAGTGTGGACATATATGAAGTGATCTACTTGGAGAGGTTTCTTTCATTCTTTTTTTTTTCTCTTGATTTGTGATATTTTAATTGATGTGAATATATCAGCTTTGATTGCTGCTGTTATGAATAAATAAATAATAAAGATGGGGGTTACAACTGAATACCTTCAGTAAATTTCTTTCGTGCATTTATTTTTGAATCAAAATCACTGAAAATGAAGTTAAGATTCTTGACCTCTAATGTACCTCTAATGTAGAATTATTTGGATCTGTCCATTCTTATCTAAGTTTACTGTTTACAGACTCTTAAAACTCTTTAAGGAAGATTTAAACATAATGTTAATGTTTCCAGGTCACAGTCTGTCAGTGATGAGGGTTCATCAGGTTGTGGACTCCCTTTGAGAGTGACTGCTTGCTTTGCTGCCCCAAGAGCTTGGATTGTCAGTTCTCCAACTGTGCCAAGAGAGAGTTCTAGTAAAATACTCAAGAGATCCATTGATTCGCTATTTGTGATGGCCTGCCATGGTAGCCTCATACAGTATGATTTGGAACCTAAGCACGTTGCTGGTAAGAGATTGATAAAGAAAAATGTACCAAGGAACAGTTTTGGGGGAACTGGAATCTAGAATTGATTATTGCTGACTTGTTTGTTTTATATATACAGTAATATCTCTAATAATGAACTCTCTTTATTAATGAAACTTCTAAATAACACAAAAAAGCATACAGTCCTGCATAAACTCTCTAATAATGAACTCTCTGTATTAATGAAACTTTCTAAATAACACAAAAAATCATACAGTGCTGCATAAACTCTCTAATTATGAACTCTCTGTATTAATGAAACTTTCTAAATAGCACAAACAATTGTACAATCCTGCCATTACCCCATTAAGTAGCATCTTTTTCTCTCTCTTAAGTAATGAACTTCAACCTTCTAGTTAGCAAACACTGTTTTGTGAATCTCGTTTATAACACAGTGAAACAGGCTCTCATAGCCCCCTCAATTTGTGGTCATGTCTATTAAAGGCCAATTATTTCTGGAACCATCGATTTCTGTATATCACACATGTAAAAGTTCCTTTGATACAGCTGCCTTGTCTCATGCACTGTTGGGCATGTTTCTTAGGTAGACATCCATTAAGTGGTAATCTTTAGCAATTTTAAAGTGTAATATAATCTAAAAGGTGGAAGAGCACTAGAGATACTGTTGATACACCAGCTTTTTGTATATATTGTCAGATTACTTAGAACAACGACATTAGTGTTGTTTATTTGGCAGGTGGATCCATTTTTGTTTTTGTTAATTAATTTAATTTAAATTATAATTCCTCTGTATAATAACCATGTATTTGTGATGCACATTCCTCAGCATTCTCATGACGTTTGCTGACTGTTGCTTCCTGTCTGTGAGAACTAGTCAATGGCCTGCAAAAATCGCTGTATACATGAAGCTGATTTGAAGGTTCATTTTATGAACTCGTTAATGAGATGGCTGTACTCTCTTAATGCAAATTGCCTTTTGAATTCTATTTTACTTGCCCGTTCAATTGAGTGTGGATAGAAAGTGAGTTTTGTGAGTAAGAGACTGAGTGACACAAGTCTAAGGCATTTGACACTAGCCGAGAGAAGACAAGTAATCGTAGAAGACAGGGACAGGTTTCCGGATAGAAATTTTGCTGACATTTTTTATTGCAGAATACAAATTAATAAAATTGTTAAAAAACAAAGGAAACACTTTTAAAAACGTTTGAAACTGTGCCGCTAAAAAGAGATGTAACAGGATGACCACTTTCTGGAAAACACTGGGAAAATTAGAAAAACACAGGGAATTTCAAGTTCACAAAAAAATACAGAGAAAGCACAGGGGAAAAGTTCTCACGTTCAAAAAATTGATTGTTGGTGTAGAATTTGAGCTGACAATTATTTCCAATAGACAGAATTAATAATTTATGATAAAATTATTTGTAAGAATAATAAGAATCATTTTTAAATAACTATTTTAAATTAATTACATCTTTTTAGTCATAAACTAACAAATTACACGATACTCTATGAAACAGTGTAATGCAAAGTTGTCCAACCGCCGGCCATTTATTGTAACCCGTGAAAGGTAATTAGCATAAAGTGAAAGTGTCTTGCATTCTTATCGTGAGAGAATATTGTGTGCCTAGGGCACGCGCCCTACACCCCTTTCAATGTAAAAATAGGTTGAGTTTAGATTTAGTACAGAATTTTTTTCTCATAAATCCACAAATTCAAATCATTATATGTTTCACTGTATAATGCATGGTAAGGCCTGTTATCCTGCATAGCTCCACTCCCCCTCCCGTGTCAGAGCAGCCAGAGAAACTGCCAGAATCAACAGTATGAGGGAGTCAAGTGTTGATTGCCCGAGTAATGAAAGTATGGCCCACAACCGTGTTAAATGTTTTAGTTGTGACCCTTGAGGCCTCTCAAATCAGACATCCTCCATCTACTGTATTTGAAAATTCGTGCTTAGAATAAACTATAAAACCGCAAGCCCTCTAAATGCACATTAGGGCTACAACTGGCAATTGATAATACATTTTAAACTGCAGGTGGAGAAAAAATGCTATCATTATCGATCGAGACTTGATTTGCTTTGCTCGCTGGGCCAGAGCTAGGCAGATAAAGGTTATTGAAGAACGAAAACGACTGGAAACGGAATTAGAGAAACGGAGTCGGTATGAGAGGGAGCAGAAGAGAAAGGCACCGGAATTGATCGCCATGAATAGAGATAATAGTGGTGGTACAGAATTGCTCGGACTTTCATACTAGTTTGTTTCCTAATTTCTTTGGTCTGAACTATCTACATTCTCTCGCCATCTACATTAACTAAAGTACATATTTTTGAAATTTTCTCAATATGTTTGTTTTATAATAGAACTGAAATAGAATTTAAGACTAGTGTAGAAGAGTAAAATCTCTTCATTTAATGAAATTTTCATTGACAAATTTTGAGCCGTTTGTGAGACAATGGCATTTAAAAGTTACTGTAAATGTGAAACTTCAAGCTCTTTTTCACAGAAATCTTTTGAATTTTTGAAAAACTTCATTCGAAGTCTTTTCAAGCACTTTCACACTACAATACCCACTAATATAAACTAATCGCTGGAAATGTGCATATCAAAGGCATGAGAGAGATTTCAAAAAAATTCCATTTGAGTAATTTTTTAAAAAATGCCTAAAAATACAGAAAAATTAATTTTAATTCATTTTAAACAGTGAAATTCACAGTGTCTTTGCAAAAAGTTTGAAGAAAAAATTACGAACCATTTTCGAGAAAATGATGTTTGAGCATATCTGAAAATGACTAATTTTGAGCTCATTTTAACAAAAAGGTTTAGAGTTTCCGAGAAACTTTTTAAGACATCATCCCCATGTAAATGCAAATGTGTGAAGAAATCGCCACTAGTGTAAATATTAATGACGTGAGAGGCTAGTCATAAAAATTAAAGTTTTGTAATTTTTCAATAAAGAAAAGTATAGAGGAAAATTGTGATTTTGTAATCTGATCGGGTACAGTCTACACTATCCCTATCAAAAGTTTAAAGAAAACATTTGGAGCTGTTTTTGAGAATATGTTGTTTTTGTTATATTTTAAAATTGCTCATATTGCACAAAAACTACTAAAATTGTCAAAAAAATCTTCAATTTTGTAGTTGTAGAAAGACACTGAAGAAATTCAAACTTTTGCAATTATAAAAAATTGAGAGTTAAAAGTGAAAATTTGGACCTATGCCATCTTTATATTGTAAGTTTATTTTACTCTATTCTTACAAGAAATTTAAAGAAAAAATTGTAGTCAATTTTGTGAATGTTCAAAGGGTTTCTTGTAAAGTACACCCAAACATTAATGAATGTTTTTCAAAATTGTTGAGCTTCAAATCAGACCAGATTGTCAGGGATTCATTCAGTATGGAGGGGGGAAAAATGAATTTTCAGCGGAAAAACTTTTATTACAGAGCCCTGGTAATGAAAAAGTGCATAAATCCAGTTGCTAAAATAAAAAAATCCTCTTAACACAATCCATATTTTGAGAGACCTTCATCTGTCTGTGAACAAGGTTAGCAGGCCAAAGCATTCATCTGATTTTCTCCAAAATTTATATTCCTCAATTGATCGGGCAGATGTTGCGGCCCCTTGAATTTGAAACATTTTAATTGGGAGGGTACTTTACATGAAGCCCTTGGCACATTTTCCAACTTTTCAAAAAAGTCTCCATTGTTTTAGATGAAACTTTGTTGTAGGATAGACTGAGGGACATTTAAGAAAATGGTGCAGGTCTCATGTTGGTTAACAACCCTAATTTTTCGAAAACTGAAAAAATCCAAAATTTTTTCGATGTCTTCCTACGACTACAATGTGAAGATTAACATTTTTTTCTTAATGAAATATGTTCAGGAAAACATCTAAAAATAATGTCACTTTCAATTTTTCAAAAACAAATACATTTTGCAAATTTTGATGTCAAACATTTACAATTTCTATTTTTTTTAAAAATCTTCAAATCAGCGAACTTTTTTTGATTAATTGAGTTCTTAGATAGCGCTTAGTAGAATACGCTTAAGAGAATGGTCCAGGTCTCATGTTTGTTGAAATGCCTGATTTTTCGAAAATTTAATTTAAACAATTTTGGGGACTTCTACAACTACCATTGTGAAGATATAATTTTTTCTTAATGAAATGTGCACATCAAAAACAGGTCTTCAAAGAAGGTGATGTTGATTTTTTTCAAAATACAAGTTTTTTTGTGTAATTTGGCGACAAACACTGTCACCCACTCCGTATTTAGTTAACTTCTTGTACATAATTCCAGGCAGATGGATGCTTCATAAGTTAGAACTTCATATTTCTTCTTTTGTTTCTTACATTTGAGCCTTTGATATTCTTTTAAAAATTAAATTTTAAGAAATTATTTATACCTATTTGAAATATGTGAAACAGAAATTGCTAGCCCTCAGGGAAAATCAATGACTTGGCAGCAAATTACATTGTATTGTTGGGACATGATTTACCTGTATGAAAAGTAGTTATAATTGTCAAATTTGTGTTGATATTTGGTTGAAAATAATTAGTTTTTGCTCCAAATGTACAATTGTAATGAGTTTTACAAAAAAATGGCTGAGATGTGTTAATTCGGAGAGAAATTGTGGTATAAATAGTATTACGTAACTATTACTAAAGGGGAGAAGGGGAGAGTATGTCCTGTTTTAGCACCACTAGTTTCTAAATTTAGCGACTTGATCTCTGCACTTTTTTGTTATCAGCAATAAGAGTTTTTCTCACATTAATTCACTGTTTTTTTTTAATCGTGTGAACTGCGAAAGCGGTGGTGAGAAAGTAAAAGAAGAATTTCGTGTCAAGCAAGCTCAACTCAAAATGAAAATTAAAACATTGAAGGAAAAATGATCAAAAAGACATTTAATAAAAATTAGTGATTTTGTGATTATTTTCAAATGTGATCAAAGAAAATTATAATATATTTTGTTTATGAAATATTACACAATATATATTATATACATACATGCATAAAACTTGAAATGCAATGAGAATTCTTTATTTATTTGAAATTATAATTATATTAAAATAGTGCAATTATATAAGCAATGCAATAGTACATGTAACACAGAGAAAATAAATTTGGGTTACTGGTGGTCACTGTGTATAAACTTGCTAAACAAACATTCCGATGTGACTTTTTTAATGTATAAAATCAGAGCCTGAATGAAATTGTATTTTATAATTCAAATATAGTTTATTGTTTAAGTTGAATATTTAATTTAAGGTTCATAATGATAATTATTTTGTAGAAAACACTTTTTATTTCATAGCAATTAACATAATTTGGCATGATGTACACTTCTTGTAACCTCATAACCTAAAGTAAGGGCCTCTAATAATGAGCAATTTTTGTCTGCACCATTGGTGACCACTGTATTATAAAGAGGAAGAAAAAAGAAAGTCGAATTGTATTTATAGAATATTTCATTATTGTGAAATTTTATTTAACCTGGAATCAACTTTATAATTAATAATTGTGATGTTCTTTTTCATAAAATAAAATTTCTTCTGAACTTGTGTCGAGTTATGTCATTTTGTGGATGTTGTGTTTTTGCATCATGGCATTTGAATAAACTTTTGCAGGCATTCCAAAGGAGAAAGTATGTGATGATACTGCAATTGAATTAGATGTTAAAGCAAAGGCCCAATGGGTATTGTTGCGTCCTCCTCATTCATCAGAGTTGCAACCTCCTCTACCTGCAAGTAACCCATTGATGGTGTTGCCTGACCATCTTCCTCCTGCCAGTGAATCTCGTCCTGAGGATATTGATGAGCGTTGGTTATCTCAAGTAGAAATTGTAACTCACGCAGGACCTCATCGTAGATTATGGATGGGTCCTCAATTTACTTTCAAGACATACACAAGTACTGCTGTGGGGTAAGTTTACTGTTCTGTTATCAGATGACCATTGAAATTGTGTGTGTGTGTGTGAGTGCATGTGTGCTTGCGCATGGGTGTGTTTTAAAAGATATTGTTTGATTCAGATTCTAAGAAAACAAAACATATGATCGATTTTACTCTCCAGTGGAAATATTACAGTGTAACATATTTGCTTTTCTTCCGGCTGATTTTCGTAAGACCATGAATATCTCACAAGTCTTTGTGCACAATAAGACAAAATATTGTTAAACTGAGTTTCCTTTTGCATTTTGAGTTACTTAGTAATGTACCCGTATACATACGGAGTAATTTAGGGAAAGTTATGTAATGTTACAGAAAATTGATTTCGGGATTTCAACAGAAACACACATTTTGGGGTCCCCTGATACCAAAAAAGTGTGTTTTTTTGGTTTTGTTTTTTCTAAACATTTGTCTGTCTGCCCCTCTGTCCATCTGTCTGTCAGTCAGTGAATACCTGTAGTGCCTAAACAATACTTACGATTTTTTCCAAAATGAATATTCCTTGGTCGATCTGGCTTGACTCGAGGCACTGTGATTTTGAAAAACTTTCTTCAAAATTTGGGGGTATTTTATATGAAGCCCCCCCGGACATTCACAAAATTTTCTCAAAAATGGCTACAATTTTTTTCTTAAATTTCTTATAAGAATAGAGTAAAATACACTTAAAAGGAGGCATTGGTCCAATTTCTCTAAATTTTCGAAAATTGCATAAGTTTGAATTTTTTCCCGGATCTTCCTACAAATACAAAATTAAAGTTGGAGGTTTTTCCTATATATAAAATTTTTTGTCCATAGTGAGTTCTTTCACTATGGTCATTTAAAGGTTTTTTGAAAATTTTAGTTGTTTTTGTGCAATATTTGCAATTTCAAAAAATTACAAAATCATTATTTTCTCCAAAATGACCGAATTTTTCTTTAAACTTTTGGTCAGGATAGTGCTAAATCCTCACTGTAGGATGTCATAAATGCCTTATTGCTTTATTACTTCATTTTTTCAAAAATTATAAAAATTTAAATTTTTTGACTTGTCTCTCACGTTGTTAATATTTATATTAGCGATGACTTGTTCACATTATTATATTTATGAGTACTTGTGCTTTAAATCATGTTAAATGTTACATGTGCTTAAAAATTTCTCAAAAACTCAATAATTTTCCGTGAAAACTAACTTAAAACTTTGCATTATCAGAAACTCTCAAACACCATTTTCTCAAAAACAGCTCCAAATTTTTTTCTTCAAACTTTTCACAGGGACAGTAATAATTGCACCCTTTAATATAATGTTAAGTTCATTTTGGGGTAATTTTTGTTACTTAAAAAATTACACAAATGTATTGTTTTTTAAGATCTCTCTTGCCGTTTATAAGCACATTTCTAAATACTATTGTATTTGTAAGTAAATGTACATAATATCATGTATGATGGAACTCAATCATTTTCTGTGAAAAAGAGCTTCGAATTTCGAATTAACAGTAGGGCTTAATTCATGGTGGAGAAGTGTATATAAGTAAGATATGTTTCCAATTTCTTTCCTTCAATGTGTAGCAATCATCAGTTTGTAGTGAAACCTTAAGTTTAATTATAATCTTTGTATATTTTTCTAAACTTTGTTTCTCCTTTCGTATATTATTATTAGAGCTCAAAAATTCTAATTATATTTACTTTTACTAAAATAGGCATGAAAAAAGGCAATAATTCTAGCTCATGTAGGGGTGCAAAAAGGCAAAATCACTGGAAAATCACATCTGGAAGGAACTATTAAAAACATTAATAATTAACCTTTAATTACTGTCATTGGCAATACACACATATAATATACATTGTGGAATCCCTTTTGAATCTTGAAATGGCATCAGTGAAAACAGAACTATAGTTTTTTATTCTTCGAATTTTTGAAATTGCCAGCATTGAGAAAGGTAAATCATAGTGCTCTTTAGAGGGCTGTCCTCAAAAGGGATTGGAGGTCATTCTCAAAAATAGAATGGGATTCCTCATGAGCAAACAAAGTCTGTCAAAGCAAATAATAAAAATAAAAAATCTTGACTGGTATTATTTTTCTTTTTCATTTATTTTTAACACAGCTTCCACAGAAAAACAAAACACAACCATACCTTTGTGTTGTCTGAGCTTTACAGATATATATCCAGCTTGTTCGACATCAGTGCTAGGAGAGAAAAAGCAAAATAATGTCGTACGAGGCAGGAAATAAGACAAATGGCTAAAATGGGCAAAGAAAAAGGCAAAATGAAAATCTACTAAACCAACTTCAGAAGTACTATTAAGTGATTCCTATTTTCAAAAGTTGCAAAATAGTAACAATAACAAATAGGCATTTTGCCAAACTTCCAGGCTCTAATTATTTTATATAACAAATAATAAGTACAAATACTTCGTACCACTTCAAAGATTTACCTAATGAAACTTTTGTGACTACTTTTGTGACTTTCATTGGATTTCAACTCAACAACTTCGAACTAAATTTTGCTTTGTGTTTAATTGTTTTGAGTGTACCTGATTAAATGACATACATACAATAAATTGAGGAAACTTAACACTATTGCATATCACCATTATTTGATGCTTGGCTGTTTATTACTCTGTAAATAAATGTAACATTTTTAATCATTTTGAAATTTGAAAGATAGATCACTAAAATTCCAATATTTTTACAATGTGTCCCAATACATGCATTTATTTTTGTGAAAACAATTATTTACATGTGTCTTTCATTACACCCAAGTGTTTTCTTAATTGTAATTTTGTTTCTAGAGCACCTTTGTCACTCTTAGAAATGGAAGCTGTTGAGATAGGAACAGGTGTTGGATCACGCCCAGCCCGTTCCAATCCTGTCAATATGCCTTTATCTGGTCGGCCTGTTGTACCAGTTCTAATCGAATCAGGATCTGCTAGTAAGTATTCAAAAATAATTACTACTCTTGTGAAGAAAATTTGTTACTTTCTATTTTCCTTAAAAAAATATTTGCCCACGATCCTTGTGATCCAGGAGACATTTTTTTTCTCAAATTAGCTATCTTCCTGGAATTTCATGTTACTAATATTCAAAAAGTGGGAAAATATTATTGGTGGACAACCACGAAGGCCTTATAAAAAGTTTTAGGTGGAAATATTCATTTTTCTCATCACTGTGTTACAAAATCCACAATTTATCAAAATGAGAAGTATACTCCTTTTATGTGACCGCTTTTTATTGGAGCATTATTAAATGTTCAGTTTGTGCAATGAATACACAGATCAGCAAAATTAAAGTGATTGAAAAATTGTTTGTGAACTTTCATTTGCTTTGGCATAAATAAGCATCCATAAATAGGTAATCCATAAATTACGTAATGCTAGAGGGGGAGACACTACGTAATTACGTAACGCTAGAGGGTTTCTGAGACAGCATTATGCTGTGTTACATGAGGGTAGGGAGTATTAATTTGTTACATAGCATATTTATTTTTTAACATTTGCTGAAATTATTCCTTTTTTGAGTCTTATACAAAACATTAAAATATAAAGAGTTAATTTGTTTTCAAAACAAATAAATTTAAGTTATTGGATATAAATTGTTTCAATAAATGGAAATATTCATCATTTTATTTTGAATCTGTAAGATTTCAAAGAAAAGATTTGAAACTGAAGCAGTGAAATTTCAGTATAAAGTACATCATAATAACATTTTATTTACACTCTACACCCTAAACACAATTTTAACTAATTTTGTTTTAAATAATTTGTGCAATAAACAAAAATAAAGGAGGGGAAAATATCACTCATTAAAATATTCTCTGATGTTTTCACTAACAGTTTAACTCCTCCAGACACTTCACTTACTCTGTGGAAGACACTGTTCCAGTCTTTCCTTCTTCTACTTCTTCATCCTCCTCATTATTTTCATGTGATATAGTCAAAAATTCAACAATGTCACTCTGCAGTGAGGTAGTGACTTGTTTCAGCCCTGTCATCAATATTGACATCATCAAATGTTACAGATACTGTTAGTTCTAACTTCTTTCAAATTTACACCTGACAATGATCTTCACAAGCCTCAGCCTTTGGCAAAGTACTCTCTTGGAAGACCAAAATTCCTGAGTATCTCCAGCAATTGGTAATTGTTCTTTCTTTCAAATTCCACCAACCCCCTGCTAATATTTGTAGCCTTTATAGGATGTTGATTTTGGTTGAAAGTTTCAATCTAAGAAGTTGATTAGAATCCGCTGAACCAGTCGTTTATGAAAATAGACCTTTGCATTATGAATAATTTCCTGGCCTAGTGGCTGCAATACAGAAGTGCAGTTGGGAGGGAGGAATTCAATGCTGATATGTTCCAAACTGCAGTTTACTTTGTGTGCAGAGCGATTGTCTATCAACAATAGTAATTTTCGTTTCTGTTTTCTAATATCTTTGTACAACTCAAAGCCAGTCTACAAAAAGTTCTGTGATCATCCATGCTTTCTCATTGACTTTATATTTTGCTGATAGAGATGCCACACCTTCGAAACATCTACACTAATGTAATGTCCTACGAGCATAGGTTTGAATTTTTCAGTACATGGCATTACAACAAAAAAATGCTATTAATCTTTCTTTTGATTGATTTTGTTCTGCACACTTTTCTTCCTTGTAAGACATTGTTTTATTTGGCAACATGATAAAAAAAATTGTTTCACCTACATTGAAAATTTAAGTTCATACTTTTCAATTACATTATTCAGGTGATGTTCATTCCACTCTCAAGCAGCATTCATGTCAGCATATTTAGCTTCTCCAACAACTCTTCCAAGTTATGCCATGTCGATAGCAAAAACATCAGCCAGCACTTGCCTTAAAAATCTTTAACATTCATTAGTGTTGCAAATTGTCTGGCTGCTTCTTGTATCATTGATCCAAAAACAGGAAACCCACTAGACCTAACTTCCTTAAACCATGTGTCTACTGCCTCTTCCATTTTATCAAAATCCCCTTAACAAATCTTCTTTCTTTCAGGGCATATCACTGATTGTTCCTGCATTTTAAAATTTTTTCTTTGCTTTTTAAAATTGTTGAAACTGTATTTAGCAAACATACGCATGTGCTACACGACCTGCTTCATTCTACGATCTATTTCCTTTAATATCTCCATTTTCTGTTCTATCATGAACTGTCTCATTTTCTTACTTTCCATTGCTATCAAATTGGGTCAAATTTTCATGAATGCCACTACTACCCACCACAAAATGCACTTAAAAACCTGGAACAACACGTGTATTTGCGACCAGAGCATTCACTACCATTAACAAGACATGAAATTAATTTCCGAAGGATCATAACATTTGAAATCGAAAAATTTTGGATTTCCTATCATGTGATCCTGAAATAATGACCGCTGCTTTTATCTGCTCTGATAATGGCGAAATAGGTCTTGTCTTCCCGTATTTGTTTGACCTGTAGTATCGATATATTATGCACATTGCATGTTGCGTACAATGTGGTTGTGTACAATGGCTTTGAGGAAATGTTATGAAATATATATTCCAGAAAATCTGGGGACAACAGCAGATTCAATACAAATGAAATTATTTAAAAAAGTTAATCCATACATTTTTACTATGTAATACTGAAATAAGTCTGAATAGAGAGTTCGTAAGAGTGAATCTTTACTTTGAAACATAGAACATGTAAATGGGGATTTCAAATATGTACATAAAACTGATATACATGTAATACTGAAATCTGTTAAACTGACATATCACTGAATTTAATATATTCTAGAAACCATTTAAATTGGTGCAGTAGACCTGCTCACATGCCTCAGCCACAATGGTGTGTGCCAGTATATATATGCCAAAGGCCTCAAAGAAACTTTCATCACACTGTAATCTAAAAGATGAGATATTCTTGGACATTCTATTAAATTTTTGCTGGTTCGGCGCTTGTCAATATAACAACAGTATGTCAACCTAGTTTTCAATCCTTAGTGATGCTGGCCATCTTTGCGACATCATGTTTAGAAGGCTTAGATTCCTCTATCTTATACTGTTTATGCTTTTTGTATACATGGTGGTTTCCGCAGCCTGATGAGGTTTATTGGCATAATTATTAAATCAACATTCGCTCTCTCAGCAACAACTAGAAGTACTATTAGTAGCTGCTTCATACCGATGATAATTGTTTCTTATGCGTGTAATGAAAACCTTTATTTCACATTTTTGGAGGCCTACAAGTGCTGAGTACCTAATTTTGGAGGGATGTGGATGTACCATGAAGAGTGAAGACTTGTCTTGTTAGGTCTGGTTTCTGATTTATGTCTACCAGTTTTTTTCGTTATCAGTAGTGATTCGGTGAAACTTTCAGTTTCTTTCAAAAAAAGTCAGCGTGTTTAGTCACATAGCTTTCTCAGGAGTAAAAATCTTTTTAAATATTTTTGTAACTATCTAGAAAAGCGAAAAGCTAACTGTCAAAGAAAATTGAATAATTACTTGAAATCTTTTGATTATACTGAATAAATCGTTAGTGCAAATTTCTTTTCCATGTCAATTGTATTGTTTTTTATTTTTATTTAATTTTGTGTTAGTTGCTGGAAGTTACCTTTATACATTTTAAAACTAAATCTGTTTCATTAACTTTCCCTCTTAGAATGGAAATAGAAGAATTGGGAAGAGTGTGGGATTTAACATGCGAGAGTTTTCACACATGGTCTGTGGAGGTAGTGGGAGAAAACTTGTGCTATGGCATAACATAAAGAACGAACTTGTTAAATTAGCTAAATTAAAATAGCTTGAATTAATTGAACAGAAATCAAAACGAGTTAACCTAGAATATTACATGAATTAATTTAAAAAAGCAACCAAATTTAAAATTGTGGAAAAAGTATAGCAAGTCATTTGACAACTGCCAACAGTCATAATCTAGATGCACAAGTTAAATGTTGGTGGTATCAGGATGTCTACATGAATGCCCAGCTGTAAACTCGTATGTTGTAAGTAATACACCGTTTGATATTAAACTTAAGGT
The DNA here is from genome assembly GCA_038098605.1 of Gryllus longicercus. NCBI lineage: Eukaryota > Metazoa > Arthropoda > Insecta > Orthoptera > Gryllidae > Gryllus > Gryllus longicercus. The sequence goes on from JAZDUA010000177.1 coordinate 704,177, forward strand.
GTCGCTTTGCTAAGATATTCAATACGTAAACGCATTTGAGCAGCATTCCCATGTACTGAAATGAAGTCTAAGCATACAGAATTGTTTCTAATGGTAAAAAATGATATTTATTTCTCAAAGGTGAAAATATTAATTTTATAATATTTTGGCTCGAAATTACTTTTCTTGGAATATATAAGAACACACAAAAAATCAAATATTTTTTAGTATACAAATAGTTTTTCAATTTTCACACCCCAGCAAGCCAACCCTGCCCTTCCAAAACCCCCTTTATTCCTCATAAGAAATCCAGGGTAGGGTTGTACTTGACCGACTCTGTATTTTCACATTGAAAACTTTACTTGGCTTCCTCAAGAGTAAAACCCTTTTCTAATGTGTCTTTCTTTTGTGACTTTCAAGGAAAGCGAAAAGCTAACTGTCAAGGACCTTCAAATTTCTTAGGAAGTGTGAATTCTTCAAAGAACATATGTCTATAATACTGAATATGTTTCCGTCTATAGCATTGTTTTATTTTTGTTTGATACTGTGTATGTACGAAGTTACATTCATACATTTTTTTAACAAATAAACACATTTCATTAACAACTTTCATTCTTAATGGACAAGAAGAGGGAAAGGGTGACAATTAACGTGCGAGATCAGGTTCATGATCTGAAAGGCAGAATCAAGATGAGACACTTTAAATGAAATTGAGATATTAACATTAAGAATAGAGGGAAGCCTGCTATGGCCAATATAGCTTATCTTGTTTCTGCTCCAAGCCCTTTGTTTCATTTGCACATGTTTTAAATATTAGGGGTTTTTGTGTAATTTTGAATGAATATATGGCAATTTTCCACTAATACATTAACAAGATTTTCTCAAACATTAAAGTCTATAATTAAAAAAATGAAGGTTTGCTTTGTTCAGTAGAGAGTTTTTCAAGAGATGGCTGAAGTAGGATACTAGTTGCATGTACAGTATTATTACAATATGCATATTATAATAATCATTATAAATAATACTAGAAAGTGTGCACTGATTTTATGCCACTAGTTTATTAAATAAATTTCAATGCAGAATGTGTGAATTCATTTTTTACATTAGAATAACTTGGAATTCTACAATTCAATTGATTGAATATATGAAAATTTAATTAATCTGAGCACTGGTATGTATTATCTTAATTCATTATTTTGTTCAACAACAAACAATTCATCTTTGCTAGTCGAATCATTTCATAAATAAAAATAATTTAATATTTGAAGTACCTGTAACGCAGCTACTTGTAGATCTCTCAAGTTCAATGATGAAACACTGCGTTCCAAAACATTCCTGAATCAGAAAGTCTTGCACATCCCAACTGTTAGCAAGATGGGCTTCACACAAATCAGGAGTGCTCTTTACTTTTATTTCATCTGCAATACACATGCAGAACTTCCTTACAAAAAATTAATCATGCAAAGAAGATTGTGTAGTAGTAAGGGTTAAGTGTATGTGTACATGTGTATATGATATTAAGTTGGTTTATCAAGTCCTTACTAGCAAGGCACTCACTTACTCCATGTGATGACTGAGAGTTCCACTTTTAGAATAAATTAAGAATTGGAAAACATGTTCTGTAGAAAATATATATCTATACATTTTTCCATAGTATATTTCTTCAATGGGTAGTAGTATTATTCTAGATTCTATAGATTTTTCTGTCGTAAATTTCTTCAATGGGTAATAGTATCTACTTTGCCTCCCCTCTCGCTCCACTACAGATAATACATAAATAACTATAATGTTCTTTAAGTAGGGCCACAATGCGTTATATATCGAATTTTATTGGTATCAACACGGCATCTATAATTTTGATTTCTGTGATGGATTTGAAGAAAATTAATATATTTGTATTTAATTTTGTACCATCTGGAGTAACTATTAATTTGATTTCTGAGATAAATGTTGCAAAGTTATTTATAATATTTAATGATTTATTGATATTAATAAGAGGAATTTGATTGTCTTTCTGTCATTGTCATCATCATCATCATCATCATCTGCAGTATGAATTGTAATTCTTCAGATAAATCTAAAGAATTGAATCATTAATATATAATAATTCATTTTCTCTGGCCTCTGGTGAATCCGTTGATAAATCAATCTTTTGCTTAAAATATCAAATTGCTGGATTTTTCTAATCATCCGTCTATATTAGTGTATAATCAGGTTAGTTAAATTTCTTTTGTTTATTGATTAATGGTTACTTGCGTTCTCATTGAGATACAATGGCAATATTCTGTGTTATTATAAACTATTTCATATCCATGTGGCTCCGAGCTCTAACAAACTGGAAATCTATTTTGTAAATCTGTAAGATTCTAGTCTCAAAATAGTTTGGGCCTAGCAATTTACCCTCAGTGAGAGCATAATTTCATGAATAATAACAGCTTTTTGAACCTGTGTATTCGATTTGAATAATACCAAAGATGCTAAGAAAATGTTACTTCTCAATTTGATTGTGATAAATTTCCTGGTAAATGAAATAATACTTGTGTAGTAGCAATATTCATGTTGTTAGAATATACATTTTTGAAATTCTTTAGGTAGTTATGAGCAATCTCCCCGACTTTTGGAGGCTTATGGTGGAGATGGAGATTCCGATGGCTCTGCAGGGCCTGGGGACACTCAGCTTCGAGAAGATCTTGCTGATGCTATGATGGAAAGTCCTGGTGTACCTATGAGAGACACTGGTAAGTGCTATAATTTTTATTTTCATAAATTCTCCGTTAATTTTTTATGTTTATGAACAACAACTGAGAAGTGCAACATTAATTCTTTCTAGAAGTTCAGACATTTAGGTCACCAATTCTTTCAGATTTTTGTTTTTTAAATTAATAGAGGACCCCAGAGGGAACAATACATTCTCCTAGTTCTAATGTGTAATTTTCCAAATTAAGTTGTAAAGAATTTAAAGTTTTGATAATATAATACAATTTTTAAAAAAAATTAAACTACCAGAAGAGTTGTAGAAGCATGAGCAGTGCAGTTTAAATATAATTAATTGTGCAAAGAATGTTGTGCCTTAAAGATATAAAATAAAATTGCCTTAATTGTGAACCATTATATATGCATACTCTGGTTTAGTTCCTTCAATTGCTTTTGCAATTCTCATTCTGGACATTCTTACAAAATCGTGTGTAGATCTGTCACTACAGAAACTTTAAATCTGATTTTTTTATTAGTTATTAAACTAAGCTCTTGGTGTAGATACTACATCTGTGAACCTGTGTTTAACATAGCAAATTGGTGACTGAAACTTCTGAGTCTGTTTGTTTTGTTTTGATCAGTGTATCTAAATTGTGTTTCTGCCTCCCTTCTTGTACAATTCCTCTTTCACTTAATAGAAAGGTGCTTTATTGTTAGTTACTTTATTTTTTTCTTATAATATTATATTAAATCAATTCAGTAAGACGTGTGAACGAAAGTGGAATATATTTTGAGAAAGGCATATGAAATGAGAGATAATGGTACGCCATAATATTTGGAAGGACACATTAATGTAGTCATGAATGTATCACTCTGATGTTTCTTAAATATCTTATTTCAAAAATAAATAAATCTGTTCTTTTTCGGGGATGAAATATTTTATTTCATGTTCATGCAACTTATTTTATAATGTGTTTCTCATTGTATTTGAATCCATCGACTAATTTCTCAGATAATTTCCAAATGACCTCAAAATTATAATTTTATGCACATCACGAACTTTTGTTCAGTTATCCTTCATATTTATTAATAATGTGTTTCTAGTAAGTTGTTGTATCAGGTAAGATTTTAATACTTAAGTCTTTCTGTGCCCCAAATCTGAAAGAAATATTGTGAAAGAAGAGAGGGTAAGAACTAGCCAGAGGCAGCATACTCTGTCAGCACTAACACAACTGAGTTTTGATCAGATTGAAAATGTTTGTGCCAAAATATGGAATTTAATATTGTGTGCATATTTTGTAGACACTCATAACACTTTTTATCTTTTGTTTGGTAGAGCAAATTATGTTGTGAATGTGAATTGGAATGAATAACTCTTAGAAACATCTGCCTCTGGCTTTTTCTTTTTCAAGGGAGAAGATCGGTCATTTCAATGATCAACAAGAAGAGTGCATTTCCCATCGAGAAAGTAGTGAACCCTGTGGGAACAGTTATTACTGTAGCAGTGCCATCTGATGAAGAAGCAGGGGGTCCTCCATCCCCAGCCACAAGTTCCCGAGACTGCGAGAGGGTGCTGCCAGCAGACATCGGGAAGGTGGACATCGATGTGGTGAGATGGCCATCTGGTGTCCACAGTGCTGAAAGCAAAACAGTTAACCTTCTCATAGAACAGAAGTCAAGAAAGGCTCCAGACAGAAAAGATGAAGATCAAAATCATAGTTCAGTTGAGACTACTTCTTGCCCAAAAATTGTGCATCAAAATGTTGATTTTAAACTTAATATTCCTTTGAAAGACAAATTGTCTTTTGGTGCCAGTTGCAATAACAATGCTAGTAGGGTTGATAAAAGAGAAGCAGAACAAGAAAATTCTTCTGGTAAACAGGGCAGGGAGGAAAGAAATAAACAAGGCATTAATCAGAACCATCCAAACAAACTTAGTGAGAGTGAATCATTTGCACATGAAAAGTCAGATATATATTTTTCAGGGAAATGTAGAAGAAAGGGAACATCTGCTCGAAATGAAAAAACGAATGAAGTAGAATTTATATCAAATATTTCTAGTAATAATCAGAGAACCTGCTCCACCTTAGAAGGAAGCAAAGCTGAGAATTTTGTGAAAAATTCCTATAAAACTAGCATTAAAGAAAATTTTGATGTTAAACATGAAGAATTAAAAGTACACAAAATTAGTGATAGCAATAAAGCTTTTGAATTCAATGTAGGTCTTTCAAAGACAGAAAATGAAGATAAAGGAATTCCCAAAAAGAATAAACGCGGAAATGGAAAGAAGAAAGCCTGTGATGATTTAATGAGAGAGTCTGGTGCATGTGCAATTTCTGTTCATACTTTAGATATTATTGAAAAAACTGAAAATTTAAAAGCAGAAGAAATTAGTGCCAGGAAATCTGAGAAAATTAGAAAGAAGAAATTAGAATATGTTGAAGATGATAAACCATCTCAAGATCAAATGTCTGACAATTCTCCACAGCCTGATTTATACATGAAACAGCGTGAAGGAAAAGATAATGGAAAACTCTATGTTGACTTGTCTGGTGAAGGAGATAAAAGTGAGATGAGTTTGAAAAGAACAGAAGCACATGTTGATCATTTTCAGTGTAGTAGAACTTTTGGTGAAGATTTTTATGCTTGTGATAGTTTTCCTTTCTCTGACAAGAACAAAAGTGAAACAATTGCTATGGTTGATGACAGAGTTGCTGAGACTACTGAGTCAATCAGTTCTTCTCATGGGAATTTCAAGGACAAATTATACTCCAATATTAAGGGACTGGATTTTGGAAACAAAGCCAACAATGTTTTTGAATATTCAAATAGACAAAATGACTCTGTGAAAAGAACACAAGAAACAACATGCAAAAAACTATCATTCGTTTTGGAAGGAGATGCTGTTACTTCTGCAACAAAAGAAAATTACCCAGAGCAAAAGGTTGTGTCTGAAACTTCAACATCAGTGAAATCATGGAATTGTGTTCTTACGTCTTCCAAGGATAAACTGAATACAAAAGTTAAAAGCATTGATGAAGACAGATTTATTCCACAAACAAGTTTAGCTCCTGTGTTATTGGAGAAAGATGCACCTGGTGATACACCTCTAGATTGTTCTGCATCTCTTAAGTTTGATGAATGCAATACAGCTTCCACTTGTGTCACTGACAATCAGACTCTTCAGCAAGAGCACAAATTTGTGTCTTCATTTTCTAGAGAAGATTCCAAAAATAATAACCAACAAGAGGAAAAATCTTATTTATCTCGTAAAGAAGAGAGTCCTCCCTTGGCCCCAATCCGATCCTGGAGTAGTATAGTGTCTTCACCAAAACCTGGAACAAGCTCATCTACTGATGAAGGCAGTGGAGGTTATGACAGCAATGAATCTAAAGATTCAGCTGATTTGGCTTTACATGATTCAGATGATAGATGTAATGAAATGGAAAAACCTGAAATTTCAAAGATATCTAAATCATTAGATTGTGTGGATAGTGTGCTAGAAGAGGAAGTGTCTGAAGTGGCAAAGATTGGAAATGAGGATGAGATAAGTGAATCTGTTGTAGCGCTAGGCTCTGCTTCTAAGAAAAACCGTAGAACTAAAAAGAAACGCCGTTAAAACAATTAAATGGAATCGGTGTAATTTATGAGACAGTTATTTTTCATGTTTTATTATTGTATTGTAAGTAATGAAATTATAATGTTATGTTAAAAGGAAGAATACTGAATGAACAAAGTAATTTCCAGATTTGTTCATGATTCAATTTGGTTTTCGCCTTTCAAGAGTCGTGTTAATTTTAGGTACCAAAAGTTTATGAAGCATTTTTGTTAATATTGGAAAGTCATGATACTCATGGTATTTTATCTATGATCCTAATGTCATTTTATTTATTAGAGATTAAGTATTAGCAGCATACTGTTCTTAGAGTTTCATTGTCATTTATATTTTTTTGATTTACAATGCTGTCTTTTAAGATAAAAAAAATATATGTGAATATGATTCTGAAATCAAAACACAAATGAAAATATTCATATTAATGTTTACCAACTTTTAACATGAATATTATTGTGTTGGAAAGCAATTGCAATGAAACATTATTGTAGTTCAGAACTTTTAATAAATAGGATATTTATTATACTATTACTGCTGACTGGTGTTATAGATAATACATTATTTATAACTTTATCTAGTCATGTCTTTGTAAATTAAAGAAGAAAAACAGACTAATTTGAAGATAGAACTTTTGTTCATTTGTACTGACATGTGATTGTAGATCAATTCTTGTTATAAAACTGTGGGGGTCATAAATTCTGAAATGTAGAACCAATATTTATAATGACCCTATGTAGATAAAATAGCAATCTCTATGAGATTATAGTCTTTCTTGATTGAATAAATTTCAAATATCTGTATACAGTAGTCATAACATTAAATGCATGACATAATGATGTTGGTAGTAAATTAAGAGAGGATGGTTAACTGTCTGGCATTATTAATAAGCATTTTAATGTTCATCAAATATTTTAATTGCTGGTTCATTTTAGAATTAGTAATGTAACCATTGTTGTGGTAATGTAGGTATTTTCAAATTATCATCAAAATGTAAAAATATTTTGAAGTCGAGAAATGAATTACACGAAGAGTGTGTATGAAAGATGAATAGGTTAATTCACCAGTTGCTTATGTGAAAATATTTTTCTTTATAACCTAACTTACAACAGTCCTGTTTATCATGTTTATTTCTGTTGAATATTTGTGGTGTGTTCATAACGTTTACCCCAATATTCCTCTGTGAAGGTGTTGAGCTTTAGCTTTTCCATCTTTCTTTTTAGGCTACTTGTTTGCATTTCCTTTTATTTCAAGAAGAAAAATGGCTTTGTGCCTGTGTGCTTGATATTTAAAATTATTCTTTTCACATTCATACCTTTCAATGGAATTCTCTTTTAATCTTTTAATTAACATCTTTTAAAAATTACACTAAACCCTGCACTAAAAACTGCAATAACAAATGTTTGTAGTTTTTATTAGTCTTCTCTTTTCCCATTTTATTAATTACAAAGAAAGAAGCAATACTGACATTGTCGGTAATGGTGTCACTATGGCCTTATTCTTATTTGTTAAAATTAATTTGTAACAATTTTAACTTGTTTTTACAATCGTGTTTTTCTTTTTATGTTAGCTGAAAATACATCTAATTGATCTGTTATGTTGGCTATTTGTTCTGATGTTTCTGTGTAATAAACACATGGGTAATTGATATCAGAATAAAGGTGTCCATGAATTGCACTTATTGCTTGTAATGAAATGAATAAAATCCTGATCGTTAGTTATTGAAACACAGCTTGGAACTTGGACCAAGGAGCTTCACATTTAATAATAGATTTTTGCCTGTAGGATCAATATCTTTCAGAATTATCTTAAATTAATACCTAGACAGAAATGTTTGCAAGTCTTTGAAAGTCTTATCGTAAACGAAGTTGATTTTTTTCTCATTGTTATCATTTTGGAGTTCTTTTGTTGTCTTCTGCTCTTCATTAACAAATTTATTTATTACCGAAATTGTGTTTATGATTCATTTTCACAGGAAGAAAGTTGTGATTTTGCTTTGGTCATTATATTAAATAAGCTTCAAATATTCCCTTATGCATCGATTTGTAATTGTTCAGAAAATCTCTATCATATACATATGCAAAATAATTAGAAAATCAAGTTTTTGTGCATTTCTTCTTCCCTCGTGTGTGTATGTAGAGTAGGAATGGATGCATGTTTACAGAATAATTTTCTCAATCTATCCCCCTGAATGAAAATTGTGAGGCTGTTGTAGCTGGATCAAACTGAATAAAATTTACACAAACACATTTTTAAAAGTATTATCTTTCTAGTTTTTATTAGTAGTTCTATTACTACTTCTAATTAATGCTCTCTTTATTGATAGTGTTATTTTATTTCTTTGAACTTGAATTTTAGCATAGTGTGAATGAACAAAATTGTAAATAACATCTATTTATCTGTGTTGTTTTAAGTTATTCAATACTTTTTTTTCTTTCTTTCTTTCTTTCTTTCTTTCTTTCTTTCTTTCTTTCTTCTTTCTTTCTTCTTTCTTTCTTCTTTCTTTCTTCTTTCTTTCTTCTTTCTTTCTTCTTTCTTTCTTTCTTCTTTCTTTCTTCTTTCTTTCTTTTTTCTTTCTTTCTTCTTTCTTTCTTCTTTCTTCTTTCTTTCTTCTTTCTTCTTTCTTTCTTTCTTTCTTTCTTTCTTCTTTCTTTCTTCTTTCTTTCTTCTTTCTTTCTTTCTTCTTTCTTTCTTCTTTCTTTCTTCTTTCTTTCTTCTTTCTTTCTTTCTTCTTTCTTTCTTTCTTCTTTCTTCTTTCTTTCTTCTTTCTTTCTTCTTTCTTTCTTCTTTCTTTCTTCTTTCTTTCTTCTTTCTTTCTTTCTTCTTTCTTTCTTTCTTCTTTCTTTCTTCTTTCTTTCTTCTTTCTTTCTTCTTTCTTTCTTTCTTCTTTCTTTCTTCTTTCTTTCTTCTTTCTTTCTTCTTTCTTTCTTTCTTTCTTCTTTCTTTCTTTCTTTCTTCTTTCTTTCTTCTTTCTTTCTTTCTTTCTTCTTTCTTTCTTCTTTCTTTCTTTCTTCTTTCTTTCTTTCTTCTTTCTTTCTTTTTGTCTTCCCCCCTCCTTTTTCCTCTTCTATTACTACTTCTACTCTCTCGCTTTTCATCCTTCATAGTTCTTTTTCCTTTTTATCATTATAAAATTATATATTTTATAATATAAAATTATTATATACAATTATTTTCTGACGTTTTATGTACCTTTTTAAAATAATGTTTGTTGGTATTTAATTTTCCCAATATTTTTCTTGAAATAGGTGTGCTGATGAGGTGGTGTTGTCATTGAAATAGTAATGCAAGTTGACTTCACCTTGACGAAGCCTTGCATTACTTCTATTTTTTAAGATGTTGAAAATGACAGTCAACTTGCATTACTTCTTCTTAAATGTGGTTGTACTTATTTTTGCCAAAATTGTGTTCTTATTTACTTACAAGGTTCAGATATTAAAATGTTCAAATTTCATACTTGCTATTTCAAACAAAAAACAACAAAACAAGAAGGGTGGAAAGAATTTCACTTATGACAAAAGGAAATTTAAAAGTAAATTTGAAAGCTGATTATACTTTATGGAATTAAACTACATCCAGTATTTACATTCTAGCAGAGAAAGAAGCAAGAATTAAAAATTTCAATAATTGAAACCTCTCAATTACAATTGTTTCAGCCGCTTACAACATATTTTTATATTCATTTTCTTTCAAGCTTGAATTTACAAACATTTGTGATTGTTTGATGGTATGTGTACATATGCATGTAAATGTGCACACATAGAAAATTATCAGTGTTAAAAGAAATTTTGTTCAGACATGAGACATTTTATACATTGATTATCTTGCACCCTATTGTTAAAGAAAGGGGGAAACTATTGTTTAGTCTCTGAATTTTGCAATATTGCTTTTTGTATTTAGGTTTATTGTAATCAGAAAATAAAGACTCTTTGCAGCAATCAACTTGCAATCTTAAGGTTCTGAGCTTGTGCAGTTCAATTGCGCTTGAGCAGATGCTCAAAAGTGATATTGAGTGGTCGAGAGATTCCGATCCACTACACTGTGCAAAAAGTCCCTAATATGTTGAAGATGTTTACATTCAGGACCTTGCAAATTTATATAGAAGACTGCCCTGTTGCAATTAGTAGAATATTCAAATAAAATATGAACATTAATTAAAGAATGTAATAAAAATCGAAATGTTAATCTTGAGGAACTGGAACCAAACTTATCATAATTTACTCACATACATGTATTTTAAGAAATACTTATTGTGTATTAATCTTATTAAATTTTATCTCAGCATTCATTAAGGTTGAGTTATTTATAGTAGTTTTCCTTTCCAATAAGGTTGCCAGCATCAGAATATGAAATGTTAAAAAAATCAGTTCTTCCTAAATCAAAAGGGCTATGAGAATGCTTATCTTCTTCTATAAGAGCTGATTGTAACTTCAATGGTATCAAATTATAAATCAAGTCATGTACTTGGTTGTTGTCATGTTATGTAACTCATTATATTACGATAATTTGGCTCTAATTTAGGGCTGATACTTCTTCATTTTATAAGCCTAATATTACATTGTAAAGTTGTATTTGTGAAAAATCATTGAAAAGTTAACAGAATTATAAAGATATATAACGTGGTAACTGGAAGTCTTCTGATTACGGATACTATTCATCTGCTAATTAATGTCTTTGAGGTAACTTATTAAACTTGTCAATATTATCTGGATTATTGTTTCTACTTTTATTCACACTGTCTTTTAATTTATTTATTTTATGCCATTGGCCGTGATTGTTTACGTAAAAGGTACTTTATTTTTGTATTATATTATTTATGTTTAGTACTAATCATTTTGATTTTTGATTTGCTATTATTTCGAGATGGAATGTTAATGGTTTGTAAATAATATGCTGTGTTTGAATAAAATCCTTGAGGCACTAGACTCTATTACAGATTTGTTGTGAGAAATGTCATAAATCCAGTAATTCTATGAATATGTAATAATTGATTCAAGAAAACAATTTTTTTCTTTCTTTGGCATTGTATTTAAAGCATTTCAATAGATTGGTGAAACTTATCACTTTTTTCTACTCATAAAGTTTCTTTAATCATTGTAATAAAACATATAAATGTATGAGTGGTATGTGGGTTGAAGGTTGTATTCAGACAGTTTGAAAGTATGTAACAAAAATTAGAAAGGAGCAATGAAGTTTATTTATTGACATTCATGGTATCTACTACAAGAGATAAATATTTGGAAATTAATAAAAAAAACAAAAACATATCAACTCTCAATGTTCTTATCAGTAGCATTGTAGAAAATTAACAAATGTTACACTCTGGTTTTGAGCATGACCTTTGACAATCTTATGTGTATTAATATTTTATTGTGAACAATTCCCCCCCCCCTCTCTTTTGCATTGTGTCTTGCAGTAAAAGACATGCCTCAATTTGGAAAAAAGAAAAGAAAAAAGAAAGAAAGCAAGTGACAGTTAACTTAAGTTTCCTTTTCTTTGGTAAAAATATTTGGAGACTTGGATAGCAAATGATGAATAAAACTACTAAAATAAATGAGTTTTCTTTGTGGTTGTGTGTCTTCAAAGGTGAGGGAACTTCTGTAATAATGATGAACTGTACATAGAGTAGTTTGTCATGTGAATGTTTGAAAATTAGTAATTTCTAGAGTGCATGCATACGAAAGATATTTATGATCACATGTACGTACAAAAAACGCCAAAGTGCCTTTCTACTTATTGATGTCCTTGCCTTATGCACATATAATTGGGTGAGAGGTATGTATTACTGTTGTCTACTATCATAGTGTAATTTTTCCCCAAGTTTTTATATTATTTTTAAAAACAAATTCTCAAGACGTTTTATCTTTTTCTGTATTACATTGACTGACATAGAGGCTTATCACCTGCAGATCATACATATGTATAGATATTGAAAAGGAACACCAAAATAAATTTTGAGGTTTGTAAGTACACTAAAGTTTTTGTGTTCTGAGATCTTAACTGTTACTTGCTTCTCTAATTTGTGTTTTCTTGAGTGTGGCAATTTGTTGGTATAGTATTTTATTCTGAATAAAAGTGAGATGTGTAATACTTTGATTTTTATTATGCTTACAAGTCAGCTAAACACTGACTTTGTTCATTTATTAATAAGATTCCTTACCCTATATGCATCAAATTCCTCTCCATGTACAATCATATCAATTATAGTTGAATAAATTAAGTGAAATTTGTTTTCTGTTCCAGGAGGTAGTCAATCTTTAGCAAGCTATGAAGATCTGAGCTCCAGTAGTTTTAGCTCTGCCAGTCGCGCTTCTCTGGATGCTCGCTGTTCTCCTTCACCATCTCCATCATATGGAGCTGAAAATGTTCTTGTATTTCCAGGTGATTCCAGTGGATCAGTTTGAGGGTTTGAAATTATACATAGGAATTCTCTATTACATTTTCTTGATTCTTAAACTGGCTCTTTAGATAAGCAGTGGCCATTGTAGTTTTCTGAAACACTGATCAGCAGGACCATGTCAGAGTACCAAAAATTCCATTAGCAGGATAACGGAACTTATATATTTTAAAATAAGTAATATTTCTCTGTTATACATTGTGTATAGTATGCTGTGAGCACAGAATTTTTATGATTAAATTTTGAACGACTGTGTGAATGAATGAAATGTTACTTCAACGCCAACTGACACATTTGTGTTTGTTACCATAAGAAGTAAACATTTAAACCTAATGTACGTAGACAATATACCAGAGGTATATTGTTTAATCTCTAAATTAATTTTAAAAATGTGATATCTGCGTATCCCCAATATTGGATTTCAAAATTTTATACCTATATATCTTCAGTCAGATCACAGCCAAAAGACATACGTTGCATCTAAGAGATAGTTTCTTTAATGATTGACCTTAAGATTTATTACAATGGGCAGTACAATTTGTGAAAGAAAAATATTTCATATCAATTGAGTCTGATTTAAAGATACAGGAGTTGGATTTAATGTAGAAGTTTTTGGGAAATATTTCAGCATGGATGGTTTCTTGTGATCTTGTCACTAGATAAGATGTACTAATATCATGAGTTCAATGGAATGTTCTTGTGATTTCCTTAAACACTTGAAACATCAGATGTATAGCTAGTTTTTGCAGTACATATCAACCATCAAGATTTCCAAAATTACAATGTATTCCATTTTATATCCATTTTATAATCATATTTGTGTATCGTTCTTGAATCATAAAACTTGTTTTATATAAGTCTACATATTTGCTTCTTTATGTTCTCACAGTATATCAGTTAATGTGAGTTTTTGTTCGTGTTTTTATTGAAATGTTTTCTCTTTACTGGGTTGTAAAAGCATTCCAAAATAGTTGTCCTACAGTTTATAAATAATTGCTAGTGTGCCAAAAATTGTTAGGTTTTTTACTTTCTTTAATATTGCCTGCTGAGATGAAACTTGAGATGTCTTTAACAATTATAAAAAAATGAGTACCCCATTGTGTTTTTCTATACCATTTTCTATACATTTGTTGTTGTAACATTGTGTTTTTGAATGTGAATGATCTTATACGTGTATACTTGACTGACATACCCCCAATACCCTGAATATAAGTAAATATGTGATTTTGAGAGAATAAAAGCTTGTGATACTGGTTATTGAAGAAGGCGTAGAAGTTTATTTTAAGTAAATTTGTGAAGGCCTTAATATCTAAAAAATATTGAATTTTCTTAATATACAATGATTTTATTTCATCTCCAATGCTAAGAAATGTCTGAGGAAATAACAACTGAAATTGTACAGCAAGTTCATTTCATTTTTTATTTTAGTAGATGAATTTGTTGAAACTCACAAGAGAACTTTGTTATAAATTCTTTTAAATTGTTGCAAAGGCTCTCAAAAATTGCCATACTAGTCAGCATGATACATTAACTTAATATCCTTCATTCTATACAGATTAACAATTGCGTTGAACTGCTAGTGTACTCAGTGCAAATAAGCTTGTTAAGTAAAATGTGCTCAATTGATTGTACATATAATTCCCTTAATGAAGCTCAGAAAGCTGTTTTGTAATAATCTGTATTTTTGTTTATGAATTATATTATTATATTTCATCAATGTGCAGCATATAATAGGAATTGTTTTTGAGAATAATGAACTTTGTGAGATGAATGATTTTTTCATTAAATTTCAATATGTTTTAATTTGTATATTTGACAATTTGCTACTTTAAAAAAGGACGAAGAAATGAAGAAAAAAATCTTGAGAGAGGTTAGAAGTTGTACGTTGAATGCGAAAAGAGAGATGTGCATTTTAAATATTAATTTTTCTTGGTATATATTTAAATGCATGTATTTGTGGCATCAGAACTCAGAATCTATGACAGTCAAAATAAATGAAACTTCTCAATGCTGCATACTTGTGGCTACACTTATAACTTGGAAAATTTGTGCATTTTCATTTAACAGAGGGAAAAAAGCATGGACATTTTATTTTCTAAAATCAGATTTCATTTGCAAAATTTTCTTTGAATGTGTTGCTTCGACAAGATTTTTTCAAGAGATAAGGTAATTTTTCCAGATAAAAAAAGGTAACATTTAAAAAATTAATTTTGTTCTCATAAAAGCAGCAATCAAAGTGCTATGGTGCCTTATAAAACTGTTTGCTTCTGGAGGTGGTGATATAGTTCTACGTACATTTATAATAGCATTTGAAAATAATAACATTGGAATCACATTTATTGGCAGTAAATGAAGTGAGGCTGATACTTTGTTGTTAAAATAATATGAACATGAAACTTATGTATGAATTCTCAAAGGTGTAAGCACCAACGTGACTAGAGGCTAATATTGAGAAAACTAGATTAAATTAAATATTTTCAAGTATTCTTGTACAAGTAGCAATGCCATTATCATAAACCTAATACCTCAAATATGCTACTATTTGAGAATCCCTGATAACTTCTAATTAATCCTCTGGCAGAAGCATAGAAGCACTGAGAGTCTCATGATCGGTTTTTCTATTGCTCTGAAGATTTGTATTGCATTTGGTTTTCTCAAATTTGAGGTATATGCAGTCGGCAGTTTTGGCTAGCACACTGGGGAGTTTTTTCATGCTTTAGCGGTCATCAATGGACTGCGGTCTTGATCTTCTAGCATCTTGTCAGTGATCAGTCTTAAAAAGATGCTTGTTTTGTGATCAGCGTTAAAAAAAATGCTCACTGAAGTAAAATTATCACCCTGTGGTTGTCAAGTTTTCCACAATTTTGACATGTACTTCACTTATTAACTATATGTAATCTATAATTTATGTGTAATATATATTATGTAATATTTTTATTTACAAAATTGTATTTACACACATTTTATAGTTTCTTTTCATCATACAACCCATTACTTTAAAGAGACTTGTAGATGCAGAAAATCATATCTTTATTTCTGTCATTATTTTAATTCATTTAGTTTTATGTTTCTTATGAATTTTTATTTTTCTCTGATTCTTTAGTCTGATGAGTAGATGTTCTGATGGTAAACTAAAATACAATTGTTCATTGAAGAATGAAGTCGGAAGTAGATCAGATCTAGTTTCAGATCACTACCAGCTGACGTCTTTGAACTTGTTCTGTATTTTGTTTTCTGCTTTCATGCTAAAAATATTATGATATTTTTCAATAGATATCCATTCTTATTGTTTCATATTTAAGAAAAAACACATTGAATTAAATGTTTAAGGTGGTTATTCCACTTTTCATATGATTTCATATCTTTTAAAACTATACAAATTTAGTATATCTTAAAGGTGCAACTCTGATTGCTGCTTGTACATACTCTTATTAGTACTAATGGTAAGCTTAGCCCAGAGTATTTTAATGCTTTATTGATATTTATTCTAAACAATTTAATTAAGGAAATAAGTGAACAAGGAAAGCAAGAAGGCACAGCTTAAACAGCATTTTATGAATATACATGTACATTTGCTTTTTATAACCATGAATAGGAGTCTTCCTAGCAAGGATCACTTGTAATATAAGGAATGGATTTTTCTTGATTTTTAATAATAATAATAATATATTCTGCCATTAGGTGCCTGGATTGTAAATGTTCAGAGGAAAGATCATTCTTTGATGCCACTCAAAGAAATGTAAAATATGAAGAAATGGCTCAACGTAAAAGTCTAATTTGCAGTTGCAATGGATAGTAACTTAATGAAATCAAAGTTACCTTGTTTGTGAAAATTGAACTCGTGAACAAAAAGGGAGTAAACAAATACCTACAAATAGCTGCATGTATTAAAATATACATTTGAGTTAGGTCTAGACCATAAAAGAAAGAATTATCATAGAAATCATAGATATTAATGTACCTGAGTAGAAATATTGCAAGTATCTAATAAAAGAAACTGAAATATATATATTGACATATGCTAATAGCTAACCCAGATTTGTAGGATGTCAGAATTGAGGATTTGGGAACTTTTTGGTATCAGACTGTTTGATGCATAATCTTGCTTCTCAGTCTACTCTAAATTTTTCACATTTTGTCGTCTCTCTTCTATTTCATGCTTTCTTGTAATTACAGTTCAAAGCAGGTTCTTCACTTGCTACAAAATAACTTCTATTTTGTAATATTTTCCTCTTTCTTCCTTCATCTCTCATGATTATTTGCTTGACTAATAGTTTGATTTCCACTGTTCTTTGTTAATCATTTTGCTTCAAATCTTAATTACTTTATATTATAGTAAATACATTTTACTAATTTAAAATTTCAAAAGTTATCTTCAAAAATACTTATGTTCTCAGAAGATCTACTTCTGAGGAATAATTGTTATACTTCAAAATCTGTTAAACTATTCCTCATATTTTTCTCTTAATTATCATTCCACATTTAGGTATCATTCACAAATTTACCACAGCTCATTCCACTGTTTTACTATCTTCTGTAATACTTATTTTTCTTCATGAACCTCTCCTTTTGGGATTGTCAAGGCTTGAATGCTCTTTTATGCTTGTATGTACTTTTACACCATTTTACTTTATAAATTGTTGAGCTTGGATTTTTGGTATGATAACATAGTGTATTTTTAATTTTGCACCTGCTACTAATTAATAAATTTGCTGTTCTTACTTTTATTTTTAAATGAGGCTTCAAACTGAAAATCTTCAAAAATATTTCACTATTCTATCCAAATCTGAAACTGTTATTGTTTCATTAAATATATTGCAGGAACCTATAACCAAATGAAACAATGTCTGTTTTTATCTTCATAATTTCATTTGAACTATTATATTGGTTAAGTTTGAAGAAGAAACTCAAAGTGTTAAAAGATGTCAGTTTTGGATCTTTTTCAATTACCAGAAAAAGATACGATGTTCTCTTTTGTTTTATTATACCCCTTGCTCAGAAAAAATATTTTTCTTTTTGAATCCTCCAAATTATACTCAAGAATTCGTGTAGAAACCAAGCAAATCATTGCTTTATGCTCTGGTAATGCACATTTTAGTTAATGCAAAGTTGCAAATCAAAAAAGGTACTAAGTTTTCAGACATTTTTAAAGAGTCCAGTAATATTTTATATCTTTTCTAAAAAAAGATATCTACATTCTAGTAGATTTGTTAGTTCCTCATGAACTTCTGAGTAAGTTAGTTGCTTTGTCAAGTTAATTCTTTTACAATAATTAAACATTACATTTTTTACAGCAATTAATAGGGAAATGTTAATTTTATGCAGGTGTGCTCTCTAGTAAATTATTCATTTTAATAAAAAGATAGGAACTCTGTTTCAAAGCTAAAACCAGAACGTTTTTAAAATTAAAAACAACAACAACAACAACCTACATTGAAACTAAAATGGTTTGTTAACTGAAACTAGAAAGTCATTTGAAAAGGTTTGATACTTGGCTTTTAAGTTTTCATTCTATTGCATTTTATTCGTGATCACTTGTGAGTTCAGGGACTAATTACTAATTGGTATACTCTTATGATTGTTTGGTGAACTTGTTCTCATAATACAAAAGGAGGGGGGAATGCAACTATGCAATGGCTTTATTTCAGAGTTATTGTTATTTCTAGGGGCATTTTCAATAGTTGCAATTATCTTGTAATTATCAGTACTTTTTTTTTAAGTTAACAACCTTCAGGTTAATTTACATTAAAGTCTCATAGATTTCAGTCCTCTATTTATTATTTTTTGGTAATACACCAAGAAAAACAGACTTCTTAGAGGAATTTATTCTTAAGAACTAATTGTAAGACCCATTGTTTAGAAATAGTGGGTAATTCTTCCTCTTAATTTTACTAAATTCGTGATTTCAATTAAGTATAAGAAGGGCATATCAGTGAACTGATTTCATTGATACTTTTCTTATACTTATTTCATTATATCATACTTTTCTTTTCCTTAACTTAGAAATTGGAACAGTTTCTTGCCAAAGAAACCAAAATGAATATACGAACATAATTACTTTCTTTTTCAGGTTTATGTATATCAAGCCGAGCCTTTTCTGATTCTTCTTAAATCAAAATCTTTTAAGTAATTTTAGATACAATGTATTATTGCATCTGGTACTTTCTTCCATTGTTGATTATTTGAATAGTATAAAAAAAAATCTCAACTAATGGTTGTTGTACACTTGGGTTTACATTTCATTGTGAATCTTGAGGAGATCTAAAATGGTTTTACCATTTGCCTAAAATCATTTTGAAGAAGTGCCATGCAGAAATTCAACATAACTTAGTGGGTAACTCTTCATTCTACCAGAAAGATTTTATTTTTTACTTGTATTTGTTGCCATTTTACATGTGATTTTCTATTTCTTCTGTCACTGTAGATTGAATCTCTTATTTAAAACGTACAGATTTAGGAGATATACTATTTATATATCCTTCAACTGATAGGTCATTTTTATTTCCTGATTTTGAAAAGTATACATTCTCATAATAAAATTTTTGGTTTTATCATAAAGAGGCGATTGTCGACTCTGTTCCATTAAGAATAATGCTCCATTTCAATTAGTTGATATTAGCACTCTACTTCACTTTCTCCTCTCAATAAATTGCAATTAACTTGACACCTGATTTATCACTTTAGGAAATTCTGTATTTTTTATTAATTTTGTATTAGTATTTATTTATGTATATAGACACCCAACCCACACTTATATTAAAACAATGTCAGATAAATCCAAAAGAAAATATTTGCAAATCAATTTTATAACATTTGAGACAGATGTGTTGTTTGTCAACATAATTGAATTACATGTTAGTCGAACTAGTGGAATGGGTTTAAGTGAAAATTAGTCTAAATTATTATTACCTAATTTTAGAAATCCATTTTAATCTTACACTTCTTTGAAATTTGAAAGTATGTTTCATCCCGATCATTAATTTTGGTTTGTTATTTCAAGCCATTGTCTTCATTCGTGGGTATCAAGTAATATCAAGATATGCATATGTTATTTTACTATATATTTTCTCCCATTAATATTTTTCTTGGTATTATGTTTAAAACAAGTATGTCAGCAACTTAAATGTGGTGTGTAGTAAATAAGTGTAAAGTAGTACATTTTCAGCTGAACACAATATGTTATCATTTACAAGAACAAATTTCATAGTCTGCATACAAATGATAGGTGATTTAGTGAATCCATGTTGGTCTCTTGTAGGTTTGGTATTTAAACTTATTTTTGTTAGAAATTCAGTTTATTTTGCAAAATTCACCATTTGGATGTACTCTATTGGATGTCTTATATTCAAGTGGGATACTGGAAAACAAACCCTTTTAAATTTACTTGTACATTTATTTCTTTGATATTGTTTTAGAGGAAGTAATGAAGGTGAATAATTTCATGCACATTAAGTTTACACAATCATCATCTGGATATAATATTGATTAAAAAAATTTCCTAGTAATTTTTCTGTTGTAACTTAGTAATAATGAGCTGCAGTTTTTCAGAGACTTGTTAATTTAGAAGAGCTTGCAATTAAACCTACATTGATACAATCCATAGTATTCTAATCTTTACCAGAAAGGAAACTCAATTTCCTTGATGGATCTCAAGAGAAAAAGCTCAGTTTTAAATTCTATGAATGGATGGTCAGAATAACAATGGCCCTTTTATGTACAGCAAACAAAAGCCCATATCTGTACAACACCCATTAGAGATGCGACAATGCTTGGTGGGAAGTACAGTTCGTCTTGAAATTAAATATTAACACAAAAATCCCTTTAGAAGTAACTGTGTAAGAGAAATGGGAAAGGAATATGAAATATTTTGTTTGTCATCTTGATATGAAACCCTTGGTGGAAGCTTATTCAGATGAGACAAATCACTAGTATATATTTCTGAGTTTTAACTTTTTTTCTTTTGTTTAAATATTACATTCGCTTGGGTAAAATATTGAATGTTTGCTGGCAGGTTGTGATAACAATGTGAAAAGAATATGTAATGAAATTTCACACCAGTTATTGTGTTTAATTAATAATTGTAATCTCCTATTTTGAACTTAACAGCTTTTCCTGAACTTTTTTTATTTTAATATTTAATTTTCAAATAATTATATAATTAAAATAGCTTAGACACTTGTCTGCATGTTAATTACCTCAATGTCAACATAATGCAATGCGCATTTTATACTCTCTTCATAGAACGTTATTTCTGTTTTCTTCTTCTTGCAATTACTTTGTAAATAGGCATTCCTTATCCTCTTTTTATGTAATATGTTCCTTCCATTTTTCAAAATGTTTTTTTTTGTTCATTGAAGTAATTAGTTTCATAAAAACTTATAAGAAAATATGTTTATTTTAACAATAATAATGGGGCAGAATAGTATTCTTCATATGTTTTTCCTCCAAGTTGTACTTAACATACTCTGGCAAAGATACATTATACCTGTTTCAATACAAAAATACAATGCAGAAAGCATAATATCTACTGAAAATTTCAGAAATATTAATGTTCTTTATCTGCCAATAGATATCAATATGAGTTAGGGCAAGTGATCAAAATTGAAGTCGAGTATGAAAGGGAATTTTTTTGTAAGCACAATTTGTTGACTGTTTCATTAGAGAGCATTGTGCATTTATTTTCTGATAATGATGGTAGTTTATGTAGGCTACAATGCAATCTATTACTTTAAGTCTCATTCTGCATTTCAGGTTTTGGTTCTAAAATAAAATATTCAGAATTACAAGGTTGTGAAAACAAAAATTTAAAAGAATATAAGGAAAAAGAGTGAGAGCAAATGAAAATTTTATGTCTTAACATGATGTTTATGTTTCAAAGATGACTAGATGAAACATTATAAGAAAGTCAGTAGATTTTGTATTTTGACCACAGATTAATCACAGGTACTTCTGTGCAGTTATTCCAGGGGTGAAAAAGATATAAGTCTTAAGTAATTATTTTTATGAAAAAAAAAAAAACTGAAAGAATGTAAAGTACAGACCTATTTTATGAAGAACATCCATTATAAAATTGTATTTTATGTGTTGTTATGGACATAGAAAAATAGCTTTTTGGTAGAAATTTAAAATGCTAGAAATCTTAATTGGAATTGTGTAAACTGTGATACATGATATTTTCAAATACACGATTGTACCCTTGCTGTAATAGTTCCCATTGAAATTATATTATGGAGATTGATGAGATAATAAAATAATTTACCTACAATCATTTCTGAATGTTTTAATATTTATTAGTATATTTATTTTCATTTTCTTTCTTCTTCTATAATCATCTTTTTTATTTGAGAAACAAAATATTTGTCTTTGCATCATCTACAGAAAAATGAAGATGTTGTCAAGAAAGTGATCAGGCATTTCTGTATATCAAGCAAGGTAAAGTATTATGGTTAATTATTATGTAATTATATCTGTGTCATCCTAAAATTTTTGCTTCACGAAACTTATGAGCTGTTTGACAGTAAATCGTGTTTTTAAAAGTATTCATTGTGATATTGATCCCTATTTAACTAATTTTTATTAAATTTGTTAGTTTAACAGGGATCAATATTTTTTTTAAATAATTTGGCCTTTCTCTTGAACCATTACAGAAAACTAATATCTTTTAACTGGAATAACTGATTTAACTGAATAATTTGGTTTTACTACATTAATTATTAGAATGAGTTTATTATTAAACAATTCTGTCATCAAATTTGAGAAAGCGAATAATGGAATGGAAGTTAAAGGATCTTTTGGTGTAAAAGATAACATTTTTGGTAATAAGTACAGCTTTTCTTTCCAATTCATGAAATTTCATACTAGTTTGTTGTATTAATTAAAAGTTTGACATCAAATTATGTGTTTAAAATGAAGTGTATTCTATATTACTAAATCTAATGTGCATAAAAGTTGAAAGAAAATTATGCAGTTTTGGCCATGTGAGAGGGATCTGGTTTTGTAAGAGACCTAGGGACTCCAGAAAAGTACAAAAACAATGAAACAGTTTTCATTATGACTGAAAAATGCAAATATTTTAGTTATTCTGCCTATTCTTATACTGCACCTATTTGACTGAATTCTCATACTAAGTGTGTCACTGCTTACAACACAGCTGACACAATGACATGTAAGGTTCTAAGGAAGAAGCATCCCACCATTAAATATTGCCGTTCATGTGTTGCATTATGGAATGCATTGCATTATGTATTCTATACTATACGTACTAGACATTATAAAGAAACGAAAGACTTAGTAGAGGAAATAGAAAATTCTCAAAGAAAATGGCAAGATCACCTTAAAAAATGAACAATAACAGATAGCCAAAACTAATATGGAAATATAAACCAGCAGGGAACAGAGACATTGGAAGACCACAAAAGAAGTGGGAACAGCAGGAACACTTAGAAGACTACCTGAAATACTGCATAAATAATGGAACAGGCAGTTAAAACTAAACAGCAAAAAATGATATGATACTATACTATATTATTGCAGTATTCGTGAAGACTAAATTTGTTAAAATATTTAACATATATTGTTGTGTCTCATGATAGTATTTCATTCCTCTTAGGCAGTGTGCATGTTACTTTTTGGAAAACCATTTTGTGTGGTTTTGTTTGACAGCAGTTTTGCTGTTGCAGACCACTAGTTTATTTTTAATATTGGTATCGAAAATACTGTGATTGATTTAATTGCAGTTGAGATTACAAAAATTGCTAAGTGCTCTAATTGTAGCTGTGTTTCAAAGGCAAGAAGTCAGTTGTAGCCAGGACTCGAGGCTGGGGATATGAATCTCCCAACATGAATTTATGAATCTGACAATTGAGAAATAAAACCATTCATGAAATGATGGCTCATTTTTCAAATCTTGTACATTGACCACAAATACTAATAAGTCACAAGATCATAAAATTCATTGGGTTAAAAACTGAAGAGAAGTAATGGGATCACAGTAATAGCATATGCAATATTCATCTGAAGAATGCTATAAGACTACCGTGTCTGGCTATGAGAATAATGATGAGCAAGAGAAAAATATAGCAGTAATGTTTTCAAGCAACACTAATCATTTAGAAGATTCTGAGTCATGATTTCAGTAAAGAATTTTAACTTATTTCTTAAATTTTAGCTAGTAGCCAGGCTGCCAATTGTACCTGGGCTAAAAAGTTCAGTCTTATTCATCAATTACAGCCAGGGAGTACAATTATGTCAAATGCAGAAAAAACTCTTTGAGCAAATACAGTGTTCTTATAATAACCATGTCTAACTTAATGTTGTGATCGGTCATAAAATGTATTAAAATTATTTTTCAATAGTGGATGTCTTCTAAAATTTGCAGTAAAACAAAATCTTCAAATGCGGTTTCAGTAATTTTTCATGTCATTGGAAAGTAGGAAACTAACAATTGCTGTCAAAATTTGGACTTGCTGCATATTCACCAGATTACACCACCTTGCATACTGACTTTCTCAATGTCTGTAGAACATAATATACAATGTACAATGTACATTTATTTACATCAGATATAGTTAAATGTATTCATAATTTTGTCAGTAAGTTGTACTAGTATCTGTGTCTTAACAATTGGAAAAGTCTTAACAGTTTAATTTTAAATAATAGGAGTTGCAATATGATTGCATTAAATTATGCACCATTATATGAAGTTATGGTGATTTCATTAAATATTTCCTAAGGAATTGTTTTTAACAAAAAATATTTAATGTTTTCATTATCTTAATTACTAAATTACATTTTATACGGTGGTACAAAAATTATTCGTAGCTAAGTGACATAAAATAACTTCAAAAATATTGAAAAAGAATAAATAATGGATCTAAGCTGATGATCCGTTTATAGATTTTAATATTTGACTACATTTGGTTGTAATAACTATTTTTATAATAAGAATTATGTTTGATCATGGTTGACCTACCTACAAAATTCTTTTTTCAGAAACACTTGATTGGATAGGCCATGCACTTTTTAAAAGCTAAAATTATAGTGTGGTGTTAGGGGTCAAGTTTGTTGAGTTGTTAAACCGTTTGCTAATAGATTGCAGAAATACCTTTTAAACACCTGGAAGACTGAAGTGTTTCAGGTCTCCTGCTTAACCAGGTCTCCCTGTTTTTTCATCATTCAGTTCATGATGATGATCTTTTAAACAATGGGAGTTTTTTTATATTAGATTGAGTGATCAGAAACAAGGGCAATAATCAAAAGTATTTCACAGAGCTAAACTCTTAAATCCTATTGTGTATTATTTTTTATTCCTTTTTTAAATTGATGATAATCTATGTATTTGTAAAACAGTTCTTTGCAAATAACACCAACATTACTTGTCAATCTATAACATATATCTTTCCCTGTCTCCATTCTCTAAATAAGTTTTTGCTATTTTCTTTTCTTCTTACTTCTATTTCTCCTTTTGTTTTTAGTCTTTTCTGGACAAATAATTTTGTCTCTTTAAAATATATTTAATAATAGTGTTAAATATCTTGTTGAATCACTTCCAATCTTTGTCTCTTTATATTAATTATATGAATGGGTGAAAATCAGAATGGTATGAGAAACATTTTATGAGAAAAACGTGTTTATTTTAGGTTATATTTCAGTGGCAATGTATTTTTGTGGTTTTAATGAACTATTGAAATGCTGTGGTTCTAATGATGAAACAAAGCACCACGACTTTACAGTGATATTGACTTAAATAAACAGATTTCTCAGAATTTATGAAAGGCCACTTATCCCATTCTGGTTTTCATCCATTCATATTTTGATTATGTTCACTCTGTATTGTAACATGCAATAATTTTCTGGGGTCATGGATCTTATAAAGTCCAGAAGGGAATCACCAGGATAATAGCAAAGGTTGACAAACTAAAATTACGTTGACCATTTTTCAAATTACTTTGAGTTTGTTTTCTCTCATGCCTGTGTATTTACCAATATATTATGTTTTCTCAAAGCAGCTAGTAACGGAAAATTAGATTTATAAATATAAAAGAAAATGTCGTATTAAGTAGCTCTAATGTTGTAAAGCCTTCAACATGATGGATTACGGCATGTTATGTGATAAATTGAATCAATATGAAGTATCTTCACATTTAGAAAGTGTCTCTTGGAAAAATTAAAAGTATGAATTTGCTTAATAAATTTAATATAGAAACTAAAAAGTTTCTCCAATTTAATACCTACTCTAGTGATAAGGAAAACATTAAAATATGCACCTTAGTATGACCATAAGGATGTATCTCAAAATAACTAAAATGACCCATAGGCAGAATCACTAAAACTGTATTAAAATTATGTTAATGCTAAATTATGTAATGCATGCCTATGCATTCTGCTAATGTAAACATGACATCAAGTCATTCAGATTTTAGATAGAGATATATAAAAATACAAAATCAGAGTATCTTGAAATACAAATAAATTCATTTATATACTCCCACCCCTCTCGCAACAAACGATGCGAGAAAGCTCAAGAAAACATGCGAGGATATTTTTTTTAATAATACCTAGGACGCGGCGTTTCCCGGACACAAAGGAGATATTTTGCCTAAGTAAAAAAGGTCATGAATCGCAAAGAGATTACTGGAAAAAGTGTTTCTGGAGACTTATATCTCGTCTACGTATATAAAGGTCTACATTGATTTTTCCCTTTGTGTGATTGAGAAATAGCAGTTCTTTGCAGCGACTCTTTTCGAAAATTCCGCCAAGTGACGACCAGCTGAGATGACAAAGAAGCAACGTGTAAAGTGCGTACCTTTTATTCTATGGGATCTATCCACACTGTGGGAAGAACAATGATGATACATTTTTGTCATTCTCGATCATGGCTACCAAACGACGTCCTTTGCATACGGGCTCTAAGTTAAATTTTCGTCCCGGCAACTCCTCCGAGTCTTCAACATGCGATCCGAAAGGGAAGAAACCGCTTCCAGAACCAACGACAGTGCGAAAAGTGTTATTGATGATGATACTACATGTATGCCGAAAAACGCTGTTTTTTGATACAAACCTGAAAGTGGGTATTTATGGCGCCAGTCTGTTTTTAATATCCCTGGTCACAGATGTGTTACCGGTTCCCAAAACGTATTTTGCAAGATCTGATAATATATTTAATCAATATTTTGTGAAAATGGGATGGGGATGGACTCTTTTGATGACATTCCCCTTTGTTGTTCTGACAAGTTATACATACTGTTGTGGTAAGAAAGACAAAGTGGTTATGCATGTTTCCAGATTAGGTATTGCCACGTTTATGTGGTTCTTTTGGACCAATTTGTTTCAATATATTGAATCAAATTATGGACGATGTCTATCTAAGGCCCATTTCCCAACTAAAGCAGCTTGTATCGGGAAAGGTTTTATGTGGAATGGGTTTGATCTTTCCGGACATGCTTTTATACTGATATATAGCAGTTTGGTTCTGATTGAAGAAGCAAGAGCAATTAATGGATGGGAAAGAATGAGTGATTTAATTCGCAACGAGGGATATACGAGAGACACTGCTGATGGTTCATTAAACGTGAACCCATTGAGAAGTTTAACAGAACGTGAATTCTCCGATTTAAAAGCATTTTATGAACAGTTTACACCATATATTCATTCATTATTTATAGGAATGACATGTTTGTGTATCCTCTGGGATGTGATGTTAGTTAGTACTATGTTATATTACCACATTATGATAGAAAAGTTTGTTAGTGGTGCAATTGCTATCCTTATGTGGTTTGTAACTTACCGTTATTGGTATGCCCTTCCCAAAGTTTATCCTAATTTGCCAGGAGATGGTCTTTTCAAATACACTAATCGTCAACAGTCAAGAGAAATACCAACAAAAAAGAAAACTTCCACACCTAATGTCGCTAAAGGTCAGTTGCCAAAATTTATGGGAATGCCATTATATGGTTTACGTAATCAAGAAATGAAAATGAAAGATGGAATGAAAGACGAGAAAGAAGAACAATTTATGGATGAAATATCACCTGCATCTTCCAGTAAAGTGTCTGTGACCTAAAAATATAAACTTGAGTGCATGTTAGTTATGAGAGTTTTGTTACTGTTGTTATTATCATCATTTGGTTGGTGAATGAATTAGTATATTATTTTAATGTTGGCATTATGAAGGGAGTGTTACAATCTGTAAAACACCCACATTTTTATGTACCTGTATGTTACATGACTTCAGTTTTATTAATCCAGTCATGAAAAAGAAAGGTCAATTGTAAAGTTTTTGATTTATATGAAATGTACTGCAATTTTTCAAAACTTAACTATGAACTCTAGTACATTTTTGTATTAATATTTAAGAAATGTGCCTTCAATTTCCCCGTGAAAAAGTTAATTTTGTTATATCTGTAACTAAGGTTGTGTTTTTTACTTGTTTATTTAATTTATTTATTGACTCAAATCATCACAGATGTGCAAGCCAAGAAACATGTTAAGAGAAATGTACACAATTTCTCTCTAAATATTTAACTTCCAAATTTTTGTACTTGCACACTTGAATTTGAATGTCTTACACCTTACTGTTTATACAGTACTATAAAAATAATGTTATTTAATGTCTCTCTTAGAATTGGTTTTTGTACAACTCACTTTGTATCTCCAGAATTACTGTGGATTGTCCTTTTCCTAGCCTCTTCATAAGATTTAAATGTTCTCCTCTGGGCATATTCAATTATCATTACGAATAGAGAACCTTATCTACTTATTAATATTTCCTTTCGGTTTTTAATTTGCAAGAAGGCATAGGGCCAAAAATGGAAACTATTAGCAAATTTCCATCACTTGTAAAATGACCCATTGTTCTTCTACTATTGATGTTCATGTTTCCCTTGTTTACTTCCGTTTCTTCAATTTCCGTAATGATTTCTAGGGATGCCTTTGAAATAATAATAATAAAAAAATTGAGACTAATTGATATCTTTAAAAAAATTGAAAATCCTCTTGAATTGTTGCTGTGATTTGATTAGTAGCTTCAGTTTTATTACTTTTGGATGGTTGCAATACAAGACAAGTCGTTCGAAATTGCTTAAAAAAGTAAGCAAAGATCCATGTTTTCGACCTAATCAGTAATTTCTTGTGTATATGAGACTGAAGGTTTGAAGAAAAAAGGGGGGAATTCAGTTAAATTTCTGTTTCCATGAAGGCAAAGGCCATGGTAATTCATTTATTTGTAAGACTTTTGCAATCGTATTAAAGGGATCTTTTTTAGTTTGTGGAACAAATCAACTAAAATGAGCTATCTTTTGAGGCTTGCCCATGTGATATGTTGTTTTTTAATATCTAATTTATTAAGCATTATTGATCACCATAAAAGTGACTTATGGTCAAATTATTGAACCATCTACTTTGTAATTTTTAATTTGTTTTCTTTAGCAAAATTTATTCATTTTTTGCTTTCAACTTAAAGAATACTGAAAATAGCATGATTTGGTAATGTAGTTTTTGTATCTTTGAGCATTGTATAGACAAAAACAAAATATTAACAATTATTTACAAATTACTTTCCTTAAATTTAATTCTCTAAGAATATTTTTAATGCAATTTCAGAGAAAAGTCAATTTATATCCAACATGTTTTTTTGTTTGTGTGTATGATTTAAATGTTTGTTGTACAATTGTACTTTGACGGTCGATTACTAATGTGGGAAAATATTTTTATATCTTTTATGTACAAAAGTCGAAAGAAATCTTTTGATTAAAGTATATAGTTATAATTTGTTGGAGTTTTATATAATAATTACAATAACAAACTTGTACCTCTTGTATGGATTATGTTAATTGGTAAGTAGTGAAATCGGGAGAGTTGTGATATGCTTCCTACTTTTAATGGAATGGTTGAATTATACAACTTGTTTTTACATCTTTCATTGTATTTGTGAGCAAGTTGAATAAGGGATGTGTTTATTTTATAACATGTAGTTCTCTGTTGAATATCAGTATATATGAATCGTTATAAACCCTCAAAGGAAGGGAGTACATTTTGAAGAACTTACCATTCCTTCTCAGGACTGGGGACTGATCAGTGAAGTGGCGCAAAATCTAGTCAAAGGGGAGGGGAAAATGAAATTCTGGAAAGCATACTATTTGCTGTTTGAAAGTTTAATTCTTGTTGTAGATGGTTAAATATTAATGGCAGGAATTAATTTTATTGCATTTTAAATTTGTTTTGATATAGGAGTTGTTTTACTTTTTTTATATTGAAATTTCTTTGTACTTCTCTTTTTTTAATTCTTATTATTAAAACCACATTTATTCAACCGGATTGAAATCGTATGATTAACCATTGTATCACCAACTCAAGCGATGACACTGCAATGTCAGAGGAGAAATCGGGAGAAATGAATCATTGCTTTTTGAGCACGGTCAGGATGTGTGTAGAGTTGTCCTCTGAATAGTACTCGGTTCATAATCGATTTACGAATTAATAATTCATAATGGAGGGAAATATAAAGTTTTTTGTCGTAAGTCTGTCATTAAATGATACGTACAAATTAGCACGTATTATGGCGTGCACGTTTAATGCAAGAATAATCATGCCAACGCACATTTAGCCAATTCTACAACAACAAAAAACTAATCAACAATTCCATTGTTCTTGTAATGCAAGGAAAGATGACGCAGGTGTTATTTCAGGCTCAGGTGCTGGCGAGGATGTGCGAGGTAGAGTTGGCGCATTTTCATGTTGTCTTGCACCATGTGTGGGACGAAAAACGACAGGGGAGCGGGAAACGTAAATGAGGAAGGTAAGCAGGCTATCAAGATCCAATTGATGTCAAATATTATGAATCAATTCTAAACTATTTCAGTGTTTGTGTAAGAATTAATATTGGGTATAAGGATTGGTATCTTTAAACCCGCAGGCTGCAACAACACACTTATTTTTATTTTCTCTCTACTTCTTACGCAGTATAGAGAAAGTACGCTGCCGGAAAGACGGCAAATTTTCGAAAGGACTTATTGCCAGGCCCTGATAACGAAAAAGTGGATTAATCTGGGTTTTATATGTAGTAAAGTACGTTTTTAGCACGTGTTGTCAGAATCAATGTCTTGTGGTCCTTGATACCGAAAAATCAATTGACAAGACGTGTCTTTAGTCAAAGTTAGTGTCTAAATCGATTTTCTCAAAAATGGATATGCGCCAATCGACTCGGCTGATGTCGCGACCTCTTAAATTTGAAGCATATTTTAATTGTGGAGGTACATTACGCGAAGCTCCTGGAACATTTTTTTTTTTTTTAAAAAAGGCACTATACTGCAATTTTTGGTGGCATTATGCCACTGTTTTCGCGTCCTTCTCCGTCTGTCCGTTGATGATTGCGAACGTATAGCAGTGATGGATACGGTCGCAATAATGCGACATTAGCGGCACGACCGTGAAAGACGCGAAATACAGTGACATAATGCCACTGTTAAGTAGGGCCTCGAGGGACAGAGTTAGAAAAATCGCAGTATAGTTTTGATTAAATTTTGTTGTTGGATAGCGAAAAGGATGTTGAAGTCAATCGCGCAGGTGTCATTTCCATTTAAATCCTTGATTTTTCGAAAATTCAAACAATTTTCAGCTTTTTCCTACAACTACAATTATGAAGATAATTTTTTTCCTGAACGGGTTTCCTGTTCATCAAAAACCGATCTTCGAATAGGATCATGTTCAATTTCATGAAAGTATGAATATTTTTTTGCTTAATTTTACGTGAAACGCCGACCATTTTTATATTTTCCAATTATTCTTTCAGAAAGGATCTAATTTTTGTCTTCAATTTTTTGTTACGTGTGTAACAAAGAACGATACAAAAAGTGGTACTGCACCTATTTTTGGCGCACTCCGTATTTTCGAATATTGAAAAAAATCGAAATGTTCAATTCAAATTTCCCACGCTTTGTTTGAGGTAGTGATGTAACATTGCTATATAATTAACACGTTGCTCTCTGATCAGCAAGTAGATATATTCCAGACACATAACTTATTTATGTAAAATGTAAAACTAGTGCTGCTAAAACAGCACGTACTTTCTCGCCTTTAGTAATAGTTATGTGATACTATTTATACTGCAATTTCTTTTCGACTCAACACATCTCAGTCATATTTTTTTGTAAAACTCATAGCCAGGGTTTGGCAAAATAGTTTAAATTTTGTATTTAAATGCTTCGCCAAAATACATTAGGACTTGATGTACTAACACTTACGTATTTAAAATACTTCAAATATTCAAAATACTGTAAATACATTATAATTTAATATTGTATTTTCTATTGCCACAATATTGTAATTGTGTCATACAAATTTCTGAATAATATCTAATGTATTGTAGCGATATGTAAAAACATTTTAAATATAAAATGATATAAAAAAGTATGTCTAATACAAAGAAATGGAATTTTCGTTTTAAAATGACTAATTTTTTTAAATAAATCATCAGACAATAACCACCTAGTAGGCGAATGTATAAAACATGCAAAAGAAAACTGTCATTCAACTGACGTGCATGAACATAAACTAGTATTATAACTAGGGGCTTATTTTAACGAAATGTCTTAGTTCACTTTACGACAACGCTGTTTAGTATAGGAATCCATTTCATGTTATTGTTAAATAAAATAAGAACACATGGTCTTACAAACTCTGTTTATTGATGTGTGTGCAGGCTACATCCATAGACCTCGATCTTCAGGACAAGAATCATCGAATGCGCATCGTGCGTACACTTATATAAATACAGTCACTAGTTACATAGTAATCCTATAGATGTCAGTAAATACAATTTCTATAATATAAATGTAATAATATTCCAACGATTTTGACTAATAAGCCATTTTTTACCTTTAACATAACTTTTAATGCATTTTTTGCAGATTTCGTCGAATTTAATATCATTTAAATGGTATTTGCTTCAAACAATATTTACGAGGTTCAACAAATCTTTACCACAGAATTCCTGAGTAGCCTATTCGATTTCTTCGCTCATATATTATAATGTCTGCAGTTGGGAGTCTAAGGTTGCCTAAGGTCCTGTGACGCTTATCGACGCCATTGTTAGTTCTGCCAATTTCGCAATAAATAAAAGCTGAGATTTTCTTTTACAGAACAATCCACATCACAAGTGTGTAAGCTTAGTTCACTTGAACGAAAGGAAGAAGCCTCGATTGCATCAGTAACATATCCAACAGATTGAGTTGTTCATTTGAAGTGGTTTTTATCAATTTTTTATGTAATTATTCTTTGTTTTTATGGCATTTTTAAAGCATTTTATGGATCATTTTTGGCAATGTTTTACGTCATCAAAATCCGACCCCTAGCTATAACGAATAAATGCCTTTTTTACTATTGAATAATTATTCAGCATTTTTAATGATTTATATTTATGATTTAAAATTGAAGAGAATCCAAATCTAACAGCTGAGAGGAACTTTTATTTTAGTTTCAATGAAGTGCATTTACTAGCGGAATCAAACAAAAAGAATCTGTCCTCGTTCTAAATGAGGGGTGTTCAATTTGCAAGGCTACAAACAGTGGCGGATGTTCAATAGAGAAGGCCCTCGGACCGGTAAAATTCTGAGGCCCCCTAATTAAAGACATGTGATTAATTTAATTAAATTAATTTCAAGCACATCACGCGAAAACTACTAGTTTTTTTAAACGTGTACATGACACTTTTTAAAGAGATAATATTTTAGAATAAGCATTGTTTAAGACAAAAATTGCTATCATCAATTTTGTACTTTTTAAATGTTAACTTTTTGCAATTTTCGAAAATGCGGAGAATTTAGTTAATGAGAGAAGCACCATATTTTTACCCTTGGTATTACATACGAGGAGAAAACTTAAATTAAAAAATTGAAAAGGATTTTGAGAAAAATTGTTAAAAAATAAAACTACCTACATTTTGCGCAAAATGACATGAAAAAACAATTTTTGAAAAATTCAATATGGCCTTGTTTCAAGATCTGTCTTTAAAGAATAGATTTCATTGAGGAGACTATCTCTATCTTTAATATTATAGTTGTAGGAAGACACCCAAAAAATTGCACTATTGCTATTTTTATAAAATACGGGAATTCAACGAACGTGAGTCCTGCCCTCAAGTTTCCCTCCACATACGTTGCTCAATAAGCGTTCTTCATGCTATATGAGAATAATGTTTAATAAAAAGAAATAGGAGCCGTTTTTGAGAAAAGTCTGAAAATGTTTTTGAGTTTTCATATAAAGTAGCCTCAAAAATCAAAATATTCGGTTGAAAACCCCTAAGCCACGAGTTCGTTCAAATGGATCAGAGAATATGAATTATGGAGAACATCAGCAGAACGGTTTAAGTGCTAGCGTTGACTACGGACGGACAGACGTTGTTCCGTGATAGTTTTCGATATCAAGGCCCCACAAAACATGGATTCTAGTTAGACCACGTGTAAGTAATTGTGTGGCGTCATATCAGTCCCCTTGTACAAACGTGACAAACTATTTGCCACGTGCATTTCATGCACATGAAATGCACGAGGAAGTAGTTTTGAGACAGCGGGCAGCGCCGGCGGGAAGGGGCGCCGAGCTGAACAATGGCAAACCTAGGGAGCGGAAGGGAAGAGATGCCGTGTCGTGGGTGGCCATTTGTGAACCCCCTTTACCACTTGGGGCAAACTTGTGAACCCCGTAGACATGCTGGCTGTGGAAACGCGTCGGCGGAAACAGAGAGATGACGCACTTCCGTCATCCGGCTCTGAAAGTAATATAAGCGGACCCCGGACCTAAACTCCTTCTGATTCGTGAGTGATCTGGGCCGCTGTGAAATTTCGCGCAATTACAGTGTGCCCGAAACAGAATAGGGAATGGATTGCTTACATGCGAATGGAGACGGCGCGGTTAATAAGAACTTAAGAAGAGAAAGAAAATATCTTAAAAAATAAGAAAACACAAAGATATCTAATAAAAAGAAAAAGTTGAAGAAGCTGGAAATATTTTGTGAAATCCTATCGGTTTTCTTCAGTCCTGGACAGAAATGTTTGTATGTAAGTGAATGTTTAATTTGTAAATCGATATCATGCGTTTTTATTTAAATTCCTTCTGTTCACATCTGCATCATATAATGAAAAATGTAACACCCTAATTTTTAGTCGTTTTGCAACTCTGAATTCAACTATTTTAATAACAAATTATTACTATTTTTAATTTAAAACATAAAGTATTCATTAAATATTAAATTTAATGTTTCAATTTTGTTTAAAGAATTTTATGATAAGTAATTTATCTTGTTTATAATTTATATTCCCCCATTAGGGACCGCAGGACCTTGCCGAGACCTTGTGTCGGGTACGGGGGCTGAGTTGAAAGAATAGGTGGAGCAGTATGATTGGGAGTATGACTGGCATCTCTATAAACGAGCTCTGCTTATGAATGGGGCATCTCTATAGACGAGCTCTGCGTATGAAAGGGGCGCGAATGGGCAACACCGACCTCTCGATACGACCAACAAGCGGTCCCCAGGTGTGACTGTGGCGCGAGCAGTCGCACCTGGTAGCCCACATGGTCTCGTTCTGGGACGGGCACTTGCGCCCTAATCCAAGGTGTGAGATACCGTGCCGAGGGATGCGTGGTACGGAGGGAGCCGTGCCGCTAACGGTTCCTTTGTAATACCTGGCGACATTACAAAGTATATAGCCTTACCTGGCATGCGGGGCTCTGCACAGGCTGACCTTTTTTCCCCCCTAGCTACTCGTGGGACCAAAAATGGATGAACATGACAACCAAACCAACAAAAAAGATACGGAAACGGCTGTCTGTGGGACGAGCTCGAATCTCGAACCGGGCCTCACCAGGGCTTTAGGGTCGATCGCATTGACCGAACCAGAGACCGGTGGGGTCAGTGGGTCGGGTGAAAAGTTAGTACCGGGACAGCTCACTGAAACGACAAAAACAAAAGAAACGGACAATACGGTCACGGACTCCACGGAGACAGTTAAACTAAAATCGAAATCTAAACGTATGGGGCAGGCACAGAGACGTGCTTTAGCTAAGGCTAGGAGTACTGGGTCGGACCCCGCGAAGGGGCCCGAACCAGCCACTCCTGGTCAGTCAACCCTGAAACGACAAAGGCAACTAAACTCGAGCGAGACTTCGCCGACGGACTCCAGACCTCAAAAGAGACACAAGGAGGTCGAGGACGGACTGACGGCTGCTCAGAGAACAAACCCTCTGACTATCATTGTGGCTAGCGAAGAGTACCCGCAAGTGGGACTCACCCAGACGCACGTCAGAAAATTGAGGGTTGCTGTACGTGAGGAGGTCGAAAAACTTCCTCCTGAGCAGTGGCCAAGATTCGATGATGTTTGTCAGGGGTGGCGCTATTGCCATCATAACGGCTAACGAGGGTTCGAAGCAATGGTTCTTGAACCACGCTAAGTCCCTCTTGGAGCGGGTTACGGACAAGGTGAGGGTCGGTGGAGTTGAATTGCTCCAGCGATATCGGAGGGCGACCGTTTGGATCCCTCAGTCTTCTGACAGAGAGGATCCGGCGGTCGCTGTCCTGAAGCGCTTGGAGCTCTTCAACCCCGCCATTAAAACGGGGGGATGGAGAATTTATGCGGCTCTCAAACGGGATGGGAACAAGGAGGGGGAGGAATGGGTGGAAGGGAGGACTGTGGTGTTAGGGATACCAGAGTCTCACCTGGCCCTCAGGGCCTACCAGGGTCTCTCAGGGCTATCGATAACAAGCCCTATCTCGACATGGGCAGGGTCACCGTGCGAGTGGATGGTCCGAACACCAGTGACCAGAAAGGCGGTCCCCCCCCTCCCACCGGACACTACGGCACAGGATCATCATCCTGATGCGACGGAGGAAAGCTAATGGTGCTGCCATTATGACGAACACCATGATTCCAATATCACAGATTAACTTGCACCGTAGCAAAGACGGGCAGCCGTTCTGGCCAAGCGTATGGCTACGGGGCACACATGGATCTCCTTGATCCAAGAACCTTGGACTGTGCGTGGGTCTGTAAGGGGGGTCGGACAGGGCTGTTGTATGATCGCGGATGCTTCTGGGGAGAGACCGAGAGCGTGCATAGCCCTGAAAGGCGTCAATGGGGTACCCCTCTTACAGTTCTGTTACAGGGATCTGGCAGCTGTATCCTGCAAGGTAAACTCGGACCAAGGAGAAATCACTATCGTCTTTGCGTCGGCCTACTTTCCACACGAAGACTCGGAGGTTCCACCAGTAGGAGTTCAACGCCTAGTTGAACACTGCAATCTAG
This sequence comes from Gryllus longicercus, assembly GCA_038098605.1. Classification (NCBI taxonomy): domain Eukaryota; kingdom Metazoa; phylum Arthropoda; class Insecta; order Orthoptera; family Gryllidae; genus Gryllus; species Gryllus longicercus. The sequence goes on from JAZDUA010000177.1 coordinate 741,147, forward strand.
AAGGACTACCCCTCATCATAGGCTGTGACGCGAATGCTCACAACACTGTGTGGGGTAGCACGGACACGGCGGCCGAGAGCGAGAACTTGATTACATATCTGGCGGGCTCTGATATGGACGTGGCAAACATGGGCAGTGAACCCACATTCAGAAATGTATGTAGAGGTGAATTGCTGGACCAGTCTCAACATACGTCAAATGATACATGGTTGGAATGTCTCAGACGAGCCTTCCCTTTCTGATCATGCCACCATTGTGTTTTGGCTGCGCTGTTCTACGGAAAATGGGTTGCGGGACATCCACATTCCGCGGAGCACTGACTGGGTTGGATATCTGCAGGAGCTGGAACGTGATCTGAGGGTTTTTCCCAAGAGAATCGGAACGGTTTTCGGGTTAGACGACGCCACGGTGCTCCTGTCGGGGATTGTCACTGGCGCCTATCTGAGGAGCAGCAAAGCAAGAGTGGTAGATCGAAAGTCGAAGGTTCCATGGTGGAATGGAAGGCTCTAAACAATGAAGAACAAGGTGAGATTAGCCTACCAAAAGGCAAGATCCGCCCGAGGTGAACGAAAAGAGGAACTCTTCTCCAAGTGGAGGAAGGAAAGGAATGACTATAGAATGGAAGTCCGCTCTGCCAAAAAGGCAAGTTGGAAGAACTATTGTGAAAAAATCGAAACGGGAAGAGAAGCGGCTAGACTGGTCAAGGTATTAGCCTCTGACCCAAGTGCGTGTATTGGAGCTATAAAACTACCTGATGGCACATATACAACAAACGATGAAGACACATAGACTCATCTTATTAAGGCCAACTTCCCGGACGGGAGAAGTGCTAATGAGGAGTCCACAACTGAGGAGAAGGGGAACTACCCTCAGATGGGCAGAAACAGTGATTATAAATTCGCAAATGAGGTAGTAAATTGGAATAAGCTCGAATGGGCACTGGATTGTCTTGAACCCTACAAGTCACCGGGCCTAGACGGGATATTTCCGGCACTACTGACCAAAGGCAAAACACTACTTATGAAACCCTTACTGGCTATCTACTGAGCTAGCCTAGCGCTAGGGCACGTTCCGGAATGCTGGAAGGTGGCCAGAGTCACCTTTATCTCAAAACCGGGCAAACCCAGCTACGTTACAGCTAAGGATTTCAGGCCAATCAGGCCTTACGTCGTTCTTGCTGAAAACGTTAGAACGATTGATACAAAGACACATAGTAGCTGAGAAGCTGGAGAGGTCTTCCCCACTCTCTAAAGATCAACACGCGTCCATTCAAGGACGATCTACGGACTCTGCACTGCACGGTGCAGTGTCACTTATTGAAGATCAGATCGAACAAGGCGGATATGTGATTGGACTACTGCTCGATATTGAGGGAGCGTTCAATCACACAAGCACGGATATAATATGTGCGGAAGCGGAAAAACGTGGCATACATCCGCTGTGCACACAATGGATCAGAAGTATGCTTCATGACAGACGACTTGTCGTCGAAAAAGGCCTCACTAAGGTGGAAATGAAAGTAGACAGAGGCTGTCCCCAAGGAGGAGTGTTGTCACCCCTCCTATGGCTTTTGGTGGTCGACAACCTACTAGTAAAGCTTAAAGGTCTCAAGTGTTCGGTGACTGGCTACGCTGATGACATCTTGATTTTGGTCAGGGGACCATTTTTGTACACATTGAAGGACCGAGCACAGAAGGCCATCAGTGTGGTTGAAGAATGGTGCGGCAAAACAAACTTGTCCGTGAATGCGACAAAAACGGAATGCATTATTTTCACCAGAAAATATAAAATAATGGAAATCAGGCCCTTACGTATGTTTGGCGTGGAACTGACGGTAACCAAGGAAGTGAAATACCTTGGTATCATATTGGATAGCAGACTAAATTGGAATAGCCAGGTGCAGAGAATTTGCACCAACTTTTGGTCCGCACTCTGGCTCTGCAGGCGTGCGGTCGGCTGCACATGGGGGCTTAGCCCCAAGACTATATTATGGATTCTGAAAGCGATCCTTCTCCCCAGACTTACTTATGGATCGGTTGTATGGTGGAACGCGATAAAGAAAGGCAATGTTAATTCCAAACTGGAGAGACTACGTAGTAATGTCCTCAGGGTCATTGCGAGTGCTATGAGGACTACTCCCACGGCGGCGATGGGAGTACTGACCGGGGTTGCCCCCTTCGATCTTCTGATTATGGGAAGGACCTATGTCACAGCCCATAGGCTGTTCTCCAACGACACTTGGTCTCATAAAGGCAATCATGCTAAAGGGTTGAGAACAATGTGCAGTCTTAAACCACTTGGCCCAGCGGACACTATCCGACACCTCTGTTTTGAAAAGAGGTTTAGGATTAGCTTGTCTACGGGTCAGGTAAGCTATGATGCGAACCTGACTGAACTCCCGCCAAACGGCGACATATGGTATAAGGATGCATCAAAAAGGAGGACAAAGTTGGCATAGGAATTTATCGCAAGAGAGGAGGTACGAAGAAATTCTATGCTATGAAGGAACATACCACAATCTTCCAAGCCGAACTGACCGCCATCTTGAGGTGCGCCAGGATGGCCTTGGAGGAGATAGTGGACTGTGGCAGATGCTCAGATGTGTACATATGCACTGATAGCAAAGCCGCACTACTAGCACTTGACAATATGAGAGTGAAATCACGAGTGGCTAAGGAATGTATTGGCATTGAACCATCTGGGAGGATATTGTAACCTCCATTTATGGTGGGTCCCTGGCCATTCTAATGTTAAGGGTAACTTTATGGCTGACAAGCTTGCTAAAATGGGCACTAGATCACGCAATGTGATCGAAAGCCCCGGACCCTCTAAAGGTGTTATCAAGTCCACGATTCGAAATTGGCTGGACAAAGAACACTTGGAGAGATGGCGTGAACACGATGGAAATAGACAGGCCAAAATGGCCTTGGGTAGCGAACTACACCCTGAATGGGCGAAGGAATTCGAACTTGTGTCCAGGCGAGATGCAAGGCTGATCGTAAGTCTGCTGACTGGCCATGCGCGCCTGAACTTTCACCTGTCTAAGATGGGCCTGGTGGCATCGCCCTCGTGTCGATGGTGCGATGCTCATCCGGAGGAGGCGCTACATGTTCTATGCCTTTGTTCTGGTCTGAGTGAGCGAAGGCGTGGGGTCTGTGGTGCCTCCACCTTTGATCCTTCTCAGCTGAGAAAAATGAAACTGTCGGAAATCATCAGAATGTGGAAGGGCATAGTCCCGGCCGAAGTGGAGATCTATTGATCTCCTCTGTTTATGGTGTCAGAACCGCCGGGCTCTTGGGACAGCCCAAAGGTGGTACCGGGTTGGCTGGGTCGGCATATCAATGATGAGGGAACAAAGGGCTTGCCCAGGTTCACTGGTGTTGTTAACACCCCTCTACCCCTTTATTATTATTATTATTATTATTATTATTATTATTATTATTATTATTATTATTATTATTATTATTATTATTATTATTATTATTATTATTATTATTATTATTATTATTATTATTATTATTATTATCATAATTTATATTATCTTTGTGCTTATTCACTCATACAAATTTCCCCCTCCAAATGCGTCTCCGGATTCGTCCCTGCTTTACCACTTTTATATACATAACCTCTCTAGCGCAGAAGCAAGAAAGTAAACTAGTGGAGCTAAAACAGCACGTAGTTTCTCGTCTTTAGTAATGGTTATGTAATACTATTTATACCACAATTTCTCTCTGAATTAACACATCTCAAGCATCATTTTTTGTAAAACTCTTTTGAAATCGCAGAACATGTGTTGCGAAAATTAAATCAAGCAATAGATTCAAAACTTTAAATGAAAATATATTTTTGGCATAGAATTCATTGTTTAAGGTATGCAGTGTATTCACGAACATACGGGATGAATTTTACTTTCTCTCATTTACTCATGTAAGAAGAGAAAATATTGTAATCGTGCGCCGGAAAACGGCGAATTTTCGACACAAAAGCACTTATTGCTGGGCCCTGGTAAGGAAAAAGTGGATAAATCCAGTTGATATGTATTAAAAAAATCCTCTAACACGTGGTGTTGCCAGAATTCATGTTTAGTGGGTTCTTGATACCGAAAAATCGATTAACGGCAAAAGTCTTGTCTGTGCACAACGCTAGCACGTAAACCGTGCTGCCAATTTTCTCCAAAATTGATATTCCCCAATTGTTCTAGCTGATGTTGAGGCCCCTGGAATTTAAAGCCGATATTTTCATTTTTGGGGGTACTTTACATGAAGCTCCTGGGACATTTTCAAAAATATGGCTCAGAATTGTTTGATTAAATTTTATTGTTGAATACGGCAAGATTCATTTAAGAGAGTAGTGCTCGTCTCATTTTCGTTGACGTCCCCGATTTTTCGAAATTTGGAAAAAAAATTAAAACTTCAAAATTGGAGATAGTAAGTTGTCTCAGACAAAGTCAGTGGTACAAAACTAGCTCTTCAAAAAAGGTTGTGTTTAATTTTTTGAAAAAAGGAACAGTTTTTGCGTATTTTGTGATTGAAATTTCCAAAAAATTCTCAAAAACCTCTCCAATTTTTCCCCACATATGTAATAAAGAACGGTAAGAAATATGGCGGTAGTCTTAATTTCGGGTATTGCTCTATTTCTTTCAAAAATGAATTGCGGTATAATTCTACATGACCATAACTAAGGGGCGAGAAAATGTGTGCTGTTGTAACCCCATTAGTTTTAGCCTTACAATAGTATTCTGCGTAAGCAGTATGTGAGAAAGAAAAAACAATTAAAAGTAAAAGAAATAATACGATTCTGATAGCGGTGGCAAACAAATACAAATATATCGAAAAATATATAATAGTAATTATTAAACACTATGGTATTGTAATATTCTACAAATATATAAAAGTATTAGTTCATATTACCGCGTACGAAAGCCAGCCATCTTTATCACTTAGTTACCAGTGAGGCGTTACAATAAATGGGTTACAACAAGCTACAATGACCGCTAATTCGTATGGGTTATACATTTTGCCAGTTATCATTGTTGATACCCCAAGAAAATGAATAGAAAAATATAAGAATTAAAAAGAATAGTTTTATATTCGTCAAAAGTACTCGATTTTACAATGCATTATTTTTCATTTCCACATCATGTTAAGCAAAGCTAAATCATCCATTCGTTTTCACATTTAGCACAATTAAAGGACGCAATTTAAAATGAAATAACATAAATAATAACAATAATAATAGTAATAATAATAAAATAAAATAATACTCTAACAAAATTCTATATAATAATATTCTAACTTAATTAAATTATAACTTACCTAGCATCCAACAGTGTAGAATAACAATTCATTTCACGTTCACGAAGCGCAGTAAATTGGGAGCGGGAGACATATTTACCACCAAATCACACAAAAAATACTCATATTTCCAAAACATTCAACACGACTGTATTTGAAGATCGGTTTTTGATAAACACATTTCATAAAGAAAAAATGTACCTTCATAATTGTAGTTGTAGGACGACGCCAAAAAATTTTTGATTTTCTTCAATTTTTTGAAATATTATGGTTTTTAACTAACATGAGACCTGCACCATTTTTTAAACGTCCTTCAGACTATCCAACAACAAAATTTCATCAAAATCTATATAGTCATTGTTTTGAAAATGTACCAGGGGCTTCATGTAAAGTACCCCCACCATTAAAATAGGACCGTGATATCAGCCAGATCAATTTTGGAGAAAATCTGCTTGATGGTTTAAGCGCTAACATTGTTCAGTTAGGCGTTTTGCCGTCAATCGATTTTTCGGTTGCATGAAGAACCACAAAACATGGATTCTGGCTACACCACTTGTTAAAGAATTTTTATCTAAATTTAGCCACTTGGTTTATTCACTTTTTCGTTTTCAGGGCCCGGCAATAAGAGTTTTTCTGCTGAAAATTCGCCGTTTTTTCCCCGCAGCATTACATAACATTATGTATGACACAAATGATAAGTTTAACTCATTCATAAATATATACTTAAGACATTTCAATGCCATTTTCCCTCAAAAACTGAAAAAGATCCAAAATAAGAAAACTAAATCATGGATTACCACAGGCATCAAAGTGTCATGTGAAAGAAAACGCAACATGTATAAAATACTAATAAATAACAAATGTAACTCAAACTTCATTTCATATTACAAAACATATAACTCGATCCTAAAAAAAGTAATCAAACAAGCAAAAATTATAACAAATGATAAGTACATTGCAATTGCACGTAATAAAACAAAAGCCATGTGGGACATTATTAAAAAGACTACAGCACCAACTAATAATAAAAAAAACAACATAGAGCTCCACTACAAAAACGAAACTGTACAAGACCCACAAGAAATAGCTGATATATTCAATGAACACTTTTCACAAATTAGTAATAAGTTAATCTCTCAACACTCTCTAAACAATGGAACACACCAAACAAACACTAATATTACACAAATTGTAAATTCCATATTTTTATATGAAACAACCCCCTCTGAAATTTTTAAAATCATTGGACAAATGGAGAATAAATTCTCAGCAGGCATGGACAACATTCCAGATTTTCTTATTAAACACAGTGCTCCATGTATAGTGCAACCACTCTCTCACATCTGCAATTACTCCCTAAAATCAGGCATATTTCCAGATATATTCAAAACAGCAAAAATTAAACCATTGTTTAAAAAGGGCAATAGTTATGACCCAATGAACTACAGGCCTATTTCCCTGTTATCAGGATTTTCAAAAATTCTGGAAAGACTTTTCAATGATAGACTCAAACAGTTTCTCAATGCAAATAATGTCCTTACAAATGCACAACATGGCTTCAGGAGTAATAGATCCACAGACACAGCCATCTTCTCCTTTTTAAATGACATACTTGTTGCCCTAAATCAGAAGGAAATTCCCATTGGCCTTTTCTTAGATTTGTCAAAAGCCTTTGACATCATTGACCATCATATACTTTTAAGAAAACTAGAAATGCTAGGGATTCGAGGCATTGCAGGCCAATGGATCAAATCATATTTATCAAACCGTAGACAAATAGTTGCCCTCCAACACACTAAAGAAAACAAAATCTCCTCATACTACTCCTGTCCTCAAATAATAAATTGTGGAGTCCCGCAAGGATCCATCCTTGGGCCAATACTATTCCTTATATACATAAATGACATGCCTTTGGCTTTAAGGAACAACAAAATAATTTTGTTTGCAGATGACACAAACATCATCATCAAAGCAAAAACACAGCAATCATTAGAAAAAGAAACTCACAAAACTTTGCAAGCACTAGTAAAATGGTTTCAAGACAACAAACTCATCATAAACACCAGCAAGACAGTCTCTCTAAATTTCATGAATCCTCGATGTAAAGACAAACTCTCACAGCATTTGCTCATAAACAATAACCCTGTAACAATATCTCATGAAACTACCTTCCTCGGACTAACAATTCAAGAAAACCTAAAATGGAACACTCACATATCAAATCTTAACAAGAAGCTTAGCAAATCTTGCTATGCCCTATACACCCTCAGGTCAAGCTCCAACATTGAGACACTTCGAACAATGTATTTTGCAAATGTGCACTCACACCTAAAATATGGAATAATATTCTGGGGAAATGCCCCTGAAAGCACTCGCACATTTATTATCCAAAAAAGAATACTGCGAACAATGACCAGCACTCATAAGCTGGAGTCTTGCAAACCCTTGTTTAATAAACTAAGGATTCTTCCTCTACCATGCTTGTACATATTTGAAATAGTGGTCTTCACAAAGAAAATTCTCATGGAAAACAAAGACACTTTTACTTTAAATTCTGATGTACATAACTACAACACCCGTCAAAAGGATAACCTACATGTTCCCCACTCTGAAACTACACTTTATCAAAAAAGTACCCTAATAGAGGGCATTACACTTTACAACAAACTAGGCAATGATATCAAAGACATAAACACAATTCATACATTTAAAAGTAAATTGAAAGCTTTCCTGCTTAACAACATGTTCTACAGTGTAAAGGAATTTTCAAATTACATTTCCCTTAAAAAATATAAATAAATAAGAATTTCTTATTCCATTAGACTTTCTGTTTCATATGAACTGTTTCAAGCTGAAAATGATCCTGATCCTGTGAAATAGAGGGAGAATAGAAGAAGAAAAAAACTGGTCAAAACTTGCCTCCTCACCATTTCAAGTTATAAATATAGAATGTACTACTATTGTAAAATTTGATGTAGTTGCAAACATAATTGATATGTATTATTAATGTAATTATTATTAATAATGTAATTATTATTGTTAATGTAATTATTATTGTTAATGTAATTATTATTGTTAATGTAATTATTATTATTAATGTTAATTATTAGCAGATAATTTATCTACTGTATAATATCTTAATCTAACTGTAACAAGTATTGTATTTCTAGGCCAATGACCCCATCTCGATCAGGTTTTTGTTCAGTTTCCCTGGTCCTTTGAGCAAATGCTGAGATGGTCCCTTGTTTGCTCCTGAACAGTAATATAACTTCGCTCTCTCCACCCAAGGCATCATATTGACTCGTCATACACGATTGTAATTGTATATGTGACTCAATAAATATTATTATTATTATTATTATTATTATAACATTCTTAAGAAGTTCCTTCTTAATGGCGAGAAAGTAAAAAGGCATGTTAAACATAACTCGCTCTAACTTCCTTAACTCCGATAACTGTTATTTTAGAATAATACTTCTATCCTGAAGAGTGCAATTATTTGAGGAAACAATATCTTCAATATATGCGGCAGAAAGTATTTGTACGTCGTATTTGTATTTGTCGTCGTGTTTTGTATGTCGTCGTGTCGTTGTCGTCGTACGTGTATTTCAAATTCACGCGGCAGAAAGTGACTTGCCAAACACCAATGAGTGTGGTTGCCTTCCAATCAGGGGCAAATTACGACCCGCGCCCCTGAAGATAAGCTTCAGCTACGCGGTCTTTTGAGATATCAATATGCATTAACAGTGAGAAATATGTTTTAAAATATTGAACTCAACATTTTACAATGAATTTAATTTCAAATTAAGGATTTAAATAAGATGTCCTCTAACCTTTCCCATGTCTGTAAAGGGTCCAATTTTCCAACTTCTTATTAACATCTATTATGGACGATTTCTAAGCTTCAAAGATACTTCTTACTAATTATTGCAAGAAAATATAATCTATGGAATATTTCTGAGGATAATTTTACAAAAACAAAGGCATTATCACATGCTTAAAACTGAAGTATGATGACATTGCTTTATTATTAAAAAGTCCTTAAAAATGAGCTTGAAAAAATTAATCAAATACTTCTTGGTAAATACTCATGGTACAGAATTTTTGTCATCAATGTGAGATAAAATTTGGATGAAATATCAAGTGAGCAAATGATACTCCTACAATGTTATAATGAACTTAAAAAGGAAACAGAGAAATGTGTATGCTGATGGATAAAACAACTTCGGATTACAAGTTATTTAAAAAAATATCTTTGTGAATTTGTGTTTTATTTCAAGACACAATTCTAATGTGTTTCAAAAAATGTTATTACAAGTCTTGTAATTATAAATTTTTTTAAAAAAATGTACATTTCTTTTTTCCATTTTATTAAATCAGTTTCCAATAGTCAAGCTCCCAGACTGCCTACAGAGGAGGTTGAGGACTCATTTGAAAGCTTGGGAGTGGATTTACCTTCATATTTGGGTCCCTACCAGCTACACCTTCCCAAAAGGTTTGGAGGTTAAACAAAAAGATTTATTGTTATATCTATGTGTGTATGAGAGAAACAACTGTTTTTACCTATTGTGAGCCACCAACAATTTTGAAAAGTAAAATACAATGTATGGTTCTTGTGTTTTGCCCAATCATTAGGTATGAGAGAGGAAAGGAACCACAAATTTAATCAAATTACCAAAATACAAATGTTTTCCAGATTTTTATTTTGTTTCAATCACTTTAAGGCACTGATCTATAGACCATAAAAATCACTTGAGCTAATAATGTATTCACACTGATAGACATTACAAATCATAGCCATACAGAACTGCCAACCAAAGCGTACTCAAGCTTTTTTTTCTCTTTATTTTTGTTTCAATCTTCCTATATGCCATATGAAACCCTAAATATTCTACATCCAATCCATCTGCCACCACCAATCTACTCACAGTGAGTCATGGTTATGAGAATTACTAACTGAGATTTTTGAAGTAAGAAAATGCTGTTTGGAATGTTACTGGAAAAAGTTATTTTTTTTTCACATGATGTTGTTGCAGTAATTTTATTTATTTAGAATTTGAGGAACCAAATTTTTAATTTTTAGAGACAACACAACAGCAAATGTATAACAATAAAAATAATTTTACCAGAGAAATAATTAAAAAATTCGGAAACATTTTTGTAACCCTATTTCAGCATTACTTAACACTAAGATTAGCACTGAAAATCTGAAAAAAATTACATATGAAGTTTTTAGTTTTAGTACTAGAAGACGCAGCAACAACCTTTGAAAAATATTCATTATTTTAATGTACTTTTATTTTCCGACCTAAATTACTCGGTATTTGTACAAAATATTCCAGTCTGTGTAATGAATCACATAATTATAGTGGACAAATACTTAGTCCAAGTTCCTCAACTCTCACTCAAATCTGATAAAAAAAAGTTCTGATATTTAACAATCTTTTTCAACCAAAATGTGACACTTGTGCAAGCAAATTGGCTCCTTATGTTTTCCTTACGTACGGAAAATTTTAAGTATTCCTAAGTAATAAAACTAAATATGAACAATACAGGTCTAAATGGAGCATATTTTTAATAATTCTTTTTCAGATCAAATTAAATGGTGTCATGTCCAACTTCTATAAGAAAATAGCTTTTGTAAGCAAGGAGTGACAATAGCTAATAATTAGTGAGTAGTGAAAAAACGGAGGTTCTTCTCCCTTGGAGTGAATTACCCAACAATTACCATACTTTTGCACAACTCTTGAAAATTTGACTGTTTCCATCTACTGACAACAGTCAGATGACTGGAAATCATATCATTGAAATATTTACTAGAGTCAAAAGGATTTTAAATGTTGATAACTTCTAATAGTTAACAGAAGTTTACAGCCCTAAAACTTTTAAAGCTAGACCAATTTTAGATAATACTACAAGTACTTTCTGAATTATTTTTAAAACTTTAATTGACCGTCTCTGGTGCCTTTAAATAAAGTAGACCATTCAAGTTAAATAAGTATTTTTAAGATCATGTTTTTAGGCTATGAGATATTCCTTAAATGAAACAGAAAACTATTTTAGTTATAAGTGAAACTTGAACTTGTATGTGAAAAATGAAGAACTTTGTAAACTGATATCAAAAATAGATCTTGAGCTTGCTACGAAATGGAAGACATTTTTCTTCATTCAAATATAGTCATTCTGTACATTCACACAACTGAGTACAGATTTATACTGATAAGCACTGGAACAAGACCTTTAAATCCAACATATTCTGGCATGGAATTAAATTGCAATTTCAGTTCACAATAATTGTATCAAATGTAAGTTTCTTATGCTACACCACATTTCAATATTTCACAATTACCAAAGCTTCAAGCAAATCTTCTACCGAATTTTGCAATCATAAGTTTTCTAAATATGAATTTTCTTCCACCTTTTTAAAAGAACTTACAAATTTCCTTTTTGAACTTATGACTTACATTTCTATCATTTATATTCACATCACCCTTTTTCACACTGCTATATTCCATATTTTTTGCTTTTAAAAATTTCAGGATAATTTATTTTTTTCTCATATAAAAAAGTCCTCCAATAAGTACAGCAAATGCTGCAACTATACCTAAACCTATTACAAAAGGCATCTGAAATTGTAAAAGTGTTTTGAAGTGGAATAATGTTGATGGAATAGTCTTTTGGTATGAATCACGTAATTGCACACGTTGATAGTAGTTGGCAATATGAGGCTTTTTGCCATTTGCCCAAAAATAATTTTCTAATCCTAGTCGATATAAACGATCAAGTAATATGGTCAACGATATATCAGCAACAGTATAGTGATTGCAACAAAGCCACCAATCAGTTTTATCTGAAAAATAAAAAAAAGCATTTGAAGACAATTTGTTGATATCAATAAATTTCATAATAAAAAAACTATTTACATACCCTCAGTATGTGAACTAAGTTCTTTTTCAACATCCTGCAGAATTGAGTCAGTTTGATCCAGGAGTTTCTTAAATTCATCCTTGTTAAGTAAAGCTTCATGCCGTGCATCTTGACTATTAGCTTTCTGAAGTAATGTGTCTCGGCTTTCTGGGTTCTTCTCTGCATACAAACGGAGATTTGTGCTACTGTTCTTTTCAGCAGCTGTGTAATTGTTCAAGATCATGGTATCATTACACATATTAAATTATACACAAAATAAGATACATTCCTAAGAAGAAACTAAGCAGACCAATTCTAGTTCAAAAGTAATCAACAGGTTTGGGAAATTATATGGCAAGATTTCAATTTTATATTATGACATAGAGAAGAGTGAATGTTTATGTTTGTTATTGAATGATTACAATTTTTAAACATTTAATATTTAAAAGATATTGAAGGTCAGTGCTTACACTGCAGTAGTCTTCGGACAGGCTGAATAAAGGGTGGTTTTGGTTTATCACAGAATTGTGTGTGAAAAAAGGATCCCATGGTAATTGCTCCAGCTGGTATGTGGTCTAACAAAGATCGGAAATGGGTGACTTTGGAACGCACATCAGCTCCTTCTTCCAATGGCATAAGTCTAGGTGTACTGCCTGTAAAAGTGGGGAAATGTTCATTTTATTTGTTGATCCAGTTTTCAATGTTGGTCAAATATAAGGGAATATCTGCGGAAATGTATCTTCAAAAATCTTTCTCAATAATGGAACTGTAAGATTAATTAGTGTATGATTTGAATACTGAATCACATAATTAAAAATCTGATTTTTCATTAAATATTATTTTTCCCTAGCTGGAAATGATTCTACAGCAAAATGGATTCGCATTTGAGTTTGAGAATTGTGAATGTTCTCAGAGATCAATCCACTAAAACAAAAGTGCAGTAGATCTGATTTCTATAATATAAATAATAGGAAGAATGTTTTTACGCAGGGATTATCACAGAGGATGAAATAAGTTAGTAGAGTACCATTACTGAAGTTGTCTTCTAAATAGTCTATTATTCTTCCTGAATCTGGAATAATCTTAATGCCATCTTTAAGAACTGGAACTTCTCCTCGTGGATTTATATGAAGGAACCAAGGCTGATATTGTTCCCCTTTTATAAGATTGACTATGTGTGATTTGTAAGGCAATTTCTTCTCATGCAAAGCCAATAAAACCTGGAAAATTGACGTAAAATAGACACGTCAGTCAATTCTATGGTACGATAACCATTCAAATATGGACAAATTGAATAATCTGAATACGATACGAACATTCCGAAGTGCAATAACTTAGCCATTCTAAACTATCACAACTTACTATTATTACAGTACTCCGAAGTATTACGATTTTTAACGAATATAAATTCATGGTACCTTTTGCGAATAAAATGAATACTGGTGATAATACAAGAGTAACCCATTTTCTCTTCCGTCATTTGAAACAGGATTTTCGCTGGCGGTACCTTCCATTTTACGTGCCTCAATCGCCTCAATGTTTCTTCGTTCTGTTTGCTCGTGTTCGTAGGCTGGACTTCACAACCTCATTATTGCTAACCACGTCTCGTGACGTGATGATGTAATTATCACTATGATCACTGCTAAGCCCAGTTTGTCCAAACTTTCTTACCCCCGTCAATGTTTTTTATTATCCTATTTATTCATTTATTTATTTTTCTGGTACATCCCTCACTGAATATTACGAATTGTCATCGTGATTCCTATAATTTTAAATAATGTTACTGCAGATATTTGCGAAATTGTGAATGTTGAGGCAAAAGTACTGTGCTCGCATCTCGGACTGTTCCCTATCGAGATCATGAGGTGTGGTGATTGTTTTGGACCACATGCACATGAACTTCGATGAACTTGATCGAGAGCAGACTACTGTTTCAGTCAGCTGTTCGGCTCGAAATAACCAATCAAACTTGTCTTTCACATAAGTGACAAGGTGAGCTGAGCTGTGATATGTGTCAAATTAATTTTATTTCTCTTTTCTCTTCTAAGGTGAGGGAAATTAGACTGTAACTCCGTGAAAACAAACAAAGCAAGGTTGTCGAAATTCACGATTTTGTGGACTCCGGCAGGCCTAAGGCAAAGTCCTCTCCGATAATTATCGCAACACAAGTTACATAAAAGCTACCATTTATAATGTTAAGTCATCCTTGTTTTAACAACAGAACTGATGCGTTAAGCTATGTTATAAAGTAAGAACGTGTTGAAGGATAGCGAAGTAAAATAACACTTAACTTCCACTTGTAAATCTTGGATTAAGATTAAGATTCAGATATCACGTAATATTAGGAGGTAATTGAGTGTTTGAGTCGGTTTTGACATCGTGTTTTCACGTACAGGTAGGGAGATGCTGAGAAGATTTTTCCCGGAAATTAAAAAGCTTTCATCAAATATGAGCTGCCAAGCTGGAAATGTGAAGTTAAAGGGGAAAGTAGCAGTGGTCACTGCATCAACTGATGGGTAAGAAAGAAAGCAAAATTTAAGGGCAATGCATTTGCACTTTTATCCACACTTCAGCTTTTGATAGATATTGACTGAAACGAGCCTAGATGTTGGTTATATTCATATTTCAAAATGTAGGGAACATTTTGAGAACTATCAATGTAGATATAAAATAATATTTTAGAAATATTAAGTAATTTATAAATCGCTCTTTATGGTAGGTTAAGAAATTATGTTTTTGCTAATTTTTTTCAATTACAGCATAGGTCTTGCAATCGCACGTCGATTGGCTCAAGATGGGGCAAGTGTTGTGATAAGTAGCAGGAAAGAAAATAACGTTCAGCGTGCAGTCAATGATTTACAGAGTGAAGGATTGACTGTCAGTGGTATTGTATGTCATGTTGGTAAAGCATCAGATCGACAGAAGTTGTTAGAATGTGCTTCCAGCAAGTATGGTGGTATTGACATTCTTGTTTCAAATGCAGCTGTCAATCCAACAGTTGGTCATGTTTTGGAGGTAAAGATTGTTTATGAATTTTTATTTTATTTAGGTATATTTGCTGAGTACAATTTAATTTGGATATGTTTTGCTAGTGTGAGGAATCATCATGGGATAAAATATTTGAAATTAATGTGAAAGCTGCCTATATGCTGTCAAAAGAAGTATTGCCATTTCTACGACAGAGAGGAGGTGGTTCTATAACATACATTTCTTCCATTGCTGGTTTTCAACCATTTGATGTAAGTTTGAAAATATTATTTTAATGATATGATGATATACTATGTGTACTACTTAGCTTAATGTGTAAAAAACTAGTTAAAGGCTTAAATTTAGTGTATATGTATGTGTTTCAGGTTTTAGGTGCTTATTCTGTCAGTAAAACTGCTTTATTAGGCTTGACCAAAGCTGCATCACAAGGACTTGCAGAAGAAAACATTAGAGTCAATTGTGTGGCACCAGGTATCGTAGAAACACGATTTGCTGCAGCGGTAAGTAATATTAGAAGGCAAATGTGTGTAGAGTAGCTTAGTGAATACTGATTAATTATTTAGCATTGGCTAAAATTAAATGTATTTGTCAAATTTAGATATTATAAAATTAAAATGTCTATGAAATAACTCTAACTTTCCTCCTTATACTGTAGTAAAGGAAGAAGTAGTATTGGAATCACCTCAACAATAAAATTTTGAATTTTCAGTAGTAAAATCCATGTTTAAAGTTCTTTTGAGCTAACTAAGCATCTGGGGGTTAAGGTTTGATAGAGCTAATCCAAAGATGGGTGCAAGGTGGTGAGGTGATACATGCTGTTCTAGTACACCTCAGAATCAAGATTATGTACATGTCTGTTTGTATGTGGGAAGTATATCACATATGGCTATCACATTAAAAGCTTTTCAGCTCAAACTTGGTAAAAACTCACAAGGAGTAAGATTTAGTACTGCCATTTCTGGGATCATTAAGATATTTTAATTTTGGAGGGTTCTTTACATTAAACGTCAATCACATTTTCAAAATTTTCTGAAAAAAGTATACTTATTTTTTCTTCAATTTTTTTTGTTTGAATCAAGAAAAGTGCTTTTATAATTATTGTATTGTTCTGATTTTCATTAAAACCTCTGAAATTTTGGAGTTGCAAAAATGAAAGTATGTTTTTAACCTGCATGAAATCTTATCTCCAATATCAAAGCCAGAGATTTCTTTCTCAATGCAATTTATCTGTCATGTACAATAAAAAAAATTGTTATCAATTTTGTTGTAAATCATTATATTTTCTTAAAAGTATATAAACAATCATTTAAGTGAATGGGATTCTTATCTGTTTTCTCAAGAAGACACATCAGGATTGGCTAAATTTTCTCCAGCTCAAAAAAACCCATCTGGGTAAAAGAACATAAAAATTCCATTGTAAAACACCACTTAACTGTTTTAATATCTTTTTAAATTAAAAATCAAAACCTATAATTTTATTTATTGAAATATCCATCAAAAACTCAAATTTAATCACAACAAACCTATACAAGCATGTATAACAAATAATACAAGTAAACTGACAATAAAATACAAACTACATCCATACCTTATAATGTTTTAATGATTTTTTTAAATTATTTCAAAAAAATATCATTTTATGTTATAAGAAATATTAATTAAAAACTCAATTTTAATCACAAAAATGCAACAATGCAAAGTATGAAAAACAAAAAAAAAATACTGAAGAAATTAAATTGACAATAAAATAAAAATTTCCATTTTGTAGTATTTGACAACTCCAGTTTCATCACAAACAAAATCAGTGAGTTACCACGGGGCCATATTTTCCATTATCTTGCAGAACTATGACCAGGAAGTCCTAGGTTCGAGTCCTGATGGTGGCAAATTTTCAACACTAATTGTATAGCTAGGTCAGAAGTGGCCAGATGCTCTGATTGGAAGTCTTCCATAGTTTCACTAATCACTATCAGATGTATTCTGGGGAAGTATCCTAACAAGCAGGCTTCCCGTCCTCATCCTTGCCCCCCTCTTCTTCCCTTACACACACAAACACTCTCACTTACACTCACTAGCCTACCTCTCATTTTGAAACCTTTGAGAATCACTGCTAGGGCGGTGCCCCAATGATGAAGATACCTGAATCAGGAAATTCTTCACAAGCTGATGTGTAGATCAGCACTGGATCTCACCACTTAGTGGGGAAAATACTAAAATATCTACTACATTGGGATAAAATAACCACTACATTAATGAGACTAATGACCAGAGCAGTTGACATGCACATAAAAATCAGTCAGTCACTCAATCAATCACACAAAGAAATCCCGTGTACAAATTGATTTTGCAGTAAAATTCAAACTTGTTTTGCAACTTTGCAACATGTTGTTCATTTGTTATTTTATTACCAGTATTATGCATTTCATAACACTAAAAGGAGGACAGGTTTATGTATGTTGTGCACTCCCAAAAGTCGATATATGGATTCTATTCTAAATTCGAGCTCTTGATAGCAGACCTGGACACACTACATTTGGCTAATTCTCCATCATTGAATATTAACAAGAGATTTTAACATTTTGGTTTAATATAAATGAGTGAAATTTTATTTCATAGTCAGTTATTTTAGAACCAATCTTGCATTGTTAGTGGTATCTTCATTAGAGTAAATGTTGTGGTGTCAAATATAATTAACACATTTATATTTGATTATGACTGATTTGTTTAGTGTTTGTGCTTGAGGTGTCTCATGTGATAAAGATGTGTTCAGGAAAGATTTTATAATCCTTGCATTAATAATTTATATTTTTATTCTTATTATATTGTATGGTTGAATTGTAACCCGTCTTGTCTAATATTGTATTCCATCTGCTATCACAATTTTGTTTATTTATCACGATCATTAAGCAGGATATTATTTATCACAATCATTTATTGAAAAGGAAAAATAATTAATAGGTATTTAGATTGGTTAAAATAAAACAAATTTTAATTTCAGGCACCGCCCCACACCCCTCTTCCCGTCAAGTTCCGCCCTCGGTGTTCTTCCCAGGTCCCTCTGTCCGTCCACTCATGCCCTGCCGCCTCCTTTCCCGTCCCGCCTCGTGCTGCTCCGCCCCTGCCAGCTCAGGTGCAACGCAATCCCTCAATTCTTAAATACAGGATGGGTTGCATCAAGCAGATAATGTTAAGGCTGTGGCGGCTCGTGCGAGTTTCTTGAGGAAAGAAGATAATGGCAAATACTATTACTTCAAATAGAACGTACAGATATATTGTAACGTTTAGCTCAGTCGGGTCGCTGGTTCATTCCTATAATGAATGGATGGAAGAGAAGGGAGGTTATGAAAATATCTATTAAATCATTTCATTAATTGGGTAAAAATTAATTTATTCCTAATTATTTAAACATTAACCGCCAGGGAAGTTACACGTCGCAAGAGAGCTACAAAGACTGCCTACCAACTTTACGCAATGAGCTCATGGTTCTAATAGCTAGGAAGAAACATCTTAACACTAACATTGGGGTTTTGTCTACAATAATTCTAGCATTATTAAGTAATAAAAAAAACTGCCTGAGCGCGGCAACGCTGAAACTTTCGCCGGAATACCCTGCGAGGGAACGCCAGCGGAATACCAGCGAGGGACGTAATCAGGGGAGAGAGTTCATCTCCGGTTAAATACCGGATTATCACCGCTGGTTGTCGGCGCCTCCGTAGACCCGCTGGATGGCTGTCCTCGTCTAGTGATTCACCCTCGCTGTGGCGAGGGCTGGCGGCGTGGTGCGGCGACGGCGGGGCGGTGATCAGGTCACCGACTCCCCATTCAGCTCAAACTCCTCAGCTGGCGGCGTGGTGCGTCTCGGAGTCGTCAAAGGCGGGCGGGCTCAGAGTCAGCTCGAGGACACACGGGCGCCGGGCGGGCGTAATGCGGGCTTGAATGGGCCCGAGACGGCACTATGCGGCGAACGCAGATTAACACGTCTGCGCGGGTTTTAGGTTCGGTGAAAAATCGCGCTCGGTGGCAAAGTTCAGCCCTATGAGCCGAAATTAACAATGTTCCTCACTCCACCGAGTCTTAGCTAAGCTAAGAGCCACGTCTTTTCTCCTACAAGTCCCGACCAGCAATGTAATGTTTCTCTCAGTCGCGATCGGTAGCAAAGTTCTGTAATGTTATGCTAGTGTGATCTGTCGGGTAATGTACTGTTCCTGGAATTTTCCAGGACTCTCTCTCCCTCTCTCTCCCTCTCTCTCCCCCTCTCTCTCTCCCTCTCTCCCCCTCCGTCTCTCTCTCCCTCTCTCTCCCTCCCTCTCGCTCGCTCTCTCTCTCGCTCTCGCTCTCTCTCTCTCTCGCTCGCTCTCTCTCGCTCTCGCTCTCTCTCGCAGTTGCCCGAACACGTGTTCAGACGGTTTTGTTTTCGGAAACATAATTCTTCGGCGCCGTGATCGGCAGCCGGCGACGGGCGAGCTATAAACAATACCTCTGGGATTTCCGGAAGTGTTGTTGAGAGATGGGCCAAAACGCGGGCGATCATTGTTTTGCTAACTGCGCGGGGGCTCCCCGAAGGGGGGATGGGGAAAGGCCTGGTTATGTGGTTGAGATTAAGTGGATATTAAGATTATGTGGTTTTGGATCCGGCCATAAGATTCAAAGAAATTTCCAGAAACGTGTTTTGGCGTTTGCTATCTTAGTGATAATGCCAGGAATTAAACCAACGCCTCCTAACTAAAGGCATGTTTGGCTCAATATGTATAATTTTCTTTCACGACGTTGGCAACACAGATGTTTACATCTTTAAATGAACAATTGAATTACCAAGTAAATCGTTATGCAGATTTCATATCAATTCTGATTCGAATTATCGTATTTAAAAAAATAAATTTGCAAAAACTTACGAACAGTTCATATCTCCTATAGAGGAGATAACATTCAACTGTGAACTTGGGAACTTTTGCACGGGAGTATAACATTATCAACTACTACGATTCATTGGTAATCTGAAAGCACACATTTGAACAAAGCCGGTAATGAAAAAATGAAGTTTGAAATAAATTTTCAACACATGACACTTATTTTTAAACCAGATATGTAGCGTCGACGACGCCACATTTTACTAGTATACTAGTAATCGCACTGTTCGTCGCCTGTTATTGAAGAAAGAAAAAAAATATAAAAAAGAAAGAAAAAACGAGAGAGAGACGTATCGCCGGGTTTTCGCCAGCCCACGGTGTGAGATAAGATCAAGCTGTCTGTCTACGTCCTGGCCCTTGGATTTCACGTGACTCATGCGCGTGTGGGCGCCCATTTGGGAGTTGTTTTAATTGAAATAGACTTTAGGGAGGAACTCCTCCCATGGTGCCGTAAGGCTGCATTAAAAAAACAACATATCTTTTCTTGCCCGGAGCAGCGCCGTGTCATATGGACGATTACTACAAGCAGAGAGTATATGGAAACGCTGAGACTTCCTCCTGAAAGCGATGTGGAGTTTTCGTGTCACAAAGCGCGCGCAGTCTAAAAATGATCAGAGTCAGGTTCCTGATAAGTATGAAAAAAGAAAACATGTCGGTAATTACATTCCAATCCAGTTCAAGGACAATCCTCTCTTCCCTCCTCTGAGAAATTTTTTGGGGTAATATTTTTAATCGCTTTACCTCTTTGTTTCTTTGAATGCTCATCGATCGTCCTGAAAGGCAAAAAAGTCGTTGGAAGTCAGATGGTATAACGGAACAAGTGTCAACCGGATGGTAGACTAAAACAACGGAGGGCTCGCCTAGTTGCATAAGGTTTTAGTCAGCAACCTGGTGTCTATTTTACAGACACATTCGCTCCTGTGGCTCACATTAGCCCCATGCGTCTCGTTGCATCGTTTTGAGCAAGACAGGATGACCATTAAACAGTTTGCTGTGGTGTCTGCTTAATTTAACAGTCATCTAGAAGAGATCTTTATGAAGCAGTCTAAGAAACTAAGTAAAGTTCTTCAGGATATCATCAGTTCAGAAGGTCGAATTCCTCTCAACGCGAAGCCGAAGATAGTGTTGAAAGAGGCCCTTCCCTTTAGGGAAACTTGGCGTGTATTGAAGAGATCACTTTACGTATTACGTAAGGAGTTGGTTTGCAAAATTAGAAACTACTCTTAAGAGTTTGGTTGCTATTCCAAGGTCGATTCCTATCTTTTCTTTGTCAGTTCATGGGAACTCTAATCGTTAAATACGTACACGATATTGTTATTGCATATCGTGATAAGAATAAGATTAATGATCTTGCGAATGGACTGACTGATAATTTTGAAACAAAATCTGGGTGATGTAAGATATTGTCTCGGCATCGAGCTTGAGCAAAGGGACGAACAAGTGACGAGGATATATTTGTGACTTACTTTCGCGGTTTAATATGCTAGAATACAACCTAGAAACCACCCCCTGTGTATTCAAATTTAAAGTTAACAAAAAATGTCGTGCTGTTTGAAAAGAAACTGAAACTCCCGTATCGCGAGCTAGTTCGTGCTTTAACTTACTTAGCTTCGACTAAACGGGCCGACATTTCTAATGCCGTACGTCTTCTGGATCAATTTAATAACTGCTTCGGATTTGTCGACTGGAAGGCCACTAAAAGAATGTTGCGATACCTGAAGGGTTCCCTTGACGTGGAACTAACCTTTCACTCAGATCCAGGGCCGATTAAATGGTATACTGATGCAGACTGAGGAAATTGTCATGAAACTCGAAGATCTTACACAGGGTACATATTATTGTTGAATGGTAGACCGATATCCTAAGCTTCAAGAAAGCAACGAATCGACGCCTTATCGACAACGGAAGATGAATACTTAGCACTTTTTTGAGAGCGTCAAGGAGCTAGGGTTCAACGACTCAAGCGATCTATTTTCTGCGGTAAGCGAAGTGCTATTACATTAGCAGAAATCCTAACTTTTCATGCTCGAAGTAAACATACTGACATCAGACATCACTTTCTGAGAGATGTACAAAAAATTAAGGATGTTCGGTTACTTCATGTTTCTTCAAATGAACAAGCTGCAGACTTCCTGACAAAGAGATTACCAAGAATTAAGAATGAGCAATGCACGAAATTGACTGGACTCAGTCTTGATATAATTAGTTTTTCTATAACCGATTCGAGGGGAAATGTTGGAATCTTCAGCGTCTTAAATATTGAATGTCTTTAAATGGAAAATGTATATTCCTAACGTATTATACGATTTTTTTTCGATTATTGGGGGAATGTGCAACCTAAGTACGAGCCGCCACATGTAAGAGGTGTGATAATACACTCGTAAATAAAATACAGTGAAACATGTTCAAGACGGAAACCTGTCCAAGTCGGAAAATATTTTCGGTCCCAGGGAGAAGCATATGTGTTTACTTGTTAATTCACCTGAATAAAACGGAAACTGCCCAACGCGGAAACCCTGTCACGGTTTATTATTCACTACCCACTGCCCAAAACGGAAAATAATGCTGATTGAAGGCTATATACACTCTACCCCTATTTCATACACTCTCATCCAAGCTACATGAGAATGCAGCGAATGGGATTGGTTTCTGTACCTGGAGGCGCAGACGAGGCGGAGGCGCACCTCTCCACCCTATTTTTGCACATCTCCTTTCTCACGGTGGGGAAGACTGGTGTTACTTTTTGGTTGGTACTTGCTGCTCTAGAGGCCAAGGTGGCCAAGGTCTCCACTTTCACGCGCCAAGACGTCGCATGGGCGACATTGACTTTAGTGTTCACGTTTTCATCGCGCTACCCTTTACTCTTTCTTCACTCCTTGGCTATAAGCATTCTGAAATTTCGAGTTCAGTTGTTGAAATATCGTAAGACATTCGAGTTCGAATCATTAAGAGACATCAGAGAGCAATGAAGCATAGTTGTGAATCTCATTAACTATGTTGCGGAAAAATACAGAACTCACAGAAAGTGATAAAGTGAAGGTGATTGAATTACATGAAAAAGATAAACTGTGCGTAAGGAAAATAATAGTGCGGTATGGTTGCGGTAAAACTCAAATTGATGACATCTTTAAAAATAAAGAACGCATTATGAGTGATTGGTTTAGGGGCAATGGTGATGTCAAGCGTAAACTGAAAACAAGGTAAGAAGAACTGAATGAACTTTTGTTCGAGTAGTTTGTTAGTGCTTGTTCGAAGAACTTGCCAATTTCTGGATCCATTTTGCAGAGCCAAGCCATTGAACTGGCAAAAAAAAACGAGTAAGCCGGAATTCAAAGCTTCGAATGGTTGGCTAGAAAGTTTCAGAAACCGGCACAAAATCGTGTGGAGAAGCGAGTGATGTAAATGTGACTAGTTTCAGAGTGGCAGGAAAATCTGAAGTAATTAGCGAAGGGATTCAAACCAAAGACGTATTTAACGGTGATGAAACTGCTTTGGTTTTTAGGGCACTCCCTACAAAGTCATTCTCTCTGCGCGGAGAAAAATGTGTGGACGGTAAGGCCCGCTTCACACGGCGCGGCCGCAGCGCGCTTCCTTCAAGGAGCAGAGCTCTTCAGACGACGCCACCGCCGCAGCCACCGCCGCCGCCACTGCGCTTGGAAGAGGGAGGATTACGACGTCCGCTGCGTCGGTGACGCGACGAGGTGCAAAAACTCTTGATAAAACTTGAAAATACAACTATCCCCACCGAATTTTTTCTTCTATCAAGTTTAATGAAATATTCTTAAGGCTTATATAAATTATCACACAGTATATAAAATCTTTGCCGATACATAATTTGTGAGCGGAACGCTCCTTATTTCCAATAATGCACATTGGATATTGCCGTCACACGCTCCTAAGAATTTTTTCGTAAAACATGAATATACATGACACGCAGCCAAATTTTCCTTTCACTCTCTATAAATTTGTATTTGTTGCATTGGGTTGTATAACTTTTACGTAAGTTATATTTTATATCTCATTGCTAGGAAACAGAATTTACTGTAGTAAAAAAGTAAAATCTATATCTATACATGTAGTTTTTTTTTTCAAAATATGTAAGGGAAAATAGAAAACAATAATAAAAATTCATTATAGTGTTTGAAATTAGTATACACAAGCATTATCTGAGCACAGTACATCGTCGAAATGCTCTTAACATGATTTCGTAGCGGCGGAAAGGAAGTGATACCTCTACAGATGTAATTGTACATTAATTTTTACCATTATTTTAAATATAAAATACATTCGCCGCACATGCAATTTTTACAAGGAGCCGGTTCTCAAGTAAACTGTAGTACCGTGGACCAAGTGATGGATCCACGAAGGGGGGAGGGGAAGTTAAACGATACACTCCCTTCTCCCCAAATTCAACAATGCGATAAGGCAATAAATAAATATGTTCCCAACATATTACAATGGAAATATATTTCGAAATTTATTTAAATTAACATGATGTTTTTACTTACTACCAACATAGACATCTCTGATTGAAAAATATTTTAAACATTATTTAAAAGCATGGTTTTATAAATAAAGGAAACCGCAGCGTACTATTTCCTGTGAAGAGCACTGACCGCGCACTCTACTTTCAACTTGGCCGTGGAAGGGGGTGGGGTCTGGAGGGGTAGGTTTCGCCGACCCTCCGGCGACGACGAACAAAGGGACCCGAGCAGGTAGAACGCCGCGACCGGCGGCACAGTGTGAACGCGCCCATTTAAAGCTGCGTTCTGCTAGCGGTGGCGCGTGGCCGCTTCTCCGCGTCTGGTGGCCGGAGTTCGGCGTCTGCTGCCGCAGCAGCCGCCACCCGCTGCACGTGGGAAGGCGTCCATTCAAACCAATGCTCTGCTACGCGGCCCGCTGCTGCGTGGCGCGCCACCCGCTTCACGTGTGAAGGGGCCCTAAGATCTCTAAAGGACGTCTGACTTTGCCTGTGTGGCATTATGGCAGGAAAACTAGAAAAACCTATTTGTGACAGGCAAATCAGATAGATCCCGTTGGTTCAGACATTTTGATACAAATAAACTGCCAGTAGTTTGGAGATAAAACAAGAAGGTCTGGATTAATGGAGGAATGGCTCAAGAGTTACAATGCAGACATGAAAAAATAAAACCGTCAACTGCTGTTATTTTTTGATAACGCATGCCACCAACACATTAATTTGTCTAATGTAAGAATGGCATGGTTTCCACCGAACACTACCAGTGTCATACAGCCCATGGATCAAGGAGTGATGTATACATTCAAAAGTCATTATCGAAGCTGGTTCTACAGCTAATCTGAGATGGCAAAATCAATTTCATTGTTAAATACTGTGAAGTGGATTCATTTTGCAGTACAGAAAATAAACGAGGAAACGGCTAATAAATGTTTTAGCATGTTTGTCCTTGATGCTGTAGAAAATGAATATATGGATGAAGCTGAAACAAATGTGCATGCTATATCAGATCAGCACAAAGGGCCTGATATAGATGCTGCAAAGTACATCAACGGCGTTACTAATGCACCCGCCTATCAACAAGCTGTTTCTACAGAAGAACTTATCGTAAATGACAACCATCAAGAGAATGAATATGGTGATGACAATGAGGAGCAGGATGCAGATACATGTCAACAATCGTCAACTTTTCTGATGCATTGAAGAATACAATCAATCTGCAAATAAAAATTGCCCCATACTTTATGAACAATTGTGCATAATGAAGGAATGTTTGGAGAGAAACACCATTCAGCACAACATGAAGCAATTGAAACTGACGAACATACGGAGTTCTAATAGCAAAAACAATTATGTAGTGTAAAACATTGTATGTGATATATTTAAAGTATTTTTTTATGCATTTAAGTACAGGATGCAATGAATCATTCTAGCAGCAAAAGTGTTCGAAGCACTGCTCGTTTCCGTCTTGAACAGGTTTCACTGTACATTCATGTGGATAGGTTACATTGAGGTAGGAGAGGGACAGAGGCATGTGTTACAAACCTTACAAACAACATACAAACTGTCTATTGATTATCCTCTAGCATAATATTAATAATTGTAAATAGTCTTTCCAGGCACCATTTTAAAAGTAGATGGTCATCCAATTCCTCTTTGGTCATGATGGCTTCATTTGCAATCTATCAGGGGATTTACATGAGAATTTTTATAAGCACTGTGAAATATGATCTCTCTGTTTTAAAGCCAAAGTTTGTAATGATAAGGGAATTTGATGTGATTCACATTTTGTAATGTGTGTAAGAGTAAAATGAAATTAATCAGTGAAAATCACTAAAAGAACTATTGTGCTCCCAAATTCACATTACCCATTTCCCTTCAATTTAAAAAAAGTTTACAGTGTATGTTATATTTACATTTTTCAAAATATACATTTATCTAAATTCAATGTCTTTTTTTATATACAGCTTCATGAACAAGAGTCGGCAAGAGAAGCAGCAATTTCAAAAATCCCAATGGGCAGGTAAATAGTACATAATCATTACTTTAAATTTAATTAAATTTGCGAAGGAAAAGAGTATTACTCAGATGTTAATTTTTCTTTTCAGATTAGCACAACCACATGAAATAGCAGGAATTGTTTCATTTTTATGTTCAAATGATGCGTCTTACATTACTGGAGAAACTATAGTAGTGTCTGGTGGAATGTCTTCACGTTTATAACAGGTGAAAATGTGTAAATAAAACGTTTTACCTGTTGATATTAAAATTATTTTGTATATTTTTGGAATATGGTTTTGTTTATATTAAATGATTATTTTGGTTTCTAATTGTTTTATTTTCCTGTATTCATGTGTGTAGCAAAGAGGGAGGCCCATGGACAGTAATTTTTCGGGAACAGAAATTTTAGACTTGCTTATTATTTTCAAAAACAAAACTAAATATGGATACTTATAATAACTCAATTAAATTTAATGAAAAGTAAACTGAGCTCTTCACAGAGATCAATTATCTTAGACAAAACATTATATAAGGAAGTGGAAGCAGATTTTAACTTTTTACAGATGAGGCGAGTTATTTCTCGAAGGGTTGACTGCTCTATGCCAAAACACAGTAAGTGAAAAACTAATTATTTAGAGAAATGAAAGTTTCAACATTTTTCTTTGGCTTTAAGTGTTAGATACTGGGTTTTAAACTAGATAAGTCATTGAACGTATTAAAGATATTCACAAATAAACCTGGTTTAAAGATGTGCCTTAATGCAATAGCTCATGGTAAAGATGATAAATAGTACTATGTATTTTTTAAAAGAACGTTGGTTAGTGTGTTTTGGCTTTGAGCAGCTGTAGTTGAGCTTTGTCACTGATGCTTGAGAGAAAAGCCAATGTACCACCTGTGTTGCCAATAGGGAAAATTTGACATTGTGAGTTGACTTACTTTAAGGAGAAACAAATCTTTTGGAACTAACATTGTGTCTACTATAAGTCAGAAAATTATCAGTATATGCAGGAGGAAAATACTCCTAAATTGTAGGATACAAACTTTGAATTTTGGTTAGCCCATATTCTCGTAAATAGAGATTTTGGTGTAATTACAGATTTTTGGAAAAATTCATTACTTTTTCATGTATAAAATTTGTGATAAGATTTTTAAAATTCAATTTTTTCATGTACATCCCCTTCTGGGCCCTGACAATTGCCTGATCTGTCATGCGTAATGCGACCAGTATGAACAGTATGGAAAAAAGAAAGAAGAAGAAAAAAAAAAAAAAGTTTTAAGTGTCTCTACAACCAAGGGAATAAGTCACCTTTTTCAATTTTCCTTTTGATGTGGAGATTCTACGTTGTTGAAAACAAATCAAAATGGAAATGGATAAAATGACTTATCTGCAAGAGCTTCTCCTGCACAATGAAATATCTCTTTTAAATTGTTAAATAACTTTGCAAAATATTTAAGTTACTTCAATACCTCAACTGAAATATTAATGAGAATTAAAGAAAATGATTTATTTTAACAGACATTTTAATTGATGTGCGAAATGAATGCCTAATTGCTTTTTGTGAGCCACTAGAAAATTGGCTTCTAGTTAAGTCTTCCAAAATAAATAGAAGAACAGCACATATTTTTTTAAACAAAATGTCGAGTGATCATATGATGCTATGAAGAATTGGAAAATATTTTCTTGATTAGGTACGATTACAATAGGCAATAAAGTATTTATAAAACACAACTTTACATGTTAATCAGAAATTCCATGTTACATAATTTCTGTATCATTGCAAAGTGAGTCTATTGTCCATTGAAATGTTTTCTCCCCTGTTATGTTTAAGATCATAAAGAAATTGTGAACATGAAGTGTACTTAATGATTATTTCAATATTTACATTTACCATGCATTTGTTTTTGAAAACGTTGATAAAAGAAAAAAATATTCTTCAAATTTCAGTAATTTTTAGCCATTTTCTACAAGATATCAAGATGAAAAAATAGTAGACTATTTTCACAATATTGGTTCCATGAAAGATCAAGAGTTAGCTCCATGAGTACTTGAGAGCTCTTAAGAACACAAACTCTGCGAGAGTGGTGAACTCGAGTACCTCATGGTATCCATTAGCAAAGTTAATAAATTTGTGAATGGTCTTAGAAGTGAAGACTCTCAGTTCAGTCCTAGCAGGTGTCTTGCATAACAAGATTCCTGATTGTACTGAAATTATTACAGGAATACCATTAGTTTTTATTGTTAGTTTATAAAGAACTGGAATCCAAAGTCTAAGGGACATTGAAAAATAATTAAAATCAAGAAAATAAAAGATATGGAATCTTCTAGAAAGTTGAGAATATAATGCAAATAAAGGTCTTTGAAGAAATGATGGTAATTAACAATTTTTTTGATTTGTGACCCTTTTACTTCTGAAAAGAGGTATTTTTACTTTCTTTGCTACTTCATGAAAAAAAAAAAGGTATGCTTGAGTAACAGAAGTTCAAAATGTTACTATGTCTAGTCATGATAGCATGTAATGACATTTTAGAGTGTAATTTCAGATCGCTTGAAATCCAATGCCATAGTAAAGAAAGAGGCAATTGTAATTGAGTGTCGTTTTCAATTATATTCATATATATATGTAGGAAAAAAAATAAATCAAAATTTTTTGGTGGTATGGATATTTCTCTGAGCAATTTCATGTTATATCATCACCATCATACCTAGAATTAAGTTCACAATTTAAAATAAGAATTAAATAATGAAAAAAATTGTAAATTTTGCTTTCATTTATTTTACACAGAAACATGTGATAATTTAGTGAAAATTATAACCTCCATTCAACATTACTGTACAACCAAACCTACATTCATACTTTAAGAAACAAACTTTTAACTCGAGTATAAATTATTTACTACCCAACCATTAAACGTTTTCGTCCTCGAGATCGAACCTCGTCTAGCTTTCGTAGCACTTCTGAAGAACCTTTCTTATATTCTTTTGCATATGCTTTCAAAATTACATTAAACACATTTTCTTTTAGTGTATGTGCACTGATAATTGCCCTTTCTAGTACATACAAATCCACTCCTTTATCTTCTGCACTCTCATCAGCAGAACTAAGTCCAAAGTCTATGAATATTATTTGCAAGTCCTCACTTCTTAAATCACCAACAAGTAATATGTTTGATGTTGTCAAATCCCCGTGTATGATGTTGCTAGAATGCATTCTCCCAATAAAAACTCCAATTCTTTCCAAAATTGGTCCAATGAAATCTTTATTGCCATCTGCATGTTCAGTGTTGTTTACAGCATTACTAATGCACTCTTTTAGAGTTTTTGCATTTTCAATGTACTCCATATAAATACATCTCTTTGCAAGATCAACTCCGTACAATGTTGGTGTACGGATACCTGGAACGTAATATGAATTAGTAAACAATTTACCAAAAATGTGCATCATATAAATTGAACTATGTACCTGCAGCTTTACAACGCACAATTGCTCTACATTCTGCTTTTATTCTTTCTTTTGTCAAATGTGAATCAAGCTCAGGATGTCTGTATTTCTTCACAAATCGTTCTTTAACAATACAAGGGCATCCCAAGTATTCTGATTTGTATATTTTGGCTTCGGCTCCTTGCTTCAGCAACATGCTTTGTGATTCACTCGTGATTATGGAAAGTGCCTAACCACCACAACCTAAAATCATTTATTTTGTTATAATAACAAATTACTATACTTTCACTTTTTTTCAACTCGCAATGTTATTTCAAATAAATTAAATTATGGGTGATTTTGGGTTAATGGAAATTTTTTGTTACTAATGTTATTCTTATAAATATTTGGGGAACTATTTTTAATGTATTAATTACTTTATTAGAGACAAAAAGTTATGCTTGCTTTAAAATTAAATTGGACACATTTCAGGAAGGTATGTATTAATTCTTGCTAGGTAAACAATGAATAAATAATATTTAATTAAACATAACACCAACTGTTTACTGAAAGAAATACAAATATCTATAAAGTACATTTACAGGCATTTAAAACTTCTATTTCAATAAATGGTAGCATATCAAATTAAATAACAAGTGCAATGATGTTCCTAGTAAAAATGCTTGGTGAATGGGGTTTGTACGAAAGTTCTAACAATTTGGGTTCTTATTCAACATTTTAGAAATTTCTTTTACTATCTTACCATTCACTGCTCAGATCAGTGTGTTCACCTTTGTCAACTTGTGTCCCAATTAAGATTGAAATATCTTAAGCAACTGCAATTAAAAAACAAACAACTAATCAATAGGAGATTCAGTAACCTTAAAATTCAGGATATTGAGAAAACAACATGCCAACGCACGTGCTACAGATCCACTTACGTCTCTGTTCGATTTTCATTTGACCATAACACATGCACGTCAACGCTTCAGAAAGAAAGTATATACGTAATAAAATGAATGGACTTTGCTATTTTAAGGTGTTACATATTAATCATTGTTCTTTACTTAAATTTTATGCAGGGCGAGACTCAATATCATTTCCCGAGTTACTGAGAACCACTGAGCACAAGCAAGCACCAACATTTCTTTCACGGTGGTGGAATGTTGGCAACAATTGCACGGAGAATCGAAAGGCATTTGTTCGAAATATTTCATGAATGAGGCGCTAATTTGAAAATACATTATTACAAAATAAATTAGTTTATGATAATAGTTAGGTGAACTACATAATTACTTGAGGCAAGAAAGTATCATAAGCTAGAAATATTTGTTTTTATAAGGATTACATGTACTGTTTACATTTATAGTAAATCATAGTCACTAAATAATGTTTTCCGAAATACAAAAGTTACATGAGATTTAAGAAAGTAATAATAATAATAATAATAATAATAATAATAATAATAATAATAATAATAATAATAATAATAATAATAATAATAATGATCCTACAGCTACTAGTACCTCTACCGCCACCACCTTCGTAACCGTTACTATTCAAAATAAGGTTTGGATTATTTTTACTTTTTCGCACACTATATAATGTAGTAGAGAGACAGTTATAAAATGCTGCTGGGGAAAACGGCGCTATATCAGCAAAAAAATCGTATTGTAGGTATCTGACTCCGAAAAAGATAATTCCTTATCCTATATTTTCTTATTACTTCTTCCAAGACGTTCCATACTCGGAATCCACGTTTTGTTTGAGATTGATGCCGAACAAATAGTTGACAGCAAAATGTCTTACTGTGAACAACGCTAGCTGCTAAACCATACGCAGGATTTTCACAATTTTTCAAAGAAAACTTTTGTTTTCGTACAACCTCTTTGGAAGCGCTTCCACTCACATATTCAATAATGTATATAAATCGCTGGAAATGATCATATTAATGGCGTGAGAGATATTTCAAAGAAATACATTTGCGTCATTAAAAAAAAATACAGCAAAATGACTTTTATGTCATTTTATACAGTGCATTTAGCACTATCCGTGCAAAATGTTGAAGAAAAAATTTGGAACCATTTTTGAGAAAAGTTTTGCGCGTTTCTGAAAACACGGAATTTAGTGCTAATTTTCACAGAAAACTTTTGAGTTTTAGAGAAACTTTGTAAGAGATAATTTGAAGCACGTATTTTAACAAATTCTATAATGTATACAAATCGCCGTTATTGTAAATATTAAGGATGTGAGCGAGACGTCAGAAAAATTTGCCGTGTTTGCCGATGTTTTGATTTGGGAATAAAGGTTTCCTTTTGTAGGTGCTGGAACAGTGGCGAAGTGTTTAGTGTATTCGAAAGAACTGCATTATGTTAAAAATTCCAATCTACAGATGCATTACGTAGCTTTTACGACTCAGAGAAACCTGCGAGATAAAAATAAATTCTATGAATTGACAGCCCACAATCATGGGTAGAGTAAAGTAATTTGCAAAATGAAGATTATGGAGAAGATACTAAAAATCACGAGGATTTACGACATTCTGAAACAAAACTGCATCAATAATAGTCAAGCCTGTGGTCGAAATTCTCTCACGTGACCCCTACCCGGTACCTATTCTTTTAAAATATATTTGTTAACATTAAATATTGTTTGAGAACGAAATAATTCATTATATTATACACCATTGTATAAAATTTTATTGTCCTAAAATGTAAAAACTGTCTTTCCCCCCCGCCAAAAAGTTACCTAATAGAAGAATGAAGTGGAATTACAGTACTGGTTATGATAAAGAGTCGTATATTGCTTTGAGTTACGTAATAATATGTGTTCTATTATATAATTATTCATATTGTTTTTGAATCATAAACATTCTAAATTATAATTACCATTCAAAAACGTTATTATCGATCGAACCTTTTCCCCCACTTCTGTAACATTATTGGAACATTGAACGCATGCTGCCGCGTCGGGCCTTTCTTTGCTCCGCCGCTCGGCTCGGAGCAGGAGAGCACGTTTCTGTGACATCACAGAGTACAGGGTGCGTAAATAAAGTTTCAAGACTGGTCTCAGAACACACAATTTTATTGAACACTTTCGTACATCGGACTAAAATTCTTCAAAATAATTGCCTTGAGAATTCACACAGCGCTGCCAACGAGATTTCCACTGCTGGTAAGCTTCCCGGAACTCCTCACCCGTGATGCTGTGCAATACCCTCGTCGAAGCCATTTGGACCGCTGCGACGCTGTCAAATCGCTTCCCTTTTAGGTCTCTCTTCATCCGGGGGAACAAAAAGAAGTCACTGGGGGCGATATCGGGGCTATAGGGTGGCTGCGGTAGCACTGCCACGTTGAACCGGGTCAAAACTTCAGTCACAGCGAAGCAGGTGTGAACGGGCGCATTGTCGTGGTGAAGCACCCAGTCGTCTTTCTTCTCAGGGCGGACGCGGCGGACTCGATCACTTCAGATGCAATCATTCTGATGCTGAGACGTCGGTCACTGTTTAAAACTTGACGCACTTTGGCTAGATTTTCGTCAGTTCTGCTCGTTGAAGGTCTTCCAGAGCGTTCATCGTCCTCCACGTCTTCGCGGCCATTTTTGAACTTGTTGTGCCACATGAAAACCATAGCACGTGACATGGCGTCTTCTCTGTAGGCCTCTTTAATCATTTTGAACGTTTCCGTACCGGTCTTGTTCAGTTTGACACAAAATTTGATCGAAAACCGCTGCTCCAAAAGGCGCTGCATTTTGGACGCTCTGATTTCTCGACGGTGTTTTGTAACAGACACTCACTGCACTTGCGAAGTTCTCACTCCAGCGTCTCGCCGGCGACTGCCGATGCTTAGGTCGCTTAGCCGACACCCCCCACCACCTCGCCCAGGCGGTGGGACCTGTCTGCGCGCGCTCCGCTACTCGGATAAAAATCAGTCTTAAAACTTTATTTACACACCCTGTATTGAGTTGGTAAGCACTGGTTTAAGCGCTAGTGTTGTTCAGAGGCGACAGACGGACGAAACGTAACGGACATACGTATATTACTCCATGCTTATGTACGTAGGGCATACTATATTGTTTTACACTATTTTTTCTACTCAAATGAAGCACATTTCACATCAGTTGGTACGTCCAACTTCTCGACATAATCTCCTTGTAAGTGTATGCATTTTTGCCATCGATATGTCAGTCTCTCCAGACCTGCCTGAACCCATGCCTTGACAGCTGTGCCCAGTTCTTCAAAATACGCAAAACGGCGACCACGCAGAGGTTTCTTCATGTTCCCGAACAGGTGATAACCACTTGGTGCCAAGTCGGGAGAGAATGGTGGGTGTGGCAGCATCGTGAATTCCATTTGATCAATGGCAGCAGTGGTCTCTCGGCTAATGTGGGGGCGGGCATTGTCATTTTGCAGAAGCACATCTTTACCCCATTGTCCTGGCCGATTAGTTTCAATGGCATGGTGTAAGAGTTTAAGGGTTGCCACACATGGTGCACTGTTTATCGTGACCTGAAATTCCAGCCTCTCAATGAGGATGATGCCCTTTTTGTCCCTGAACACTGTCGCCATTCGCTTGCCAACTGATGGCATTATTCGACATTCCTTTGGCGGTGGACTGTCCCTATGCTTCCATTGCATCGATTGTTTCCTTCGTGGCACATGGTAATGGAGCCACGTCTGATCACCA
This sequence comes from Gryllus longicercus, assembly GCA_038098605.1. NCBI lineage: Eukaryota > Metazoa > Arthropoda > Insecta > Orthoptera > Gryllidae > Gryllus > Gryllus longicercus. Next base: position 775,824 of record JAZDUA010000177.1, read on the forward strand.
GTCACAAACCTAGCCATGAAGTCGATCCCGCGTTTCTTCCGTTGGAGATCGCCAAGGCACTACTGCCTTACCGTTCTCGGTTACCCTGATCGGTAATAATAATTAAACAATAATAAGTATATTATTATTATTATTCCTCTAATTCACGACTAAAGGTGTTCCAAGTCGGTTGAATATAAAATCTATTCCAGATTGCAACCAGCTTCCTAAGGAACAGTTTTAAGGACTGTCGGTGCCTCAACAATACTTTGCGCAAAATGTGGGCTGTTCCAAGTAAAGCAATTTCTTGCACTTCGTCACTTTGTGTCGCTCGTTTCTTGCACACAGTCTCTTTAATGACCTGGGAGTTTAGCCCAGTTCTTGCACAAAATGTACCACCGGATAAGGTGGTAAAAATTTCCCCTCAACCAAATGACATATGAGTAGTTACGTTATAACTCTAACATAAAAATTATATTTTTGGAAGGTTTCTTAGACCCCGTCCCACCACCCATGCCCCTCTACAGCCAAAACCGTGTTTTCTTAATTTTAGTTTTTTCGTTAACTTTAAACTATTTTATCTAATTGAAAAAATATTACAAATAAGAAAATAATTCATACTATTAAAAAATACTTTTTAATATTTTCTCAGTGCCAAATTCAAATGCAAGAAAAAGTTTTTGAAAAAATACAAATTCTTTTTACTGTCATATAAATCTGAAACAGGCTTGAAACAATCTCAGACGTTCCTCAATCTCAGACGTTCTCTCCTTCTACAAATTGTTTTCAATTTTTTTACATTTTTCGATTGCTGGGCTGTAGTTAAAAAATAAAAACCATTTCTCGCCTTTAACCCACCTTGACTTTAAAATAACAGCAGTTTTGTGCATTTATTTTAGTGTTATTATGCTTTTGTATACACTGTTATAGCACCCAGTAATATTTATACTTTCAAATGTAGTTACAAATTATCACGTTTTTAAAGTTCTAAATCTTTGTATAAGTATACCATACGTTAAGGAAAGATAAAAGTTTTTGGCAGTTCATGAGAAACAATCGATTCAAATGTCTGTAAGTGTGATACTGGAGGATTGAAAATTACATCACAGTCCTACATCGAACAGATTTCAAAAGAAAAAAAAAGAAGTTTGTAGATTATGACAAAAAAAAAGATTACTGCAACACATTATAATCGCGAATAATTTGGAAGCGATACGTCCTAGGGCTTTTAAATCAGGTTTGCGTGTCCCATGGCAGCACGTTGTTTTTGAGGACAAGTAAATTCTGACGGACGACGTGTTTTGGGAGACGGGTAGAAGACAAATGGGGAAATGTGGAGGGACAGTTCCGGTGCAGGAGAAGGATAAATGAGAGGCAGAGAGGAAACGAAGGGGAACAGGTTGGACCCGGATTATGTTCTTAGACACTGCTTTACAAAATACGACCTTTTTGAACGTTCTCATACAATTTTGCAGATTTAGTTTTTTTAACTATCTTATCTGGGGGCACTCTTTTGCAGAACAAATCCCAGAGCTCCGGTAACTATCGGGACGATCAATGCTTTTACGCCTCACATTCGGCTGATCTCGATTTCCAAACTCTTGTATTTAAGATGTTTCTCTGCCTCCTTGGTTTCGACGGTTTGATCGCATGGCACATCCACATATTCAAGAAGACATGGTTTTTCCTTCCAATTCCGGGTAACAATATCCGGTTTGTTTGTCACAATCGTGCGATTCATTTTAATTTGTTGGTCGTACAGTATAGTGCAGTCCAACAGACGACGCCGTTTTTGGTGAGTGTTCGTACCATTTGAGACATGTGTTTGGAACTTCGAGGGCTGGGGCGGTACAAATCTATCAGTGGAGGTAACTACGCACCCTGTCGTGTCTTTTCAAGAATACGGCCTTTGCTAGAATTGGACAAGCAGAGACAATATGATCAATGGAAAGTTTGAGAAGCGCTTTATCATAATATTTTGTTCTCAATGCCTAACCTTAGGCAGCTATTGGAACTGCATCCGATTCTGGCTTCTTTCTTCCCCTTTTAAACCACATAAATTATTGATCTATATTAATCTGCATCTTGTCCATTTATTTTATATACTGTCCATCGAGTGTTTGTCTATCCACAATTTTTTAAATATTTTTTATCTCACATTCCATGTTTAGTAGCATTAGACGTTCAGTGTCTGTTATTTTGCGTGTCTTGCATAGTTTTCTTCGCAATGCTTCTTGCTACATTAAAAGCCTCTATTTACCATTCTTCGGTCAGATTTAATGTTTTGACTCATTAGTGGGTCATCTTGATGACTGACCACATTCTTTCCCATCTCGACACGGGTGCGCGATCTTTCCTTCCTCATCCTGTCGTCTCCTCTTCCGTTACACACACACACACATACTCCACCCCCACATGGATGAGATACAATATGCACTATACTTAGATGTCTAGTGACCAAATCAGTTGACGTACCCGGGAGCTGTTTAAACTTTATCCATATCTCTTTTCATTCACTCATTTTCAATATCATTATTATTTTAATATTATTGTTACCGCTTTAATCATCATCCATCTCACCGTCTAAACGACGTGGATCCACTCACGCTCATGAGCGTTGCCTTCATTCGCAGCACTGATGATCCTGGTGCGTCTGTGGTCGCCCTCACCTGGGCGCGCCGCCACCAGCACGGCTGTGCTCCGCTGGGCGGCTCGCCCCGTCAAGCCAATCAACGGGCGCGTTGGAGGAGGCGCTGGCGGAACAGAAGGGCACAGAGACAGCGGCAGCCGTTTCGGGACACGGTCACGGAGGGTCCGATGCACGCGCCCAGGTGAAATGGTGTCTGGAATGAAAGATTGTCTGAAGAGGCGAGGATGTGCGTAAAGACAAAATAACAAAGGTAACTTCTGACAATTCTTAGGTCGGCTAGCATCAATGTTTATAAATCTAAGTATAAACTGAAGAAACACTCTAGAAAGCTAAAATCTTACTAATCAAACATGTTTTTCGTACATTATATTCAGAGAAAAAATTTTCGTATTCATATTGTCATCATGCACAAGTATATACTTGGCGTTAGCGTATGCCTTGCCATCTCTGGAATGACTTCTGTTCACCATGGTTTTTGTGTTATTGAATTTACGACTATTGTTAGTTTGATATAAGAAATTTCGCAGATGTCTGTGTCTTGAAATGTTCTGACTAACGACAAAACATTCAAAAAATCTATAAAATTGTGAAGTATGTATGATCCATTGCAACTCTTTTGTTCAATCGTATAGAACATAATTTCTTTAAAAATATGTTCATATGTTCACTGTTGACACAAAAACATGATAATTGTTCTATTTACATTCGAAAATAATCTTAATGACATTGACTAATAGAGCAAATAGAGCACATGTGCTAGCTGCGTTTTCCAATTTAACAAATGTTCTAGCTAATGACGTGTGGCATCACACTTGCTAGATTCGTTATTTCGTGGCTATTAGTTCTTCAAATTACATTTTCTTGACTCCCTGAGATTACTCGCACTGTTACGAACGAATGAGTTTTTGGCTAAGGTGAGAGAGATTCAGAACTTTAATTAGTCTCAATTTCGTTTGTGTGTTGATTGGATATTAAAGAAATTGAAGTAGGTTGCAGGTTGAAACATATTTTATATGTACTACATTATGAGGAAAGTAAAAAAGATTTTATTAAGTGGAGAGATAATTAACCAGTAGATATAGACTATAATGACGCACTTCTGATGGTTGAGAAGAGAATATTGTCGAACTCTTGCTGAACTGATGAGATCATAAGTTCTGCACCTCAGTCGTGCAAGGCAAGGTATCTGACACACATCAATGCCATTTCTGTTTGTTTTTTTTTGGGGGGGGGGACAGAAATACGAGATTTTGAGTGGACACAAATTAAGTTTTAATGTATATTTTTTCAGTCTTTAGTCAGTTCCTAAATAATTAAAACAGACTTCAATAATAAAGTTGGTAAATACTTTTTATTAATACGGGAATATGACGGTATTCTCATACACCATCACAACTGAACATTGATAAAAGGCAAAAAAAGTAGGGATAGAAATATGCATTATGAGCAAATAATTAAAAAATGAAATAAATGTATGGATAAAGTGTGATAACTAAAAATTACTGAAAATTCTTTGGAAAGATAGATATGAAAAAACAAATATGTTAAGAGAGGAGGAAGGAAAAGCAAAATAAGTAAACAAAAGAGAGAGAAAAGAAGAGATTAAAAAGGAGAAAGAACAAGAAAGGATGTAGCCAAAGAACTGCTGCCAATATTGTGTTTAAAATTGCTGTTGTTATTTGCTTATAGTGTATTGTGCTTCCCTGGTGTTAAAATTATTTTATATTTATGTAAAGTGCTACTGTAAACCAAATGTAGCTTTCTGTAACGTTCCTCAAATAACTTCACTTTTTTTGACTACTTCTTCTTCATCCTTTCTTTCGCTTCTTTTCTCTTCCCTCTTCCTCACAAATTTCATCATTTTTACTTTATGACCCCTTCCCCTGTACGTCTTTTCTTTTCTCTTTCACTAAACTTCCCTTTCACTACTATGGATAACATACTCAGTTCTATTAATGTTCGGCCCTAAACCGCCATCCTGATTGAGGTTTTTTGGGTTTACTCAATCACTTAACGTGTGCGCCGGGATGGTCTCTAGATTTGGTCTCCCAGACGTAAATGTACATCTTGTCCTCCCCTCTTAAAATGTTACTACTCTCTCTCTCTCTCTCTCTCTCTCTCTCTCTCTCTCTCTCTCTATATATATATATATATATATATATATATATATATATATATGTAAATTCAGTGGTTAGGCGGAAGAGCAGGCCTTATGGCCTGCTCGCCATTAATAAAGGCATTATTATTATTATTATTATTATTATTATTATTATTATTATTATTAAAGAACAAGAAAGGCTATTCTAAAGCTTTGATCAAGAGAGACCGAGGCACATGGCCAGGGGCACGAACAGACGGACTCACTCAGGGTGACCTCCGTCAAGCTGAATAGTTGAGGACAAAATTTTTAATTGTGGTAGAAAATAAGTACATAATTAGTACAAAATTATAGGCTAGTTAATTTTGAATTTCGAACAAGTGGGGATTGCAGCTTGACGGAGATCTCAGGGTGCCTAGTGAGCGTTTTCTCTCAGGGGACGTTTAAAACTCTTGGAGAGGGGAGGGTGTCGGAGGCAAATTCAGGATTGAAACGAAGATCCTCTTCGCTAACGCAGCGCAGCCTGAATCACTGCTATGAATCCTCTTGGGAGTTTCCTTCTCCAATTTTGTAGGTGTGCTTTACTTGATTTGAATCAATCAATCAGTTCAAAGAATGGACATTATAAATAGGGAAAATAGAAAAGGATTAATTGTTTTCCTCGCTGATACTAGCTACGTAGCGAGGTCAAATTCAGCCTCTGCCTGAAGGAGAGTGCTAGACTCCGGCTGCTCTGGTACTTTTCCATAGTTTTCAATGAATACCAGGCAAATGCAGACTTCGCTCTGCGCTCTCGGCCGAGCAACATCGCTCCGAACGTTCCGCAGAACAGTGGTGAAACATTTATTTCAGTGTTTGTACGAATCAGTATTAAGTTGACGGAAGTGCGTGTTTAGTGTTAGTGCACGATACTGATGTCAAAAAATGATCTTCTCAGCACAGGGCATTTAGTTTCTCAAGCCCTAGAATCAATTTACAACCCAGAATATTCAACCAACATGGCGGTCGCAGAAAGCAGCCTGAACTTTACGGGCAGCAGCATGGAGTACATCGAGGACAATACGTCCCAGCCTCAACAACATTCTCTCAACAGTTCTCATGTGACTGGATCATCGTCGGCGCCTGTCGAATCTCGGCAAGTAGCATCACAGCAACAAATAACCGGATCAACCCATTCAGTGACGCAACAAAACAAGGTAATGCAAGGCAAGCGAATCCGCGAGGACAGAGGCGACGCCAGTGACAGAGACGCCAAACGCATGACCTCGACAGAACTTTCCTCAGAACTGAACCCCGATAACAACTTGCAAAAACACTATAACGTAGATGTGTCAAATAGATTCAGTTTTTTAAACGAAGAGTTACCTGAAGTACCAGTAGAAGTTAAAAAAATCCCCCCTATCTATTTAACAGGAATTAACAATCATACTGAACTTATAAAGGAAATCAAATCTAAGTTAACCGAAAACTTTACCACCCAACTCAAGAACAATAAAATCAAAATACAATTCACGACTATATCCGACTTCAGAACTGCAGTTAAATACTTTATCAATTCTAATAAACAATTCCATACCTACTCAGACCCCAGTGTAAAGAAATATTCAATTGTGATAAAGAACATTCATCCCACAATTCCGGAAAACGAAATTTTTGAAGACATCGCATCTCAATTTCCATCAGTTACAAAGGTCACGAGACTAAACAAGAACAATATCCCGATCCCAGTAGTCGCTGTAGAATTCAACGGCACCGAAAAAATCGAAAGTGTTCTGGAATTAAAATACATTTGCAACTCCGTAGTTAAGCCGGAAAGAAGAAGGAAAACTGTAGGTCCAATTCAATGCTACCGTTGCCTAGACTATGGACACAGTAGAAATAATTGTAACTACGAAGTTTCGTGTGTGTTCTGTGCAAAAAACCACCTATCAGCAAACTGTCCATCAAAAAAATCAACTCCTACTTGTAAGAATTGCATGGGGAAACACAGGGCTGACCTCAGGTCTAATGAATGTCCATATTATAAGAACATTGTGGAAACTAACAGCAAAAATGTAAATTCCAGTCCCAGATCTCGACAACCGCGCACGCCACCACCCAATCATGACACAACGAACTTTCCATTCTTGCCTACAACTAACAATATTCCTAATTTCTCGCAAAGAATTAATAATCGCTATCAACCAATAAATGCAAATAATGTTCACCAACAATATCACAATCAACAAACAAACAATCAATTTAACCAACACGACAACAATAACTCCTTCATAACCAACATCACACAATTTATCACCAATCACATAGTTAACCTCATCAACTCGCTAATTCCAACAATAATACAAAGTATTCAGAACTCCATCACCTCCACATTTAGTAACAGCTATGGTAGATTCACATCATAAAGCATTAACCATTCTTAATTGGAATGCTAATGGCATAATAAGCAAAAAAACCGAACTAGAACATTTCCTACAGGCAAAAAAGATAGACATCGCATGTATCACAGAGACGCATTTAAACCCAAGCAAAGCATTCACCATACCAGGATTCAAAATTATTAGAGCCGACAGAAACGAAAACTATGGAGGTGGTGTCTTAATATTGATAAAGTTTAGTATTCAACACCACCAAATAACCTTGCCACGCACTCTAGGCATTGAAAAAATCGGGATAAATGTAACATATAACAACAATCAAACACTAACTGTAGTCACGACGTATAAACCACCTAACATAAATATAAAAACTACCTCTATCAATAAATTACTACAATTGCCCAACTCTTTCATCATAGTAGGAGATCTAAACTCAAAGCATTCTGCCTGGGGATGTCGGACCACAAACACTGCCGGTGAATATTTAAATAGAATACAAAACACAATGCAGCTTAAAATACTTACGCCCACAGAACCAACCCATTTCCCATATGATCCCAATAAAAACCCAGATATATTAGATATAGCAATAACAAATCTCAAAGACCCATTATATTCCACAGCTCATCATGAATTAGACTCAGACCACATTCCTGTTATTATAACAACTAAATTAATAAAATCTCCATCCCCCCCCTCCACCCACACTGAATACTTACAATATAAATTGGAATTATTTCAAAAATTCTGTTGAAAAATTAATACCAAGATTTCAAATCCTCAACTGTCCAACTGAAATTAATCAAGCAATCACTAAATTAAATAACATAATAATCAAAACAATCAATGACTTTCATTATAAAACACTAGACACCAGAAGAAATCTTAAAAAACCATTGCCTCCCAGTATTACTGAACTAATAAAAATTAAAAACAAAACCAGAAGGCTATGGAACACCCTAAAAATCCCAGAACTGAAAAAAGAATTAAATCACCTAACAAAAATCTGCAAAAAGGCAATCAGTAAACACAACCAAGAAAAATATAATCAATTTATCGAGGGACTAAATACCAAAACTAATTCTCTTTGGCAACTCACAAAGAAAATTTTAAAGAAAAGGAACAGCATTCCCCCACTTTCAACTGAAAATGGGAAAAAATACTCGCCTATGGAGAAAGCAGAGATTTTAGCAGCCCATTTTGCTAACACATTCACTCCTAATGACTCCATAAAAAATTCCAAGCATGATGAAATATTAACATTTTCAAACGCTCCTCTATACAACGTTCCTCACAAAATTAAATTCATCTCTCCCTATGAAGTTAAACAAATAATCAAAAAAATGCCTAATAAAAAATCCCCAGGTCACGACCGAATTAATACTATCATTCTCAAAAGATTACCAAACAATGCCATCGCATTTTTAAACAATATATACAACTCCATACTAAGAACAGGTTATTATCCCCAATCATGGAAACATTCAATAATACATCCAATAGCAAAACCAAATAAAAACCATTCACATGCAGAAAATTACAGACCAATCAGTCTTTTACCCACCATGTCAAAAATTTTAGAAAAATTAATTCTCACCAGACTAAACAAACATATAAATAAAACCAACTCAATTCCACCTCATCAATTCGGCTTCATCTCTCAACACTCAACGACGCACCAGCTATTGAGACTAACTGAACATATCCACTCTGCTTTCCAAAAGGGATTCCACACCACCACTGTATTTCTAGATGTGTCACAAGCATTCGACAGAATATGGCATCCAGCCCTATACTTCAAATTAGTCAAAATCGGTACGCCAAATTATTTAATTCAAATAATCAAAATTTTTTATCTAACAGAACCTTCTCAGTAACAATAGATGGTCACTGTTCTAACCCCAAACCAATTACCGCAGGGGTCCCCCAAGGTTCGCCGCTATCCCCAACTCTCTTTAACCTATACACTGCAGACATCCCTACTTCTCATCAAATAAATACCGCCCAATTTGCCGACGACACAGCTTTATTTATCTCCGGCAACTCATTACAAACTCACCAATTCCAGCTCCAACAGCACCTAAATCTTATAACAAATTGGGCAAATAATTGGAAAATTAAATTAAATCCATCAAAATCAGCAGCTAAAATCTTCTCATTAAAACCATTTGCACATCCACCCCCGCTACTTATAAATAATAATCCTATAAACTGGACCCCAATTACTAAACCAATAAAATATCTCGGATTGAATTTAGATACCAAACTCAACTGGAAACAACACATTGAAATAAAAGTACAACAGGCAAAAATCAAACTCATCCAATTAAGACCATTACTAAACTCATACAACCACCTCTCACTCACAAATGCACTAACACTATACAAATCAATCATCCGCCCAATATTATTATATGCATGCCCGATCTGGACCAATGCCGCAAAAACCAACCTCAACAAATTCCAAGTGATTCAGAATAAATACCTAAGATCAATAACAAGAGCACCATGGTTCATTAGTAACAAACAACTTCACAACGACCTAAACATAAAAGAAATAAATCACCATATAGCATTCCTATCCAACAACTTCTACACAAACTTATCATTCATAAAGGCATCAACCCACTACAGACTCGGCAAAGATCCCAATCACAAAACCAGAATCAAGAACAGATTCCCGCTTCATTCTTTCCTACAGATATTTGCAAATCTTGAATAATTCTCCTGAGGTGCTTTTTGTTTCCTCTCCCTAGATTAAGATTAAGTACAATTTTAACCTAGATTAAGGAAATTAGATTAAGCCAACAAACAATTGAAAAAGTTTTTATCTGTTAACTGATCATTGTAATTCAACAAACGATAAAATAAATTAAAAAAAAAAACAAAAACAGGCAAATGCCGAAGCAGTACCCTAATGGAACACGGTTCTCGCGCGATATTTCCTTCCTCTTCCTTGCCCTATCCTCAGCCCTTACTTACATATTCTTACACTCACTAGCAGTACGCTACCACACATGTCGGGAGACCAGTCGGGAGAATAGGGCACCGGCTGGGACGGTGTCCCGCTTGTGGTAAATAGCTAAGTGGGGAAACCTCGCTGACGTGTAGGACGGCGCCAGATCTCACCATCGAGCGGGAAATCACCGCCACCTTCCGAGGAAAAACAATTCGCTACTCCTACGGAACTAATGACCTTAGCTGTTGACGCGCCCGGAAACACAAATAATCAACAATCAATGTTCGTAGCAGAGGGTATTTTTTACTCATTTCCAGCACGGGGCATCTCGAGTGGAGCTGAGGAGGAGGAGGAGGAGCTGACGCAAAGACGCTCCACCGCGCAACTCAACGCACGAAAGGGAATGGCCAGAGATAACGGCAGAAACAATGAGTAACGGGGCTGGGAAATGGAGCAGCGGGCGGAGGGGCCGCGCTGGGGGTGGCTCCGGCGAGGGGGCGGGGATGCGAGCAATGCAGGGGGGGAGGGGGCGCTGGCCAGATCGAAACATAACAGGCCTTCGCGGATCAGGAATCACGAGCAGGGCGTGAAGGAACATTTTCTGAAAAGCACAGGTTCAGAAATTGAAAACAAACAAAGGAGTGAACAATCAGGGGTGGCAGGACGAAATCGGCGTTTTTCAAAAACATCGATGTGGTGAAAATACACGTAGTACGTGTAGTCTCTCTTTCCAATGTAATTATTCCTGTATGTACCAATTCTATTTTCTTCACAAATTTCAGTGATTTGAAATCCTTGATACACACAATGCAGAGTGGAACTTATAAATACGTCTCCTAGAAACGAATTCATTGTCCCTGACAGGCACAAATTGATACTTTTCTAGACGAGGAAATCATACTTAAGAGAAGGCGATTCTGGTCATCCTGGAGATTGCAGGTTGTCGGAGATTGTCAATTCTCACCACAGAACTTACAGCTATCAGCGATGAGAGCAGACAACCAGAATTTTCTTATTCTTAAGAAATTTTGACCGGTGAACATTTGTCAAGGAACATTCAAGTTTGAACTGGTGTAGGCATTACAAGTAACATTTGCGAAACTCGCCTAGGAAATATTGATGTTTTTGCATCTTGACGATATGTGAAAAAAGGTTGTTACGATTTATTACGACTATTCCACTCATGAATTTTAAATCAATAGGGTTTACGAATTCCGTATTTGGAAACAAATGATATACGCGCGTTTTATCTTACTCCGTGGTTTTATTGTGAATTATCACTCTGTTTTATCTCTTCATCATGCGCTCTTCGTCACAATGTAAACAAGCAATGCTCGACACCGGGACAAAGGGCGAATTTGTCAATCATGACCGGCAGATGTTGTTAGTAGGGAAATTGTTACCACACTGTATTTATTTGACATAATTTTATTATAAATATATTCATAATTTCATTTGTGGAATTGTCTTAATAAGTACCATAATTTATTGAAATATTTTTGAGGACTCACCGCTCAGCGGTTCGGAATTTTATCGTAATATTATACCTAAGATAATTTTTAAAATACGCATGTAAAATAAGTTCATATGTTAAGAGTCTTTACCATGAAGTCACAAAGCTTTATGTGGCATCTTTTGTTTTATTTCGGAAAGTACTACTGCTCCTTATCCCCGCTTAAGCTAGGTGCCTGGATTTGTGTCTACAAAGATTTAAAAATCCCTTTCTAGTAATACAGTATGGACAATGCAGTAGATCGAAATTAAAAGGCATTGAGCATCGCTTGAAAACGCACATCGTTTGCCTGCAGTCGAAACTTGAAAATATCGCCTCCATTTCTCGAATTCCTTGATATCTCGAAAATTTTCTCGTTTCATCACCTTGGTAATGCATTTGAAATTTAGCAATTCAAAGCTCATTATATCGAACTATCCGAAATTATTTTTTCAGCCGTTGCGTTGTATGCAATTCAAACTTTCGTCTGGCATCCGTCTATCCGGACAACTGCCGGAGTATTTCTAGATCGTAGAGGATGGTCCACGTCAAGTTGAGATCCATCGCCCTATCCTAGGAAAATGATCGTGCGGTCGGAAGCCCTTTGTTTGAGAAACTGTTCCAACCTCCCCCTGCAGTTATACCTGAACTGAAAATTCTGACACTAGAAAATTCGCCACCGTCGGGTCTCGAACCTACAACATCGCAGCCCACGAAACTTCAGTCGCGGAATCACTAAAACAGCTATTTCTCCTTTCATATTCGAGACACTGAGTTCCCGTCTTTATGTTTTGTCCACCAGCGACATGAGTGCCTGCGAAATCTGGATGCCTCCGGTTCATTTGACCAAGATTTTCGGTGAACGCCTTGTCTCCCGGAGGTTCTGCGCGTGAGTGTCCGAGGAATCCTTGGCTGCAGTCCCTCAATCCCGCCCGCTCGCCCGCACCTTCTTCCTGCGACCCGCTATTTCTCCTTTCAGATTCGAGACACTGAGTACCCGCCTTTATGTTTTGTCCTCCAGCGCCATGAGTGCCTGCGAAATCTGGAAGCCTCCGGATCATTCGACCAAGATTTTCGTTGAACGCCTTGTCTCCCTGGGGTTCTGCGCGCGAGTGTCCGAGGCATCCTTGGCTGCAGTCCCTCAAGCCCGCCCGCCCGCACCTTCTTGCAGGGCTGGGTGCGCATCGCGTGCGCCTGCGGCGGAGGCGGCGCGGGGCTGGCGCGGGGGCGGGTGAGGGGGCGGGGCTGGCGCGCGCGCGGGGGGGTCGCCGTCTCATTCGCCGGGAGCGCCGAGAGCGGCGGCGGCGGCGACGGCGCAGCCGGTGCGGAGGTGGAGGCGGCTGGAGGCGGAGGCAGTGCACCGCAGCGCGTGGCATTGACCGCACGCCGCTCAGCGCTCAGCAGCCGCCGGCCGCCTCCGCCGCCGCCGCCGCCGCCGCCGCCGCCGCGTGCGTCTGCCTCCTCGGCGTCTTTCCAGTAGCGACTCGCGCCGGCGACTGGTCGACCGCTCTCGCTCCCGCCTGCCGGCCCCGCAACACGTGCAGCCAGCGCCGCCGTCTTCCACAGCCACCCGCCCGCCCGCCGGATCATTGCGACGCCGCGCCGCGACGCCCACGGACCACCGACGCCCCGAAACGGTGAGTACCTTAGGCGGCGGCGACGCCGACGCTCCAGCCTCCCCGCCCCGCCCCGCCCCGCCCCGCGCCCGCCCACGCGCCGCTCGCATTGTATTCTAATTTAATGACACCCATATTTCCAAGTGGAGTTGCCTCTGCGTGACATCTGCGACCCGCTCGCGTTCTTCTGTTTCCCTTCCTCTTCCTGTCCCCGCGCTCTCCTCCTCCCCCGCAGGGCGGGCTTTTAGAAGTGACAATTGTGGATTGTTTTCGGGAAGCCGGGATGTGTTTTTGGTTCCGTCGAATCTGATTTCAGAAGCGAGCAGTTCTATTGACTACCGCGTCCGTGTGATTTCTGGTTCTTCCGTCGCGTTTGCTATCTGTGGAAACGGATGTTTGCGCGGAAATGGGTTTGGAGTCTTCTGGAGAGCTGTGCTCGGCCAGACAAAGGCTGAGCGGTTCTCGAACACCGCGGTCGGGAACCGAACCCATGGTCAACGGGTAGCGGGTGAACAGTCTTTCAAGTGTGCGCGGTGGACAGGTGTTCTCGACGATCCGAGGGCTGTTGAGACGGATGTGTGCCTTTCCAGACGCTTTCATGGAATTGACGATAAGTTCGTATTCAATACCGTTAAAATGCCAATAGTATAAGGAAAAGCTTAGACCAAACCTCTAAGAAATGCTATTTTCCCGAAAAGTGGAATTTACTGCTTTGAAATATAACATGTTAATTCTCAGTACGTCATTTTCATTTTCCACAAACGTGAGGTCATTATTGTAAATGAGACGTCTGCCTGTTTGAGACCCTCTTCGCGTCCAATTTGGAATCCTCCACTTTTACCATTCTTGCACCTAATGTCTAAGTCAAAACAATTTTCTAATAATAATAATAATAGTAATAATAATAATAATAATAATAATAATAATAATAATAATAATAATAAATGTGAATTTAGCTCAAGGACGAAGTGTCATTGTTAAACATTGTGAAGGCATGTTGTTGGAGAACATATCGTTTATGCATTATTTAACGCAGCTGGTTCTTAAATCTTGTTGAAGTTACGTTGTTCATTATATTTCACTTTAACATTAAGAATTATAATAATCCAAAAACAATTCTGGGATGAGAGAATTCATATTTTGATTCGTTATTGAAAATAAGGGGATGTCATTCTATTATAAACCATGTTATAAACGTGTACAGTTGAATAGAATATTAAGAACTTTTAGAGATGACTAAAGCTTTTCGGTGGTTGAAGGTGTAAACTGCACCTAACATTCAAAGAAACTCACAAATGAACCTTCTTCACACTTACGTCATATGCTTCTTATGCATACAGGTGTCTCTTCACGTTCGTAAAAGCTTGTTTTATGTTGATCTCTGTAGAGAAACAAATAGAAAATTTATATACAACATATGTCTTAACCTTAATAGTTTTTCCAGAATAAAAGCTTAAATGTTAAAACTTGAGATCCGTTTTGAGCAAGAAATTATAAAGATACTCGACAAAATTTCACTTAATATTAGAATATCATTTTAAATTAGTAGTCACAAATTGAGTGATATGAATAATTGGAAAATGTCTTTTTTTTTATCAAAAAAGAAGAAAAAGGATATAAATGGGCGACACAATCTGATGAATGTACTGTCCTGAAATTTACTGTTTGACGTGTTTCTACTTCCCTTTCTGTTATCTAGTGACCTGACTCACCACTCACCTTGCAAATTGAAAATGTAAGAAGGCTGCGTCATTGTCTGATACGAAGAAACCTCAATACTAAAGGCTATTGTTTATTTTAATGTTTCTCTCAGAAGTGAAGCATTGAGACAGCAGGAGAGTGAACCATTAAATATTTTTTTCTTCTTTTATTAGTGCTATTATAATATTTGTTTTCTTTACGTAGTATTTGTCTGTACTTTAATTGTTTGGAATTATAACTTACACAAAACAGTTTATTTATTCCAATGGCGAAGAAAATCTTGCTCAAACATTTGTACTATCATTTAATTGATGCATTTTTAAATTAAAGAGTTTGAAACGAATAGTAATTGAAACAGTATATTACTTTTATTAAATAACATTCATTGAAGTATTTTTAGAATGGCATATGTAATGTCTTTAAAGTTGATCGTCTGCATCCCGAAATTCAACAACAAATTACATCGCAATGTAAAAACAATCTCAGTGCAATTTCTTCTACGAGGTTAATGTGAGAACTGAGATTATCCGAATTTGGAACGCTCGGTAACCTCCTTCATTTATTACCCAGACAACAATGTTTTTTGGAAACCTGATATTTTTGACATTGACGTTGCGTACATTAACCTCTGGACTACTGAGAAATATTATATAGCTTCTTCCTGGACCAGCAATTTGCCTCGCTCAACCATCAACCTCGTCATGAATAGATACAACATAGCAAGCCAATTCTTAAAATGGCTTCTAGACTCGGTTCAACGGGTGTGAGATAGCCGGGAACATATTCCCGACTCACAGCGGCAGCGTTTCAATGACATTCGCCGAAAATAAGATATCACAATATCATTTATGGTGAAGTAGCGCGGCTTCACTGCAATATACCATTAAACACACAACGAAAGTAATTTGTAAGCAATTCATTGAATAAATAGTTTTCGAAAGTTTTCCATTCGACTGGCCATTCTCCTACCAAGTTTTTAGTTAAGCTGAAACAAATCGTAACGAGTTATGGTAAAAGTAAACGAATCATAAACTGCAATACAGTAACTGAAAAGTTTTGTACATTTTTCAAGATGTAATTGTGTGTAAACTACGATCTTAATATTACATAAAGATATCGATATTTTGAACTTTATTTGATGTGTTCTTTCATAAACTACGAGCTTTTACGAACGTAATGGAACTGTATACAACGCATGCACTCTAAATAAGAGTTTCGTTCGCAACATTTTGACATATCTATGAATCATAATTGCAATTTTTCTTTCGTTTTTTTCTTTGTCATTCTCAAATCAACGTAGAAAATTAAAGGTATTGACTAATTCATACAAAAAACATTCTCCATGTGAATTAAAAAGAGTTTTTTTTACTTTCAATAATTAAAAACTGCTTAGAGAGTATTAAAAAAGTAGCATTTTTCAAAAACTTTCTCTTATTTGTAACAATTCATGACTAGTACTCACTCACTCACTCACTCACTCATTCATTCACTTACTCACTCTCTCACTCGTTCATTTACTCACTCACTGAGATAAACGTTTTATTTCGATCCCCTTTTTCCGAGTTGTATCTAATTTGGCAACTCATTGGATGAAATATATATTTTAATGTTCTGAATTTTACATTAAAATAGTAGATATAATTTTTATTAATTTGAATTATTTATAGTAGGTTTTGTAATGTCGCTCAATTACTTCGATTTAAAAGTTTTTATTAAATGATATACGGTATTTTATTAAATGATCCATGTAACTATCTTTGTCTAAATTGTTGACATATTGTTTAAAGAACATCAACAACAACCTTTTGTTCTGATAAATCTGTCTCTCTGTTATTCCTATGATTAAGAATGATCATTTTGGTATTTGAATCAATGTTGTTTCAACTTCCTAGTCATTGTCCACGTTTATTTTTGGACTGTATTTGTTTTGGACATTGTACTGGACTAATCGTTTTTACTTAATGTTTTGCATTGGTCATTGTGACCTGAAAGCGAAATATTATGGGCACAAAAAAGTTTATACTGTAAATAAAGCAGTTGAAACATGCGTACAAGTAACTTTGGAAAGTTTTAATACGAAGGAAGACTATTTCGCTGAGAAAATGGAGTTGGAATGTTTTATAGTAATGAAGCCCAAAGTGGGTTACCAAAACATGAAATCTTTTTTCTGTCGCATTCTCTAACTACGTTTCATGCTATGTAAATCAAATTGTAATTCTCGTTGATACTCAATTGCGTTTTTTACTTTTTTTACTTCTTGATGTAAGTTTTTCTTCGTTGATATTGTGTCGGAGGGAAAATGCGCCTTTCGTAGTTTGAAGTAGATGTTTTCTAATGTCATGATCTTTAATGTCAAAGATTTCACTCTCAGTACGACCTAAATTGAAAGACTTTTAATTATATAACTGTCATAGTAATGATAAGAATGATGCCAGTATGTGTCTTTGCGAACGTCATGTCCATTCCTCGATTATTTTTATTTGATTGATCCTATATATTCGTAAGATTTCGCGGGTTAATACAACGTTTCTTAATTTTTGTGTCCCTTTTTGAGAGATCTTTATAAATGCATGAAGATACTATTTTCTAAGAGTCAGCCGCATTTCTTAACATCATCCGTTTTGATATTTCCATTCCAATAAACAAGGTCTTTCCTTTCAGTATTTGAAATGCCAAGTTTCTAAATGCGTACATCTGACATAGGTTAAAAGCAAAGTTTTTAATTTCCGATTCATTTTTTTCGAACTTGTGTCACTTGCCGCATAGAGATGGCTAAAAGCCACAATACATGCATCGTAGTAAAATCCAATTATTCCGATAGTAATTATTTAAAAATGTCATATCTTAAATAAATGAAGAGAAAATGTATTGAAATCGACACCACGGTATGAAGTGTATCAAGTATGAAGGAAAGTATAATAAAATATGAATGAAAAATCAATCTAAGCTTTAAGGACAATGCATAATGTTCTTTCTTTTCGCGAAAGTATGCAATATTCAAATCGTCTTGAAAGCGACATTATTATATATATATATATATATATATATATATATATATATATATATATATATATTACTGAAGCAGATGTGTAGTCGAAGGGAAAGTATACGGGGATGCATTATTAAGCTGAAAAAAACAAGACATGCTTCGCAAACGCATTGGGCAGTTTATCTAAACGGAAGTAGAGGTTTCACCTACGTAAGTAATGCATCATACAAATAAACGCTTTTGATATGTAAGCGCGATTTGTGACTCGTTTACCCTTCGACCTCTGTTGCTGCCAGTTGTGGATAAATAAAATTTTGTTGTATCCCGTAGTTCGCGAATGTATGCTCGGTGAACGATAAGCTTGATATTTATTATTGAACGCCATATCTGTTCTCAATGAAATTCTCCATATTTCTGAAACTGAGGACGTTAAAAGGCGCGCAATACATTATTAATATTCTGCTTGGACATTATGCTACACATTCAAAAAAATATGATCACTATAATCCATATTTAGAATTCAGTCTATGAAAATGAATGTGATTTCTCATATATGGGTATTTAAAATTATCTGGCCCAATCTGACCTCGATTAGGTTACTTCCGGGATCCAACAATAGGTTGTGAATGATCGTCCCCCTCCAGAGCTTATGTCATCCCCTATTCGTCGTATCAACGCACAAAGGGTACAAGTCCATTTCCTGTAAGGCTCTGAGTAACCCTCTGATCTTCTTTGACGAAATGGAAAGTGTGACAGTGAACTAATCAGCATCAAGGGAAGGTAACTGAATAGCTCCGTCAACAAAAGGAAGCATGCGGAAGTTGAGAACAGTGGTTTCAACAACGTCTGTGATCAGAGGACTTCCGTAAACTTGCTTTAGGGAAACAATGGTAATTTAAAGAACACAGGCTTGATACACAAACCATGCTTTTAAGGAAAGAGAATCCAAGCACTCAAAAAATGTCCTTCTCCAGGAGAGAAACACCTACAAATTTATGGTACAGGAAAATAAATCGATACCTGAATTCTGAAAGCGGGTTTTCCGTAAACACTAATACAATGTTATGTATTAATTTTAAATAATCTGAATATATTTTGGGTTACTTACTGAATGTAGGTTGTACGAGTAAAATTAAACTAATATATATTTATACTAGATAACAATAAAATCTTTTAATTAATACTCCGTACAGAGAATGCTTTCAAGTGTAGTAATGTAATATGAAAAATGTGGAATGAAATACCCTCTTTAAGCAATTGGTCTGCTCTTGTTTTATTCGATGATAACTTGAGTGTACTGTGACGTTGCTTCCTATTTTTAAACTTTTAATATATTTAATTAATTTCTAAATTTGTGAAATATCTATTTGCTCCCACTTATTTGCCTACTTAATTTCATTGCCCGACTAATATTGCATTTATCAATGTTATAATTTATTTTATTTTGCTCTGCTATGCTCATAAATTTTCTCAGTACTCAACCGTTATCACGACTCAACATTTATTCTTGCTCATGGGTCTTGACATGCAATCTATTACCTTTTTTTCTTGTCGTATGTGGAGGTGCAATTCTGTACAGAATTGCGATTTCAGGAAGTTCTGCTGGTTGAAATGCCGTATTGAATTGATTGCAACTAACTACAAATTATCAGACTTTTTTCAATATTATCAATTTAACATTTAGTATAATACTGTTACAAATAATATTGAGATTATTAGTGACATGATTGAATTTTCCAATATACAAACTTATATTTCCGAACGGTTCTGGTTTAAAGTTCATGGGCTTACTGTGGTCTTCGCGCTCAATGATAATTTGTCAGACGTCTTCCAAATCTGCGGGCTTGAGATCGTCCGCAGGATGTCCTCGTTGATGTCCCTATTACCACGATCTTGCCTAACGTCAGAATACTTTTACAAATGCTCCCGGAGTATTCTAAACTATTTGTTACTTTCATAGAATTCAACAATTGCGACTAAGTTAATTCGCGATAGCAACTTGCCTTGGCAGTGCTTAGGATGAAACACCTACGCGTGACTGTCTTCAACCCAACTTGCTAAAAATACTCTCCATATACGTATCTATTCTAATACAAATCCCCTTCAAACACGGAGTCTATTTTAACTTAAATTAAAATTATAACTCAAATTAAAATTATACCTTTGACTTCTTACTTCATGCAATACAAAACTGTCAAAATTAATTGTAAGTCACCCGCTTCCCTATCATTGAGCTATTACCCCCGTCTCAACCGAAGTATATTCGTACCGTTATATTTGCTGCATACATTCTATTCAGCGGCTAGCAAAAGAGTGATTATTTCCATATTCTCACAGAACCATGGCTTCCAATGCCACCTTCACTCTTCCTGCATGAAATGTCCTCGGGGCCGTGAACCCAAATTGAATAGCATTTTGTCATCAAGCATGGAATATTATAACTTGTTTATGAGTCGTCCCAACAACGTGTATTCCTTGGCTCTAAGAGTCCTGGATGTATACATTTACATCGCATCTATAATGCTTGATGCCGTTTTTCTTATTTAAAATACAACCGGGATTACGACAGCAATGTTTTGTACAAGTACGGTACAAAATACAAAAGTACTGATCTAGCAGAGACAATCTTCTGATTAGAGAATGGAAAAATGTGGACGAAGCCGGATTAATAAGAAGGTATCACGTCTTTCACTGATGAGGGAAGGAGGATATAAAAGTCAAAGGCGGCAAGCCATACGCAAGGAGAATACTGTATAATATGTTTAATGCGATATCTTCAAACTACTGCGCATACATCAGTCTTCTGCATATTGTCATTACTGCTGGAAACTAGAACTGTCGTCAGTTCATGAGTTTATTGGCATCGCTCACTTCTCAGGTCGAAGAGAGAAGGGGTAGTGATAGGAATGCCTGAGGTTGATGAATCGAAAGAAAAAAATTAAATAAAATGATTAAGGATGTTCAAGCGCGTTAAGAAGTGGTACTCGGATATGTGAGAAAACAGTCAATATACATTGCATTTTAGTTTGCAAGGCCTACTTGCAACTTTATTAATTATAATATAATTTCGCACTTTATTGAAAAGAAGATATTGTGATGTTCGTCTGAATTAAACTCTGGGTCGAAAACCGCTCTCCTCTAGTATACTCTATAAAATTGAATAAATTGATCAAAATCGAATAAATTGAGCATATAATTATTAATACTTAATAATAAGTAGAGTATATAATTATTATATTCATGTGGCAGATAAATCGTGGTTTGGTTATACGTTTGTTGTGAAGATGAAGTACCGAGTCGATCCAGTGGATTCTTTCATGACCTTCATGATTTCGATAGATGGGGTTGTATTCACAATAGAGTCGACTTGAAAGAAGAAATCCTAGAGGAATAATAGGTTCGGCAGCGCCGCGGCACGTCGGTGGTAGCACTCCAGGTTCAGCCGTGGCGTCAGGGAGGAAGTGCAGTAAGAGCGTCGGGGGCGTCGGGGGCGTCTGAACGTCGGGCGGGCGGAGGGTGCGGAGGCGGGCGTGCGGCAGGGGCGGAGCGGGTCCGTCGGTCCCGGTTCGATGCCCTGCCGGGCGAGCGCCCGCCGCGCGCGGCCGACGGCGCCGAGGCGCTCCGGCCCGTGGGAAGCGCGCCCGCCTGCCCGCCGAGCCGAGCAGCATCGCGCCGCCCGCGACTTTCCCTTGTTTCCGGACCTTGAACTCGACCCGCGCCAACGCCGCCGCCGCCGCCGCCTCCGCCGCCGCCGCCGCCGCCGCCGCCGCTGCCTCCACCACCCCGTCTATAATGCCGCTTGGGCTGCGACCATCTGTGCCGCCATTCCGTACAATGCCGTCCTAAGGCTTACAAGAGACGTGGGCCCCTACGAAATTAAACTCATTTTATTTATACTCTAGAGAAATAGCACACATAATTTGTTATTGTGCATGTGGCAAGTTCTCTAAATATAATGCTTGGAAAGTTGATCGCGTTTAGTGAAAAAACGAGTATAATATTTTTCTTTATGGGTTCAGTTATATCTGAGATAGAAATAATATATATATTTATGAGACTAATTATTGTTATTGTTAATACTGAATGGCGCAGTAATTTCCTTTTTATAAGTGCATACATTTTTATCTTTAATAATTTCCATGTTAATATTTTTGCAATGTTTTATCACAGACATTATAATTACTGGTTTTCATTTACGAAAGTAATTTACAAAAATAACAATTTTGTAAATTTCATAAACTGTTTACGAATTAAACACTACACAACTTTCTAGTAGAATGGATGTGGTATTGAAGTAGAAAATCCTCGGCAGAAATATTTTTTTTCATAAATGAAACTTTTTCTCCATGGAGACTATACTCGTGTCGTGTTCTAAATACATATCTTGTCAGCTGCAGCAGCGAAGGAAGTGTAACCGAAGTGTGAGAACTCGAGACCGGCGCAAGCCATGGGAGTTTTGTCGTGGTGTTGCGACGTAGTTGCTTTTCGTTGCTCTACACATCTCCGTGCAACCCACTGAACTTCACCCTACATATCCCTTCATCTTTAATCTTCATCGTCAGGTGAAACCCTACTCCTTGGTTCGTACCAAACAGACAACTCCATAAAGAACTAAACCTACCACCTATCTCCCACCATATAGCACTCCTCTCTAATAACCTCTATTTAAATATAATCTCAATAGCCCAAGCCGCCCACTATAATCTAGCATCGACTATTTGCCAACCCATAGATTCCCATTCCTGAATATTTGTTCACACAATAGCTAAAATAGTAGATGCTCTATGAGTTCCCTACATCAATGTGTAGTTAGTATAGTTAAATATTAAGCTAGGCTAAGAATAGTTACGTCAACAAAATACATATGAAGTTAAATAATAATGAATTATGTAAACATTAACAATAAGTAAATAAATAAAAAATAATCAGATGCAACCCAGGGAGTACTGAGCCAATAATTTTAAATTGAGCTATTGAAGCTATGAATATGTTTTAGCAGTATTAATAAGTAGTATTAATAAGTATATTTCATCCAAGAAAATTTATTATTACTGTAACAGGGCAAATAATCACATAGTTTCATTCGCTGCGAAGATCACTGAATCTTTAAAAGAAAGGTATAGAAAAATCACTATTGTAATCGCTCGCCGAGGAAAAGGGGAAGAAATAAACGCGTAAGCATCCTCTCTCTTCCAATCTCACAAATGAGTAAATCAGATGAAATTTGCGAAGAAAAAATCCGCCGTAAATTACTTTAGGCGGCTAAGACGGCTGTGAACGCGTGTACGTTGAACCCGGCCCGCAAGCCGCGAACGCTCCTGCGCGCGCGATACCGTATCCAGGTTAATACGAGGCTAATGTATTCGGAGGCGTGCGTGTGTCCACGGCGTTTTTGTACCCCAAACCCTCGATCTCGCAGATTTACACCGAGGTCCGTCGTCTTGGGCGCTATTTCGCGCAACCCCGTTCCCAAAATATGCCCACGTGTTGGTTTGTTCTGTGTGAAAGGAGGCTAATCGGTCGTGTTATGAACTTTTCTTCCCTCTCCCCAAATGAATCATTGATCAAACGTCGTTAGATTAGAATCGTGTTCGCAATGCTGTTATTACGTGATATTTTCAGGCCGATAAGATTGGCGGCGCAGCAGAAATTCGGGCGTTGACAATGCTGTAATAAAAAAAAACCGGCCAAATATCCTTCTTCGAATAGCTAAGTTTGGGTTAATTTTCTTTAATTTTTCAGCAAAGCGACATTTATTAAAAAATTACTGATCGATACGTTGCATTTCAAGCCTTTGTACTCCTTTTCTGAGTGGCAAACTCTTGTGCACTAGCATAAAGACCTGTAACAAAGGCCGTTAGCGTTGATGGCGTCTATTTAAATTAGACTGTAAAGAATTGGGAAAGCATGTTACAATTTCCTCTTTCCGAGCTATAGTGTGTGGCGTTGGAAGTAATACATTGCCTAATCAGGTTGTTTCCGATGTGATGTAACGCCCTGCCTTAGTATGGATGTCGTTAAATGACTTGCATTGCCATCATTCGGGAACCGTTCCTGATTTTAAAAGCTCTTTGGATAACATATATTTCAGATGTACTTGATCATTATTCATTTATACTTTTATTATTATTATTATTATTATTATTATTATTATTATTATTAAACTGCAGCTTCTGTAAAATCGACTGGAGGAAGACTGTTTCGTAAGACAGTCCAGTCGTGCTTAGGTCTTTCCTTTCTCCACTTACAGCAGCCTCTGAAACTCGATATTCTATTAGGAACCATTTGTGTAGCTGATAGCTTCCAATTGCCTGCAGGAGAAACGTTGCCAGAGGAGGTAATCCGGCCTGGGCTGCACGCGAGCCGTCAGCAGGGCATTCCGGGCGCGTGGCCGCTTCCTTGTATCTCATTTCCCTGTGTTTTGAGGAGACTGCGTACAGCAGTTACTTCTTCTTCGAGTACACTTGGAATATCACTTCCACGAGAGAAGTGAAAGCATTTTAATGGTATATTTTATTCACAGATTAACCGCTTATTCATTACACCTTTGAACATTTCCATATCTAGCATCAATAATATTCCAACGTTTGGAATTTTAAGTTATCATCATGAAAGGCTTTTTTAAAGTTAATAGCTCATTTCAATGGTTAATTGATTTATGGGGTTCTTGATTTCTTATAAACACGAAAAGTATTGTGTGTGTGTGTGTGACCTCCCCTATTTTCATCTGAAAATTGCCTAAAGTCATTAATTACGTTCATAAATGTTTAGAAGTGCAGAGGCAGTGACAGCTTAAGATCGTCATTTCTGATGTGCCGTGGAAATTGTGTATTCCTATGACATAAAATCAATGCAATAGAGCGGTTCTAAAACTGAAATTATTTAATGTTTATGCAATATAAAAAATTACACAACATTTTATCAAAATGCACGTCAATATTCACAAATATATGAATATTTTGCGGAAATAGTAGTTTATGTGTCAAGGCGGAAATAATTTATATTTTTAACGAGATGTTTACCAACCGAGGGAGGAAGCACCGAAACCCAGGTGGTAATGGCAGTCTCAAAACATTTGTTTTTAGGTTGAGGAGATTTTTTTCTGCACTTGTTTTTGAACGCTAGTAAGTTTCGTCGTAATAGTGAGTGGAACAGGACTGGACCCAAAGTGACAACCTCTCTGAAGATATATTCTCCAAAGAGAAAGTGTAGGAAATAATAAACAACAAGAGAAACTGCACAAAATTCCTCACAGTCAGGATATTTTGAGAAAATCTTTCCCGGCAGAGTTCCAGTTGACAAAATGTGCTTCAGTCATCGGAAAATCCACATTTAAAAACAGCAGTAGGCCAGTCCCCAGGCGCCGGCGAGGAGTTGGTCCCAAAGAGAGAAGCGCATTCTTGAGACGTGTAGGTAGCCCTTCCTCATCCTGACCCAAATTGGCGAACGGATCTCCCATTAATCCGCTCGGCGGCGGCGGCGGTGGAGGTAACGGCGGAGGCGGCGGCGGAGGAGGCGGCAGTGGCGGAGGCGGCAGTGGCGGAGGCGGCAGTGGCGGAGGCGGCAGTGGCGGAGGCGGCAGTGGCGGCGGCGGCGGCGGAGGCGGCGGCGGCGGAGGTGAAGGAGGCGGCAGCGGCGGAGGCGGAGGCGGCAGCGGCGGAGGAGGAGGCGGCAGTGGCGGCAGTGGCGGAGGCGGCGGAGGAGGTGAAGGAGGAGGCGGAGGCGGCGGAGGCGGCATGCTGGGCGGCGAGTCGCTCGCGGGCCATCCGCGTGCTGCCCCACTCTGCGAAGGAGGCCGCGGGCGCGGAAGGCACCTCCTGCGTCCGCACCTGCGCCCGCTCACCGTCACCCAGC
This sequence comes from Gryllus longicercus, assembly GCA_038098605.1. Taxonomy (NCBI): domain Eukaryota; kingdom Metazoa; phylum Arthropoda; class Insecta; order Orthoptera; family Gryllidae; genus Gryllus; species Gryllus longicercus. The sequence goes on from JAZDUA010000177.1 coordinate 801,540, forward strand.
CACCGCACAGCTTGCTGTTTTTTTCTTTATCGCCTTACTTCGTGAGAAGAGAAAGTATTATAATCGGGCGCCGGAAAACAGAGATTTTTCGACGGAAAACTCAAATTGTCGGGTCCTGGTAACGAAGAAGTGGATAAATCGTGTCCATTTATACTGTAAATTGCTTCTTCGAACACGTGTAGTCAGATTTGTGAGTCCTCGATACCGAAAAATCGATTGACGGCAAAACGTCTGTGTGTGGTCAACGTTAGCGCCTAAATCGTACAGCCGATTTTCTCCAAAATTAATGTTCCTCGATTGATTTAAAGAAATTCGATAATCTGCGAGTGTGAAACGGATATTTTGATTTTCGAGGGTACTTTACATGAAGCCTCAATTACATTACCAAAAATGTCCCGAAAATTGCTCCATTTTTTTGTTAAAGTTTGTAATCGTATAACCTAGAAAACATGACATATACTCATTTCATCTAGTAATTGCAGCATAATATGTAGCTCAACTAATTTTCGAATAGTTACATCATGGGGTACACAACAGAGTGGTTCACGTGATAACTGACGGATAGTTTCCGTGGGAAGTCTTGGAATTTTCGAACATAATTTTAGACAATAGTACTAAAAGAGCCAGTTATGACGACGGTTAAGTGTGGGAATGAGGTTTTGACAAACAACGTGCTTCCTAGGTAATTGTTTTATTGGTTACCTTGTCTTCGCAGTTCTATTACCATCTAGATATTTACAGAAAGGGCCCGGATGTGGTCAGCAGATTGTTGACATTACTTACTGTAAGAGGAACGTTTTGAAAACAAAGGAGATGCATTTTCGGAGAATTAGAAACTCACAAAAATTCAAATAAAAACAGAACAGTGGATTAAAAGGTTTACGTGCGATTATATTTTCTCCAAAAGGCCTATTAAAGTAAATTTCAGAAAATAACGCAAAAGCGACATATGCTTATGAGGTAAAGACAGAGGAAAATTGTGTCTCGATGAATCTTCATATTGTTCTCCTCTTGTAAATACGGTATTGATTCAATGAAAATTGAAGACATCTAAAAAAGAGACGTTTGTATGTCTATTATTGGATTTTTTTTTTTTCTTCTTTCACAAATGCATTTCACAATTCAGTATCCACTAATATTTTTGAAATACATGCTGCACTGTTTTATGAGTTTTATCCAACAAGAAATTCGCGTTAAGGAAATAGCAAATATTTGTTGTAAAACTCATAACAAACATGCTTCTACAACACATGCTTCAGAAGCACATCGCACGTACTACTACAATACACTAGTGGAAGTATATCCGAATAAATGATATATTCTTTTCTAAGCATTATTTATTTTCTGTGCGATATTAACTACCTTTGAACGCAATATCTTCGAGAGATATTCTTTATTTTTGTTGCTTTTAATCGTCGATTTCGTACCTTCCACATGTATATCATTTTTGTCTTTCTGTGTATTCATAAACCAGTCATGCACGTGATCTAGGGTCTATGTCTACTTTTCTTTCTGTGTCTACTTTACTTTTCTTGAATTGTTTCGCGCAAATATTTTCTTAATTATTTTGTTATTTGTCATGCTGTATACGAGAAGGGTCAAGCTTTTTGTATTCTATGGTATTATTCATTTCTATTACCTAAATAGCGATGTAGATTCAGTCATTTTTTATTTATTTTAATATATTATTGTGAATTAAACAGATAGTATTATTAGGAGGATTTAACATTTTTTCTAAGAATCCCGCTAATTCAGCACTGAGAATGTGCATGCGTCATGGTTCTGAATAAGGAAAGATTATAGAGATGGTAGGGAAGTAATTATTAAATTAAAATACATATTTTTGTACTCTGTTTTACATACCTTCGGGTTACCGTTATATATCTTTTGAGCCATTTTACTTCACTATTAAACTGTTTACATACCGAACGACTCTCCGTGTCTATTCGACGTTGAGTAAAGTCCTGCGAGCTTAGGTGTAACTATTTCAGTTTTATATTTTTTAACTTAACCCACTGTGTGCCCTACGATCTCTTTGTATCACGGAACGACTGCCACAGTGTCAAATAGAATCAATTACAATTATGACCAATTATAATCGATTATTCGCATGCCTTCATCGACTTCATGAATTTCAGACAGCAACTCTCAATCAATCCCTACTTGCGCGCTCAGCCCATTCGCCGCGCGCCGTTGCCTGCGATTGCAGCTCGTCGGCTTGCAGGATATTACGCCTGAGCTCCCGCAGTTTATTTACCTTCAAACCTTGCGCATCTTGGGCCGCGCTGCGCTTCCTGTGTGTGTCACAGCCCGGCGCGATGCCGTCACGCGGTTACGTCACGTGCTCATCAGCAGTTCCGCGCGCGGGGCTCTCGCAGCCCCCGCGGCGCCAACGCCCGCCCCCGTGCGCCACGACGCGACGCGTTGACGAGATGTTGAGGCTGCGAAGTATTGCTTAGACGATTGGGAGAGCATTAGCAGAAACTGCGACATGTTTTATGCATCCCCTTCGGCGTTCTCATCAGACGAGAGAGATCTGGAAAAAAGTGACACATAATTGACAAAGATTATTACTTTACCGTAAGAATCAATGAGTATTGAAGAGATTGTCGTGGTTACCTCTGGACGAAAAAAACCGTTCTCCTTACGAATTTCACGTGATTCATGCTTTTTGCTTATTCGCTCTGCGCCTCAGAGTGCTGGTTCAAAGAAATGATATGATAATTGCTTGCTGCCATCGAACCACCAACGCGCAAAGCGCGCAATACGCGTATTGCTTAGCTTCTCTGCACGATCGCTACGAAAATGATCGCGGCTCCTCTGATTTTCAAACAATGCGAGCTCGTCGCGTCTGATGTGGAAACAATTGGATTCCGGGAAATCTGACAAAAGGTGAATCTTTAGTCGCGGCCGCCCAGGAGGTGGTGCAATCTAAGGGTGATTTTTCGAAGCAGTTGAAAGTCGATTTCAAAGAGCTTTGTTCAAAAATGAATTTTTTTTCAATTGTGAAAGAATTCGCGTGGATTTTGTCAGAATCTCGAAGGCGGGAAGTTTCAAATGTATGATCTTTACTTCTTTAATGCCTTCAAAGAGTAGCGGAGCTGAGATGTTCGAAGCGTGGCGCAAAATTTGAATTAATTTGGCCACCCATGTTCCAACACGAGACAACGCCAAATAAAGCGAGTTTTGGGAACTCTCGCGCGACGTCCGACAAACATCGGCGGCAGAGGGCCTGGCGACCCGCGGTGAAGTAGACTGTTTTACGGGCGCGTCAACAACTTTAGTAATAGGATCCGTAAGTGTGGTGCTTGATATATCACGGGAGGTGGCGTTGTTCCTTCCCCGTTAGAACGAGAGAACCGGCGCCGACGTGCTCGTCGGCTTGCGAGGGCTTTCCCTCTCCAGACACCTTCGCCAGCAGGGCAGCGCCCCAACCGGGACAAGTTCTAAGCTTCAGACATTTCACGTGTGGTTCTGAATGTACCGTGTGTGCGCGCGCGCGCGAGTGTGTGTGTGTGTGTGTGTGTGTGTGTGTGTGTGTGTGTGTGTGAACGTAACGTACTTAAGTGTTTGTCATTAACTGGAGAGGAGAGAACTATATCGTGCGCAGTCCATGGTCCGTTTGTTAGGGTTCTGATCCGGCATTCGCCTGGTATGAATCGCACAAATCACAGAAAACTACCGATCAGAGCAACCGATTGCCATAATTCTTTTCCAATAAGTGGTTTTGACTCGTCTATGTCGCTGCTAATGACTCTCTATTGTCAAAAATACGCCATCGTCGGGATTCGAACTCTGGCCCCCCCCAGCCCACTCCAGGTGCAACGGTTGTTGCCACATACCTATGTCACCCACTGTTGCGTGTTGTAGTGGTTGCACTACTTATCTTCGATCTCTGAGTATTTGGGGTTCAAATCATGGTCGACTTGTGTGGGTGGAGAAAGCGTGTTTGCAGCTAGTGTTATCGGGGTTCTACCGTTTCTCCGGTCTCTTATTCCACCATCTTTCAAGAATCATTCATATCAGATCAACTTGATTACCCTTACATTCATCTCATGTATTACCAAAAGGTTTTAGGTCGTGAGAATCTTAAAGACGCTGTGAATCTCATTTTTCTATTCGAAATGAACACCTGAAAGTGTAGATCATGTCCCCGAAGGCACTCGAGGAATCAAGGGAAAATAAGTGTGTGTGTGTGTGTGTGTTTGAAATAATTGAAGTATTAGTAATGATTTTGTAGTATGATTTGCAGATGGTTGCAGTTATGCGCCATAATACCGACGTACTGAAAGATAACTTCAAATAAGCTAATATAGCACGAAAGCGTGGCCTCACCGAAACGAGGTTTGCAGACTTCTTGCTGTGCAAACTACTTCTATCGTGTGGCACAGCACGTCTCGGGTAGTTGGAGAAGCTTGATAGATGCAACTGCACGAAAAGAGAAAGACTGAGACCACAAATTGCAGACACAACCGAAAACATCGCAGGCGAAAATAAAAGAGAGGGAAAATTTAAACGAAACTACACTCAAATGATAAAATTACTGTCGGCGAAATAATTATTCTCGAGACTTTCATTAATCGCAAGTGCCTCCTTAAAAGATTTCTGTATGATAGAGGATCCAAGAAAATATATTCACGAAATAATAGCTGATAAATGTAATTCTAGTGCGGGTAAATATGATTGGTTCCTAAATGTTTATTGACCGTCCCCGACGGAACTATTCTTAAACATTTGCCGCCCGGGGTGATCGTCCCCTTATTCCTCCTCGTGTATTTTCTCTTCAGAACAGCGCCAAATGAAGTGCGTTTGGCGAAAGCCACGTGTCATCCGTCAGGTGCTTTGAGGTTGACTTGCTCTTAACTTCGAAATTTCCGTTAATGGGAAGAAAATGTAGTCAAGAGCTTGAGGCTGGACTATTTTTTGGATTGTCCAGATATCAATGACATAATCAAGATGAGGGAAAATAATAAGGAGAAGAACTTTGAATAGTGTACTGATTAGTGGGGATAGAGATAAGCGGGAACAATGCACCTCAGTACCGTTGTTGAACTACATACCAAGAGGTAAAACCCAAGAAATGGTTGGAAATTTACTTGGGGTGGGATGCGATAAAACAAACTTTGGCATGTAAGGGTGAAAAGATTAGTTAGTTGCTTTCTGTTTTCTTTTTCTGTTGTATTCAGGTGATGCCACGGTTGCTTTTTAGCCGTGACGATTCCAATGCACAGCACCAAATAAAGTATGGTTTGTCCAAACGCCAAATTGTGCGTCAGAAAATCCGTCCGCCATGACATGTATATATGACGCCTTGTCTCACGGGATGAAGCTAGCTTTGCTCACTTCTCTTGGCGCCATTGTCAGCCGTGATAATTACAGTACGAATTCAGTGAAGGTCTTTGTTGAGTTCAATTTGGGATAAATCTCGTAATAAGGAGAGAAGAAAGCATGAAATGAAAATAGGTCCCTAAGGATTTATTGTCGCTCTGTGTTTTGCTGCCATCTTTTACCGCTTTGAGTGATGCCGACCTCGCTCCGCCTTCTGGGCAGAGCCATGTAAAACACATTTCGTGAAAGCACCACGCGAAGTCCATCAGCTGTCGGCTGCTGTGAACTCGACTTGTCTCATGGAATGAAGGGTCGTACCTAGAGGAGGCGCTGTTCTAATCACGCTTGGAAAAATGCTCTTTCAACAGGGATGATAAATAATTATTAGAGCCGTGGAAGAATTGGTTGAATAATGTTCTGGAAATGGCGGATAAAATTGGAAGAAGTATCGAATTACCTAGTAGAGGGGACAGCTTCAAGTGAATGTTGTCTCTTGATATTATATAGTAATGTTTGGTCTTAAAATACCGTCTCGAGGTTGCCGCCCTTGCTTCTCCCCCCCGTCAGCAACGCCTCAAGGCAATACCATTGGTTGATTAATTAGTGATTCCTGGCGCGTCAACTGCTACGGTCATTAGTCAGGTAAGTATAGTTTATGTTTTGTCATGGGAGATGGCGTTGAACTTCCCCTCCACTTGGTGCATACCTACACGTTCGCTCGTTGGGTTTTCCTCAACGAGGTATCTCTCAACGGGTATCAGCCCACCTTTAAGCTCTGGACAAGCTGGAACTCCTGGCTGGTCTCCCAAAACGTGTGATAGTGTAATGAATGTTAGTGCAATTGCGTTTAAGGAGGGGTGAGGATAGGGCAAGGAAGAGAAAGGCAAGATCGCGTACGGTCAGTGACCCGTTTGTTAGAATACTGCTCCTGCTTTCGCCTAGTTTTGATCGGAGAAACCACGGAGATCTAGCGATCAGAGCAGTCGATCGATAGAATTCTCCTCCAGACAGCGACTGAATTCAACCTAGCTAACAAGCTAGAGTCGAAAATCCTGCCACCATGGGGGCTCGAATCCTCCCGGTCGGAGGCACTGCAGTGACATCAGTTGATGTCCAGAGTCACCTAAGCCGGTGGGCAGTACAAACTAAAGTCCCATTCACAATGCAAACATAAACATAAACATGGCGTTAACATAAAAGTTGGGACTACGTCCATAAGCAGACTCATTCACAATGCATTCGCACAAGCATAATACGTAAGACGTAACTTAAAAGCTTGAAAGTTTCAAGCTTCTGTGCTTCTGCTTAAGTAATACTTAAGAAATGAACCTTTCACAGAACGGTAACTCAAAATCGAGAATCGAAATAGGAGCAAAGTAGATAAGCGAACTAACGTCAATGGGCCATGGATACAGTCGATACCTCGAAATCGATTCTCACATCCAACCAATAGTAAACCACAATGTCTCACATCTAATAGAAACTCATATTTTGCTTAAGTTTATGTTAGACATTGTGAATACGAGTACTTCATTCTATCACTTATGTTAATGTTTAGGTCTGTGCGCTATTCTTATGTTTACGTTCGCACTGTGAATGGGCCTTTAAGCGTGGTTTGTGCTCTCCTCGCGCCACGCCCGTCATCTCCCGTAGTGCTGATTTGCCGCGCGGATAAGAGCGCGGTCGGGTCCTGGAAGAGGCGTCCGTCTGCGAGTGCTCGAGGGAGAGGCCTTAATGGCAACTGCAGCGGGTCTCGCTGAGTGCAGTCGGGTTATCCGGAGATGTGCTTGGCAAGCGATTAAAAGAGGCGCACTTGCTTCTGAGACGTAGAGGGCTCAGCTAAGCAAACGTGTGGGACAGGGTGGTGAAAGTACACGTGCAAGTAGATTGTAGGATGCTCCCTACATTCATGTTTTTTCAGATCCGGGTTCTTTGCTTTTAGATATGGGTGACCCTGTTGTAAACGTTTAGTGGGGGTTTTCAACATTTTAACACATATGCTAACAATGTTTTTGTTTCATCAATGTTTTATATGATTAATCTTTTTGCATTCCCCTGCAGTGTGATTCAATGCAATGGAAATATAGACTTATTTATTTTTTTATTTTACTACATAGAAGATATTTGAAGTACATATGACGCTACCTACACAATCGGTATTAGTTCTGTGAAATATACAATGATAGTTTATGTCGTTAACCCAGAATAGTTTACATTTGGAGGCGATAATGCACAAAATTCATATTGTTAGGAATGAAGATAATAGAATTAGAATCTCAAACTAGCACTTGGCATTAAAAGTAGATTACTTACTTTCAGATGACGACAGAGGGCATTTTAGCGATCTCAACTACGTTGACGCGTTTTTCTCCGCACAGTTCCAAGTTTACTCCATTTACGTACCTCAGAAAATACCAACACTATTTTTATAGCTATTATTAATATTTTCTAGAGTGAAGTGATGAGTAGCTACTTGAAGAAATGGAAATGATATAAGGGGTTGACTTTAAATTACGAAATGCTAAAGAGGGGGAGGGAGTTTGAAGCAACGTTACTCTGGGTTACATATGGATATGGGGTATTAGTTTAGTGTTACGTAACATTAATATTTTTATTGATTTGTTTTAAAACATGAATAAATTAATGTTATTAATACGTAAATTGTTCCAATAATTGCCCATGGTGTTTCATTATTTTTTTATTGAACCTGTATGATTACGAAAAAAATATTCAAAACTGCTATGTAGTATATTCTAGAATCTACTTAAATTGGCGCAGTAGATTCTCGTCCATGCATCATCCATGACAGCTTGTGCGCGGCTTGAAATCAGAAATTTTCTCGCCTATGCGTCCATCCTTCACTCAAAACTTGGCCCCAATCTTGTTAATGCTTTTTCCAGAAACATTATAGGAGATACAATTCTGGGGAAGAAAGGGAGAGGCGGACCGCTCCAAAAGTTCACTATTGTAGCTGTCACAATGGGTTTCAGAAATTGGGATAAAACGAAGTACTGTTTTGCATCATCTCATTTGTGGTTTCCGTTTTTTTCTATAAAAAATTGTAGAGTCATAGGCATGGCCGGCCTGAAAATTTTGAAAGGGGCCCCGTACTCCTACGTAATAAAACATTTTATTTATGTAAATACGAACAAATCTTGATCCCCTCCCTTTCAGCTTACAATTTGAGGAATTGATAGAGGATATTTGGGAATAATCGTATTCTCCCTGTATTACATTTTATTTATTTCCTACTCAAATATACCGTATGTCAATACGACTTTTAATGGACAAGGGGTCTCGGAGGGCCCCGATAATGCAGTTTGGTCACTTCTCTCATTTAATGCTGCGCACGCCTATGTTCAGGATAGACATTATTTTAATAAAATAAATTAAAGGATATTGTGTCGGGCTGTTACTAAATATATTTTTTATGTATGAAAACTGCGCCAATTCTTGGTGAATTTTTGCTACTGCATCGTGTCTGTTCCAGCAATGGGAATGTGTGCGCTCGTGTGAAAGCTGATGTGTTTTATTGAGCCAATTGGTCTACACCCGATTGTTACCGATAGTGTCCATCTTAAGTTTAAGTATGTCAATCTTCAAGTATACTATACAGATGCTTCAGATAAATTATACACACCTTGAACTCTCATAGAAAACGCACTTTCTCACATACACGTTTTGAATTTCTGGAAACAATTAAAGTAATGTTTCTTCAGCATGTGGCATAATCTTGTAACAGGCCGAAATCCAGGGGACGAATAGAGTTTCATGCTTGCTCTCCAGGCCTTATGCCACTAGATGTTTTTAATGGAACACAGTTAAAGATGACGTGTACCGTCGTAAACCACCTTCTCGTATTCTGGGCACACTTTGGAATGCAATTCAAGTGGTGTACGCAGAAATTCCATTGGACATTTTGATAAAACGAAATCTTTCTGTTAAGACCCACCTAGTTATGTATCTATGGGTACCAGTCTAGAACATTTATTTTGACTAGAATGTAGTACACTTATTTTTCAAATTGAACTTTAACATTCCTTTTTCCAAAGAAATAATCTTATAGAATGGGAAATAAATTTTCTCTCACATTTCAAAGAGTACATACATTTCTTTGAAAAATGTATATCAGTGGCGGCTTGTGCTTTGGTTGCACGGTTGGGAATCCCCCAGATATAAGCGAAAATATCTTAATATTTTAGGAATATACATTTTCCTGTTAATGACTTCCAATATTCAAGATATTGCAGCAATATCGACGTATACGAAATTGTTTTGAGACCAAAGAACGTCCAACTTCCGCTCTCTCTGGTGGCTGGTGCTTTGCCAGGTATTGCACCACGCTCTTGGATCTTGGCTGTATTACTGAATTTACTACATTCACTCTTTGGCCTTTCGATTTAACACGTGCAATATAGAGCCTCTTGGTTGGGCAACCAGACAGGTGGCGCTCTAGCGCTGCGCGGCGACGGAGGTAATGTCAGGGGATTACCAAAATTTTATCTTCGTCGGTCTCACTGCGAAGTAATTTTATGAATTTAGCTTGTTATTAAAAGTACACAAGTTCAGTTAATTAATGACGGCATTTAATGCATTATTTACGGTGTGTAGAGAATTTATTTTCATTTTAAATTAGATTTGCTGATTTAAAATGTACACTTGATGAATTCTTCGCGTAAAGTTGGCCGATCTAGAAGTTCCTTTCTCGGTAGATGCACAAGACTGCAGTTACACCTCGGAGAGCGCTGGTGGAATATGAATGGAATTATAGCTATTAACATATCTAAAAGTGTTACGAGTGCTATTACTGGCGATACCAAAAGTTAAAAATCGAGGCGGAGCGTAGCGGAGCAGAGATTTTTAATATGGACTAGGCAGTAATAACACTGTAACATTTCGTGGTATGTTCAGCTATACAATTACACAATTTATGCGAAAATATACTCGTTGCTAAGGATTATAAATTTCTTAACCTACACGTAGGTACAAGTGCACTTAACAAACTTGCAGGGTTGCATGTTAACAAGGGTTAAAGATGCATGTGACCGATTAAAATTTTCTTATAAATAGTAACTTTATTTTTATATTTTAAGTTATTATTAATAATAAATTTTAATTTGAATGTGATCACCAGGTAAACGTGAGGACAAGTTTCGATAGACTTGGCTCTCAGAAACCGTACAAACGCTTTTTGTGCAAGGTCTGTCCGTCAGGGCACCTCTATTACAGCCCACAGGGTGTAATGGTTCTCGCGCCCTCCGAGTGCCTGGCTGAGCCTGGCAGCGGCTTGCGAATCTCGGCGGCGGCGGCGTCTCGGCGGCGGCGCATCGCGGCGCGAAGCTGACGTAAGGCGGTGACGGGGCATTCGGCGAACTCGCTAAGCGAGAGCCCCTGCGCGCCTTTTCCTTTTGCGCGCGTCGCTTTTGCAAACCTCCGCCTCCCCCGCGGCCTCTGCGAAGAGCGATCGCCGCAGCGTTGGATTGCGAGGGCGCCGCGCGGCCGGGAAACCAATTTCCGATGCCGATGAGGCATTGTAAACTGACGGCAACCTCCTATTTTTATTGCCGCGCTCTTCGTGTACACGTTTGCATGAAATTAAATCTTGTTTGGGAAGGCGGGTGTTACAAAACACATTTCAAAGAACTTCGCAATATTCGTTGTTTTTCAGGTTTTGTCAATTTTTTTAATAAAATGTGTTTCAGAATGGTCTCAAAATAAAAAAAAGATTTATTTTATGTTTGCAGATGAAGGAGGGGTAGGCATAAGTTGATTTTACTTCTGAGAAAGGGATTCTCCACACTTGGTTTCTGTTTTAACATATTTAAAACAAACGAGACAAACATTCATAAATTATATAATATATAATATTATTGTGATTTTTTGAAAACATGCTATACATTTATCTAACGTTGGAGAAGTTCCAGTAAATCGATACTTACTGAAAAAGTATTCATAGTTTTCGAAAAAGGCGACGAATCTGTAAAGGAACTATTATTGGTTTTTTGATGCAATTCCATTTTGCGTCAAAGATATGGAGACGAATGAAATGAAATTTTGTGTTACACTCTGAATGCAGATTGGAGATTTAATTTTTGCAGTAGACATTCGATGGAATGTGGCTTAAGCTATTTGGATTGATTGTTTGATTGTTAGAGATTTCGGGCGCGTAAACTATGAGGTCATTAGTCCCGTAAGTGTAGAACATGTTTCCCCCGGGAGGTGGTGGTGGTCTTCCCCACTGTATGGCGAGATCCAGCGCCGACCTACCATCGACTAGCGGGGTTTCTCCAACCAGGTATCTCCCACCAGCGGGGCATCGCCCCAGCCAGGACAAGCTCTAAGCTCCCGACCGATCTCCCGGCTTGTGTGGCATTTTAGTGCTTGTTAGTGTAAGTGTGTGTAAGAGGTGAAGATAGGACAAGGAAGAGGGAGGAAAAATTGCGCGCGGTCCGTGGCCCGCTTGTTTTCGTAGTACTCCGGCATTCGCCTGGTGTTGATTGGAGAAAACACGGGAAACTATTGATCAGAGCAGCCGGCCGCTAGAATTCTCCTTCACACAGTGAGTGAATTCGACCTATATTACCAAGGAGATTAACAATATATGTATTTATATAAGAATGGAGATTTCTACTGATAACGCAGTTATTTTTATAGGCAATAGCTTGGTATTATATTCCACACCTGCCACCGTCAGGACTCGAACTTACGACCTCCCGATCAGGGTGCCATTAGTTGAGGCCGTGAGCCATCTCTCCCGGTAAAGCTGATTGGATTTTATTGCACGAAACATTCCTATTACAATGGTTGCCAGTCATAAAACTGTGTGCTAGTGGCAAGTATAAACACAATCTAATGAAAGAGTGCATCTGGATTATGTTTCCTCTAGGATGTGAGAATGGGGATCTGGTATTCCACTTTCTTCTCTCGTGACTGTAAGCACTGATGTCTCAGATAAAATCTCGTGCGTGCTATGCTGAGTCGCTCTAATCTCCGGGTCAACTAAGATGGGGACGTACAGTGTACGTCACACAAGCTTCCAGACCTTCTGGTCTTGTACACAAAATAATCACTTCTCAAATTTGGCGGTAATGCGGTAATAATCCGGCTGTACACAAAATAATCACTTCTCAAATTTGGATGCCCCATTTTAATGATGAACGTCAATATGTGATATGTGGAATTTTCCTAATAATTTTGTGTGTGCATATCTTCGTGCGTTTTCTCTTCAACGGATGGCCTTGATTTTTTGATTATATACGGATTATTTTTGGATGGTGACAAAACATTTAAGGCCATGTTACTTGCCAATGCTAATTTGTTCAGTTCGAACATTCCCTGTTCATGTTTTATCTTGCAATTCAGTCCAACCACTTTTATATTCACGTGTAATTAACTTCATGACATTCACAAGCTCAAATAATTAAGTAATTTTCAGAAAATATGTGACGCTCTTACTTTAAAGTCTACAATATGCGTTGTTTATTCCATCTGCACAGTAACTTTTCCTTGTGCAGGATCTAAAGCAGAGACAACGACAAAAACAGTCTTCTTTTTAAACCGTAAATACCATTTCCAAGCGGCCACGCGTCTTGCAGGCGTGCGGCCGGCCGGTGGGCGCGGCGCGCGAGGGCGTCTGTAGGCGGTGGAAGCGGAGCCCGACCGCCAGCTTATCGCGCCCTGTGGCTTTTGCGCTCCACTGGGCGCCCTGATGGCGGCCCCGCGGTACCTGGCGGGGCGGCAGGAGCGGGGCGGGGTGGTGGCGGGGCAGGCGGTTGGGGAGGAGGCGGGGCGGGGCGGGGCTGGCGGAGGAAGAAGCGGCGAGGGAGGCGGCTAGGCATTTCCGGCGCTCCCACGCGCCGCCGCCGCCGCCGCCGCCGCCGCCGCCGGGTCGGTGGGCGCAAAATGCAGCGCGCCGCTTGGCGCGAACAATGAACGGCGTTCAGGAGCCGAGGCGCCTCGCGAGAAAATGAGACGTTGGGGAGTAATTCGAGGAGACAGGAGGGCGGAGGGACTTGGTTGATGATGGCGATAGCCGTGCTTGGAGTAACGAAGGGGGAGGATGGTCACTAATGTCCAGCTGGATGGCGTTGTACAGTTGTTACTGCTTTGTCTTCCAAGTGTTATTTAGTTTTTTTAGGCGAACCCTCTTTTCTGTTGTCGGTTAAAAGTTTCGTAGCACTTATTTCACTGACGACGTACTTACTTCCAAGAATTGTTGTATTTAAAAGATTTCAGAGTCGCAAAGTTTTAAGGCTAAATGTACCGACACTAGTACAATTTGTGGCCACCACGTGGCAGCACCAAAATAAGTAAAATTTACTTCACTGATTACGTCTGAACCAATGGTCCGATTTTCGATCTGTAAACGGCATTTGACGCCTTTTTAAAATAGAATTTACGCTACGATGCCCTTTTTCCAAAAATCTAGCAAAAACGCGAATTTGAAATTAGTTCTCAAACTTCCGAGAACAAATTAAAAAATGTGGGCTTATAGCGCCATGGCGACATGCTTCCTGAATCCAACGCCGTGACAATCATACAAATCGGACGAATAGGAGCGTCGTAAAGAGAAATTTACGAAAACGCCTCCCTCCCCCTTCCCCGTCTGCGCCGTTGCGACATCCACCCGATTGTTGACTGTCGGCGCGGCGACACGGCCAGGCCAGGCGGCGTGGGCCAGCCTCGGCGGAGCAGGAGGGACTTGCGGGATTCGCAAGCCACAGTCGGTTTATGCGTTCGTCACGTTGCATCTCAATCTATTTTTCCACGGATATCAAACTAGAGATTTTGTACCACTATTACAGACCGAGGTAAACGGTCTGTAATAGTAGTACATAACTATCTTTTTCACATATTTCTGTCTTTCTTCGAATACCATCTTAAAATTGTTTGAGGCATTACTCAAAATATCGATTCCGATTTGGAACTATTTTTTTTAAAAAAAAGGAACTAATTGTGTAAATATCAGCATTATTTCATCTCCACACATCTTATTTTAGATATATTTTACTTCTAAGGTCTTCTGTTATCACACAACCTTGCTGTAAGATCTTCCGTTGTCAAATACCGAAAAAAATGAGCGGAGTATACGCACGAGCTCTTTTATCCTACAACTCGATTTTTGAACTCAAAACGAAGTTTATCTGCTTTAAAGAGTGGTTTTTTAAATCTGGTGAATCTCTTTTCCCAAGTAAAATAGCCGAAGCTAATTTTAAAAATGTTTTCGTACTTTCGGACAAATTTTAAAAAATGCATGATCTTGGCTGTCCTGGTGACGTCGCGTCGAAGGATGTATTGCCGTCGTTTTGACCATCTTGTTGGGGTCTTTCTCAGGGCCTCACACCAGCCCTGAGGAAGACCACGACAAGATGGTCGAAACGTCGGCAACACAATCTTCGACGCGGCGTCACCCGGACAGCCAAGATCATGCTCAGGACTGCCGCGGAAGCCTAAGACTTCAAATTTAAAAAAAAGGTGGTAAAATAGTGGGCTGGCGAGCTGCATCCTGACTCCAACACATCGAAATAAGATAGTATGAATCATGTCTTATACCCAGTTTACTTGGTAAGTTATTTTGATATAAACTTAATATGTTATATTTGTATAATTTTGATAGGAATAAATAATTCCTGGTGAGTCGTTTCTACAGACTACGTAAATGAATAAAGGGTAATGATGCAATTGGATAACTCCTAGATGTTTGCTTGATTTGGAGCGTGTTTCCCCTTCCATTTTCTTTGTTTTATAAAATGTGGATTTTCTAGAAAAAGTTATCTGTAGAAATTGCAGCATGCAAAACCAGTTAGACCTGACTCTTTCGTGACATATCGGACACAATGATATAAATAATATGGAACATTCAAACGAGTTTAGAAACGAAGGAAATCTTTTTCTGTGAGTATGATCTTAGAATATGCTTTACACTAACGCTTACGCGACGTAATGTAATCTACACAACTTTCCAAAGAAGATAGAAAATGAGGTTTCTTTCAATGTGAATTGTTTTTGAAAATCTTAAGAAAGTATATGCTTACATCAACAACATTTTTAAAATCTTATTTTTTTTCCTTTTCCGAGGGATGACTTTTGCCGATTGACTGAATCACACGGTATTCATGCAATTGTGTTGTTTTTTTTTTGCACAATCTCGGCTGTCTCCTTTCTTCTGTAATAGAAAAAGTATAGTACCTTGCAGATCTGTTGGTCACTCTTCTCTTTTCCAGATTACATTGCATAATTGTGTTAGTTTCGCCAAGATTTCTTTCCCTGTATCTTTGAATAGTTCGATTGGAATATTATCTACAGCCGGGGACTTCCCATTTTCAGTTGTTTTGTCGCCCAATTCATTTCTTCCATCTCAGGTTCTTATTCGTAATCATCTATATTTACACACTACTCTATTTGTAAGTTCTTATCATATAACTTCTTCGTTTTCTTCCCATCTTTTCGTGATCTCTTCTTTTGTTGCATTTATTTTGTCGTTCTCGTTCTCAACATTCGCCATTGTTGGTTTACACTCCGTGATCATATTTCGGATGACCTGGAAAATATCTTAAGATACCTATTTGTTGTTAAGTTCTTCCACGTCTTCGTTTTTTTTCTTGAATAAACTTTTCTTTATCTTGTCTTGGTCTGGGCTGGAATCCCCGTAGAGTTTTCTGACTTTCGTCTGGTCATTTGCTTTCTTTGCAGAGAAATATAATGTTTGAAAAGAAAGAAATATAAGGACTTCGTTGCTTATATCGTACTATATATCCATCGAATCTTCACTTCGATGTCTGTATTTCCAAGATTTTGTGAAACTTCTTTATATTTCACGGAGGAAATCTTGAATTTTCTCTGAGGGTCTGATTCAGTCTGTCGATTGTCGAATGCATCGGGCGGTTGGTCTTTCATCGCCACCTACCGCAAAGGACTAGGGCAGGGACTAGGGCACGAACGAGCCTGGACTCGGGTAAAGTGGCCGTGGGGGAGGGGGCCCGGGATTTCCAAGTCCGATATGGCTCTGGGACAGTGGTTCGCAAATAGACAACGTGGTGAATGCTCACACCAAATTCACTGATCGGCTCGCTTACTCGGTGCCCTTCTCCCCTTTACACTTACTGCTCCACGTCCATGTGTCTTTTGCGTCTCTTCATTTACGAGCCACCTCATTCTTATAGTTGGGAGCTGATTTGATTGCAAGGCTGAGGACTGCGCTCGGTATTCTTGGAAGCTGCCCTCCCTGCCCCCGCCTAATCTGCAAATACTAGCTGTCCCAAATATATTACGCCAAGTATCCATAGACAAAAATGAAAACATAATACGAAAATAAGGAAAACAAATAAGCAATAAGTGAATACCATCAATGTGGAATTTTTTATCTTTACAATATGGCCTTTTCTTACGGGAGTACTCAAGGCTGCCCCGCCGGCTTCAAATCCTTCTTTTTTAATTGCTATCACAGTTCGAACAGATACTTCAGTATAGTTTACTACGCGAAAATTGCTGTTGTGCAGCGTGTGATGAAGAACGCCCGAATTATTTTCTTCGTCACATTTCTTAATAAATAGACGTATAATTTCCCCAGCTTAACTGTGTATTGTTTGACCTTCACTACGAACAGAAGCTATACCGTCCCACCAAAAGTCAGAAACCAAATTAAAATTAATACGCTATACACTTGTGTTACGAACAAGAAGCAACCAACATGTCACTCATTGAGTTCATGTCTTCTCAGAACAAGAAACATTCTATATCAGATGAAGTGATATTGAACCTCATACAATGTTGTCAAAGCAGATATACTATTTCCTCGACTGCTCGCGTAGGCGGCAAATTGCAGAACACGTCAATATGCCGAATACTTACACTGTATACTTCGGCGAATTCTTTAGTTCAACCTCTTATGTTCGACAGATGACAGTAATATTTAAATATGTGGTTTATTAAAGTTTTGGATATATATTAATTTATGCAATGTAATTGAATTTCTCTCACTATTCAAGAGAGATTATTGTCAAATTGCCGCTTTGCGAAAGATAAGGCGTCAAAAATCGTTACACTAGTGGGAACACTTTTCAGGTTTTCAACGTCAAAAGTAATTTGTTGAGATCGCAAAGTGTGAAAGTGGCTTTTAGATTTTACTATCTCAGGTACTAAAAACTTCCGATTTATAGAGGAGTATACTGCACTATAATTCATGTACAAAATGGCTAATATATTGAGTGTTTGTAAACATTTCTTTCAATAACATTTTAGATCCTCCAATAATCACTACGAAAATCAGAATTCCAACGTTGCTTTTGCATCAGAATCGCTTACAACACCACCAACAAAAAAATCTCTGCCGTCATCTCGAAAAACGAAAAGGAGATTGTTGCCTTCTAATCTCATGACTTGGTAAATGGAAAACAAGAGACGGTGGGTGATCCATCAAAAACAAAATTCGAAAACTCCAGAACTCGTCAGTGCAATAAGTCGCAGAGACAACCACTCATTTTTCATAATTTACTTTTATCATGTTACAAACATAAGATGTACAAACTTTTAGAATTTCGTTGGTCAGTCACAAAAGCTTTGTGTTCTCTCTCTTGTATCTGCCTGTTAGTCTGTACAAAAGAGATTGTGAAAGTATTGCATGTCTGTCCTACCGACTCCGATCTCACAGGTCTACCCTTGATTTTGGTACTTTTGAATAAATGTAAATAGAAATAATAATTATTATTATAATAATTACACTGTAGATAACTGCGGCTACATGCATAAAAAGTACCAAGAAATTCAAAATTATAATTTACTTTTAGTTTACGAGATAAAACTTTCCCCAATGTTACCAGTAATTGTGCCTCGCGGCATGAAAATTCGTCTCCCTCTCATCGTTTCGCCTCTCTCCCTGAGGCGTTGCCGTGGGAGACGCCAGAAGTGTGCAGGATCTGCGGTCGCTTCCGATGACATACGAGGGTCTATGTTAATGCCTCCGCTTACGGAGTTAGGAGAGGTGTCACAACAGGAGCGGATCCAGCCGATTATTTTTCGGAAGGTGGGGGTATATTTTTGTATACATATATTTTTGTAAATAATAAATGAATTTGTTATTATATTGTATATTATTTAGAGATTCGCCAAATGAACCCTTTAAAGCAGGTAAACGTCGTTTTGAGATCAAAAATAGAGTTGTAGGATAAAAGAGCTCGTGCGTATACTGCGCTCATTTTTTTCGGTATTTGACAACGGAAGATCTTACAGCAAGGTTGTGTGATAACAGAAGACCTTAGAAGTAAAATATATCTAAAATAAGATGTGTGGAGATGAAATAATGCTGATATTTACACAATTAGTTCCTTTTTTTAAAAAAAATAGTTCCAAATCGGAATCGATATTTTGAGTAATGCCTCAAACAATTTTAAGATGGTATTCGAAGAAAGACAGAAATATGTGAAAAAGATAGTTATGTACTACTATTACAGACCGTTTACCTCGGTCTGTAATAGTGGTACAAAATCTCTAGTTTGATATCCGTGGAAAAATAGATTGAGATGCAAAGTGACGAACGCATAAACCGACTGCGGCTTGCGAATCCCGCAAGTCCCTCCTGCTCCGCCGAGGCTGGCCCACGCCGCCTGGCCTGGCCGTGTCGCCGCGCCGACAGTCAACAATCGGGTGGATGTCGCAACGGCGCAGACGGGGAAGGGGGAGGGAGGTGTTTTCGTAAATTTCTCTTTACGACGCTCCTATTCGTCCGATTTGTATGATTGTCACGGCGTTGGATTCAGGAAGCATGTCGCCATGGCGCTATAAGCCCACATTTTTTAATTTGTTCTCGGAAGTTTGAGAACTAATTTCAAATTCGCGTTTTTGCTAGATTTTTGGAAAAAGGGCATCGTAGCGTAAATTCTATTTTAAAAAGGCGTCAAATGCCGTTTACAGATCGAAAATCGGACCATTGGTTCAGACGTAATCAGTGAAGTAAATTCCCCTGCGATAGTGCTGCGATCTATTGAATTTTCCTACAAGTATTTTTCGGTGCATTTAGCCTTAAAGGTAAATTTTATTCTCAATTTCAATTTTTTTTTATTTATTTGTATTCGTCCAATAAAATAGAATCAAATTTAACAGAATATCCATTGCATACGCGTATCTTATAAAAGGCTGAAAGGTACGAAGTGAATCAAATTTGTCTGTTTTTTCTACATTGCAAAAACATAATCTTTTCGATGTTGACTTTATAAACGACTAATTTTCATTGAGAACATTGTTATTTTTCTTATTGTATATGTATTTTTATAAAACAGTTGAGTATGCGACGCAAGACAATGACTACTCTTTGGTAGTAAATAAAATTTTCAGTTTTGCTAGAACTCCATTAATTTCAAAATAAGATCATTATGAAAAAAGTCCGCAAAGAAAAATTATTTAATCATGGATATTGGATATTATTCGAAATATTTTTTTGTGAAAATGTAAGCTCTTTACATACGTATAAAAGTTGATATTGATGTAATTGTTTTAAATATTCGTAATTTCCATTTTTTACACATGCATAAAATGCAAAGTGTTCATGAAGAAATTATGTTAAATATAATAACAATTTAAAACGTACATAAAGCAGCAATGTAATAATATATAGCAGCAATATAATAAAATATACTGACGTATGAGTTGTTTTTGTCAGTCTGTATTTTTATATTAAATGAAATATTAGCTAAAGTAAATGTTATCCAGAAAAAATGATTGGAAAGGAATTGTATCGAGCTCCAAGGAACTTCCTACTAATTCTTAGTGATTCCCAACCCCCAAACATCCTGTGTGTACAATATTTGTTTTGCAAGTTGCGCCCACCGCAACACTAAGATAACGCGCGTGAGGAAATGCCCGCTTCTTGCGGTCGTTGTGCCGCGCAATTTCGTAGACAGTATCGAGTCTCATTCTTCAGAAGAAAGTGGTGTTGAAATTGTGTAAAGCCCTCATACTACTCCAAGCCGTCTAGAACGCGCTTAAGGACATCTTGGATCCTTCGTGCCAGTTTGCGAGTAAGTACTGATGTACTGACATTGATTTCAATCCATCATTGTTATGTCTCTATGAGGAAAAATATCGATGTCACGTCATTTGCACTGTACACAATGAAAGCAAATAGGAGAAGCATTGGTAAGAAACATTGCAGTGGTAGTAGAAAGCGAGTGCCTGCAGCCTAGGCCGGAGTGGAAGGAGTCGAAAGAAGGACAAGCGAGATTCTTGCAGCGGGGTCAGCGCATTTAGAGAGGTCTCGCTCTCGGCGCTTCCCTCTCTCCGGGACGCGATAGAAATCTCGAATGAGCTGCATTGCGGGACGGGCGGTATTTCTTCGCTGGGACGTGCCGTCGAGGCTCGTCCTCTTGGGGCTTGCAGTCTCAGTTCGCGCGGGCCCCCTCGCGTCAACAAATTTTGCTTCTGATGTGGGCATCAAATTGATCTCAGATTTACAGTTTGAATTTTTCGATTCTCACAGCGTTGCATTATTTTATTTTTAGCCTACGATTTAGAAATGATTAAGAGAACAGTGTGATGAGTATTATTAAAAATGTACATCATATGGCTTCTTAAAGTAATAATGAAGATACTACTAATCTATCGAATCATGGAACACGAATACATGATTTGCAACTACAAAAATACAGTGAATCTCGTTTATTTACATAAAAAATCGTTTAAATGAGTCAGGAGCTGGTTTGATCAAATATGTCATCATTGAAAATATAAATACAATTAGGGTGTTTTCAAGAAAGGTAAATCAAAAGAATGAAGGTTGAAATATACACTCTAATTATCCGTCTTAATTAGTTGTCTAGTTTCCCCAATTTAGCCATCTAAAAGGAACGTAAGTCTAAAGAAGGCAGTGTACATTTTTGAGATACAATATTGAGAACAAAAACCCCGTAAACAAACACATAGTATTGAAGAGTTGGCAAACTCCTAAAAAATCACAGTAATGTGGTAATGTTTACATTCTTTCATCTAACGGATGTAATTCGATGAGAACAAGCGATGAAGAGATAAATGATATTCATTAGCAATAGAGCAAAAGCAGTATATAAATGAAGAACGCGCATTGAGAAAGGGTAGAAAATCGAAAGAGAAAATAGAATATAAACAGAATGAGAAACGAAGAAGATGCAGAAGTAGGAAAAGGAGAAAGGGAAGGGATCAAAGAAAAAATCACAAACGCTGAAACAGAATCTGAAGAAATAAGTAAACGACAAGTTCGAGAGGAAAAAAAGCTCCGCCAGAAAGTGCATTTTCTAACCCGTATGGCTTGTCACGCCAGTAACGTTATGAAAGAGAGGACTAGGTAACAAACAGCCAAAGGAACTGAAATAAAGGGTCGGAGTGGCATCCTTTGAAATGAGAAAGCAAATGGAGGAGTAGATGTGAAAGAGCACTAGCTAAAGGACGAGCGTCCTGTAATTCGCATGGATTGATGCCCCGAAACGAAGTAAGAAGAGGAGAAAGAGAAAGAACTGCAAAAAGGAGAAAACAGTATTTAAACTGTATCCGTAGATTGTACAGGATTTGCAGAAATAAGAAAACGAAATATCGAATCCTGGAGAAAGAGCACTAACATTATGAGTGTAGTTGTTTATTGTGCCGGAACCGGGCGAGAAATACTAGAAGAGGGTACCCCAAGAAAACCCCCTGAAAACATGGAGCTTGCAGAAATAAGAAAAAAAAAAAAATAAAACAACAACAACGCGGAGTGGCGGAGAGAGGATGCCGAGATGAGCATCCTCAATTGATAGGTAGCAGAAGAGAGACGCCAGCTCCACAAAGAGGAGCTTAACGAACTGAAATTGAAGGGCGACATTGGCCCCGCAGAAATTCGAAAACGAAAGGAGTGCCGCAGAAAAAGGAGCAGGAAAAGACCCTTTAATTCGCGCGGTGGGCCGGAAACGGAGCGCCCATGAGCCTGGAGAAATGGCACGCGGCGGCGGCGATGGCGGAGGCGGCGATGGCAGAGGCGATGGCGGAGGCGGCGGGCGGCGGTGTGGGGTGATGGGCGGATGGGGGGGGGGGGCGGCGCCTCCGCGCGCTTGATGAATTCGCGTCGCCGTCGGCGGCGGCGGCGGCAGCAGCAACGGCGGCGGTGTGTTCTACTTCCCGGCGCCGCACCGGCCCGGCCGATCGAACCTCTCTCGCGCCACCCGGCGCCGTGCGCCGTGCCGCGCCGCGCCGCGACGCCGCGCCGGTGAGTACGGGCGCTGCCGCCGCCGCCACGCGCCACGCCGCCGCCGCCGTCACCGGCTGCGTCCGGGGCGGCGCCGGGCGGAAATTCGGTGAAAACCGCCACCTGATTTGATCTCCGGGTGGCGACGGATGGACAGTCACTTCGGCTGGTGCTTGGTATTTCGTGGGGATTGTGAAAGTCGATAGGGTACGTAGGTGCTGATGTTGTCCTTTGTTGTGAATAATTTGCTGTTTTAGATGTTGATTAAATGAAAGTAGCAGAAGTCTGCCATCGCGTAAAAATAAATAATAATATCAGCTTATTACATGCAATTAAGAGAGATGAACTTTCCTATAATGTGTACGGTAACAAGCAGATCACAATAATTTGCACATAATTGAAAAATATGTTTTTTGCTTTTATTTTCTTGTATACGTACGAATAGTATGAAAAAAAAAGTACCGAACCAAATTACCGTACCGTACCAAGTACCGTTGGCAAATTCAGTCTTGGCTGCATGTTTCGGAGATCTCTGAAGAAAAGTCTCTCCGTGTTGCAAAAACATTTGTAAATGGCAAACATCACAAAATAAAATTTTCGCGTTACTTAAGATATTTTGTAAGTTAGACTTACAAAGCATGTAAGAATGGATACTAATGACAATAATAATCGAAATAATAATAATCTAATAGATAGCAGTGCGTAATGTGTAATGTAATGTTTAATAATGTATAATTATTTCCCAAATATTTGTTACGTATCAACATTTACCGTTCAAAGAGCACCTTTCGTGTGGTCAATGAATTGTTGTCCAATACAGACGTGTCTCATTGCACTACTGGCCTCGAGTATAAATGGATCGATGGTGTCAAAGGCAAGGTCTCATGGTCGATATAAAGAGCCCCAAGGGCAATTCTCTGGCGATGAGGAAATGTGTTTTCGAGCAGAAAAACATTAATTCCATCCGAGTTGGTTGGGTTTTCAACTTTTATTTCTGACGACAAAAAAACTTTTGTGTTTAGGTCTCCATAACATAGACTTGTTAGAACGTTCATGGACTTTAAGATCTGTGGATAACATAACTTGTAACAGCCCAAATGCTGGAAATTGTCAGCGAGACCATTGTATTTTTGTAGGGAAAGAAAAGATCTGATTTAGATTCGATTTATTTATTCAAAGAACAGTAAAATCTGTATGTGACGTATGAGGGAGAAGTATCTTCTGCGCACGTTTTCTTGAGCTCCATTCAAAGTTGTGAAATCATCGAAGGCGCATCCAGAATTTTTTCTGTGCCTGCCTGTGTATGCGTGATCGTGCGAGCGTGCGTGTGTCAGAAGGGGCTACAGGCATAGAGTCCAGGCCAGTTGTCGTTTCCTTTAAAGAATTTTTCATTTCAGTTGAATTTAAAATATTATCTTAGTTGTTGACTTATAGTTAATATTTTTAATAATTAATATATAACTTTATTTATTGAATGCCTTTCGTCAGAATAGAAAGAGTAAAAATGGTAGTTATTATTGGCTTCTGGGAGTGGGATTCAAGCCCGATGAGCCTCTAAAGTCATGATTTTAAGGAGAATCCTTTTCGTTGAATTCGTTATGAAAATCATAAACCACTAAATTTATTTGGGATGTTTTTTTAGAACTTCAGAGATTAGGGTAGTTAGTATTTTATACGTTTTATAATATTAAACATATTTTAAAAATATGTTATGATTTTTTATGAAATTCTTTGCACTGTCAAAGGCATTATCACCTTAGAATGATAGTGGTTCAGGTAAATGAATATATGAATCTAGTGCTGTTCAGTTCACTAAATTCCAGAAAGAAGATGCTATTTGTCTTGAAATAGTACTTATTTCTCGAGGTTTGCTGAATTTCAGGAGAAATATTCATAATAATATATTACATTATGGAAATATTGTGGATTGTCGGATCGCACGCTGATTATCTATTAAAAAGAAGGTGAAAAAATTAAGAAGTGTCATAAACAGCCAGCGTAAGACGCGTTTTAAGTTCTGAAGGAGTTCTCCTGTGGCTTATTTCATTTTTACATACTTTTTTGTGAACGAAATTGTATTACAATCAAATTGCAAGTGTCTATGTATTTTATTAATTTCATGTTATCTTGTTTCCCACTTTCAAAATATCTTCCTCATCATAGCTCTGTAAACAAGACAACATTCTGTGTAGAAGCGATGGAATGGAAATATGACCTTGGAATAAACTACAAAAAAATTAAAAACATTATTATAGTAAAAAGGAGATTAATGAAATAGAAAGTTTGTGTAGTGGAGTTACAATACTAGCTTTTAGAAAGTGAATTAACACACGTCGCGGGCAATCCTGAGCTCATGGGAAAGGCGGGCGCCGGTTTGTCTTTATGCTCCAACCGCGAGCAGGCGGAGCGCGGAGGATGCGCGGCCGTTGCTGCAAGTGCACCGTGGGGGCGGGGGCGGCGCGTGCAGCGCCGCGGCCGGAAGGAGGGCGGAGAGAGCCCGGAAGCAGCCGCCTCCTGGACGCGGATGCGCGAGCGCCGGAGAAACGCTCCCAGCCTCTGCGCCGCCACCCACGTGGGCGCGATTCGCCACCGCCGAATGCCCTGCAAGCCTCGCTAATCGGCGTCTAAGACCGGGTGGCGCAAAATAATGCAAGGATTCGGGCCAGCGCTCCCCTGCTGGCCGACTGCCGGCGGTCGGCCGCTGCAGTGGCCCGCGGGCCACTCGCCTTACACTAGACTAGAGCCGAGTGCCCGAGCGCCGCCACTGACGTTCTTTTTCAATACCTCTTTACATGAGATTCATTCTCAAAAACATTGATGAAAAATAAATTAATTAAATAAGTTAATTTTAAGTTCATAATCATTGATTATCACATGTTGCGAAATTGAAGGAGCACAGAGGATAAAGAATTTCTCCACTGTTGAGAGATTTCTTCAAGTTGCCGACTTGATTTAAAAAAAAATAAAAACCGCTAAGCTGGTTCTCTGTGAAAGAAAAGTGATCAGGAAATGAGCAAAGTAACAAACAATTTAAAGACACTATTTATGAGTGAATAATTTTGTTGAAACGAGAACAAATTGCAGGGCAAATGATTCTATCATTGTTGTTAGATATGAATACAGCACAGTGACAGTGAATATGAAAAAAAAGAATCAAATGTTATTTAATTTAATTTATTTATTATTAATTTATAAATTATTTAATTAAATTAATTTAAAAAGTAGAATCAATGTTATTTAATTTTTGTCTCATCTATTTATTCACCAAGTTCTCTAAGCCGTAATAGTCCGTTTAATGAAAAATGCTAATTGTTCTGTAGTGTATATGTTATCTCGTGAGTTTCCAGCGATAGAAATTAGCATACAAAAATAAATGAGATTTTCCCTTCACCTTCCCAAATAAGATAATTTCTGTTTAGAGGTCTCAGTCGTATTGCTAATGGATCTGCTGAGTGATCAGTTACACACAATTAATGCACGAAACCATATTAATTTTGGATTTAATTATACCATCATGACTGATTAAAAACAAATACTTCAGTGAAACAACAATGCAACAAACTTCACAGGGCCGCGAAACAGACCAGATCGATCGGCCAATATTAATTTTCATAGACGGCCGGCGGTACAGACGGCCAACCGGTCCGACGGACAGACGGAAAGAAGGACGGACGGACGTTTAAAGAAAAAGTTTTTCGGTATCTGAGGATCTCAAACGTGTATTTCTGTTGAAATCTTTACATCGATTTTCCGCATTACATATTCGGAAAAAAAGTTTACTACTCCACATACGTGCGTATACGACAAAATAAAAATCAGTGAAAGAGTGGAGAAAGGTTGGCACGTTAATGACCTTAAATTCTTCTTACCTTACAATAAAAAAATAAGACTCAATTCACACGCCCAGACACTTTAGTGCCTTCTGAGAGCCAGTCAAAACGGCAATTACCTGCTTGCACGTGACCTCCTAGAAGTTCGCGAGTTACAATCGGAACGTCGTCGGTTCGTGCCGGCGTTGCCCGGGGCGCCGTCCCCAAAGCAAACTCGGGAAGCGGGCGCCGCGCGAAGTCGAGGCACGTGGTGGTACGCGGCGCGGTACGGCCCGTGCGTGAGGCCGCGCGGGCCGCGTGACTGCGCGCACTATAACCCCCCCCCCCCCCGCCGAGGCGCACGGAGTCCGCAGGCTCCAGTACGGTCGAACACAATGTGGAGTCATTGGAACTGAAATGCACGCGGTCAAAATTGAAAATTGTTAGAAAGAAGTTTTGAAATTAAGGTTTATTAATCTAGAAACTTATTAATAGTTGATTAGGAAATAAGCATCTTTCGATAATCGTACAGGGGTTTATTCACTTTGTTAAATTTTCAATGTATTTTCCCTTAAATTTGACGCATTCATCCTGCGATTAATATTGATATTTTTAGACAGAGATTATTAGAAAACATGTGTGAATATTTTACTTTTCATTTCGGAGCTCATCATTAGTGATAACAGTGGGCCATGAATTATTAGAAACTGTTGTCATAACTCAAAACGAAACGGTTTCGTGATGTTCGGGAAGATCTACTGTAGAAAATCGAAATGGATGAAATACATTTAAGCGGGCTCAATCGACAGTTCTTCAAAATAAAACCTTCATAGTTAAAATTAAAATGACTGGAAATATGACTTCCGCTGTCAAAATTAAAAATTGAAGTTACAAATAGCAAATGGAAATTTGTAATGAAATATTTACAAAAAGTCCTTCTGGTCTGCATATGATATGGTATTGGTGCAAGGTCACCGCCCGATTTGTGGATAGTGATCTACGGCTTGCGTTTTGGCTGAGTTTGAAGAATCCCACTGCGCTACGGAGAGGCGCCCGTCATGGCGCCGCACGGAATCGATGGCGCGTTTAAAGCTGTGGCATTTCCGCGTCGTTCTTTATTGCCTTCGCGATCCGCGCCAGGGTTGCCTCCGCCGCCGTCACCATGACCGCCGTCACCGCCGCCGCCGTCACCGCCGCCGCCGTCACCGCCGCCGCCGTCACCGCCGCCGCCGTCACCGCCGCCGCCGTCACCGCCGCCGCCGTCACCGCCGCCGCCGTCACCATGACCGCCGTCACCGCCGCCGCCGTCGTCACCGCCGCCGTCAGCATGCCCGCCGCCAGCATGCCCGCCGTCAGCATGCCCGCCGTCAGCATGCCCGCCGTCAGCATGCCCGCCGTCAGCATGCCCGCCGTCAGCATGCCCACCGTCAGCATGCCCGCCGTCAGCATGCCCGCCGTCAGCATGACCGTCGTCAGTATGACCGCTGTCACCATGACCGCCGACACCACCGCCGCCCTTGCTACCACTGCCGCATCCATTCCATCAGCAGCGCTGCCGCCGCCGCCGCCGCCGCCGCCTGTTATTAAAGCGGCGCATACGCTGCCCCAGAGATTTATATGCAGACGAGGAAACCGGATTTGGGGACTTTTACTGCATGAAATGATCTAGGGACCCTACGTGGGTGACTTCGGAACATATGAATTCAATATTTCTTCGTATAACTCATTTTTACTTGCACGTTTTATGCGCGTTAATATTTATCTTGTTGGAAAGAGCATGTCAACTTAAGTTTGTATATTGAACGTATACTCACTTTCGGTAGCATTGGGGCGTAGAATGGGATCCCAAAGCCGAGCCGTTGCGTATTTATGACCCGCATAAGCAAGGGTATTTGGATAATGTAGGGCGCGTCTTACATCACCACGTGTCCCATCTGCAACGTCATCCTCCATCATCATTCATCGCTTATCATTATTCATCTGGCATGATTAGAAGGGCATTTTTATGACCTAAAACATTGCTAAACATGATCAATAAAATGCGCTTAAAACAAAGCTTTAAAATGCCATAAAAACAAAGAAAAATGAAATAAAACATTTGATCAAAACCTCTTCAGATGAACAAATCAAGCTGTTTGATATGTTACTGATGTAATCGAGCTTCTTCCTTTTGTTCAAGTGACCTCAGCTTGCAAACTTTTGGTTTGGACTGTTTTTTAAAAGAAAATATCTCTCTTTATTTATTGTGAAATCGTTCGAACTCGCAATGGCGCCGGTAAACGGTACAGGAACCTTAGATTACATAGTACTCACAACAGCTGACATTACAATATATGAACAAAGAATAGGCTGCTCAGGAATTCTGTGTTGAACATTTTTTGCACAATAAATATTGTTTGAAGCAAGTATCAAAATGATATTAAAATTGATTAAATCTTCTATGCAGTAAAATGCAGTAAAAATTACCTAATAAGATAAAAAAGACTTATTAGTCGAAATCGACGAAAAATGCAAAACGGGTCATTTCGTTTCGTTATAAAATAAAATGAATTTCTTTACCAAACGGCGTATTTTTAAAGTGAAAAAAAAGATATTCCATTAAAATCTCCCCCTAGTCATGATCAACCTTATCATATTCCATTCAGTATAAGGCCATAGCAAACCACAACATTCACAAACAATGGCAAACGACAACATTCAACACATCACACAGAAATCTCAAAGCATACACTTTCACGGCATGTTGTGCATCCTCACCAGTGATTATATACCTTCTCAGTCTCTAGGTAAGAAGTGTGAACAAAAGTGCTGTAATGATAATGTAATATAGTAATTTATTGTAATTTATTATTTAACTCAAATGTAGATGTAGTAAAAGTAGTAATGAAAAGTGCAGGGGTTCGAAAACGCCTCCAATTCAATACTAATCTATTTTCTCGTAAATGAAATTAGGGGTTACTTTAGGAGGTTATTAAACAACGCTAGACATGAAGCCGAGAAGCGAACCCTCGAGTGCACAAGGGCCCTTCTCGCAAATGCAAGTTGCTTCCGTCGGTTAGAGACGCACGTTAGAGCGTATTAATAATACAAACAGTGCCAATATAAACACTACATAATAATTAAATTTTATTAAATAAGCACAGTAACATTATTAATTTTGTTGTATTCATCCTCTGCTGGAGGTTAGTGATACACATTACACTAAAGAATGTATATTATTAACGTTTTGGTATTCCTTCACTCATTTTTGTATCCGTATACATTTACTGGGGATGGTATATCCTTCCAACCATCACAGTCATTACAGTACATACATGAGAAACAGTTTATGATCTTGGCTGTTCGGGTGACGACGCGTCGAAGGCTGTGTTGCCGACGTTTCGACCATCTTGTCGTGGTCTTCCTCAGGACTGGTATGACAGCCAAGATCATACACATGACTCTGTCCGCGGAAGCCTACTACTTCATGAGAAATAGTTGTTTGGGAAACTTAAATCTTAGGGGCATTTAATATAGATTTATGCATGATTATTAAAAGAGAAGTGTGCATAAATTTTCCGAATTAGTTGATGTCCTTGAGTACGTAATGAAGGTTTTGCTTTTGCGTTTAAAGTTAATTATGTAAGATCTATTACCTTGGAACATTAAAATATTTCATTCCTAATTTATTGGATTTGCAACAGTTTTCTTGATACGCGGTTCACATAAACATGTTTTGAATCAAACTGTTTAGCGTGTCGCCATAACATATTGTTGCTTTAAAACGGGTGATATATTTGAAAATATTTTTACAGGTTTTCAAGTACAAACAAACGTAATTACTTGTTTTCTGGCTTTAAGTCTTGATTTCAGTTGATCTTCTGGGTTTTCACAAAGCACTTAATGATTTACTTTTGACTTTTTCGGCAATAATTCATGTTTGACACAAGTGAAGAAATAAATTTTGTTCCATTTATAATGGATATAAATAGCACATGATGGGTCAAGAATTTTTCAAAGGTCATCCTGTTAATATCGCATCATTCGAGGGTTTAGCAAACGCAACATGATGACACATCACACGCTTAATTCTTAATACGTGTTATTTGACTCATTCACACAACTTAGGCCTTTTGAACTTCGTTTCCCCTTTGTAACAACTTGCAATACTTACTAGTACCTTCCGAGATGAACGTTCCTTTCCGAAAAAAAACCCTACAACCCCTCCCCCCAAAAACAACCCTCTCCTACACATTTATTTCAGTTACGAGTAAGAATTCGTGAAAGGTAACAGGCAAAATGCAAATTTTTCTTTTTATGTTGAATTGTTACTTAATCGATAGATTCTGATGCCCTTATTAAGTGTGTAAAATATTTTTTTAAAAAATTCATAATTACTTAAGTTATAAACAATTCAGTATTTATGCATCTTTTAGTTGCAAAATAAATATCTCACAACAGAGTTGATATAATTTAATGCTTCCAACGGCAACTTGAAGGAAAAAGTATATATTTTAAGATACACAATATTAATTTTTAAAACTTATTAACAATCCCTTTTTTTATTGCAAAATAAAATGTAAAATGAAAAAAATCCGTGTTCTGCGCTTTTTAAAAATATTTTAAAAAAACATTCTAAGAGGGAATTTAATATAGATTCAGAATCCGTTAAAAAAAGTTAGCAAACATTAATACATAAAAAGTAATTAATATTTTTATCGAGCGGCGCACGGTCGCGCCACGAGACGCGTACCGTAGCTTGGAGGTTTTGATGCACCATACTGTGTTTCTGCGATTTTACTCTCAATATTAACGCAAATATTTTTTTTAATTTAAAATTTAGTAATTTTAGTACCAATTTTCGCTTAAAACAATTTTTTATTTACATAACCACATTAATTATTATTAATAATTAAATTTATTTACAGAACGTTATGAGCTTCGTAATCAGACGCTGACGAATATCGGTTACATTTAAGTGACTTAGAATCGTTCGGTAAAAAGCAATGAAACTGTCGGGTGTTTTTGATTACTTTACATTTTGAAAATCTTGGTTTTAAAAGTTTTGCTTCATTTTCATATTCCTCTTTGGTGCAATACGCGAAAGACATTGACCTGTGAAAACAATTTTTTGCCCAAACGAACAACATCTTTGCGTTTGTTAATGGTTCATCTAATCTCGTTCTTTGCATACTTGTTTTCCAAGCATTCCTTTTGATTGTCCCGCCAACACCGTCACATGCACTTTTGCCATGAGAAGTGGCAAAAAAGTGCCACTCTGCATTAATACGAAATTCATTTTCATGTTGAATCAAATTCAGGAAGTTACTTTTATTTTTGTACTGACTCGCAGCTCCGTCCGAAAAATAAATAATTCGTTCAATCCACGCATACTTGTCTTTCAAATACTGAATCAGTTTTGTATTGTATAGGTGAACGCTAACAGTATCGTGCTTTTCGATTTCAGAAATAATAACAAAATTATCCGAAACTATCTTGCCGTCTTTTCGCGTATACATGACGTATGGATGAATTGTAGCCTGGGTATTTGACCAGTGATGCGCCTGTATTGCATCTTGTATTTGAAATGTATAATTTTCTGAAAAATCCAGCGTTACCAAAAATTCACCTTCCTTTAAGCTGTCCTTTTTTGCACTAAAGTAAGCACTTTGTTCTTTTGTTATAAAATCATGCGTCAGTAGTTCAGGCAAATCTTTTCTTATCTTCTCTAAAAATGCTTCTATGGAATCTGTTTGTTCAACGAATTCAGTTCTAGAAAAATATATTAAAACATCTAATAAGCAAAAGTAATTGGTATGAGGAAGGACCGATAGTCAATCTTCCCACAGCCGTTCCCGATAAAAAAATCTAATTAAGCAAAAAAGTTATTTGTGAAATTATTTATACAAAAATTAATAGAGTTACAGTAAGGTATTATAAAAAATCAAATTTCCAATTTAAATTTAAAATTGTATAGCAAAAGAAATTTCTGAAATTTGACAAATCGTTGCCAGGCACTCAGAAAATTAATTTTAAAAAATTGATTTGTAAAATTAATTGAAAGTTTAAAATAGATTTTTTCATGTTATGCATAATTTAGGCAATATATTAAGTTATCATTAAATTAAAAAATTGAAATGTAATTATATGTACCTATCAGTGCTTATCCATTCCCTGTACTTTACTTCCTTCACGGAATATTCTGTAAATAATGCATGCAACTTCTCGCAAAAAGCAGTAACACCAGGACAATTTTTGCAATTTCTGAGATGACAAGATGGAAGAGCTTCTTTGCAAATAATTTCTCTTAATGCCTTATGGTATGATAAGGTGAAGGTGTGATTTTTCTTCTGAAATTCGGATTTTAGAGCAAAAAACTTTAATCTCATGTTCTGGTGTGTTTTACAAACACATACGTTGTGGCAACTAGCTTTGTTAACAGAGATGCACTGTTTTGGTCGCAGTTTTGAAAATTTAGAACAACTAATGATAAACTGAGGAAATTTTTCCTGAAAACGTTTATGTGCTTCCTTCAAATTGCACAAAAGTAAACGCTTTTGCACATTTTCTCTACCTACATCGGTTTTTATAGAAACACAATCTTTTTTTCCTGGCATCATTCTACTAGTATCATCACTCAAATAAAATTCTGTTACTTTCTGAATAATTTCCTCACTTATTTTTCGACCAACTTTCTTTGGTGGACGCGACTTATAGCCATTTTCTTTCCTTAATTTCTTCGCCCTTGATGCCATTTTATGCGAAACGCCAAACAACTCACGCATTTTCCTTATACTAATGCAAACAGGAAGCGTTGTAAGTATTTCGATTTTTTCACTTCGGAAAATAGCTTTCGACAACGCATTGTTCACATCTCGAATCAAAGTCTCGTCTATCAAAGAATTGTCTGCATCGGGCAATTTCTGTCGCTTTGTTGCACGTCCAAGCATATCATTTTCAGCTGTTTCTTCCTTGTATGTAGGGTCATTTTTTTCGTTGTCCACGTAGTTTTCATCCCGTGAAGATTCTTCTTCGGTAGTATCAATAATGATTTCCTTTTCGACGGAAGAGACAGTAACTTTTTGACTATAAATTGACGTTCTGCATGAATCACAGATATATTTTCCAGTTAAATTAGAAAAGATACGATTCCACTGCGTCGTTATCAGCTTCAAATTTTTGTAGACACGATTGTGTTTGGATTTTTTAAGTGGGTTGCAACATTTCTTCGGGGTAGGCATTTTATATAATCTGTTTAAAATAATAAAAAACATAAAACTATGAGAACTGACAATATGAAATAATAAATAATGTAAATGATTAGAAAAATCAGTTATTGTTATTAATAATATTGATAAAGTCAGTAATATTGAACATTTTAACGCTTTTAATCGAGATTATTTAATAACAATACACAATTATTGTTTATAAATTTGCAAAATAAAAAACGAAGTCATATGCAATGTTAATTACGCTTACCTTTTTGCGTAGAAATTAGAAACAATAAGAATGGTTTCTTAAGCGAAAACAATTGTTGTAAAACAAAAGCGTGCTGCGACTCGTTCGTACCGACAAGCTAAGGCGCGACCGTGCGCCGCTCGATAAAAATATTAATTACTTTTTATGTATTAATGTTTGCTAACTTTTTTTAACGGATTCTGAATCTATATTAAATTCCCTCTTAGAATGTTTTTTTAAAATATTTTTAAAAAGCGCAGAACACGGATTTTTTTCATTTTACATTTTATTTTGCAATAAAAAAAAGGGATTGTTAATAAGTTTTAAAAATTAATATTGTGTATCTTAAAATATATACTTTTTCCTTCAAGTTGCCGTTGGAAGCATTAAATTATATCAACTCTGTTGTGAGATATTTATTTTGCAACTAAAAGATGCATAAATACTGAATTGTTTATAACTTAAGTAATTATGAATTTTTTAAAAAAATATTTTACACACTTAATAAGGGCATCAGAATCTATCGATTAAGTAACAATTCAGCATAAAAAGAAAAATTTGCATTTTGCCTGTTACCTTTCACGAATTCTTACTCTTACGCAAAATTATATCTTTAGAAATTGGGTAAAATTTTATTTAGATTTAAAACCCTGTTTAAACTTTGAATCTCAAAATACATTTTTGATTAATTTTGACATTAATTTCTAGTTTAAAGTTAATGATATAAAATTATCACGTCGTTTGCGCTTGAGCCGCGATCGAGTGCGGACGTTGCTCGAGAGCTTCACTGGCGGTGACCTATCCCATTAAAGACAAGGCGTTCGGAGTGTAACAGCATTTTGTAGGTTCACTCTGATGTGATTACCGGTGCGAATACCTGTATAATTACTTATACCACGAACTAGAGTTTAAATGTTCTTGACTTGTGCGTTTTGAAATGATCGGGTTATTGAAAAAACGACTGAATCCTAGTGCTAACTATCTATACTATACTTATACCTCTTGTATTTTAAAATTTTCTCATGTTCCAATGGGCATTGCATGCATTTGTTTCGACTTACTAGTCAGTCTCAAGTTAGAAAAACATTGTTGGCTTAATAATAAAGACAATTAGAAGAATCTACTATACAAACCGTAGATATACCTACAGCTCTCCTGTATGAGAGCGCTTTTCCCTTTTCTGTTGCGATTTTGTACTTTTTTAATATTTATTTAGCAACTGGGTCAAGAAAACTACGAGACGAAAACGTGTAACCTGGGATGTGATGGTTTAAATGAAGAGAATTTTATTTGTACGATTTATTATAAAATACATAATTAAAATGTGATGAACATGAAATGATGTTTTAGACAGTAAATAAAACGAATAAACATATCTGAAGTTTGACAAAAGTGTGTAATTCGGTGTGTCAAATGATACTCGCACATACTACATATGATAAAAACATATGAGAAAATACCGTCCACAAAAACAAAAGTATTGAATGCTACTGACAAGAATTCAAGTAATATTTTATTTTCTTGTGCAGAACAATTGGCAATGGTTCCGGCAGTGCGGTCTAGTAGCTTCTATCGCACTTGCAACGGGAAAAAACTGATCACGATAATTATTTTAATTGTTCTTTATTAATTGCACACGTTCGGTAGCTGATCGAAATCTCCTTCCTAACCCACTGTATTTAGAGCGGGAAAACCTGCCAGGGGTGCGTTGACCCCTCCACACCCATCACATGGCCGGGGATGCAGACGGCGTGGTGCAAGGCACGGGACGCCTCGATAGATAGCAGTCCTAAATGAAAGCCACGTTGATGGGAAAATAAATCAATAAAGTGTTCATTAGCCCTGTTTCCTTTAAGGTAGTCCCATTTACGCAACTGCTCCTCTTCTTCCCCCTCCCCTCCCCCCCCCCCCGCCGCCTCGAGCGGCGCCCTGATGCTCCCCTGCCCTCTTTTCCGCAGCGCAGTCACTTGTTTTTTTTTTGTTAACCACTGTGATGTTTTCGCTGTTTTATTACTCGGGGGTTCGATTAGCGAGGACGAATGTTCGACACACGTTTCTTCTGGTAATTACGTGATGTTATGGTTGGCCTCTGGCTTTCTGCTCCGGAATATAGGTTGTTTAGAGTTGAGTAATCAGTCAGCGCTTCGCCAGAGATGGAACCCGAATATATAAGAATGGAATATCGGAAATGAATGATATATTTTTGTCCTTGCTGCGCATCGTAATCACTTAAGCCAGTGGCCGATATACGGAGTGCATGGGCTCATATTCCGCATGAAGCGTGAGTGTTTTCATCATACGTTTATGCAAAGTCATAGCCATTTTACAGCTTGAAACCTAGAGCCACCAAGGGACAAAGGCTTGCGCAGAGACTGCTAAGAAAAAAGTCTAAGAAGGGCATTCAATATTCCCAAGAGAGATAGAAGATGCTAAAGACGTCCTAAACGAATAAAAATATTATTTTCTGATTGAAAATTTTAAAAAAATTACTAATTTTCTATTAAGAATATTATTGATCAGTTTCTTTGCAAAGCGCTTAAATACGAACTCTGCTATTTGAGCGTTAGTTAGAATATTTGTACACAAAAGTAGTCTTTAAAATATATTAATACAATAGTAATATTTTGAAACAACTTCTCAGTGTACATCTGCTTTGAATCTTGACGCTGCAAGAAATAATTAGGACAGTTAGTGGAGTTTGGAGAACCTTAAAATTATCAGGATTAATAGCTTTATCAAATTTGAAGAAATGCACATAACAGCAAGGTCATTATTTTATTATTAAACACACACTTATTCTTTTAATTTACGGTTAGTTACCATGCGTCGGAACGCAATGACACATACTATATGCATTTTTATTGTTTTATATAGACGTTTTTTATATCAATAATGTTTTGGAGTTGATATCCTATTACTTTATATCAGTATTCAACAAGATGACTTTCATTATATGGTATGTATCTTTACAAGTGCCGTAAAAAGTCTTGTGTAAAGTTTTAACTCTTACTTAATGAATCATCCTGGCAGATGAATAACATTGTGCGTCTTACGCCTCCTTGATTTCAATTTGGCTTTCCAATGGATGAGAAAGTACATTTTCGTTTTTTGTATGTATCATATTATGTATTGTCCCTTGTGGTAGTGAAGGTTAACATTGGATCTGTAGCAGAACTCTCGTACAAAAAGCGAATCTTTTTGTCCAATAAATCCTTCACGCTTATAGGAGCTTGAAAGAAAAGTTATAATTCACCTTTGTCTTTATGATCGAAATAATAAATGTAAACTATGAGTACAAAGTGTTTGGAATAAAAACTAGTTATTCAAAACCTAAGATTAATGTCAATCGAATTTTTATCAATAAATAAACAAATAAGTTTCTTTACTTTACTTAAATAAATGTTTATCAATTTGTATTATTGCGGTTTTACTGGGCTCTTTTGTTCAGAAAGTTGAATGCAGGCCAGTTAAACGCCGTCAGAATTTTAGATTGATATGTAATATGAAAGATAAGCAATTTAGTTCACATACGTTATTAACGAATTAGGGAATAAGAAACATTACCATATGAAAATCACTGAAAACCAATTGTATAACATTTCAGTTTATTTTACTTCCCAATCATAGGATAATGAAACACAAAAGATAAGTTTTGTAATCTTCCCTTTGTTCCTTTACATTCTCTCTAGTCAAGCCAAGGGCTAATTATTCACTTGCTGCTGAGAAAAAGGGTTTTACGTGTGTTCGTAGCAAGTTCTAGTGAGAGAATGATTGATATTCAGTTTGAAAAGAACCCATGCGAAGTTTTCTTCGTTAGCAACTTTTCATCCACGAGATCACTTTCGATAATAATCTTCTTGTTGGTTCAAATCACGAAGAAGACAGATGAAAGTAATTGTCGATTACTGTAAAATACAAATTCTCAGAAGTATCGTAATAAAATTCTCTGAAAAAGTTCATTTGGTCATTGAAATTCTATTCGTCTTCTACTACATGTTTCAGAATCATCTTTTGAAACTTTGTTGGAGCTGTTGACATTTTGAACCTTCTGCATCTTCATTTTGTTTTGTAGGCGCTAATATTATGATTCAATCATTTAGACTTTTCCATCTCGCGTATTAAATTTTTGATTTTCTTTGGACGTGAAATGAATGTTTATTATCTATTTCCGCTTGGAGGAGCCATCAACATTTCGAAATGGATTGTCTGTTCATGTTTGACATAAAATCGATAGATTAGAGATATGTTCTCATCAAAAACCATAACTGCCTTACGATTGCTTTTATGTCGTTTGATAGTATCCGGCAAATGATGTTACAAAACAAGTTTCAAGCAAGTTCAATCACAGCTTTTGCACTTGTTCCCTAAGAATAAATAACCTTTTTTCCCACCTTCTTTTCAGTGAAGTGCCAAGTGAGAATTGAAATTAGATGGCAGGTAATTGTCATCATTATCATTCATCTTCATATGTTCGAATCTGTGTATAGTGTATCTGTGCATAGGAAGATATTCATTTTAAATGATGCATTATTAAAGCCACTCCCTTATTATGTGTTCATTAAAATTACCTAAGAAATGTCCAGAGGATCATTGTTATCAATACCACTATTTTACTGATGCAATTATTATCAAATGTTTGGTAATGAATAATTAGAATTGAGCAGTAATAAGTTTTAACCCAAAATTTAAACACCACTCTACATTCATGAATTAGTATAAAATCATAAAAAGAGATGTGTCGTACATTTTAATGTCTAATCAGTGATTGAATATATTGCTGTCACTGTGATTACCGATTTCTTCCTCTACACGTAAATCGTCACCATAAATCACGATGCGGCATGACGAGTGCAACGCAATGCCCCTTACCCCATCCGTCCGTCCTCAAGACGCTCCAGATCGATGCTCTCCTCCCCGTGCCCTCCCGTCGGGGGGGGGGGGGGCGCCGGCTGAAATATTCAGCGGGAGTCCTTGAGGGTGCGATCCGCCCTATCATTAGCCTCCTCCGCCCACCCACCCGCTCGCCCGCCCGCGAGGAGGCGCGCTGCGGCAGCGGGCAGTCGATAACGAATGGGCGGGGCCCGCTGTGTGTTGCAGCCCCCATGGCCCTGGTGCAGCAGAGCTACGGCGTGCCCCCCGTGGCGGCCGCCCCCGCCGCGCCGCCTTCGGCCGCCTCCGCCGCCGGCTCAGTCCGCGTGGCCACTGCCGCCGGCGCGCCCGTCTCGCGCCTCGCCCAGATGCAGGTGAGTCAGCTCGCCCACGCCCCTCGGGACCCGGCCCCGCCGCGCCGCGGACACGCCCGCTTCTGCGAGTGCGCACCTGTGTGTGTGTGTGTGTGTGTGTGTGTGTGTTTGTCCCTTATATGTACGCATGTTCATAGGCGAGAGCATTTTGTGTTAGTCTGAATGAAAGTGCGTGCGTGTCAGTTGTGGTTAGTACTGACATAACCAGTAGGTCTTCCAGGCCCGGACTAGGACCTTTAATTTTGGGAAGGGTCCACATATTTTTGAAATATTTTGAATTTTTTAAAATTTTATTTTTTTTATTTTGAAGTTATTAGTAGTTACAATTGATAACTAAGATAAAGTACATAGTGGTAATTCAACAAATTGTAAGTTACAATTACGTGGAGAACAATTGCATGCACTATGGTCTGTGCCCTTATAAAATATTTTGATTTTGAACTAGTTATCTAAAACTTAAATTTGTCAATTTGGATATAAATTTATTTTAAAATTCTCTAAAAATTACATACATATTGTTTGACTACTTTGTAATTATAACAATGAATTAAAATTATAAAATAATAGTAGAAATTAAAGAAATATTAAAAATGGAGGCCTGTTGTCATGAGAGTCTAGAGATTTTTAAAGGGCTCTGGTTGTGTGTGTTCGCGAGTGAACTTGTGTGTGTATATGTATGTGTAAGCCTACGCATGCCTAATCTACGTATTCACGCGTGGACTTGGGTATGTGTGTGCGTGCGCACGTGTGTGTCTGTGTTTCTGCGCACGTGCTTGTTTTTTGTGAGTGCGCCCACCTGTGTGTTAATGTATGTGTACATTTCTTTATGTGTGTGTCTGTATGTGTGTTTCGCGTGAGCGGGAGAGACAATAAGAGAAAGGAACCTGCCGATTTTTCAATGAGGTGGTTTTGCGTGGGGAGTCGTTTGTTGTTTTCCTGAGTAGACACCTGATTTGTTGGGCCCCAAAATCCGGACGAGACGTCACGTGTTAAAGCTTTATTTTTAGATGTGTTGAGACCACAATTGTAGGACATGATTGTAGGATTTGATGAGAGCAATCAAACTTAAATAAGTCATTTCCCAGATAAGTTATAGTTAAATATAATGAACTGTTTAAAGAGAACTTACATTACGACTATAACATAACTACATAATTAGTAATTTTCTTACCTCCCACAATACCACTTATTAGCAGCCGTTCAAACCTTGAACTTCATTTGAAAGAATGTTCTTAATTCACATATTTTATCATTTAACATGAAATTTCAGTAATAATTGATTATGCTGTCTAACCGTTAACAGGAAATATTATCTTACAACTGTTTTATTACATTTCAGAAGTGAGTTGGTTTATTCAACTTTCACATAGTTCAAAAATTGAAAATGAAAAAAATCGAAAAGCTGTAAAACATTTTGAAAACTAGTTTTGTAATTCAGGCAGACTATGGGGATTACAATAATTATGAAGTTTATCGCTAATCTTTAATGAAAAAATTTAAATCATATGTAATTTTGAATGTTTGTTTCATTCTGAAAAGTAAATTAATATTTTAGTCTATCTTTTGTTTCATCACGTCTGTGAAACGCACGCAGGTTGAGCTGTGTCGCCGAAGTGGCGGGTGCAAAGCACGCACGAGCGTAGACGCGTGGGTGTTTTCGTTGCGTTCTGCGTTAGCGAGAGCGTAAAATTGCAGGGAGGAGCCCCGGGCGCCACTGAGTCACCGCGCGTGAGGGAGCCTGCAGTTTTTCATGCTGCGCTCCTGTCGTGACTCAGGGCATGGAAGCGTCCGGTGCTTCTGGCTGGCGCGAAGGCAGGCTGTCGTGACATTATCGACACTGTTTTGCATATTTTGTGATTCATGGCGACTACCGGATTATTTAAAGACAAATTGGCTGCATTTTACTTCCATGCCACAAACAACAGTTTTGCGAACTGAATTGCTGGTGTACGTTATGTATTATTGAGTAGGTTGGAAAAACGTTATTGAAGCCAATTATAAAATTTGAATCGGAGCAATAACGAAACGTCGATATTGAGTGAATTTATTTGAACAAACCAGGCAACCTTTAACGATTATTTCCGAGTGTTTAATCGTTACACTTTTTTGGTATATTTAATTACTCTTTAGGTTATATAAGTTAGACTGGAATTGGAAAAATTGAAAAACAATACTTAATAAAAATGATGAAATACATCACGATGATATGTCGCGGTCTTATAAACATTTAATGTATCAAATAAATTACTATTTAAAAATAATAGTATGTGGTAAAATTGGGTGGGGACGCAAAAATTGGTAAATAACGCTGGGAAATGCCCGCGTTCCTTCGATTAATTCATTTCGTGATTCTGATTGCCGCTTTATACCTACAGTTTTCGAAACTTTTCATGCGAGCGGCGGAGTCTTTGTTCCTTTGAGTTATTTTATTGTTGGCGTTTCCTTAATATGTGGCTACACTAAGTTATAGTATGTGATATGTATCAAACGTGGAAAACACACCCTACCTTCGTGAGTCATTTTGCAGGGAAATCATCCAGGCGTCGAGATTCAAGATAGGGTCACTATGTCAGAGGCGACAGGGGTGTCACGAATCTGTTCGTTAAATGAACTGTCGGTTTTTAGGCGATAGTGTATCAGTGACTCTTGGTCATTCATTTCTCTAATCTCAATTTATCATAATGTTTCTTGATGGAGATGGTAATAGCATTATCGGATGAATTTCATCGGATAAATTTCTCGTTTGGTGCATACATGCGTTATATGTTCAGTTAGATGTTCTGAGTATTTTATTACGTTACATGAATTATGCTATTATAATATTGTATGTTAAATTATAAGTGCTAAGTTACACGTACGCGTATTCGCAAATAACCAACGAACATGAACTTGAACATGAACTAAGTAAAAATATCGGACACAGACGAGATGAATATACTTAATGAAATAATGATCATTTTGTAAACTTCGAACTTTCTATCATTGCAACAATATTTATCAAATTATTCACTGATGTGTGTAGATCTAACTGGACTTTTAATCGATAAAATATCAATATAGTTTACTTTGTCATTAATATTTTTTCTCGCATATTCTAGTAAATTGTACTAAGATGAAACGAGGCCTTGATATTTAATATCCATTGAACTGAAACAAATTTTGCAGATGGTTATGAAGCACTGTTGAAATCGTTAGGACAGAAATAGACGTCTGACCTTCTGATCCAAAATGTCTCATTATCTTTCCGAGAGCTTACGATTTGAAGTAAGAACACTTCTGTAGAGTTGGCAATGAATCGTAATGAGAGCGAAATATGGCGAAGTAGTTATCTTCGCATAAGATCGCTTTAAATTGTGAATAGCAACTGCGTATGATTGCAGAATGGAGTGCAGGGTGGGCTGAAACCAAGCTGCAATCAGTCGAACTTGCGTCTTCGGAGAGCTTTTGTGCCTGAAAAACAAGAACAGGGAAACATGAAAAATTATAAACGTAGACAACGGAAGTATTTGCGCTGATGATAGTTTTTAGTCCCCCAGTGGTGATGAAGCAATATCCTAATGCATGGCTTTATGGACTTTGTAATAAACTTGATAGTTTTAGGGAGGGCAAATCTCTCCAGCCTCTCATTATACGGACGTTATGATTGATGTGCACTCTGGCGGGATGACCGTACACTGCGCCCGTTGTATGAAGTTTACACCGACGAAGAGGCAGAGATTAACTAAATTGTGTGTTGCGTTTCGAGAACATCTATTATGCAGGGGTTAATTATAACAAAATTGATTCTAGCTATAATTGAAAGAGGGCTTTTGCTTGGAGAAATACACTTGAACATTAAAATTGAAACAACACCCGGCAGACTATCTATAATAATGAGTAACTGGGTAATCGCGAAGTTGGAACTAGTTTTTGTAACTTCCAGTGATTCGCAACTGCTATTTTTTTCTTTAAATGTTATTTTGATGAATGAGGGCCACTATTAGAATAATAGAAATTAGAGAAATCTGTTTTGATAATATAATATAGGGTTATATTTTTCTATTGATAAATTAAAACGTGACTAGTTGAATATTTCAATCTCTGAAAAGATTTACGGAAATATTATATATTTTAGAATATTTGATATTTTAATAGAACTATTTTCACAATACGTTTTTATAGTTTTGTGAGACATGCATTGTTGTAATTATTATTTGGGTGTGTGGATAATATTTTGTCATATTTTTCTGTTTAATTCATTTCGTGCTTTAGAAATTCAGAATTTTATTTCTGTTTCATAATCATTCTTCTATTAGAGGAACATCGAAGGCTACAACTTATGTTATAGATGATTTCCGTGATAGAGGGTTCCAAAATCATTCAAATCGACATGTAGGTCTCCACCATTTCACCGATGTTTTATCCGACGGGGAGCAATGCATCGTTGCGTCTTCAAGAGCAGCAGAGGAACCGTGAAGTTCTGGACCAGATAGAAGAGCGGAACTCGAGCAACCGTTAACAACGGCGCATAACAGTTCCGGCGGCTCAGTGTCGGGCGGTGGGGCGGTGGGGGTGGGGTAGGCTGGTGAAAGGCAGTGTAGGTAGTGTGGGGAGAGGAGGGGGGCTCTGAGATAGCGCGTGGGACGTTGTGGGGCGGTGTCGCAAGCTGTGGTGCAGTGTAAGGAGGTGTCACGAGTTGAGAGGTGGTTAGGGGCGGCATGAAGAGGTGAAGGGCAGAGTGGTTTAGAGAGACGGTTTGGCCAATAGGGGTGACGAAGAACAGGATGGAGGGGTGTGGCGGAATCGGGTGGGGTGGTGCCATAAGGGATGGGGTGGTGGGTGGCGGTCCCTCCCTGTTGCATCCAATCGTGCTGCCCCCCAACCGCCTCGTTAACAGCTGGCAATTAGTTACCTGATCGCGCTGCTGCGTGCCGGGCGCTCTGGCATGCGGTTGCACCCATTATGGCGGTCCGCGGTTCGATGTTGCCACATTGTTTTGTTTCACGAGTGAAAGAGTTCGAAAATATTTGCTCGTAAATTTGGTGAAATGTAAAACGTGGAAAGAGAAATACGATAACTATTTTCTCCATTAGTTAGAAAATAATGTAAGCATTGATCAGGAAATGAATCAACGTGTAATCAAAGAATATTAAATTATAACTTGATATGTAATATTTGTGACAAATATTGCGAACATGTAACATGTAAAACGTCTTCATGAGGAAAACGAGCGCTATAAAAAAATTAAAGATATTATTCAAAGTAATTTGTTTGCAATAATTTTACACTCGGCAACACAATACGTATAATTCAATAAATGTATCCTAA
Source organism: Gryllus longicercus (assembly GCA_038098605.1). NCBI lineage: Eukaryota > Metazoa > Arthropoda > Insecta > Orthoptera > Gryllidae > Gryllus > Gryllus longicercus. Next base: position 845,846 of record JAZDUA010000177.1, read on the forward strand.
ACGTAATGTGGAACAACTTTATAATTGGGAGAATAATACCAATTGACACCATAATTTCCCTAATAATATTAGACGAGATGTAAACAGACGTGGAACCTCTGCATTACCAATGTAAAACATGCTTATTAGCTAAAAGGGCCTACAGATTACCTTTCGGAACAAAGCAGCGGGAGGGTCCATTCCCGATAAATGAATTATCTAACTGTAAAATAGTGGCGAGGATAATATGTCCCACGATAAGGAAGGATTAGTCGTAAAGGGATATGGATAAAGACAGATTAGAGTGACCTAACTCACCTCTCGCCCCCCCCAAAAAGTTTAGGTGGCTCAGGGCATCAATTGATGTCACTGCAATGACTGACTTGGAGGTCTTAGGGTTCCAGACCCAACGGTGGCAGGATGTTCGACAGGGGCAACATAGCTAGGTCGATTTCAGCCGCTGTCTGGAGGAGAATTCTAGAGGCCGGCTGCTTAGTTTTCCTTGGTTTCTGACATCAACATCATCTGAATGCCGGAGCAGTATCCTGAAAAACGGGCCACACCCCGCGCGATCTTTCTTTCCACTTCATTGTCCTAATCTCAGCCATTACTTACAGTTACATGCACCATTCTACTACACATGCCGGGAGACCGGTCGGGAGTTTACAGCTTGTCTCGGCTGGGGCGGTTCCCCACTGAGAAGGGATTCTTGGTTGAGGAAAAATCTCGCAAGGCGACGGCTAGGTCGGCGCCGGATCTTGCCATCCAGCGAGGGAAAATCACAGCCACCTTCCGCGATTAAGAATCCTACAGTACAGCTACGGGACTAATAATCGTAGCAGTTGACGCTGCTGGAATTATTAATCAATCAACCAACCCCTAAAAAGTTTCAGAAGAAAGTCACCATAAATACCCCTTCTTGAAGACGTTTCCGTGGAAGTGCCTGGCAACGCAGCCGGGGAGCGGTGGCTGGCGTGCGGCGCGGGCGGCGTGACCGGGCGGTGGGCGCGCGAGCGTGCGAGCGTGATGCGCGGAGGCAATCGGTCACGAAGACGCGCGCTCGCGGCGCTGATGAGCTCCTGTTTCCCGCCCATCTGCGAGGCTCGGAGATCTTACTGCTCCACTGACGACGAGCGAAATTTGTTGCTTTCCGTTCGCTCACGAGAGAATTATCCAGGTGCGGGCTCCGATTCCCGGTGTTGGACAGTGAAGGGATAGCGCCTCCTTAGTGTTCATTTCCAAACACTTTTTAAATTATGACATCGTAGTAATCTATTATTTTCCAATTAAAGGTGAATACGGAGAAAAAAATATTTTCCCGAATTAGATAATATAAGATACTTCATTTTACGATCTGATTTTGTACCCTCTGGACCCCTGCATCTTTTCTCGAAACATCCTTGTGGGATTGATCACTCAAAACTTTAATGTTGTATGTTATTTAGGAAATATTTAAAATACGTGACCATAGACGTGACTAGACCCTAATATGTGAATCATGCATTACATTTTTGTTATTATCATTTTATTCTAACAAATCTAAACAAACGTACTCATGTTATTCTAATATACCTTTAATCAGAAAAATAAGAGATTTCACATGCATATCGCTTGAAATACTCATCACTAGTTAAAAGTATGATCGACATGTAAAGTCTAATTCCCTCAATTTCGTCATTATTAGCAATTTGTTTTTAAAATAGAAAAAAATACTACGTAATTTCAGTCCCCTGACAATATACCATTTCAGGCCGTTCTAAGAAAATTGTCTTCTTCTTTTTAAAAGTACACTTCTTTTTAAAAAGGCAATTTTCTAGGAGCCGCCGAAAGAAGCGGAAATAGTGGAAGACGCGTCTTTTGTCGACCCCTGGCCCACGCAATCGATATGCAAATAGCCTGCAGTGGGAGCAGGGTCAGGGCGCGGTCGGATCACCCTGGGCGCGCCGGACGCCCGCGCCTCTTAGATCGATGCCTCGCCATTGATTGGCAAAGAGCGCGCACAAGGCCATCTCTCAGTCACACCTCTTTTCCGTCTCTAATTAAATTAGACGATATGTCCTGACCTTTCTTCAATCTACCTGATTTGCAGTTCTTGTAGACATATGGATGAGTAGCAGACAACTACATTTTACTTTCTCGCTTACTACATACGTAATGCTGCAGCTAGAAACTGCATTTTTCGGCAGAGAAGTGGATAATTGTTTGTCATATATGTAGTAAATTACTTCTTCTAACACGTTGGGTAGTCTTAATTCAAATTTTGTGCATCCTTGATACCGGAAAATTGGTCCAATAATAACGTCCGTCCGTTTGTCCGTCCGTCTGACGGCCCTTCCGTCTTTGGCTGTTTCTGAAACATTCTAGCGCCTAAACCGCAAGCAAGATTTTCACCAAAATGTTATATTTCCCTGGCTGTCATTGCGGTTACTTGAATTTAAAACGCATTTTTATTTTTTGGGTGTACTTTACCTACAATTTGCATACATGTCCAGGCTTTACTTTTCAGTTATATTCTGTAAGTCATAATTCGGTTCTACCGACAAATTCAGTTCACCATCATTCAGTTCTACCGACAAACTGAGAAAATGTGAAAAAATTATTTTTAGACGCCTATTTGTAGCAGATGGGAAGAGGGCGGGCCAATGCCCTACAGCTAGTCTAGACTCTAAAGCCTAGCAAACTATCTAGTGCAAAGAAGTCTGTACTATACTGTAACATTACTAGTTTTATGTATTAATGTGCTGACGGCCTTAATCCTGACACTACTTGTTTCTTTTGTATTGTTGTTCAGAGGGGAGGTGGCGGAGTTGGTGAGGGGAAAAATTTCGTTACTCAGTGATCACTCTTTCTGACATTTGCCCCAAGAGATTCAGAACACAGAAATTTAAGAAAATTTCTACCTCCGACTCGGTTTTATGTATTGTAGAATACTAGGTTGAGATTGTCCTGATACGCTTTCACGTTGTTGAGGTGTCACCATCTTCCACATTGTCTATTAGTTCACTACGATCGGTTTTCATGACTAGAATTAATTTTACAAGTTTGCGCAATTGTAATTTTATTTAGGTTAATAAATATGCAAGTACAACAAAAAAGTAAAGTAGGCACTCAAATATAGACAAAATGATATCCACTCTCTTAAAAGAGTATCTTGTTTGAGAAAATAAAATACAAATGAACCGTTCTCTGTAAGGCCCCGCAGGCTTCTCGCGTGACCAGACCCAAATGGTTCTCCTGATAGCATGACGGCTTCACTGTGATGAGGAACCGAACGTAAACATATTTTCGTATTTCCATTTTCTTTCTTCGTAGAATCACCTTGGTTGCCGACAGCTGTCATTTCCAGAGGAGAGCTCGCAAGAGAATGACGTCACTCTGGTGGTTCGATGTTATGTAGACCGTGTGTCAGCTACAGATAGTATGGAACGATCACCAGCGGGTTCGATGTGGAAGAGCCATTGATAACTTCTAGCATGTCTTGACGTGGAAAACAAGAGTAGCAAACTCGTTCTTCTGATTGTGTTTGACATGTTGACATCATGACATGCTCAGTACTCAACAGCTTTTGGAATGAAATTTCTTTGAGAACACATAAATATCTTTGCGTAATGTATTGCAACAATATTTCTATTGGTGTTCTTAAAGGGGAAGCACTGAAGTAACGCACATAATGTTCTGGGAACTGCCTCTTCAATATGTATATTTGATCATGTACTTATGAGTAAAGTATTTTCTAAGTGTGTTAAGTTGATGCAACAATCAGATGGAAAAATACTGATTTACAGACAATAATGATGGCGTTAATTTAATAAATTTAAGACTTCTGGTCACAAGAGACACACCTCAAATGTTTGGAAGACAGTTCCACGCGTTCCAACTGATAAAGTAATTCTTCTGACATCGTTCAGCCGTCAAACCGTTCGTTTTCCAAAGTGCTTCTGTTGTTACATTAAGCCCGCGGACCGCTAAAAGTCAGACAACAAGTTTATATCTCCACCTTGAGGCCCGCCTTGGAAAGGCCTATGTAAATGACCGTTAAAAAAAAGTAGTTATCACGGGTTGCGAATTGATTTATGGGCACCTGAATGCGTCGAGTCAACATTTTTCGTTTGCAAGTCATAAGGAATAAATAATAAGCCCTGGCGAGCGAGTAGGCAGTGCGACACGCGTGGGCATCGCCTACACGAGTCCGTCAAACAAACCTCCTTGGGGCCACGCGTTGACAGGCGCGGCTGATGGGCGAGATAAGCCAAAACACAGGACGGCCTATTTATCGGACACCAGCGGAGACGGATTTTGAAGTCGGTGTCGGGAGGAAATTCATTGTACACGGGAATGAAACAAAATCGTTTGAATCTTTAAACACCTGGTTGAAAATCCAAACCTTAATGAGTCTAGGTAAAAAGATTAAAAGACTACTCGACAGAAAATTCCCGTGGATTGTTTAAGAGAAGATCGGCATGAAATTGAGAGAGCAGTCTCATAGGAAGACCATTTTTTGTAAATAATAATAATTTTGTTACATGACTATTCTTCACATTCAAATTATTACATCTTTCATGTTTTTGTTAAACAATCGGACACTATTGAATGCGAGATGTAATGTGGCACACGAAATAAAAATACTTTATTCTGTGAAGGTGTTTCGCGAATATGTCAGAAATAACTTTTTTGTATTATTACATTATTTTTTGTATTTGTGTTTAAAGTTGTAAATACCTGATCGAAATTCATGCTGTCTCGTGTGTTTGGTACATGTTTACTTTCGGACTTCGTATTCAATACTTTGTATTTATGATCGAAATTTCTGAGTTGGAATCGCTTTCAGTATTTTTTTACAGTTTCCTGTATATTAAATGTAGTAAATGTATTTTGTTATTTATGTCATTATTATTATTATTAATTAATAATAATAATAATAATAATAATAATTATTATTATTATTATTATTATTATTATTATTATTATTATTATTATTATATCAGTTATAGATGATCTGCACGATCTGTAATGGGAAGTTAAATTAGTCAATATATGAGAACGTCGTGTGTGGATGTGTTGATGTATGTGTATGTGTGCAGTGCTCAGGATGTACAAAATATTTGTCTATAAATCGTGAGGAAATCACCGACATGAACGTCGCAACTTTCAGATTGTTTGTGTAGAACACGGTGTTTCTGCATTCTATCAGATATGTATGTGTGTAGGGCGCAAATGTTTCATGAAATATTATTTCTGACTGTAACATTTACAGAAAAATTAATCCACTTGCAGTCCACCTTAATGTCAAGCGATATCGTTCCATTTCTGAACTGACAGGCGTTGTTGATGACCACGATATGTCAAAAATACATAGCAGATCCTTTAACGGACAGCTGAGAAAGTGTGCTGATGGTGTAACTACCACATTGGTCGATATCTTTGTTAAAAACTTTAGGCCACCGCTATTGTGGGCGTTGGCCGAGTTCGTGAAAGTAGGAAGAGATAAATGAAATTAACATAATCGAATGGTGTCTGATTTAACTTCCTGGCTAAGTTGAATCAGATTCCAATAACAAGTGAAAGGATTTTATCAAAGGCACAAGAGACGTCTGGTTTGCTCGGCATGCAGTGAAGTACCACCCACACCCCCCATTAGAGATTTGAACGTGGAAAGAAAGTGTACAGAATAACTTTATTTTTTAGTTATAGTCTTATACAGAACCTTCCGTATCCACTGCCAAAATGTGAGTTTTTATGGAATACCATCTTTTTATGGAGCACCACTAACCTTGTAGTATAATTTGTAATAATTATGTTTAATTTTACACTGGCAATCCCACAGCAGACCTGTATTTTGAGATGTTAGCTATTGTGTGACCATTGCCGGAGCTAGACAATTAGGGGTGAAATATAGCACCCCCACCGAAAAACGTTAAAAATGTGAAAGTTGTTTCAAGAAACTCTAAGAGTTATTTTATTTTAACAAAAAATATGTTAGCTAGAAAAATAGTTTGGGAATATATTTCAAATAATATTTTTAAATAACTTTATTTAGTGATCAAATATTTCAGTTTTCATGATGAGCTTAATACGCTAAAAAAATTTGTGTTTAGTTACTGTTTAATAAAATCATTTATGTTAAATACATGAAGTAATAATTATAAATTTTAGTAGAATCTATTTTAATTTAGCGTCATTTGATTAATACATATTTCCATTTCATAGATACATACACATTGTAAATGTACCTCTCATTACATGAAATATACATTTATTGGAATGAGTTCTACCTTATAAGTAATGACTTCATTTAACTATTTAAAGTAAAATGTAATTGAACATTTGATGAAATATCACACCGTCGTACAGCGACTTATAAAATTACGCTGACGATTTTCTCGAGTTCTAATTTCTTTTTCAATTTTTTACTAATTTTTCCCCATCAGTCCCATAATCGGAGTCCTTGACTTGCAGGGCCCCCAGCGATCGCCCAGCCTGCCCACGCCTAGCGCCGGCACTGTGTGTGACGTTATTACCTGAAAACGCCCGTGGTCGTGTTAACCCACCTTTTATAGGCCACCTTCAAGCCGAGACGCATAAAGCACGGAACTTTACCTTCGCCCGGGCCTCTCACTCGAGCGGCCGCCGCTCCGAGCGCCGCTGCGCCATGAGAAACGAGCTGCACTCGCGCCTTCTCCTCTTTGACTCGGCCGTCTCCGCCGAGGGCGCGTGGACGTGAACAAACACAGTCGACTGTTTGTTTGTGTGGACTGACACGTCGAGGTGCCGCCCAAATTGAAGCGTGGAGACCCGCGTCCGGAGCTACACGACTTCACGTTTTCACACACTCAGCAGCGCAAATCCTCCCTTTTCTTGCGCGAGAGCAGTGAAAGAGCGAGTTTAGTGTGCTCGGCACAAAAAATTAAAAAAAAAAGAGTCCACGGGAGGTAGGAAAGGGACAGAAAGAGGCTTTGATGCGGTTGGAGGCACCTGCAGTGCACTCTTCTTCGTAATTGCCCCCAAGAAAAGGAGAAAAAAACTGTTGATCATCACACAGCTCGACTGCCCGACCTGGATCGTGGTCGTAATCACGTGCAGGATGTCCTAAATACGAGACGGCGGACGAGCAAAAAGCGAAACACGTTTCGTACGAGTGGTTTTGAACAAGAGGTCGCGAATGATTGGCTGAAGAATTGACTCGATTCTTTTCTCGCTTATGTTGCTACGTATTAGTATTACTATGGTGTCCTGGTGATGAAACTCTACAAAATGTCCTATGTAATTGATCGTTTAATAATGAAAGAGAATAACTTCGTTTTTTATGAAAATAGAGCATTTTCAGAAGAAGGAAAAAAGTTTCCAGACTGTGTTGGTTTGAGGTCTTGCAGCATCAAATGTGAGTTAATGACGATGTTATGAGTGCTGTTATGTGATATATAGATGTTGGCTATTGTCTTTCAAATCCAAATCACATGATGAATCCACTGATGTTCTTTGGAGTCCAGTGCGGTTGCTGACATGATGGCGGTGCCCAGTCTGCGCTAAATAGTACGGCTCTTAAATTATTATATAACATTTATTAGAGATAGATACAAAAAAGAAATTGTAGATTTTATTGCCCAACTAACTACACGTACAGTTGATGCTGTATTTTAACACTATAAGCGCAACGAAACGTCTCCTCTGTAGAAGGCATTCCGGGGCAAAAAAATTAAAAGCCCTCTTACATCAACTGTTCCTTTTTGCTGCGGTAACAAGCGCCCATTGAGGGCTCATTCTACAGGGCGATTTCCACTTGACCAAACAAAGTCATCTGAATCAATTCTGACGATGGAGATAAACAGAGAGTTACGAGTCACGTCTTTCATCGGAGCCCGCTGCCCCGCTTTAGGCCTTCCGTTTGGAAGCTGTCGAGCGTCGAGTTCCGTTCGTGGAAGTGCGCGCCTGGCGGCTGTCGGGTCGTTGACAGAAGACGCGCCGCCGCCGCCGCCGCGATTTGTTTGGGGCAGCTACACGGAACAGACTGCTCAGGTGACGGCCGCGGGATTCTGGGTCGCACTTGTCGGAGGCACGCGCTGGGGGAAATGACTGGGCGTGTGGCAGACCCTTAATTTGGGCTACTGTTATGTTTCGCATTTCAAGCCGTAGTTTGTGTCGTTTTTTTTTGTATTCGAAGTACCAGAGCAGAAATGTCGTTCAATTTAATTTCCTCCACTCTTTCTTGTGAATTTTAATCAGTTAAATAAAGTGTATTATTTTCGTGAATCACATTGCTTCAAGGTGGTAATTTACAAGTTCATTTGTGATGTTGGGTAGATTTTTTTGTTTTATAAACATGTTTTATACAACGTTCAATATTTTATTCTAATAACCTTTGTTGTAATTGCTCTCTGTGCAAGTTTGAAGCCCATTAATCAACAAATGGAATAAGATTTGCAAAATAGCTTTGTATGCGCACCGCGCGTCCGTGTCGTGCGAGCGCGTGCAGACGCGGTACTCACCTGGTACCCACCTCTCACACGGCGCCACGCACGATGATGAGCCAACAGCGTGGACCGTACTGTTGGCTATAGACGGGCACAGCACACACACATATCGGCCTCCGGTAGCTCAAACGGTGTAGCCAGAAGGCTACTAAAATGAAAGGGCTGGAGGACCACCTCGTACGAGGAAATGATGGATCGGCCGAAATGAATAGAACACGGAATAGCTTAAATGTTAATTTAATTGTATATTGACTCTTGGATGAATAAAATGTAAAGTTACAAACTAAGAAAGGACATGAAAATAAGCCAATTACAAAACTACTATATACAAAACGTGTGCCGGGCCCGAACGGTGAATTACTATAAAGGGTATTACAGAAACTAAATCTAAAACTTAATCAATAATTTACAATGACGAATTATATTAACTGCCACAAAGTTTGACACAAAGTTTGGCACAAAGTCCAATAAATGATTCTTGATGATGACGAGAAACAGTTCAATCCAATTAATGCCGATTAATGTTCCATTGTATGATATGAACTGACCTGAAGCTTGGCTCGGTACTTAAAAGGCAGAACAGGTACCTGCTATATGAAGGCGCTGAGCTCGTCCGATTTCCTCGCTGCACGGAGGTCGCCGAACACGTACAGTGCGCCTCTGAGCGATGCTGCAGCCCCCCGGACGCGATGACCAGGCAATGCGCGCTGTCGTGGTCCAGTTTATGATGTGTGGACAGCCTCAACCCTGAATGAATGCCGATTATGGACAGCCCTGGTGTCGACTATCGGCTATGCGGGCAGTCTGAGGCCCTGAATGATGTGTCAGGAGCGGAGCAGACGTGACAAAACACGTGCTCACGTGCCTCGCCTTCACATGGTTTCTCTCAAAGAGTGTTTGTGTGTCTCTCCGGGGCGCGGTTGCGCCTACGAATATATAGAACCCCGCCCCTCCCTGGAGCGGGGGTGGCTACCACGAGGCGTGGCGGGGGGGGTGTGCTCTGGGCCGCCGTGGGAAAAAGGCTGCGGAAACCTCAGACCACCAGCGGGGCCGCGCGGTGCACTTACGGCCTAGCCGCTGGCTGGGGGGTCGCAATTCGCGGAAGGCGCAAATGGGCGTCATAAACCGCATTTGCCGACAAGGACGCGGCCGTGCCGGCAAGGACGCGGCCGAGGGTGGCAGAGCCGGCGGTGCGGTGTCAAAGAGACGGATTTGCGCCTTCGCTGTCCCGGCGGCCGAGCGGAGAGGGGAGGGGGCGGCGCAGGTGGTTGCAAGCCACGTGCGTGCGTAAACATTCTCCCCGGCCAGTGAGGCGATGATGAAATTATCGCCAAACGAAAAAAAAGGAAATATTATGTTGAAGCACGCGCCCTACTATTCTGATTTTCCCACATCTAATTAATATTGCTTACATAACTTACGCTAAGTTGCTGACACTACAAAATAATGCTAAACTATTTACATTAAACATTCTCCCCGGCCAGTGAAGCGATGATGAAATTATCGCTAAACGAAAAGGAAATTATTATGTTGGAGCACGCGTCCTACTACTCTTAATTCCCTACTTCTAACTAATATTACTTACATAACTTACGCTAATTTACTAACATTCTACAAAATAATGCTTAACTATTTACAAAGGGAAGTGTGAAGTGGCTTGCTGATACGCATGCGGGGCAGGGACATAAACTTTCACAAGTGGAGACGGGCGTGGATTACTGACAGGTGGACCAAAATAACTTGATGCTGCCCTTTTGTCCCCTACACCTACTCTGCTTCCGTTCCCAGGAGAACGTTGCTGACAATTACTTCGATTTTTGCGGTCTTTCCTAACCCATGTTCTTAAACGCGGCGCGTCAGATAAATGAATGCCGTTGTTGATGTACCACCTAGTTGAATTACGTGATGCAGTTTGCACGTAATGTTTCTCATGAAAACAATTTTTACGAGAGGCTGATGGGTGAGGTGAAATTCTTTGAGGCTCTCTAAACCTATTCAGTGGCTTTGCTTTTGGTGATTGAATGTGAGTCACGCCGCAAGTAGCCTTCATTGTTACGTTGCCTATATTAACGGGTAACTGGCCTGATATGAGCCATCCTAATGATGTTTCTTGCAATAGCGGATGCTCGCGGTCACGTGATAGCTTACCAGGACGCAGAACACTGAAGAATGTGTTTGCTCCTAATAGCATGTCAATAGGCTTCGACCGATTGAAACACGGATCGGCGAGATCGATATTCATCGGTAAGTTCCATGAATCACATTCAAATGATGTACCTGGCAGATTGCGAATGATTCGAGGCACAACTAAAAATGTTAGTTTCTCCGTCCATTTCCTGTCCTTGGAAGAGACCGTGGCTTGAATTCGCGACTCGGACACTGATTTGCTTGATGAAATCCCGGCAATGACAGACTGAGTTTTTTTCATAGGCAGGCCTAATGATTTAGCGAACTTGTGAGTTATGAGATTGACATTTGAACCTGAGTCCAAAAGCGCGGTACAGGCGGCGTCATTACTCCGCGCATCCTTCACTGTGACAGCGGCAGTGGCGAGTAAGCAAGATGGTTCATCTTTGTGATGTTCATGCAATTTTACTACTTGTGCGCAAGTATTTGCTGTACTCGGGGACGATTCCCGATGCAACAACGAGTGATGGCTACCATCACATGTTTTACAACGCAGAGACGAGCATTGATGATTTGCGGTACGACTTCTTAAACAATTAAAGCATAAATTGTTTTCCTTTACGAACGCGAAGCGTTTTGCTCGCGGCAGTTCAATGAAATCTTTACATGTGTAAAGTTCGTGGTTCTTGCCACACGGACAGACACGTGTGCGTGGGGGGAGAGCGATTGTCACTGGTTTTCTGTGTTTTACCGCCGGGGGGGCCGCTAATGATGAGGACGGCTCCCCGGGCGTTGCTGCCGCAAGAGCCTTGCAACGCCTTTGCACAAATTTAGTTAAATCCTCGAAACAGGGAAGCGAATTTCTGTCCACACTCATTTCCCAGACTTGGAGAATGTGCTGATCTAAACTTCGACTGAGAAGTGATGACAACAATAAATCTTGTACGTTTACGCGTGACCCTAATGCTTTCAACGCTTCTACATTAGATGAAAAATGATCCAAGTAAGTTTGGAGGGATGAGGCTGATCCATGAACTAATGATGGCGGATTAAGTAATGCATGTACATGTGTGTTGACAAGAGCTCTGAAATCATCATACCTGGACTCCAGCTGCGCCCACGCAACGGGAAAATTTGCTGCCGAAATGGGAATGTTTTGAACGATTAATTTAGCTTCTCCGTTGAGAGAATTAATTAGATAATAAAATTTATTAATGTCCGAAATGGAACGATTGTCGATTACCAGAGCCTTGAATGTATCGCGAAATGAGCTCCACGATTTTATGTCTCCAGAAAATTGCGAGAGACGGATTTCTGGCAATTTCAACTGAATAGGTGATTGAGCACCCAGCAAAGTTTCGCAATGTTGCGACTGATATTCATGAGATGCAAATAAAGCTTCATTTTGACGCAGAGTTGCTCTGAAGGAACCTAATGTCTCACAATATGTGTTATCAAAATCATCCCGTGCGTCAAATTCTAGGCCTTCTGCATCAAATTTGGCATGTATGTCGTTAAACGCTTCGTATAGTTTAGGTAGCTGTTCCTGCCTCACTTTGAGAGCTTCGAATTGTGCCTCACTAGAAATAATTAAATTTGATATGTACAAACGAGCAGAATCAAGTCTTTTCTCAATTGTCGAACGTTGCACTAGCAACGATTTCTTCACGGCCTCCTTCATTGTTAGGCCGGGTGATGTAATAGAACTTAACACTGACCACAATCACACAATGGCAATATGAACAACCACTAACTAAATAACTAAATAACACAAACACAATAACTACAAAATAACATGATCAGCAATGTACAACTGTATACATTATCAGTAACACATTTTCCACTTGATGAATAAATTTTGTCTATTGCTTGGCGCATTCGCCCAATGACAAATTAAGAAATACTCAAGCACTTGATGAGAGCATTTCAAATGACTAGCTACGAAATTCCAAGAGGCAGTATACAATGATGGGCCGATTAAAATATGTGGCAAACAACAAATTAAATTTGAAACAAAACGAGCACAAAGGGTAAGTAGATGAGGGTCATGAATAATAAAGAATTTTGGAAATACTGGTTCACAATCCGGCTCCAGGAGGATCAAACAATATGTATGCGCACCGCGCGTCCGTGTCGTGCGAGCGCGTGCAGACGCGGTACTCACCTGGTACCCACCTCTCACACGGCGCCACGCACGATGATGAGCCAACAGCGTGGACCGTACTGTTGGCTATAGACGGGCACAGCACACACACATATCGGCCTCCGGTAGCTCAAACGGTGTAGCCAGAAGGCTACTAAAATGAAAGGGCTGGAGGACCACCTCGTACGAGGAAATGATGGATCGGCCGAAATGAATAGAACACGGAATAGCTTAAATGTTAATTTAATTGTATATTGACTCTTGGATGAATAAAATGTAAAGTTACAAACTAAGAAAGGACATGAAAATAAGCCAATTACAAAACTACTATATACAAAACGTGTGCCGGGCCCGAACGGTGAATTACTATAAAGGGTATTACAGAAACTAAATCTAAAACTTAATCAATAATTTACAATGACGAATTATATTAACTGCCACAAAGTTTGACACAAAGTTTGGCACAAAGTCCAATAAATGATTCTTGATGATGACGAGAAACAGTTCAATCCAATTAATGCCGATTAATGTTCCATTGTATGATATGAACTGACCTGAAGCTTGGCTCGGTACTTAAAAGGCAGAACAGGTACCTGCTATATGAAGGCGCTGAGCTCGTCCGATTTCCTCGCTGCACGGAGGTCGCCGAACACGTACAGTGCGCCTCTGAGCGAAGCTGCAGCCCCCCGGACGCGATGACCAGGCAATGCGCGCTGTCGTGGTCCAGTTTATGATGTGTGGACAGCCTCAACCCTGAATGAATGCCGATTATGGACAGCCCTGGTGTCGACTATCGGCTATGCGGGCAGTCTGAGGCCCTGAATGATGTGTCAGGAGCGGAGCAGACGTGACAAAACACGTGCTCACGTGCCTCGCCTTCACATGGTTTCTCTCAAAGAGTGTTTGTGTGTCTCTCCGGGGCGCGGTTGCGCCTACGAATATATAGAACCCCGCCCCTCCCTGGAGCGGGGGTGGCTACCACGAGGCGTGGCGGGGGGTGTGTGCTCTGGGCCGCCGTGGGAAAAAGGCTGCGGAAACCTCAGACCACCAGCGGGGCCGCGCGGTGCACTTACGGCCTAGCCGCTGGCTGGGGGGTCGCAATTCGCGGAAGGCGCAAATGGGCGTCATAAACCGCATTTGCCGACAAGGACGCGGCCGTGCCGGCAAGGACGCGGCCGAGGGTGGCAGAGCCGGCGGTGCGGTGTCAAAGAGACGGATTTGCGCCTTCGCTGTCCCGGCGGCCGAGCGGAGAGGGGAGGGGGCGGCGCAGGTGGTTGCAAGCCACGTGCGTGCGTAAACAAGCTTGTTATTATGTGGTCGTGGGGGGTGTCATATATTTTATCAAAATCGTACATTTCTAATGTAATTTTTTTAAAATATTTGATTCTTATCAATTATTGAATGTAACAAGATTAACACATCGCATCTCCAATAGAAAAGTGACACAAGCTCGAATTTCTGATTTATCAGAAATTGCAATTTTAAGTTTCGAAGTTCTGTAATACTCGTTATAGATTGTACCAAATATTCACCTTCTAGCGGACAGGAATTGAACTAATTCAAAATCAACTTCAAAATAGTAGCAGTACCTCTTGGTAACCTCTCATCAGCTTTTAGCTGAAAAATGACGATTTCGCACTTGTGTCACTTTTCTATTGAAGGTGCGAAATGGCAAATCAATATTTTTCACAGTGAGAGGATAAAATACTATAAATCTTTAATGGGGAGATTGTATCGTGTAATTTGAGTGGAATATTCACCAACGACTATTATTAACTCTTGTGCAGCATAGTGTAGTATTTTGTTTAGTAATTTGCGTTTAGCATTGTTCTCGTGTTTTTATTAATTAGGTAATTATTAGATATACAAATTAAATAACGTAGTACTATGTGGCTAGACTAAAGGCCTTTAAGCCATTACAATACCTACATCCTACGTCGTTCTCACCTTTCGACTTCTGGCATTCATCCCAAAGGGTCTCGCTGCGGAAAAGAGACCATAAGGCACGGTTCAGTAAACTCACTAAGTATGGTTTCTCTTAAATATCTTTAATAACATGGAAGACCTTTCTCTCCTCCGTACCTTTTCAGCGGGAACGAGCAATTTGCAATCCCAAGACAAATGTTTCCTCAATCCGCTGTTTCCCACCTTCAAACGACGTTTCGTGTCGTGATTCTGGTTGATATTTCGGTTGTGGGAAGAAACACGTTGTACGGTGTGGTTGATACACATCTGCGCCGCCGAGTGAAACCGAACCGATAATTTCCTGAATCCGAGAGCGAATGCTAATTGGCGCGGTAACGCTGGCAGCTGTCAGCGCGCGCGCGCCCTCGAATTGCCCGGCGCCCCTCCCCCATCCTCACCGCTCCGCTCGCCGGCGAACGGATTTCGCGCCGGCGCGCTAATTTGTGCGGCGCGGCGCGGCGCGGCGGGGCGCTGAACGCGATGAGAGGCGCGGCGGAGGAGACGCACGCGATCGGCACGTTGCTCACGCCGCTCTGCGTTTCCACCGTCATACCCTTTCGCCTATCAAATTTCCATCCAGCCCCGCCAAACCGGGTTGCACTTGAATTCACGTTCTGAAGTTTTGGGTATGTAACAATTTTCCTTGTTTTCCTTCCAATTGCAGGATCCTTATATATACGACGCTTATATATTAATATTAATAATAATAATAAATATAATAATAATAATAATAATAATAATAATAATAATAATAATAATAATAATAATGCCGGTCCGGGTAGCCGATGTCGCATTAGTGCCGTGGCGGTCTTGAACCGAAGGATTACGGGTTCGCGTCCCGCCTCGGGCATAGTTGTGCTTGTGTGTGTCTTTGTATGTTTGTGAAAGTCTATTTCATCCTTCATCCTTCATCATCATCATCATCATCATCACGATCTTCATCATCAACATAACCAACATCATCTTCATCCTCATTTCTCATTTCTATCATGCAGGGCTAAGAACCCTGGGGTGTAAAAAATTGACTCAGCGTAGAAATGCTGATCCCTCCAATAAAGTCACATGCATACCCTAATGTGACTGGGCCTTGGTGGGTACAACTGCACTTTCGCATGATCCGTAGATGTCCAATTCGCGACACAAAAAATCAGTGAGCAGTAATACAGTAATTAGTACGAACTCGCTTAACACGGATTTTGGCGTATAAAACTTGGGTCCTGGAACAGATTACATTGAATGATGTTTCCGGGCATTCAACTGCTACAGTCATTAGTCCCATTACTGTATGTATGTACTTGGCGCGACAGCCCATGAATGGGCCAACCGGCGACGACCCTGCATCGCGGCCGTGTGTTAAGGGGGTACGTGTGATTAGCACGTAGACATCCGCACGCCGTATTCCGATCTTCTCAACCTGAGTAGTAAATTTTCTTCACACAGCAACTTATACTGGGACATTGCAAGGAAAACGCACACTATGATCTCGCCTGATCGGGAATCGAACCGCGGCCGCGTAGTGCAAAGCGATCACGCTGACCAAGAGCTATCCCCGAGCACCCCATTATGCAGTGAATGTAATATCCTGGGAGGTGGCTGTACCCCCCCCCCACCCGTTGGATGGTGCGATCCGTTGCTAAGTACACGTCAGCTTACAGAGGATTCCTCCTGGAGGAATCTCCTTCCAGCAGAGTTCCGCCCTAGCCAGGACAACCTGTAAGTTCCCAATTGACTCCCGACGTGTGTGATACTGTAGTTCATGTGTGTGTGTGTGTGTGAAAGCAAAAATGAGTGATGACGAATGGTCGATGACGAGGAAGGAAAGATCGCACGCGGTCCGTGGCTCGGGGTTTTATTGTACTGCTCCGACACTAGCCCGGAATCGATCGGAGAAACTACGGTAAACTACCGATCAGAGCACCCGCTGCCACAATTCTCATCCAGACAGCGACTGAATTTGACTGAGCTGTACAGCAAGTTTTAAAAATCCGCGACCGTCGGACTCTAAATCACTGTAGAGTCAGCGGTATAGCTGGTTCTGAGCAAAACTCAGCTGAGTTCAACACGATGGTAAGTAATCAAGTGAATTCAGCGATTTTAATATCATGAGTTTTTTCCTTTGCGGCATTCTTCTGCGTGCAGCCCTCTAAAAATACGCCAGGTAGAGCGAATGTACAAAGGCTTTCGATCGTCAATCCATGTTGAACTTAAAACCACGCATTACTTTTATAGTAGTTTTATTAATAATGTTTGGGATAATAGTAAATTATATTTTCAAGACCAAAAAAAAAACAAAAACAAACAAACAACAATTTTAGTATGGCGAATGTGTTGAGTTACGTTTTCAAAATTGCGCTGTCTTACGACCGAATTTCAGATTCCTTAAGGAGTTGTGGTATCGTGGTGTAATTCACACGTTTTCTCGCTCTTTGTGGAAAATTCTGGAGCCGATCCTTGGCACATTCTCTTCACTTTCACATGACGTTTCTCTTTCGTTCAATCCTTGTTTTTGATGTGTGTGATTTCTCATTGTAACTGTTTCTGACCAAAGCTGATACATAAAAAATATCACCAAGGTTCTTACTTGAGCCTCTTTGTTAAAAGCACTGCTTAGTATGATTTACACATAGTGATATATCAATGGTTATTGACTAATAGAATGTAGATTTGGTCGATTACTTGGACTGCTTCAACTCCAAACGTACATAGTACAAACGTTTATTACCAAACACATGAAGTTTAAGTGACTAACAACTGCAATCATGAACTGTATTTCTCGCTAAAGTACAAATTCACAGACTCCACGCATAAATAATTGTTGACAAGAAGATATATTTCTCCAATAATTAATGGGATGTCTAGCAAAGCTAGTGAGAATGAAAATGTAAAGTTTAGTCAAAATTTACGAGTTTAAATAATACTTGTATACTAAATAAGTATGACCCGGTAATATAAATGCAAGGTATGGAGCTTTTGTACATTTGAATGATTTTTCGGCAATGACTCGCGTCAAATATAACAAATCTGTTTGAGTTTATGCGTGCATTGAAAACAAGAGTACATTGGCATTTGAGAACCCGGGTAGAGTATTTCAAACCTTTTTGAGTTCTTGCACTGACAGAGGCTAAGGAAAAGAAACTCAGGTGCATGTGGAGCAATGGCAGCGCATAGGCAGCGGAATCAGCAAGTCAAGCGTTGGCCAAGCAGACCGGCCTTCCGTGGCAGCGATCTGCTTTTCGCAAGCGCAACTCTTGCACGTTGCTGGATATCGCCGGCGTTTCGCGGGGCGACCGACAGCTGCCACACCCGCGACGCGGCGCACAGTGGGATGCCAGGTTAGCAAAGGCGCTCGCTCCATTTGCTGTGCTTTTTAATCCAGCATTATGGATTATAAATTCACAAAATCAGAATAATATGAAAATAATATATCCCTCTCTTCATTAATGTTTTTTTAATACTTTCTGTATTTATTTTAGGTTTTTCATTAGAGAGAAAGGTGTCCAAATGTCGTTTGTAGCTACTATACCCCGTTTTGGTCCAACAATGAAGTATGTCACAAATGGTGTCTTTTTGCTGTCATATATAGGACGAATGCCTCGAAATCTCTTAAAATAAACAAAAATCTTCTTCTTCTTCTTCTTCTTCTTCTTCTTATTATTATTATTATTATTATTATTATTATTATTATTATTATTATTATTATTATCGTTGTTATCATCATCATCATCATCATCGTCGTCGTCGTCGACGTTATTAATCTTATCATTCTCACGAAATTATTTTTTCTTCGATGGATTTATCATCACTTTTATGTCGTTCTAAGATAAGCAAAAGACTGACATGATTTACACCGTAGAATTTCTATCTAATGTCGCTTGTACAAATCATGTGATTAATTTTTCTGCACAAGATCCGTACAATTTGGTCACAGCGTTAATGGCGGCACTCTGCAACAACTGGATACTTGTCGCCGACGAGATACTTTGCGTGTGCTTTGGTCAGATTACGTTAGGTTAGTGTTTAATGTTTTTGTCACTGCCGATTGTAATTCGCTGCCAAAAGCACTGCTGACTAATCGAGGTAATTAATTGTAAATCACACAACATAAGTACAACAAATTATCACAGTTATACTGTGATGGGTTGTCACAAAGATAATTAAAGTAGAAAATTACATATACGTAATTATAAATATGGACGATAGCAACAATGCGGGTATAGAAAAGAAATGGAAGTGAGCTTTATTTTGGAAACAATACAAGGAAAGGACAACGAAGTTGATAGTAGGGAAAATACATAATCTATTAATAAATAACACAGTGAAAGGACACGTGAGCAAATTCTGTGGGGCAGAAAATAAATTAAGAAGTTATTACTAAGCAGGAACCCGAAGAATAAACAGATATATTGAAATGTGTGTGACCATTCAGGAGTTAGAGCCGGTGAGAAGAATCAGAGTTTGTAAAGGTGACGTTTTAAGGTAGTAAATGTACAATTAGAAAGGAAATATAATTACGTGTGTGTGGAAAGATAATTACATAAATATTTCGCTACCGAGTATCTGTATAGACGGCCTATCTGATCCACACATATATAAAGTTTTATCACGACGGGGCGATCTTGAGATCTTCGGGCGGTCTTCGGGCAACAGTCGGGTGAAATGTGAAATTTGAAATAGTAAATTCAAGAGAATAATTAAACAAAACGATACCACAAATAGTCCCGAGTCAAAATGCATTTTGAATATAACACAAAATTAACGCCTTGAAACGATGCAGCGGCACCATCAACTTCACAAAACTAGCACTATGTGTAATAGGGAAAAAAATACCCCCTTTTCATTCAAAACGTATAAACTGGCTTCATTTTATTTCATTTCACTATACAGTAAATACGGCACTTCATTTTTGTATTCTGTTTCGGACCATGAATTGAATGAAAATTGTATGGCAAAACTAGGTGACGGCAGATACGGATTCACAAGATGTGAAATGAGGAAAACCCCTCCCTCCGAAAAAAATCAGTAACTATTTTTAACTTATCGCAAAATTTTCAAGCAAAAATATTTTCGGATAATCATTAAAACGGATAAAATAAAAATCGTATCGCAGCGTGAGCTGAGTTTAGCTTGCGTTATTCTACGTAATCTGTAACATGACGCATTCTACCGAAACATTGTAATCACCCCCCCCCCCCCCAAGTCCGCCTCTGGATCCACTCTTGGTAAAGGTTACCTGCTTTACCTTACTTTGGGGAATGGGAACCTTCCGTCCTTAGGTGTTTTGAATCAGTGTGAGGAGGAGGAGAAGGAGGACGAGGCGGCGGCGGCAAAAGATGTAGCGATGGTGGGGGCAGCGGCGGCGGCGGCGGCAGCGGCTGCGGAGGCGGGCGAAGGGGCGGGCGAAGGGGCGGGCCGCTTTTGCGACCTCCTTCCGCCGCTGCAGTGGGAGGACCAGCCGCAGCCGCCCTCGCGCCGCCCACGACGTCCGTCACTACCACCACCACCTCACCCTGAGCCGCAGGAAGCTCCTTTTAGCACGGAACGCTTTTCGAGATTTGCGAAATGTAAAAGGAGACTGCAAGAAGACGTCCAATTTCGTCCAACATCGTGCTTCAAATTATAATCAACTAAGCATTCTGACAATTCTCTACCCATCATGATTTCTTGGTGGGAGTGGGAGGGGGGTACGTTTCTGTCCTGCCTACTGAGCATGACGTTTTCTGAGATGAAGATTGCCATCGGATTCTAATCATACATTTGCAGAATGGAAACAGAATATCATATTAACTGTTACCAAACATGAGAATTTAATAACATGGGATCGCGAATTTAATGTAGCGTGGGATCGCGAAATTGAAAAAATATCCTGGGTTTAAAAGAAGAAGACGCAATTTATTTGAATGAGTCCTTTCATTATCAATATTACAAGGGGAGGAATATAAACCCTCTTGACCGCCACTTCCATTTTCAGTGTATTTCCTATTTACTTTACTTATTTACTTTATTACAACCCTCCCGTATTTGCTGTTGACTGCTGCCAGTAGTATACGTATTATTATTATTATTATTATTATTATTATTGTTATTGTTATTGTTATTATTATTATTGTTATTATTGTTATGGTCGTAAATTCTTACTGGCGCATTAATAATTGGATTTGTGAAGAAGTCAATAGATCTACTGCCGCTGAAGACCTTGCCAAGCGCTGTTCTACTTCCATTGTCCCTTCGGAGCTCAGATGTTCCGACCGCCTATCCAAAAGCGTTTATTGCCTTCGCCTCAGACTTTGTTCGAGACACCAGTGGTAATTGTCATGGGCAACATTGCCACCTTTGCTACCGCTTCTACCTCATTGTGTTATTGTGAAAGAGTACATTAATGGCACACATAAGTAATTTGCCTCGTCACTGACATTTCTTTTGATACCTTCATATTTACCTATACATATCTCCATTCATTTTCTCATTTGGACATCAGTACTTCCTTTTGTGTTTCAGTATTGTTTGCCCAGCCGGGCACTTTCTTTAACAAATATCCACCTCCCTACTATTGCCTCCATTTCTCCTTATGCCACGACTGCTCCTGGTTAATCGCTGTTGTCACGTTCCTTGTACCCCTCCGCAACAAGACACATTCAGTCAGTCTGATGATGTCTGGATGTGTCATTTACTTTAATTGAAAATGCGACATACCACACAGTCGCATTTTAAAACTACAATTAATTTCACGGAAAATTCATTTCCATTTAATTTGCTTTCCTTAAGAAAATCTCAGGCGAAAGAGCAGGATTGATTAATCTTCCTGTTGAGAATGAAAGCACTTCAATGCAACTAAACTCGGGCACTTGTACCGGAGCTATTGCTAAAGCCCATGGTCATCACCACCCCTCCTTGCTGCAACCGCTAGCAACTCCAGTATCAGCAACTTCTCTGATTCTACCGCCGCTGCCCCTGCCGCCGACTTTACTACTTCTACCTCGACCACCACCGCTACCTCTGCCACTTCCACCTGCTTGACATTTGTCGCTACCACCGCCGCTATTACCACCTCCACCGCCGTCTCCCTTGCCAATGCCCCCACCCCTGCTGCCACCGTCGCAGCCACCACCTCATCCACCACTGCCTTCACCGCCGTCTCCCTTGCAAACGCCCCCACCCCTTCTTCCGCCGTCGCAGCCATCACCTCGTCCACCACTGCCTTCACCGCCGTCTCCGTCGCGCCGTCTCCATTGCCAACACCCCTACCCCTCCTGCTGCCGCCGCCGCAGCCACCACCTCGTCCACACTGTCTCCACCGCCGCCTCAGACGCCGCCGTCTCCCTTGCAAACGCCCCTACCCCTTATGCCGCCATCGCAGCCACCACCTCGTCCACCACTGCCTTCACTGCCGTCTCCGTCGCCGCCGTCTCCCTTGCCAACACCCCCATCCCTGCTGCCGCCGTCGCAGCCATCACCTCGTCCATCACTGCCTTCACCGCCGTATACGGGTTCTCCCTTGTCAACGCCCCCACCCCTGCTGCCGCCATCTCAACCTCCACCTTGTCCACACTGCCTCCACCGCCGACTCCGTCGCCGCCGTCTCTCTTGCAAACGTCCCCACCCCTTCTGACGCCGTCGCAACCATCACCTCGTCCACTACTGCCTTCACCGCCGTCGCCGGCGCCGCCAGCGGGTTCTCCCTTGCCAGCGCCCCCACCCCTGCTGCCTTCGCCACTGCCGCCCGTGGGCGTCGCGCAGGTGACGCGGGGGGCGGGGCCGAGGGGCCGCCTCCGCAGCGCGGCGCGCGCCGCATTCGGGTGGCGGTGGCGGTGGTTGTGGCGGTCGCCCACGCGCTCCGTGGGCTGATAATTGATCGCCGCCGCGATGGCGAGACGCCGCCAGGGCGTATTCGGCGGTGGGCCGGGCTTCGAGCCCCGCGCTGCGCGCCTGGACCTGCCTCTAAGTGGTTGCGCTAGCGGGGGCATTGCTCGAAGTCGCTTTGCTCTGCGGTGCCGCAAGAAGGACAGTGCGGTGAAGGTGTCCGCGCCGGCTATTGCCCGTTTGGAATTGCAAGTTCTTTGGCACCTAATTTTTGAACGAAGTCGTTGTCAATAAGGAGCGTCATGGACACAACAGTCAAGTAAAATTATATTTGTCATCAAACTACTCTTATTTCGACTTCAGGCAACCAGAAAAACGAATAGTAGCTCTGAACAGCTGGCTCCTATTACGGGTTTTAACAATCTGTCGTCCGTAAAGAGCAATCGAAAAAAATCTATTTCAGCAAAAAGACCTATTATGAGATCTACTGCAAAGATGATACATTGCGTCTTTTAGCTTACTATCTTAAACCGTCTATTGTTATCCCAGTCCCAATTGATAATGTTGAAAACCATAACTTAATACTGAATGTATGTTCTTTAGTAAGATATGTGTAATTTTACGACTTGAAACGTTGAAAAAGTGTTTTCTGTTTCTGATTTCGTACACTAAATAATAATAATAATAATAATAATAATAATAATAAAATAATAATAATAATAATAATAATAATAATAAAATAATAATAATAATAATAAAATAATAATAATAATAATAAAATAATAATAATAATAATAATAATAATAACAATAATAATAATAATAATAATAATAATAATAATAATAATAATAATAATAATAATAATAATAATAATAATAATAATAATAATATGCACAAGTGGATTAACTGTACTGATTTCGAAGTGGTGCCGCTGGAATCAAAAAGGTTTATGGACATTCAAAGGACATTTGAATTACATTACACTATTACATATTTGTTTCACATATGTTCCACTCCATATACTGTTTGTAGAGGCGCATCACCAGACCTGCATTTTCTCGTTCTTTAGGTTTCACCTCGCACCTTTCATGTCAACGTTTACTCACCTGAGTCCACCCAGAACGAGTTCGCGGTTGGGAGAACGAGGTTCGAGCTCTCTGTTGTCAGGCCAGACGGCTTCGAGGCGCGACGGGTAATGAGCGTTGTACGTATTCGGGAGGCCCTGAGAGCAACACCCTGCGCGACTCCGCCCAGGTCGACGGTTTCTCCGTTGCTGCCCGACCGAAAAGGACGGGAGACGGCGGTGGGCGCTCGATTCTAGAACTTTCTTTACAGGCGCACAATGAATTGTTTCGCGTGGGATAGCGGAGCGATAGAGAGGTCGGCAACGCGGCGAGAGTTTGTTGGCGGTGTGTATGGGTAGAGGAGGAGAGAAATGTTGCAACCAGAACCGGTAAACGGGTATGGGAAACGGGAACTCCTCTTGATGACTCACAGCTTCCACAACAGCGATTTCCTTCGTTGTGGGGCGGCACTCTACTCAGTCGCGAAATTCAGCTTACGTTTTGGGTCGATTTAAATTAACAATTTATTTAATTATTTATTTTAGCCAACTGCACATCCCATTAAGGCCAAGGTCTTCCTGGTCCCGCGGGTAATTATTAATCCTTCTTTAATGAAGTCATAGGATGACGATGAAGGGTGAAGAGACGATCCCGAATACATCCATACTCAAGGAGGGATTCGAATCCGCGATCCTTCGATCCGAGATCGACAATGTGTAACATTAAAGTTAATAAATCAATAAGATTTCTTTTATTGAAATGCATTTGATGTAAAATGTAGAGGGTATTGGATTTATTATTTAATATTAAAATTCATTCTGTATAAAATATTACGTTTGTGTAATTTTCCGCTATTAAGTGGACCCAAGCAATACTCCTCTCGAGTTCCATGAAATTAACATGTGGAATATATATTGCTATGGAAATTTTTATAAAAATTGATAATTTTTAGCTTTTCTTCTTTCCAGGATTTTGTTTGACTTTCTTAAAATATACCCAAGCTCCAGTTTTCGTCATTTAGGCGAGTTTCAAAATTTTAATCTAGCTCACTTCACATCATTTGAAACCCCACTAAAAAGCTTTTGTTTTTTCAAACTTAAAGGAAATACGTCAGCAAGAAATGCGACTGTAGTGTCTCTGTTCACGTGTGTTCGATTTTATGTATTAAGGCATAGTGGGCTTTAATTAGTCCGGCAACATCGTCGTAAAATGCCAATGCTCCATTATTTAAATACGAAATATGAAATTAAAATACGTTATCTGTGTCTAAATTTGTTGATTATAAATATCACGCGAAGACATTTACTTCTTGTATTTCCTGTGAATCAAAATCAAATCACTTCGGAAAAAGTAACTCTTGTAGTTTTCACACACTGAGGTTAATACTGAGGCAATCTGTATTTAAGACGCTTCACAACAGAGACGCATATGACACATTTGAATATTAAAATAAATTTTTTAGAAGTCCAGAAGTAAACTTTGTCAATTTCAATTTTTTGAATTCATTCTATTTACTGCAAGTAATGAATTTCATGTTATATAAATGATCAAATTAGGTACTCAAGAACTGTCCTTGATGGCAAATTTCTGACTTTTGATCTGGATGTTCTAATGAAAATTTAGGTAGAATATATTACTTTTACTCTGTTAAAATCATTATGAGCCAACTGATTTGTCAACAACACAGTTCACGAATTATTTTGAACACTAGCATATATAATTGCAGAAAGAATGAAAATTCATAAGAAACACAACATGTAGGTCCCTTTTTTATTTTTTCAATAAAGATGTAACAAGAAAACTAACAATTCATATAAAACCTCACTTCAACTGCATGCGGGCGGGGTTCTTAAGGTTTTCATTTCTAAAGATACCGTAAGAGTCATAGGTACGAAGCAAACGCATCGTATTCTTCATTTGATGTTCAACAGGTCGTCAAAGAAAAAAAGCATTCGCGTACGTTATTGTCACTTTTTTTGAAACCATCTGTAAAAACACAAATACACATTGAGATTTATAGACAACTTTAACTTCTATTCTGTGAAAAGTTTGTATTTCTGAATGAAGAAATTTCCTTACAATTTCTTATTCCTTAGAATAACCCCGTGTACATCGAAAACATAATTTTATTATAATTGCTGGAGAAATAGGTCATTTTTAGGAGAAATACATTACCCATTAAATTCCAGCAGTCTTCTCGGCTGCTTTAGATACGAAATGTGAGAAAGACCTAACAACGATATTTAATGGTTGGAAAACATAACGAAGGGTATTTGCAGCACAGAACCTGTACCCTAACGAAGCTCTGTTGGAAGGATACTGGATACTTCAGAGAAATGCGATTCTAATTTATGTAATGTTAATAATAAGTAAGGAATATAAGATAATACCTCTTAGTATAATTTAAAAAACAACACCAAAATACGTGCGCAAGTAACACTGATGGTAACACTGATGCAGAAACTGGAAACTGAAAATTACTTTTAACCGATCCTTCTCTGACGAAAATCCTCTTTAATTACGCTGCGAGTGGCAATTTCTAACGTACTAGCGAAGACGCGGGCGCACGGGATGAAGTTTAACTTGTTGAAAGCGCCAAATATGAACTCCTGATTGAATTAATTTATAAAACCAGCTCTCTTTAGACTCATCATTTTTTCGGAACTTTGAAATAACAGCCAGAATGTGCAATGGTCATTTAAGTGTGAAAAAATTCCTTTCCTTTACAGTACTATTCCTTTACAATACCATTTAAGTGTGAGTTGAGTGTATACCGGATTATAATAACACACAATGAGGCTATTTATTTAATTATTTATGATGTAATACGCAATTGCCGACCAGAATGGCCGAGGTGACTAGAGCGGGTGTCGATTCAGCGCCTCGGTCGGAAGGGTGGCGGTTTCGAGTCTACCATGGGTATGGTTGTTAGTCCCTTATCTTTCATGTATGTTGTCGCGCAGGGCCGTATGAGTCTGCTGATCACAGACCGAGGAGCCCGCAAGTGTGTCAGTGTCTAGTGTAGAGGTCAATAGGATGTGTCCCCATGAGGGACGCATTGGGTATTCGGCGCGAATAATCGAAATCGGCATCCCCAAAGCTGGAAAAGCCCAAGGAAGAAAAAAAAAATGTAGTGCTCAATTATAATGGTAAAGATGCTGTTGGGTCAAATTTTGAGTAACATACGTAAGGAGTCTCATTTGTACACAGATAACAAACGAACATCTAAATTCAGTAATTACTTATTCTGAGAATTACACATTGTGAGAATTTATCCAGAGAATTACACAATTAGAATAAAATATTTATCCTACAAAATTTGACGATGTTTGAGATGTGTAGCTTTTCGACTATTTAACGGAACAAGCCCCGTTTCGAGTGGCTGTCAGCCTTTCCCGGGAAGGCGGTGCATTTCTCGCTGCCCCTGCAGCTCCTCTACGGGTAAGGCCACGGCCGCGTCCTTAGCTGGCGATCCAGCAGCGTCAAGGCAGAGCGGCAGGTGGCCGACCTCCGAGGCGCTCGCCGCGCCGACCTAGACCTGCTTCGGAGGGGCCCTTGCTGCACACACGACACACGCATTCTGGGACGCATCCGATCCACGTGAATGTTTGAAAAGTGAATACAACGGTGTTTGTCGTACGAGTTAAGGAACGTGACACTATTTGGACTTTTTTTTTTTAAAAAAAAAGGTGCATATTGATGGTCGTTTATACGAGTTAATATGTGGAGCTACTGATCAGAACATATTTACTCCGTGACAAAATATAATGCATATTAAGTGGTCGTATTACAAGATTCAACCTTTTCTGAGATGATAATTTTATTTTATCCATTGTTAAAGTAACTTTATAATTTTTGATCTGGCGTATGTTATGTGTATGTTCAGAAAATATAAAATAGATTAAGAATTTGTTTCAAACTGTATTAAAATGAACTATGGAGTTGATACATTTTGATCTGTTGCTCCACATATTCATTGATGGGGTACTTATTTCTTTTGAAAACAAGAACAAACGAATTTTTGTATATAATAACTGCGTACGATCCGTACCTACTTAACGCGAAATGTATGTATTATTTCATATACTCCTTTTATATGTTGTGTATATGGGATTAAAGTATGTCTCACTTAAAACAAAACAGTGAACACATCTTATGACTATTCCATGTTCTTTGTTGAAAACCGATACTATTTCTTAACGTCTATTAGGAATTTTCTATAGTCCAGTTGGATACTATATGACCTTCCCATAATTTTTGATCGAATGATGATATCGGCTTTCCCCCTCTTGTTGACGTAAGATAATGTATTATCTTATATTCTACCTTCTGCTTTCACGGTATGATATTTTGTGTTATCTCTTGTTTGCCATGATGATTCACAGCTGACTTGTCATTGGCGCTCATATTTAAACAGTTCCAAATTGCCAGGCTCTTTCAGAGGTTCCTTGAATAAGCTCTTGCACCTCTTGCATCTCTAACATCATATGGAAATTGTATGTGTTTTATCATCCATCTAGTCTCACAGAAACCTTGGAATCAACATTGATGCCAGCCGGACTTCGTATTCGGAACATTATGATTATCAAGCTTACAAACACGAATTTCTTGTGACACGTGAGAAATTTAAAGCAACGCTGCGGGATTTCACCAATTCCTTATATAAATACCTATCCTACCGGTTCGTATTTTCTCCTCGTCTTCCCTCACCTCCCCCTCTCCCTCCCCCACCTCTCGTGCCATCTTCTCGACCGCGCCCTGCGTTGGCGTGCCCGGCTGTCCAGACCGGTTTGTGGGGCGTGCGTGTCCCGCGCTTCGCAAGCAGGCACGAGTTCGCCGCGGCGGCGAGCGAGCGTGCTTATGTAAAAGGCCTCCTCCAGCGCTGCCGTCCGATCCCAACAGCTGATGACGTCTCGCGAAATTACCGCGCGGGGCGGGGGCGGGGGCGAGGTGGGGCAGAAAGGGGTGGGGTGGGGTGGGCAGTGAGTCATCGCGAGTCTCGGTGACTCACTCGTCGCGGCGCGGCGCGGCGGCGAAGGAGGCGGAGGCGGTCGCACACGAGGACGAAGGCGGCGGGGGCAGCCGCTCCAAGGGCGACCGCGAGGAATATCGAATGACTCCAAACATGGAGTGTGGCACGCGCCGGCGGGATGGGCAGACGCGCGCTGCCACCGGGCGCCTCCCCCCTCCCCCAGGGGAAGCCCCGTTTGTGCACGTAGGACCCGATTCATTGATTATTTTGTGTTTTCGAGCGCGTCAATTGCTATGGACATATTAGTCCCGTAGTTACAACACGGGAGGTGGCGGTAACCTTCGCCCGCTGCATGGTGAGGATCTTAGCCGAACTACACCCCGACTTGCGGGGCTTTTTCAATTACATATCTCCCATTCGCAAGGCATCACCCCAGCCGGGTAAGTTCTAAGCTCCGGATTGGTCTTCCGACATGTGGGGTAGTGTAGTACATGTGACTAAGTGTAAGGAATAGGACAAGGAAGGGGAAGAAATTATCGCGCACGGTCCATGGCTCGTTAGGGTACGGCTCCGGCATTCGGCTGGTATTGCTCAGAGAAACCACGGCAAGCGACTAACTCAGAGCAGGCGGCCGCTAGAATTCACCTCCAGACAGAGGCTGAATACGACCAAGCTATGTAGCTAGTGTCAAAAATAATAACACTGTCGGAACTCTAACCCCACGGCCTGTTGGTCGGAGGCACTGTAATGACATCAGTTGATGTACTGAGCCACCTGAGCTAGTTTATAAGATTCGATTTTCACGCTTCCTTTTTACGACTGAATACGGAGTTTAGCGAGCCTTCTATAACCACAGAAGAGACGTGAATGCGTTCATTCGCTAAAAGTGCGGAATCTTTCAAGGATACGTGTACATAAAGTCTGACGTCTTAAAGCTAGCATCCCCACTTGCTGAAAAATCAAACATTCTCGCTCATAATTGTCGGCAAATATCTGAAATAAATACAGTTATTTCTCTGGTCCGCGAAATCAAGATTTCAAAATAGGCGTGGTGAAAATGTCTTCACCGATGTCAATAAGTGTTGTGACGTGAGAAGAGGTGGAGTGCGGTGCAGGGTTCTTATGCTATGAAGTTATACAATATTTGTGAGATATTTAATAGTATCACCAGAATCCTCCCCTTAGTATATCTCTACAGTCCTTCATGAAGTTGAGAGAGGATAGCGGCAAACCACTCCTGGGGCTCCCTGTTCAGGATATAAGCGGAAGCCTCCCGCGTTCCTATGGTTAGAAATGAGCGTTGTTCTCAGAAATCAATCAAACCACCAAAAATGATTTTAGGTGCGTACAGCTAGCCCCGAGAAATGACACTGAACACGCTTCTACGTACGCATTCTCCTCTAAATATTCATTTAGGCTATCCCTATTGAACTTTAACGTGCCTAGAGTCTATTATCTTGCCTTAAGCACTAGCATACCCCACTGCATGTTCATAGATTTTTACTCGTGAGTACTAAAAGAGTAACATATGAAAGAAGTGACATTAATTTGATTAGTATTTAATTATACTCCAACCCTGAGTTCTGCACATGAAATCTGAAAGTGAGGTCGCGGTCTTGAAGGTGAGAGTGCAGTCTCCGTGCAGCCTGAGAAGCAGTCATGTTAAGTGTTTTTTAATGATGTCCTTGTACTAAACTCTGGCAACTGCAGTATCGCGGAGGAGAAACATTGAGAAGTAAATTGGAATACTCAAGAAGGGTGACAACATTAAAAGAGTAGGTTTAATATGTACGTGATTATTGCATTTATTTTGTAAATGTAATTATTTAATACAGTATCTGAATGTTGAAGTGTGAAATCTCTCATTGGTCATGTGAAAAGAAATTTTACATTGGCGCAATAGAATAGTTATTTAGTAATTTACGAAATAAGAATCGAAAGAACCGTAACATTACTATTAGAGATTGAAAAATTGCAAAGAGAAGCGGGATTTTATTTTAGGTGTGTTTGCACCACATGCACCACATGTCGCTAATTATATGAATTGGATATGGGTAATTAAAAGAAGAAGCAATATTAATGTATTATTAATCTAATGTCGCATTTTTACTGGTTAAATTATATTCTTGATATCTTTAGCAGCATCAGTTCGTCTGCACTATGTCCATTTTCGGTAGGTGATAAACAAAACAAAATGTCCAAAAGCTTATTTGTAATCATCTCGTGCCATCTACACCTTTCAGTTTGCTTTGTTTATTTACATCGTCCTTTCGTAGCTGACAGTTTCACACATATTCTCTCATCGATCTAAATATTTTTATTTCAATCGGTTTGTTTGTGAGATAAATAAGATTCTTATTTTCGTGCTTTGAATTTTATATCCATCTGAAAGCTTGCTGAGAGCCATTTTAAGTTTTTAATTAGGGATGTCTTCAAATAAATGTATATATTATAAATATTAAACAACTCAATTGAAAGGTTGAGTACCCTAAGAATTTATAAAATTATGTGAATATACAATAGGATGACTATAGTCCATGTTTGGTTTCAGATCTCCATGGGGTTTAATTGTAATCGATGCAATCGTAGTCATACGTCTCTAATTTTGCCAAGGTGATGTCCGACTTATTGGTGGCCATAAACAAGAAAGTATGTATAGTTGTCACAATCAAGACATAAGGCAGTGTATTTTATATAAGTTCGTTTGAAAAACTAACATTTGCTTTCAACAATTCTACAATGTTCAGAAATACTGTAAATGTTAATATAAATTTCAATTATCGCAAACTGCAAGATAACTAATGTGGTTTGCGAGAGATAAATATATTTTAGAAAACTAACTACCGAAGGGCACATGTGGCGTTCACGTTAAGATGTGCCTCGCTCTATATTATGATTATGGCAAATTTTAGACACGAACATAGATTCAACAAATACTTTAGACGAAAGAAGATTCACTGCTCGAGGTCCAGCTGTTCTGATCCATCCCTTCATTGGTTCCTCTTTATCAAACCATGAAGGAAAGCAGTTACAAAACTTACCACACGCAATCCTGCTTTCCGCTTCCTGTTCTCAACTCCATCTCTACGGATGTGAGATAAAACAATACCTCATCCCTCAGAAGATTAGATCACTTCAACGGAAGATGACTCCAATAGAACCGACAGTTGGCGGATATCGTTATTGCACTTGGATGTGTAGTGGAGAAACAGGGTCTCAAAAATGACGAAGTCTAACATACAGAGATGGAGAAAAAATTTCATAATTGCATGCGTGAAAATGCAGGGACGATAGGGTTTGGCGATGAAGACAAATTAGCTTTGAAGAGGGCAGGGGCGAAAAATAAGAATACAACTGCATGCGTGAAAAGTCGAAAAGTTACGAAACCCGTAGCTGGCGCTGCCGTATAGTCACTCTTCCACCGTTAGTTTATCATCTTCGATACGTTTCAATCTTTAGTTTCTGACAAGGTGTTTGGTGAAAACTTGTGATCTCATAAAAGACACTCGAAAAAGAAACCGCATCCTTCAAATACCAGCAGAGACGATAGATTTTGGTGATCAAGACAAATTAGCTTCGAAGAGGGCTGGGACGAAAAATAAGAATACAACTGCAAAAAAGGTCTGCTGCACTGAATATCGGGGTCACAAACTCGGTCAGTACTCAAGCAGTACGAAGGGAGCGCTATAAGCAGGATGGGCGAGCTCCATTTGGGAAGACCCACTATATGAGTATTTTCTTTTGTTGGTCCCCCTTTCCTTTATTAAAATCGATGTTATATATCTCGTAATTGAAATCAGTCGTTAAATAAATTAATAACAGAAAAGAACCCATTGAAAACATGCAATGATTTTTAACCAGGTCAACTATCGGTGAGTTGATACGAATCTAGAAGCCGGTGCGCAGAAATGAGATCGGTACATCAACACAGTTTCGTTGCTCCAAGGGCGAGAGAGGGTAGATTAATTTTTTTCTCCAAGCCGATGATGAAGGATATCAGGTGTTTGGGGGCAACAAGAAGACCGTCCTCCGGCAGAAAACGCGAAGGCGAGCCAGCCATCTGCGGGAATGGGATACGCCCTCCACCTTGGAGAGCGGCTTCGACTTCCCCGCAAAGGAATCGCCCGCAGTGGCCGCCGCGAGGGCGGGCGACGCGGCGCGGGGCGGCGTGGGCGGCGTGGGCGGCCGCCGCTGCGGGCGTTAATCAAAGTTTGACTGAGCGAGATTTACGACCCCCTGGGCCTTCTTCGAGGGCGGGCGCACGTGGGCGGGGGGGGGGGCGGCGACCGCTGGGCGGCGGGGGCGGGGAAGAAGACGGAGGGCGGAAGATATTGAATGGGTGGTTTTGAAAATTGGGAGATATTGAAATGAGTAAAGCTAAGTTGATGAAAAATATTTTTGTTATGTTTTATGGTGGTGATTCTTTAAGCGTGGTCGACAGAAAGGGAAAACAAAATGTTTAGCGATATTGCGATGGGGCTTAATAGGAAAACGATGAAAGCGGTTTAACAGCGAGGAGCGATAAGATCGGGAACATATTAAAGCATAGATGCGGTAAATTACACCATTGCGAAAACTTCTGTTTAAGATTGAAGTTACAAACAGTAAATGTTAAAAAAACACACTTGACATTACGACCTTGTGATGATTCTTCAGAATTTATCTACTATTTTCTTGTAGTATAATATTTTTGAATTTTGAAGAATAACATTTGATTTTATAAAGCTGAAAAATAAATGTTTGCTCCTTACTCGTTACTGGACTTTTCGTTGTGTTTATCGGAATTCGTAGTTACCATGCGTATGTTCACTTTGGCTTAACATATAAAAAGGAATTTTAACAGGCACGACTCATTGTAATCCAATAGTAAAGTTACCGTATAGTGCACAACGTATAGATATGGGCGTAGTGTATCGAAGAGCAATAGTGTCAATCAGTGTTGGATATGATTTGTAGTGTTCGAAAGAACGCAAAGTGAAACAATATTTGCCCTTAAAGCACATAAAGAGCTTCGTAAAGGTCCAAATCAGGTGGATGCAGACGCGGAGGCAAGAAACGTTGAGTACTGGAGTGTGGCGAGGTATGCCACTCACACGAACCGCCATCGCGCCAACGCCAGCCGCCTTGCCCGAGGCTGGATGGCGAGATGTGGAGTGGGGCAGTGGGGCGGGGCGGGGCGGCCGGGAGTGGTGGGGGGATGCGACAATGGCGTGGGCGCCGAGGGGACACAGAGGTGAGCGGTGACGGAGGTGGGGGTAACGAGGCATCGAGGACGTCCGCCGGGGGCAGCGCAAGCGGGAAGGCGGAGGTAATCAAGGTGTATTGACTCTCGCGAACAGAAATAAACTACCATTGGTTCTCCTCGCCTTCCAATTTAAGTGCATGCTTCTTCCAATTTCGATACGCAACCGTGCCTGAAGTGCCCATAAATAGTGAAGAGCACTCACTCAGAATGATATAAAATGTGTAATAGTTTTAATAAAATGTGTTCAATCCGTCGGATACCTTAATATCCTAATTTTGTATAATTTCTTTAGAGACTGTAAATAACCAGGATTATTGGACATCATAGTAACTAAATTGGGATCATTCTGTGGGGAGAGAGGTGAAACAACGATATCGTGTAGAAATTAGGTATTGTGCCTGTATTACTTTGGATTACAAAGCAATTTTATACGTTAATTAAATAGTAATATCTTTACTCAGTAAATAATGGTTTTAAACTTTATTTGTAAGAAAGTTAAGAAAACATGGTATAGATCTTATCTAAGACACTAGGTGAAATGAAATTTCGGAATGCAGAGGTTTTTCTCCCAAGTTTAAAGAAGTAATTTCATGCAAATACTCCCGCTATGACTCGTACTTCCGACTTCTCTGTGCGCCAGTGGGGACATCCGGGAGGAAGATGCTGTGGGATGCAGGTCGGCGGGGACAATATAGACGTTAAAGACGTCCTGCAGCCGGGCGGGTGAAATAGTGACGAGGCGTCAGCGCTGATGAAGGCAATAACGATGACGGGGCGCACGAGAGGATGCCGGAGATGACGGAGATAGGTAGAGAGGGAGAGGGAGAGGAAGAGAGGGTGGAGGCAGAGGAGAGTGGACAGACGACGGGGGAGGCGGGTTCGTCTTAGGACAGCTGGGGTGTGAGCATCTCAGACAGTAACGCTGGCAGAAAACATCGTTGAATGGGGTGACAAGTCTCCACCAGGTATCTTCAGGGGAAGGGCCGATTAGGCCGAGTCAACATGGGTCAAGAGGACGGTGTAGGGTAGATTGATTAATTGATTGATAAATTATTTA
This sequence comes from Gryllus longicercus, assembly GCA_038098605.1. NCBI lineage: Eukaryota > Metazoa > Arthropoda > Insecta > Orthoptera > Gryllidae > Gryllus > Gryllus longicercus. Next base: position 880,663 of record JAZDUA010000177.1, read on the forward strand.
GAGTTTCCAGGCGCGTCCACTTCTATGCTCATTAGTCTAGTATGTGTAGTGCATGGTACAGAGAAATTAATCTAAGAAGAGACCAGTTTGACAGGTCGGAAAACAAGAGAAAGTCTTGCTGAATGACTTTTACAGGCGAGTCAACTGCAAACGAACGCATTAAGAAATTAAGCACATGGACATAACTTGCAGCTTGCTGTCAGCGGTAGCCAACCAGTAGATGTCAAGCGGCCCCTTTTTGCAGTAATCTATCTATACAAATGCAGCCGGGCAAGGGGTGCGCAGGGGACAATGATTAGGAGGGAGAGATTGCGAGAACCTGCGGCTATTTATTAAGGTACTGCTGCGGCATTCGCCTGGTATTGGTAAAAACGGTGCGGGCATTCGGAGGGAGATAGCCGGCAAGTGCAGCGAGGCGGCGAGCAGCCGACGGCAGCGAGCGGGGAGCCTGGGAAGGCGTGGCGTGGCGTGGCGTGGCGTGGCGTGGCAGGGCGTGGCGTGGCGTGGCGTGGCGTGGCGTGGCGTGGCGTGGCGGGGCGGGGCCGGGCGGGGCGGCCCGAGGAGGGGCGGCCCGAGGAGGGGCGGCCCGAGGAGGGGCGGCCCAAGGAGGGGCGGCGCGAGGAGGGGCGGCGCGGGGGCGCGGAGGCGGGGTAGTGGCACGGCGAGGCGGCGCGCGGGCGGGGCGGCGGGGCGGCGGGGCGGAGGAGCGTTGGGGCGGAGGGCCTGGGTTGCGGGGGTGCGGGGGCGGGGCGGCAGAGACGACGCGGGCGGCTCGACGGGACGCGGGCGAAAACAAAGGAGCGGATGCTCGCGGACGTTTTTATGGGCCGGGGCTTCCTCCACGGGGGGGAGGTGTGGGAGGGGCCGTGCGCGGAACGAGCAAATGCTCTCAGCCTATGCGAACGCGCGCGACCGACGCGTCGCGAGCTAATGCGCCGCCGATTCGCGACCTTGGCGCCGTATTTGCTTAAGTAACGGCCGTGCGATAGGCCATTGAAATCCGGCCTCTGTGCTTTACACGTGTGCAATATGATTACGCCTTGTTTGGAGCAAGTGACGCCGATTGACGCTGGGTGGGGTGGGATGGGGGGTAAGGAGACTTGTGTTCGCGTCGGGGAATGATTGTTCTTCGTCCTCGGCTAAGATCAGAGGCGGAAGCGATCGATCACAAAGTACCCTCTTTTGTTTTCCGGGCGAGGTTAGATGGGTTCATCAAGAATATTAATTCTAAAGAAATTAGGTTATTTTAAGCTACTGATGTTACTGAAGCGTGAGTAGCATTACTAAAGGACATATTCTGACCTTGTAGAAGAAATTACAGGACAATCCTTCAAGAATTTTATTTCGATTATTGAAAAAATCATTCTGCATAACGATGATCTTAACCGCTAAATAATTTGTATAAAGTGGGCATTTTTAGTCAAATGAACACATTTTAAGAAGTACACCTTAAGATCATAAATATCTCTTCGATGTGAATTATTTCAATGCAAGTCGATACTGAACTCTTCGAAATTTTTTAATTTATCCTAAAATTACTCATTTTTAGTGTAGTTGGTATATATGATGGAATTATTCTGACCCATTTTCAGAAGTTAGCTTTTTGATAATATTCTCCTTCACATATGACCGTGTTGAAGTTCATTCCAATAAATATCGTCCGTCTCAATTTCTATAATATCACGTCGGGACAATATTTCTCAATGTTTTCAATATTTATGTGAGTATATCTATTTTTAAAAGTAAAGAGATTAAAAATGAGTAAATATAAATAACGGGTTAGAAACATAATCTTCCTTTATATGTTCCTCGTGACGTGAATCAATACGGGGGAGATCGAGACACATCGATTGGCCCTCGATGTAAGAAACGCTCGCCCCATGACAGCACAGCTGCGATGCGGCGCTGCAAGTAGCGCAAGCAGCCGGCGCGCCGCAGCACTGGCCCGAAGCTGCCGGCTGGGGTCGAACCGCGGCCGGGGCGGCGCTGCGGTCACGGCGTCTGCCTCGCCGGAACCGGCCTGGCGCCGGCCGTGCTGCGTGGCCACTCAAGTGGCACCCGCCGCCCCCCGCATCCGCCACCGCCGCCTTTGCCCCCTTCTCCTCTTCCTCCTCCTCCCCCTTCTTCTCATCCACCATCACCACCACCACCGTCACTTCTTCCTTCATCGCTTCCGTCGGTGTTCGTTGCTGCCTCGCCGCCTTCGTCTCTGCCTTCCTCTCGGCGGTGACGCTACCTGCATCACATCTGCATCCTCTTTGATTTCCTTCTTCGTCTCTGCCTTTGTTTCCACCTTACTCTTCGTTTCCGACTGACTCTATTGCCACCATCAACGCCTTCACAGTAACTGCCCCCCGCTTGAACTCCACCATCGTCCCCACCACGATCTCCAGCACCTTCACCTTGCCCACCACCACCACCACCACTACCACCACCACCAGATGCCTGAGCGACTCCACCACCACCACCACCACCACCACCACCACCACCACCACCATGGTCATCACTAACTCTACTAACATCACCCTCATCATTACAATCACTATTACCACCACCACCACCACCACTACCACGCGCGACAACCACCACCGCGACCAACACCACATTTTCCAAAGCTCCGCTTCCACTCCCTGTGTCCGTTGCTGTCCACTTCTCTGCCTCTTCTGCACTACCCGCGGCGCTTGCTCCTGCTATATGTTTGATCTCATCTGCATCTTCAGCCACGGCCACTGTCTTCCTCCTCTTACCACCGTCACTTCCGTTCCCAATGCTTGTTGTTCCACAGTCTTCGCCGCCAATCCGTACTCCTCCCTACGCATCTCTCTTTTCTTTCGTTTCCACCTGCCTCCGTGTCCTTCTTTGCGCCTTAAAGGCCCTAAGGCCACCACCGCCACTTTCACCGCCGCCACCATCACCAATTCCCTCGATCTCGCACTCTGCTCTCGCTGCTGCCTCGCTGTCTTTTCCACGACTTTGCTCCGCTACCGTTGCCGTTGCCATTGCCGTTTTTGCCTGTTTTGCTCTCTCTTTCTCTCCCTACGCCTACGTCTCTGATTTCCGTCTGTCGTCGGCTCTGTCTACTTCTGCTTTCACTCAATCATCACTACCGGTGTCCCCGCCACTATCTTATCCCTCCTTCCCAGACTCCTCCGGTGCTAAATTTACTCCTTTGTTGCTTCAGTTGTCGAAGCTATAACCTTCGACGACGTCGAACCTCACTAACGACACTCTCCACCTCCACCGAATATGGCATAGAGAAATCATAGACGTATTTTTCTCTTATATTGCATCATATCTATGCTGTCTTCCTCGTTTCCGTCAATGGGATATGTACCTCTTGTTTTTCTCCTCCGTCTTCTCTAGTATTTTGCGCTCTTATCCTTCCCTGAGAGTCGTGCGTCTTTTCATTTCCTTCAATATATTTCTTTGCCTCATTTCCTTTTTTTTTGTCCTTCCCCTTCTCAACCCACAGCAAAATCTCTTTCGCCATCTACAATTTCCAATCTTACACTCTTAGTGGCATGTTTAGAGATTTTTGCGTAGTTTTCTGTTATTCTTAAAATCATCACTCGTTCACTACTGTGTTCTCGGTATCATTCCTTTCTTTATTCCCTTATCTTCTAATTTTCTTCTCCATATGGCTTACCACATTTGTAGACTATGCCCAGACTTTACGTCTTTTCATGTTAATAATTTTGCGCAAAACCTTCAGGAGTCCCTTGCCACATTCACCAACCCGCGTCGGTTGACATTAGAATCTCGGCCAATGCCGCTTTCTTACTTCCTCGCTCACGGCGATCCCGCCTTGATGTCATGCTTTCTTTGCGACTAAGCCATTCTCAACCCGTTCCTTCGCCGCTTCTGCCTCGTATAGTTCTTCCGCGTAAAACTTCGCGTTACGTAGCTCCTTAACTGAGGATCTAAAGAACATGATTGCTACATTAACAGCGTCGAACGCATAAAAATCTCCTCCTCCTTTCGCTCAAAAGTAAACGTAAACACCTTCTATTCAGCAGATACATTTCATGTATCATTCCAAACGTAGTTATAGCTTAGACAAAAGCTGTATCGACGTTCCTTCTACGTGGCGCCGAGCGTACCGCGGGCGTTGCAAGGCTGCAGGCGTGCCCCGTCCGCGTATTCCGAGCTGTGCCCCAACGGCGACGGGCTTCAGCTCTGCTTTACGACTTTTTTGCGGCGTCTGGGGAGGCCGCGCGGCCGTCTCATATGACCCCGTGAAGTGCCGCTCGGGGCCGCGCCAGCCTCCGAGATGCAGTCGCAGGCGGAGGCGCGTGCGGTTCATGACCGAATCGCATCGGCAGAATATCTCGTCGTAGGATTCTTTGCAACTTTGGTTTCGGTGTTGGGTTACGGAATTGGATATTCAATGTCAATGAGATTCATTGGACATTTTATCGTATAATAATCTTACTGCATGTTTACAAATGTTTATTCTTGTCGCAATTTGAACAGTATCAATATAATATTTGTTGTGTATTCATAGAAAAATTCCCCTTTTTTCCTGAAACTCCAATCTTGATATCTAAAAACCATAAATTAGGTATCTGGTAAATCCATGCTTCTGAATTCCGTTGTTTATACGCATGACACGTTTTCTACTTTGCCATCATGGCAATGGCCCACACAAAAAGCATTAGGATTCTTGATGCTCTCATTTTTTTTAATGTTTCACTATGTCTTCCGCAAAAAGCTCCAAAATAACAACTTTACAAAAGTAACGACTAAGTCGTTTCATTTTTAAGTTTACGTCGAGTCTTGAAAGAGCCTAGAATGTTCCTTGGGACTTGAAGTATGAAAGCAGTTATTGAATATGTCGATGCTGTAACAGGAACAAACTGAATCTCAAGAACGCATCAACTGTTTTAAGAAGCGTTGTATTCATAAAACGATTGATTTTAAGACGTGGCTCGCAGCTTCAACTTAAAGTTAGTTCCTGAACAAATACCTTTCCCTGAGTTTCCAAGAAAGTTCTGGCTTCGCTTTCTACGAACCACTGATTTATTTTGTGAAATAAATAACATTTCCTTGACGGATATGAGTCCAGTTTCCCAGGAAATATTTAATTTTTTTCCTTTTATAAACTTGTTGCGATTTTTACTGCAGGGAATGACTAGTTTTTTGAATAAACGTAGTATGAAAGTACATTATAATGAGTGATCCTCGATCTTGGTAACATCCGAAGTAATTTCAAACAAGAGAGAGAGAAAAATGTAGCAAAATACATTATAATAATGTGAAACTACTGTAAATTTCGAAATGTCCATTTGTATGCGTATGCTGATCTTTGTTACAAGCCCGACTGAACACTATAGCCAATGCTGAAGTCATTTCTCAACACATTATATCCGTGTAATGCGAAATGAACAAAAAATGTGGAGGAAGTTCGATCCATGGATGTAGAAACTTTTCTCGTTTGGATTTATTGCTCCTGTTCAAAAGTTGGAAACTTCTTTTTTATTCTCACGACCATGTCTTTCGACTCGTATCTTCTTCCTCGGTTACGATACTCATTCTTTAATGTAAAGTACTTCGCAGCGAGCTCAAAAAAACTTTTTTGTTTGTGTACGTAGATTTTCTACATTCTCTGTCATTATTCATTACTTATCTCGTGGGTCTGGGAAGAATGAGTGTTGTTGACGTGTTTTGTCAGAAAGCTACAAAAATAAAAAGAGCGGCGGTTCCCTTTGAAATGGTTGTCATAATGCACCTAAGCGAGAAAAATGCGCAAAAAGGTCGCGACGAGTACAATAGCGTTAATAGCGACGGCCGGGGAAAGTCATTCCTCGAAAGCCTGCGTGCGCCTCCGCTGTGCTGGGGCGCGAGGAGGACGAAAGGGAAATGCTCGCTCGCTCAGCGGACGTGGGGAGAGTTCGTCGGCTCATTTTTCTGGAGCCTTTGATTTACGAGGGTGGGCGCAGAAGTCGTGGCAAATGATTTTCTTCCACGATACAACGAATTAGGCAAGAAATTTCGAAATCTTTCAGTTAGTTGAGTTGCTTTGAGTTGCGTTGGGTGGATGCCTTATTTTCTGCGAGACTCAGGCCATCAGGGCCGCTCTGCCGTCTGACCATGCAAATTTTGGTATGCTCCTTTTACCCACTAGCGGAGGAAGGAGGTATTTCTAGGGCGACGAAACAGTCGATTTTTGAATTTAGCTCAGAGGCTTCATTTAGGCTTGAGGATCTTCTACATGCAGTTAATCTACTTCATGGGACAGCCGCCGTGATTTTTTTATATCACCCACATTATTAAAACAACAGTTGCTATTTTTTTGCGGTATATTCATACAAACAAATTTACACACACATGCTACATGCAGTTCAGTTATTTACATAATATTTTTGTTAAGGATCTGAACATAGTAACATGCTGTAAAATGTGAGAAAAAGAAACGGAAATAAAGAAGATGAAGCGATGCTTAAACTAGATACGCGGAATTTCTTCTTCTTTTGTTTCTTCTTCCAGGGATTTTACCCAGCGGACAACCTGTAACTCTTTACCTTCCGATAGGACGCATATTCGACCATACACTAGACACCAACAAACTTCCGGGCTCCTCGGATTCGGGGTCAGCAGAACGATACGCGGAATAATATTCAAATTATCCACGTTTTGAAGAAAAAAATATTAGGTAAATGAGAATTTCTGTTCAATTCGTTAGCCGAGAAATAAAATTTCTGCAGTTTCATTCCAATATATTTTTTACTACATAAAGCGATACAAAATGTCAGTTATTATTTTATAAGATATTTATGTAAACCAATGTTCCCATCCTTTTGCTTTAAGTCAACTTCGAGTATTATAATCTCAGACCCATTTCTCTCTTCCTTTTCCCAACACTTCACATAAACTGTATCGAGACAGCTTTTTAGTGCAATAAGAGGTCGAACCAAGGGTTTCTACGAGCGCATTGTTTGAGTAATTATGGTTTCCCGGCCTGAAGGCTTCTAAGAAGATACAAGCTGCAATAATAGTAGGGTCACCTTTAGAAGTTTAACAAAATCATAAATTCTCTTGTGTTCTTAACTGGAGTAGAACCATAATAGAAATTAATGGAAGTACAATATTGTTAACAATCGTGTATGAAATTGATACTGTGCTGTAGTTACTCCTATTAATTATATTCTCTAAATTATTTTTCATAGAAATGCAATGTAAGCGAGTAATCATACTAATGTCATGAGTGATTAATCGAATATATGTGTGATGTGATAAATAATATGATAGTGATAATGTGTGATTTAATCGAAAACGGGAAACTAAAAAAAAATTAATATTATATGTTATAGTATCAAATACGTCAACTCTAAACAAACAAACAAACAAACAAACAAACAAACAGCACGTGCGAACGATTAAAAGTCGTGAAATTTCCGAGTTTCTTCTTCAAACAGTTTCATCCCTCGCATCGCGCGCTTCACACAAAGGCGTCTGGAACAAAGCTGGCGAGCGCGTGACCCGGCGTGACCGGGGCTTGGGGGAGAAACGAGGGAAAATTTGGGCGGCGGCCACGCGGGCGGAACAGCCAGCGGAGCCGAAACCGCAAAACGAGCGGGGAGGAGCGCCGCGGAGGCGCTGCCGGCGCACAGTGGGCCGAAACACCTCACAGCGCACGACGAACCCCGAACTTTGTTGGTGTCTAGTGTATGGTCGAATATGCGTTACCTCGGAAGGTGAAGAGTAACCGGCTGGGTAAAATCACTACGTTCTGACCCTTCCGTGCGTTGCAATAGCATTGCAAAAATGAAATACAAAGTTAGTAAATAAAATGGGCTGGATCAAAGACATTTCCTGTTATTTACAAGTATGTACTTTAAACAGGATTGGAAAAAAATATTTATTTTTTTTGGTAAAATTCCAACCAAGTGGGTACTTTTGGGTGTAATTGGGTTTCTTTGTTTCTTTTATGGGAGAGTTTTTTCGCGTTTTAATGGAAAAAATTATAATATTAATTGTGTTCAAAAACAATACTTATTTTCATCATTGAACAGACAGACAGAAATGCATTCAGTATTGCCGAGTACATATATGGCTCGTACAATGATACAATCCCCTCCAACCCCCACTTTTACGATTTCAAATTCATATAATTACCAGCGGAACCCTGCAGACATTGTCTTGCGCTCTCTCTCTCTCTCTCTCTCTCTCTCTCTATATATATATATATATATATATATATATATATATATATATATATATATATATATATATATGCCTCCCTCTCTTTCTATCTCTGTATTTTCTTTTCTCTCTGCCTTTATGTCTCTTTCTCTGTCCCACCGCATATTTTATTCTGCTACCGCACATATTCCACCACTTAGTCTCTCCTGCTCTGCGTGTCCTTTGGCTCGTTCCGACCCAGCGTGCGGCGTGCGGGCGGGTAGGTGCGAGACGCCTGTCGGGCGCTTGTTGGATTTGCGCCTCCCCGCCGCAAGAAGCTGCGCTCCCTTCTGCTGAGTCACAGTGACCGCCGCCTTCCTTTTATTGGCGCTATCTTTTTCACTTACAACGTTACTCGCGAATCTTTCGGGTTGAGTTGCCTTGAATATCTTTTGATGTCACAGCATACTCTAAATCCATATTAGTCTGGACCATTACCTCTAATCAAAAGAATGGCATGGAAGTGGGCGAGAATGTTTTCTCCAGCATCTCTGCTAAGTGCTAGTAGACACATGGTATGTTGGATGTGTATCGCGTGGTACGCGTTCTAGGTTCCATCTGCGTTGTGTTGCACTTGTCTGATGCGATTAATATAACTCAGGCAAATTTAAAAGTTGGATGTTCGTTATTTATGATGGTAAGATATCTACTTTTTTATGAGATCATTAATGAAAGTATAAATTTTCAACTTCAATTTTTTTAAATTTCTTTTGATCGCTCGTCTCCATTCGAAAAGCCGTAAATCATACAACTATATTTTTTGTTTTTTTTCTATTCAAATTGTATATTTTCTCTCAAATGACTCACGCATATATTATTTCGGTAATTGTACAGATATTTTTCAATATAAAACTTCCATGAAGCGTTTTTAACTTTTTACTTATATTATCCAATTCTATTTGAGGACACCGCGTTTAAAACACAGTGAAAAAAAGACACGACGAAACATTGAGTCATCTAACTCAATGTCCGTGTTTGTTTTCTCCGGTTTATATCATGACAACGTTTCTTATTTCTGATGTAACTTTTCGTAGATGAGTGCCTTCGTGAGTCTCCTTTTGGGTGACTCTCAAATTTCCTATTGTGTAACCGTGGAGTTGCCACATTACTCAATTTAAGTTTACTCAATTTGCCATATAAACGTACTGAAGCATAATCTCGAATCAAAATGAAACAAACTAATTTGCAATATTTATATTTTAAAAATAAGATTTAAGGTAATCGTTTGTTTTTCGAGAGTTGATTTAACAAAAACTGAAAACAAATGTATTCAAAACTTAAACAGTTTAAAAATAATGAAGATGTTATATTTATTACGATTCGAAGGAGTATCGTTAATGCAGACGGATTTTGTTCAACGCAAAAGGAGAAGCGTATTGCTTAGTGCTCTTAAATTCAGAATGAGAATGTTACATCTTGAAGAGCGCACTTAAAACACTGATGATACCATTTTGGTCACGTTTGAACCATGATTCATCATCTCGCCCAAATCCGCCCCGGGCGCTCTGTCAGCTCAAGGGGGCTGTTGAGATATTTCGCAAGTGGCAGCCCGTGGGCGCTCGGGGCCTGCTGGCTGGTCCCGGGCCGCTACTTCGCGGCGCAGATACGTCGAGAGCGGGCAGGGGTGAATGGTCCGGAGGTGAACGCTCAGACCGGAACGAGAGGGGCTTATGAAACCTTGCTGTAAAGAGCGTGTACTCTGGGTGAAAAGAGCCTCTGGCGAAGACAAGAACCACGCTCTTCACGAATTGAGTGCTCAAGTAACGGATAGTCAATATTCAAAATAACATAACTCTTTGAACTGTCAACTTAAAATAGAAAGTTGACAGGAAATGTTCATTGGGTCTAAGATAGGGATGAGCTGAGAATGCTACTCATCAAGGTGTACTCATATAAGGAGTTGAATACTAAATGAAACGAAACAATGAAGTAGAAGTAAAATGTGTCTTCTTTGCCAACATGACACCATTTTATTTCGTGTTCACACCAACATCACTAGCCGACAACTTTTATTTATAATTATCGTATTTAAATTTTAGTAACACTTGTAGATGTACAAAATAATGGTTCCTATTTAATTTAATTTAGGTATTGTCAAAAACATTAAAATCTATTTGAAGTATAAGGGGGACCTATAATCAACATTTCTGAAGGGTCAGAATCCTTATCCTTCATTTGTTCTCCAACGAAGTTCAGAGTATTGGAGTATGTCAGTTTTGACAAAAACTACTGTTTCGTAAATAAGAGAAGGCGATGTACGTTCTCGGAACTCAAGATATTTCTGGAAGATATTCTGGAATCACGTATTTGAGAAATCGGAAGTAGTCCAAATGTCATTTAAACGGAATTTGCGTTATTTGTAATAAAAATCAATGTTCAAAATCATTCCTAACAAGCTACAGCATTAAACTACTTCTAATAATATTATCACTTTCAGTTTTCCCTTTTACGACTGTTTTGTAAACGACTTTCTTAACTGTCAAACCATCGTTCTACGCATTGCTACTCTCAGTATTATTACCATACTACTTCGGTAAGGGTCGCCCGTCAGATAAGCAATGCACGTAGTTTATCGAATGAAGATCGTGTCGCTTTTAAAGAAAAATAGAACTGTGATAGAAAAATATCTTGTTTCACGCATTTGGTGGCGTCACAGTGCGTGGTTAGGTTACTTAACGGAAGAAGTATTTTGATGAGAACGAAAGAAAGCATGGAATCTGTGCACAGTTTTCCTTGAAGAAAGAGATACCGTGACAATTGGGACCTTTAATCTTTCTACTTTGTGATGAATCGTACCGAATATATCGAATATTGATTTGGTACGTGATGTTTTCAGACATTATTTTTGAACCAAACTCGACCGTTTTTGTTTCAGAGCACAAATGTTTTTTTTCTTTTTTTGACCGTCCAGCAAACAAATCTTTATTCCTCATCTCAGTTGTCTTAGAAAGTTACAATGAGTCACCGTTCAATTCGCCACGAGTCGATTGCGACGTTGAAATGTAATATTTTCCTTGTCTTGCTGGAAAAGAGAGACATGTCTGCGCGCAAAGCAGCGTAGGTGGGCCTTCCACTGAACCATTAACACATGAATGGCAGGGACCTGGACCGAGAAAGGCGGCTACCGAAACGGGGTCCCGACTCCCGAGTTGCAAAAGCCCGCTGCCGAAGGAGGAAGCCCAGGCACACGACACACTCGAGCACCTTCTATTCCGAAAACGACGACTGCGGTTCCGTATAGGTGAAACGAGGTCGTTTGTGAATGTCAACGGGTCTCATAAATTGTCTAAGATTTTCTATCAAAAAGTGTTCGTTCGTCTAGATTAAAGGAAATGACCGTTATTATCATTCTAGATTTAAATTTTCTTTATTATTTCGGACTTCTGAATCACTGATTCACAGTTTATTTTTGAAAATAGGAGCAATGTGTGTTTGATACAAGTATTTGCTTTTATTGCCGAGAACATGATTTTCTCTTTCCTCCTTTCACTTCCTTTTTTCTTCTTTCTTTCTTTCTTTCCTTCCTGTCTTTCTTTAGTTTCACATTGCAAAGTATGTTTTCCTTTCTTTTCTTACACTTCGTTTAGGACGGTTATTTATGTCTGAATGAGACGAATAGAAAAAAATTATATCGTTCAAAAAGTTTGGGAACTGTTTAGTTTGGGAACTGTTTAATTTTGTTCGCTAGATAAAACTTGTCCTTACATTAATATTCATAATACTCCTACAATATTGATTCTAATGAAGATTGTGTTATTACTAACAAATTGAATTTTCCAATATTTATTTCTAGAAAGATTTTTAACTCCGTGTGTTAACGTCCACCTCACATAAACAATATCTCACTGACAAAGGAAAATTACTCACACTAAGGAAATGTCCATTCTGGGATTAGTCGGGACCACTTCAGCCCTGTGACATTGCAACTTCCCTCGCACCCACATCGGAGCCAGCGGAGACAAAAGACTTGCGAAACGGTCGTAACATTCCCGAAAGGGAATCTGCAATTCATGACCGCCAGGCGCCGCACAGACCGAAAAGGCAGCGAGGGCCGCCTGGGGGCGGCTCCGCCTCCGCCTCCGCCTGCGTCGAGGCGCCGCGTTAGGCAAGGGGCGGCGGTGCCGGCGGCGGCGGAGGTGGCGGTGGCGGCGATGGCTGCGGCGATGGCGGCGGCGGTGGCGGCGGCGGTGGCGGCGGCGGTGACCGCGACGGCGGCCGTGCGCACTGCCAGCCGCAGAGACACAGCCGCCGAAGACACAAATGATTCCTCCGTGTTCGCCCCTTTGGGAGGGTACGAGAAGCTGTTCGTTATAACCATTCAGCTGACGAAATAAGTAGATTTTTCATATATAATTCACTGTAATGTGTTCCAGATTTAATTTATTCAAAATTAAGCCCTGCTTGCTTCACTAGTTTCTTTCACGCGGGTTCGATTCGTAATTTTACCTACCCCGCCGCCACTGCTATTACTTGACGAGCCATTCGTACGAATGGGCAAGTTTTTCTGGAAATTCACTTTTTTAATATATATTATTAAAAATTGCACGCAATTATTAATTATAAGCATTTTAATAAAATTTTTATATTTTATTTCAATTACGCTATATAATTCAAATTCAGATCGTAAGTTTTCTATTCAGTCGTAATCTCTATTTATTCTCTTCTATTGTTCTAAAATTATTGAAAATAGTTTTTTTTATTCAATATACTTCACCGATCGTCGGCCGCTTTTCATCTTCTCGGGTGGAGTCGCCACGAAGATCTTTCTTAGTATTCTTTCCGCTCCGATGTCCTAAAATCAGTATAGCGCGTCCATCGCCGGCAATATGGGAATTTGCTCCTCACTACTCCGCGTAGCTGTTAACAATCGACAAAATATTCCATCATTATCGTTCCATTCTTTTAGACTCGACCGACGCTATCTGCCACGCATATCCATCCGCCTTGCTCCACGGCCCCCTTCTACTCGCACGTCATCTGATTTATTTTACCTTGCCGGTGTTCCCATGGATACATGTTACAAAAGAGTTCATCTGTCGATTGTCTCTTCTCAATATAATAAGAATCTCTAAATATTCCAATTATTTTCGGTCTGCCACAACTTATTACATTACAATATTCACACCCACAACATTTTTATTTAAAAATGTAAGAAGTTATTCTTTGTTAATCAGAGACAAATTATCCGTGTGATTTTTATCTCTAATGCGTTGTTGCTTTCGTTTTGAGGCATATAGTACGTGTTGTTACTGGTTCTTATTCTGTAGTTCGGATCCTCAATCCAAATTATATTATTAGTGCCAACTCGTCTTGTTGATGAGTTATTGTTTTCTCGCAAGCATTATCAGTGCATTGGAAATTCTCGAATAAATACTTTTGCCGGTGTTACCAAATAGTTTATTTTAATAAACCAACACTTTAATTGATTTTACATAAAAATTATAGAAATAATATTGTTAAAAAGACTACTATACGTGACGACTATACTACGACCCGCGCAAATAATTCCATTTTTTTGCTTCTAAATAAAAGCGATCTTAGAAAACAAAAGTGTGTGTTCGTGTCTATACTCTCTTATTAAAACTGCGTATTGATGGCTTACATCACACACATTGTATGGCGAAAATTCCTAGTTTTGTTAAAACCAAGCTTGGATGATTGTAAAGGTGTAATTACTTATGGGGCATCAGTGTTTACTTTCTGGGTAAAAGCATGATTCCTCTTAAACAGACATAGAATTTTTGTACACTATTATATTAGTAGGTAGTGTACACTACTAGGTAGATGTGAGCGAAAGGTATCCAAAAACGTTAACTCAAAAGTAACCAAGAGTGGACATACAATTTTTGTGCTCTAAGCGATCGTTACATCTTGTTTAAAAAGCATTCTTGGAAACGGCAGAAAATGGTTTGGTCTCATTTCGGCGCAGTTGTACCGTAGCTACGCGAGCGCGCGACGCGGCGGCGGCGCCGGCGGCGCGGCGTCTGAGTGCGTGGGCGTCGCCGTGTGCGTCGGCACCGCGACGCCGTCGCCGTCGTCATTTCGAGGCCGGCACCGTGAAGCGGAACGCCTGCCTACCCCCCTCCCGCGCTCTCCCCCCCCCCCCAACGTAATAGCCGAGCAAGCGCACCCACGCGCCTTAGGCGGACAGCGCGACCCGCGACGCCAGACGCAGTTCGTGAGGCGCTTTTGACACTCCGCTGGCAGCTCGTGAGGGGGCGTGGCCGGGCCGGGGCGTATGAAATGTTGCTCCGAGGGGCTTTCGTTTTCGGTACTTGCAAGTTCTCACTGCCCCTCTCCGTACCCTTTTCCCAAGAGTATTCCACTTTCCCTTGTGGCAAGTATATTACGTGCGTGGGCGCATTGCGATAAAAGAAAATATAATATTAAGAAACTGAGGAATAATTTTTAGAATTTTAATGATTTGACTAATTTAACAGATATGAAGTATTTGCAGGAATTTTTTGTTTCATTGGTAATCAGCCGAGTTTTAGGATAATATTAAAAGACCTGTTTGTAACATTGGTAATCAGACGGTTTTTAGTTTAATATTAAAAGACCTGCAATTCTAAACTGATCAAATTAAATTATTAGTTCGGACAAAATTGCTAGAGCTCCAATTACTTCAGTAATTAGTCATGGGCTAGTATTTACTAGGTATAGAAGATAAAGTCTCCAACTTCTAATTTCCTTCTGTGGAGTGATATTGCAGTTGCTATTTTCTGTACCTTAACGCTTTGTTTGCGTTGTTTGGTTGCGTGAGCTTTTCCGTTAATTTCCGGGTGCAGCGTTCGCTAACAAGTATACTTCTAGTTTTGCTAGCTTTCCTGAAGATAAGATCTGTAAATGGATTTCATTACCCTTGTTCCAAATGTACTTACCACCATATGGAATTATTTATAAAAAATGGTATTATTTAAAAAATGCAGTGTAATATAAATCTATCAGATCTTTTAAACATACATCTTCGCTGCATACATCAGAGCCAATTTGATAATAACTTAGGTAATGAGAGTATTTCAGCCAATGTAAGTTTATTCTAAACCAACAAATCTTTGAGAAGGTTGTAAAGGAAGAAAAGGGACAAACAGTTTAGTATATAGGTATGATAACAGGCAAGATTCTGGTGGTCGTCTTCACTATTTCTTGATTGTCATTAAACCGATGATAATGAATCATCACATTCTTACCCTTTCCTTTCCATACATGCACAGAAACTCTAGTCATAAGATTCTAGAACCTTCCTCAGAGGGAATATCATTAACACACAAAATGCGTGAGGTAAATGGCATAAACATTTCCTTCGAAAGTCCCTGCTCTGAAAACTTGTATCACCATTTGCATCGACTCATGAGGCACTCGTTTCTTGACTTTATTTTTTTATGCTATAAAAATGGTCGAAAAAATTTCAATGTAAATGTGAAATTAAGAAAAGAGATTATATTTTTTAAAGTACACGGGATCATCTAATACCCACAAAAAGTAATTTACAATGTGATTTTTTTCACCTTAACAAACTCTCAACCAATAGTCGATAAAATTAAGATGATTATTTTATTTTCTATCAAATTAAATCTAATGGCTTAGAAATACTAGAATGTAATTACAAACCCGTTATTCGTAACTACATGTCCAAAATATAATGTTTTTCTTATATACAAAGTTAATTTAAAAAAATAATAATAAATTTTAATGCAGTTTTAATTTAACGCCTAGTGTAGGCTAGGCTTCCCGCTGCACACTCCTGCATGTTGCGTTTCAAAGGGCGTTGCGGGCAAGGGCTTTGCACTTTTTTCGAACTTTTGTATCGAATTTAATCGTTTAATGTCATCTGGCAAGAAGTTGTAAAATAATGTACATGTATTGCATGTGAATTTTTTGTAGTGAATGGATGATACTGTCACCTGATGAATATGATTTCTGCGTTGAGTGTTCAGACATCAGCGTTCGCTGAAAATACGTATATTCCCGCCTTTAAGTATGTCATTTTTGACAAAAACCACTGATTCCTTCAAGGGACAAGGTAATGGTAAAATACCTTGATTAATAAAGAGAGGCTTACAAGAATCACGTGGGTGGGATTTGCTTATTATACGTACAATTCTTTTTTGTAATCTAAAAGTCTGTGAGCTACAAGATGTATTTTCCCAGAATATTGTGCCATATCTCAGGCGGGAATGAACATTCGCGAAATATACACAACGGGCAGAATGGAGGCTGACTGAATTTGAAAGAATTCTGAAAGCGTAGCATAAATAACTTAATTTAGTGATCAATTCATTTAAATGGACGTTCCATTTAAGGTTTGTCAGAATTGAAAGACCTAAAAAATTTGTTTCCTTAACATCAGTCTATACATTCAGTCTTAACATCAACAGCAGTCTTAACATCAGAGTACAAAGCTGTTTATTTGAAATGGAAAACTGCATTGAAACCGTTTTGTTTTCATTTACTATTAAATTGTTATTACGGAACCTATTTGAAATATGTGATATTGTACTATTTACGGTCTCTTTATTGCAAAGAACTTGACTTGAGTGGTAGCCGCGACTGCGTGCCCCAAACGCCTCCTCTGGCCGAAGTCTTCCGCCCACGCACCGCGTCGGGCGTCCACCTGGAGCGGCGTGGCGAGGCGCAACGCGACGGTAGTTGAGCAAGTGGCCGCCGGCGCGGCGGAGACCCAGGGCGCTCCGATCGCTCGGGGGCGGTTGCCCAAGCGGCGCGCTCCACCAGCTGCACATACAGAGAATAGAGCAACCGCCGCCATTTAATATCCTCTCACCAGATAGCCCCTCGTCAGGCAGCATTCAGGCGTTCTTTTATTTATTTATTTACGTCAAAAAGAGATAATTACTGTGTGAGACGTGTTATGGAGAGAAGTTTATTGGACGTAACATTTCTGTTCAGAAGCAAAACAAGGGGCCATCTCTGCATTTGCTTAAGGATCAGTTAAACTGGACGAAAACCTGATTGAGAGGGGGGTCATTTACCCAGAAGCTGAAGTACTATACTCGTTACAGGTTCTTTACAATTATACAATCCAAATACATTAATTGTAATTGTTAAAATTAATATTACTTTGCTTTTGGATGCGTTGAAGAAAAATGATAACAACTAAAGGCACTGCGGAGATATTCTGGGATATTTGTATTGGTTTTGGAGAGATTAATTTTTTTCTAACATAAACAACACCCCGTAGTTCAAATTTTCCAGTCAATTGGGTATAAAAAGGAGAAACCAGCAGTGCAAACGAATTCGCAACTGTATGTAGCCGTTTTGGCCAGCCAGCGTCTCCGTTGCCATGATGCCACCCCTGATTGCCCCAGCTACACCGCGCCTGCACCCACAGGTGCACCGCGGCGCCAATTACACTCATCAGCTCTTTTAAAATATTTGGAAACTATTCAAGGGGGAAATCATTTTTAAAATTAAAGGGAAACTAATTTCAATCGACACTAATTTTGATAACTATGGTTATCTGTATACGATTGAAGGGGAGATTGATTTGTTAAGCATTATCAGTTTGCCATAATAACGATCACTTTAATGCATTTTAATCTCTGTCGGTCGAAAAACTAGAGAATAACACCGTATTAATGATACTGAAAAAATTTGAAACCTGTGACAATTGTTCGGAAATGAACTGTCTAAATTACTCTTTAATTCTGATAATTTTTTAGTTGGTTCTGAGTACAAGTACCTCATACATTCAGCAAGTAATGGAAATGTATAAAAACTTTAATGGTGAATTGTTCGAACGTCGGCAAGTCGAAGGTAAGAAAAAGGAAAATAAAAATTTCCTACGTGTTTATTGGTGGTAGGGAATCTTAACCAACATTGTCAGATTCCCAGATGCTGTAAATTACAATTTGTTAGTATTGTAAGTATCTAGGGGATTTTTAAAAGTTTTTATATACTTTTTAATAATTATTATAAAAAATCAATACAAACCAACCAATTTTTAAAAACGTATCCATTTTGTTTTTATAAATCAAGCTCTAGAGACCTGAAGCGTTAGTGTGCCAAATTGATACGAAAATAAAATAATTATTTATTTTGAAGATCGTGAATCTAAAACTATGAAGTTTACTGAAGCTGTTTTTGTTTATGATGCGTGCTGTGTGAACGAAAGTGTTTGATGAGGTGTGCTCAATTGATCTCGTCAGAGTAGTTTCCCGGCAACATAACTACATTTCATCCCATTAGCACGGATCAATTGCTTTCACAGAGCAAGCAAGTCACTTCTGGGCGAGCAAATTACAGTTACGTGTTACGGCAGATGTCATTCGAATGATATTGGTGTATTGAAGGCGTCCATGTAATGAAATATGTTTAATGTATGTCTTCCCCTCTTTACTTGTCAGACACACTCAATTTCACAACAAAGTCCCCTCAATTTGTAGTAGAAACAGTAAGGATGGATAAGTCTGAATTTAAAAAAAAGGGTGCCAAAGCACTACCAAATAATAATACAGATATACAATAATTTTATT
Source organism: Gryllus longicercus (assembly GCA_038098605.1). Classification (NCBI taxonomy): domain Eukaryota; kingdom Metazoa; phylum Arthropoda; class Insecta; order Orthoptera; family Gryllidae; genus Gryllus; species Gryllus longicercus. The sequence continues at coordinate 899,337 of JAZDUA010000177.1, forward strand.
TGTAAAATAATTTGTTCTATAAACGTGACTGAAAAATAAATTGACAAAAAAATCATACTTCATACGTCAAGGACAGTTATTTTGCATGGGAATAAAAAAACCTATCAATGTTCAGTTAATAACAACCGACCCTTTGTAGATGTGAACTTGAGAAATGCCTGCGCACCAGTAGCATTTAAATTGAGTACCTTCTAAGAAACGGGTGTTTTACTTTTCACAATGACGCTAACAATGATTTTAATACATCGTTATTCCATTTTAACTTTATTCTCGGGTTATTTACAGAGGTAAAGTTACTTCCTGGTCCATGAACGAAGTGTTATCTGTCGAGTCATCGTGTTTTTCGAGGCCAAACTCAACGCTATAACGATCTCTTTCTAAGCAACTCACGCAGATCAAGAGAATGACGTATGGCTTCGGACTCTGGAGATTCTCGACGTGGGAGAACTTGTTTGCAATTACCCGCAGAGCGCCGAATTCATTCTTCTTCTCAGACAGCTCCACCTCTTGACATTCGTTTTTACTACCCTTCCTACGGAGCACTTCCCACAACTCAGGAACGTTCGTTTTGGTATCGATACGGCTTAGACATAAAAACCAGATTTTGTCGACATCCCCACGGGTGGTCGTCTCTGACGAATAAACCCTCGCTGGACCGTGAAGTAAAAATCGCTAGTAACTTTAAACCGGCTTTGCGCAAGAATTATCGGGCCCATTCAAGGGCAGACTCTCGGCCGGTAAATCACCGCACAAAAGCTTCTCCTCACCCCGTTTCCCCTCCCTGCCTTTCGCCGAGGAGGGCCTCGACAACTGAGCATAAATCAAAAGGCAATAAAGAACGGAGCGACGCCTGAAAGGAAAGCGCCGACGTGGCAGGCCACTGTGGCCTGAAGGCTGTCAAGCGTCGCGTTCCGGAGTTGAATTCGGCCGATCGGAAGCCACTCGCGAACGAGTGACGTCTTGTTTGAGGCCTAGAAAGAAAGTGACAGCGTTGGAGGCGTGTTTTGAGGGGAAGGTAAACACGGTTTGTTGAAGATGGAAAATGTTTTGACATTTTTAATGCCGAGGTCAGGTTCCGTTTGTTGCCGATGAAACGTTGTTGGTGTTCCTTGGGTTTCCATTTGCGTCCACTATACAACATTTTGTGTCACTTCCCATGCGTGGTTAGGTGTATGTTGTTTACGAACTCGGGCAAAAAAGATTGTCAGCAACTCGTCTTAGAGCACGAAATTCAAGGAATAAAAATGATGTAACAGATTGAGAGAAATACAGAGAAATTCCACAAGAAGGGTCACGAGGATCAGTAAAAAATGATAATTGCCACCTAATTTGCATTCTGTTGATTATAGAAGAGATATATTATTTAAGCTAATTCGCTCATTCATGTATTCTAAATAATTATTGCATATATTAATTATATTTTTAGTGTAAAGTATAATAGCATACAGTGACAACAATAGTTATTGATAAGGTAACAAAAAATATATTTTCTTTTTAAACAAATTAAAAAATATTAAAGTCTGTTCCTTTTTAATAGCTAGTAATGTCAGGAACTTCTACGTAGGAACTTCTCAAGGAGGCAGTAATGCCTTCGTCAGTATTTAATTTGTCCAGATCTGAAATGAAACATGTCACACTATAATTTTTGAAACGGTTAACTTTTGTCCTTAAGAAACACTCATCTACCCATAAGTACTAGGTGAAATACCAATAACGATGAAATCATTTGTATTGTTTAGTTTGTTTCCAATGCTAAGCAATAATTGTTTGCAAAACTAACACAATGGGGAAAGGTTTTTTGATATGACCATTGTTTTCGTTTATCGTTTACACATTAGCTTCATTATACAAAGGACGTTTATGACTTGAACAATGCAAGTTGATGTAATTGACACTCCTGCAGGTCTTCTCCTGTAAATAGCATTTCATGTTATCAGAAACAAGGTCTTTCGGTCATTAAAGGTTTGGTGGTTTACGTCCTAAAGTTTTGTTGGTTGTAGAAAACATTAACATGACTGTCGTTAACGCGCAATAGAACTAGACTTCACACTTTGTCTAAACGTGGCAACTTTATGACTGATGCTGTGTAAAAAGTGGGGAATGAACTTAACAAAAAGAGAAGGGCTAGGAGAACAGCTGGTTAAATGTAACATTTGTTGCAAAATATCGATATTTAACAACATTCGCAGTCTTCAACAAGTTTTGTAAACAACCACTTCTAAAGTTGAGATCTTACATTTTCATAAAATATCAATAGTGAAAAGCCTCCATGTTAATTATATAAAAATAAAACTGTAAAGAAGAAACTGTCTCTGAAATATTTAAAGAAAGTCTTTTTTTGTAACTAATTTGCGCCCTAAATGATGGAATATCTACTTCGAAATTTCACTTTTGTGGCAGTTTCCTGTTAACCGCTTATGACATAATGGGCTTTTCCAAAGAAATTGCTGTTACGTTGAGCTGCTTGTATTTTCCCTGTGCCATTGACGGGATTTTACCATGTGTACTGAGCATGCTCGAACAATAGACGTTCTTTAGCGATCGCTGTGAGAAACGGAGGTCTGCCTGCGTTGAGGGCACCGTTCTTTGGCCGTTCCCCCGTGCTCTCATACCACTCGCAATCTGGGCATGCGCTCTCTCTCTCTCTCTCTCTCTCTCTCTCTCTCTCTCTCTCACACACACACACACACACACACACACACACACACACACTACTAGGTTTCTTCAAGGATCGAGCTTGTTTTGTTTTGCTTGGGAGCCATGCTAATTAAAACTAATATAAGGAAGGAGAATTACGTATGTTATAATTCTTAAGGTGGCTTTGTTATATATAATGAAATGATACAAGTAATAAAGCTGAGTTATTCTATAGGGAGATTGCTATAAGAAGGGACCACTTTGACTGCTACTATAAATGTAACTTATAAATTACTTATATGTAACTTATAAATTTCTTATACGTAACTTATAAGCTACTTATAAATGTAAGTTCAAATTAACGTCTCTCCATTGCACGTCACACACATTTTTTAACTGTTTTAATAAATAAATACTACTGCTTGGCCACTGCTGGCTAATTACCAGAAGTGGCCAAGCTATAGCTGTTAAAGCGGTCCCTATTTATAGTAATAATTACTAGAGAAATTATTTTTCTATAGTATAGTTATATTAATATAACTGCAAGTTATATCCCTGGACGCATTTTGTCAATGCGTCTGTTTAGAGTTCTTTTGTGAATGGCTTCATCACCACTTCTTGCAATGCCATCGCCACGCCTGACGTTCATTTGTTTCCCGACGTGTCAAAGTGCTCCCTTCTTAGAGTAACTCCTCTATTCATGACATACTCTGAACCGTTTGATTCTTCCTTTATAGGTGAGCACATGCAATTAACAAGGAAATGGACAATGGGCAAAGAAAGAGAAATTTGTCTGACAACACAAAGGTTTAAGGGTTAATGTTTTCATGACGTAAATTGTTAAAATATTCTTCTAATGACTACCTCAACTTCGAAATTGTATATTGGTTCCAAATATTTACGACTGGGCTTCTGCTAGGTGTTGGTCATGTTTCGTAATTTGAGAGTAAGAATAATAATAAAAGGATGCTGACGACAAGTAAGAAGTTATTCGTAGCACACGCTGATGCAGCGGATGTCCTGTTGCATCAACGACCGCGCATGGCACGCATTCTCTGCGAAAGCCTTTTTTGGCCATTCATCCGTCACGTCGCCTTGCTGCCGCTGTCACCACACTGCTCTCGCTACCACCATCACCATCACTATCACCACCACCACCATCACCATCACCATCACCACCACTACCACCACCACCACTACCACTACCACCACCACCACTACCACCACCACCACTACCACCACCACCACTACCACCACCACTACCACTACCACCACCAACACCGCCACCAACACTACCGCCACCAACACTACCGCCACCAACACTACCGCCACCAACACTACCGCCACCAACACTACCGCCACCAACACTACCGCCACCAACACTACCACCACCAACACTACCACCACCACCACCACCACCACCACCACCGTCACCACCGGCAACACCACCACCATCACCGGCACTACCACTACCAACACCACACCAACACCGCCGCCACCACCACCATTGAACTACTTAATCTCCACCCCCTTTACCGACCCCCCCCATAATTTTATCTCTACCGTTACCATCTCCGCAGCCGACACAATCATCTCAGTTGCTATCAACATTGCCATCACCACCAATCCACCAACCGGTTGAGTTTAGTTCGAAGTTAGCATTGCAGCAGATTTTACAGCAACTGTGACCGTGAGGTCCTAGAGTTCGAATCTCGACAAGGCGGACTTTCGACACTATAGCTACGTAGCTACTAGGTCGAATTCAGCCTCTGCCTGTAGGAACATCTTATTGAACTGCTGCTTTGTTGGGTAGTTTTGTAGTTTCTCCAATCAATACCAGGCTTAAAACCGGAGCAACACCCCCAAAACTGGCCACGGACCGCGCGCGATCTTTCATTTCTCTTTATTGTTCTTTTATTTCACACCACTACACGCTCTACACTACCGCACATGGGAGACCAATTGAGAACTGAGAGATTGTCCCTCCCGGGACAGTGTCGCGCCGGGGGAGATACCTGGAGGAGAAATTCACCCGCAATCCGACGTGTAGGTCGACGCCGGATCTCATTCAGTGGAGAGGAATTCTACCACCTTCCGAGATAAAATATTTACTACACTTACGGAACGAACGATCATAGCAATTGACGTGCCCAGAAACATCAGTTAATAAAATCCACATCACCAACACAGCTTTTTCAGTCCCCAACAAAGTTTTATACAATATAACCTCCATCTTCACCACCACCAGTGATAATTTTATCACTGCCTCCGTCACTCGCGCCACCGTCAACCCCATAAACTCCATAACCACCTCTACAACCGCCATTATCATCCACTTCCTATACAGACGTTTCCGCCCTTTATCACTGCATTCGCCGCCAGCATCCCCATCTTCACCATCACCGTTCCTAGCGCTCCATCCCACCTCGCCGAGAGCGCCACCTGGATCGGGGGCGCACGGGGTCACCGCGGGCGGCGGGGGCGGGGTGGGGCATCGCGTGCCTCCCCCCCCCCGGAGACAAGAGCGGCGCGCTTAGCAGGCCGCGCGAGCTTCATCCCTCGCGTGCGGCGGGGCGGAGTAGCCTTGACCAGCGCCGCCCCTCCGCCCCCGCTGGCCCCGCAGCTGCAATTAGCTCAGCGGCGCTAAACCCCGCTGACCCGCCGGGCACTGTGGGCCAAAAACAAAATCCCCTCTCTAAACAGGTTTTGTTTCTTCGTTCGGATCTAGCATTTACAATGGCAAAACAAAACTAGACGTGATAGCAACTTATAATTTAACGCTTAATCCGTAATGGCGAGGGGAAATTATAATAATTACATTGTAGTAGGTATTTCGACTATCTATTCAAATAACAGTTTATCAAACCGATTCATTAACAGCAAACAAATTTTATTTCCTAACAAGTCTTTAATACAGAAACCTTATTAATACAGAAACTGAAACGCGTGTAATGCAATGTTGGCTTAAACACCTGAGAAAAGTTAAAAAAAATCTTCCATTTGAAGACAACAGAGCTCAAATGCTTCTCAGGCTTTAGATACTTTAGCCTTGATTTTATAAATGCTTTTTTTTCTCAAAATCCTTAAAATTCTTCAGAGAAGAACACAATACTCATAATTTCAATAAATATGTTATTAATTTGGAAATTGAAATTGGTCATTATAACCTGGACTGGAGGAAGGAAGAATTTCGAAAAAATGTTAACATATAGTTTATATATAGCTTTCAGTATTATTATTTCAACTTTAAAACTTGCTTACAGATCTTACGAGTGTGTGATAAGTTATAGGACCATTAGTTTTATTTTGTCAGTTGATGTGGTCTTTTGTGTTTACTAGAAAATAATATTGGCGAAGAGGGATTTGTGAAGGATAGGTGGATAATCAGTATTAGATGGTTTCCGATTTTAATATTCATAATCGTTTTCACATGCTTGAGAAAATTTGCAAGGGCTGCAACCAGTTTTGCTCCGCCTTTTGCGCCTCGCCTCCCGTTTCGGCCCAGTGTGCATTACTTCCGATGCGGCCCGCCCGCGCCGATGTGCGATTAGGCCGAGCGACGCCTGGCCGCGCTCGTATCGCGCGCTCGCGAGTAATAGGACGCCAGCGCCCCAAGCGTCCGGTTTTTAATGTAACTGCACTAGATTATCGCATTCCTCGTGATGGACTACGTCCGTTGGGACTCCCTTCAAATTTCAACTGTCCAAGAGTCGTGAAAAGAAATCTCATATGACCTCCTACTAGCTCCCCTAGTTATAAATAGTTTTATTTTTTTAATGTGCTATTTATACTCATTGTATCCGTCAGATCGAATGCCATTGAATGGCATGCCTGAATCATGTGCATCTTTATGGGCGCAAGTGGGTCATTAATATCACGAAAACATAGAACGTTCAGGTGTTGTCTGAAAGAGTCGATAATTGCAACACTCCACCTGTTTTTTAATCGCCCTTTTGATTAGTGGATTTAAAGGAGAGGAGATTTTACTCAATGCTTATGTGTTGTAAATGTAAACACTGAGCAAATCGGAAGGACCTGAACAGTAATGGACGAAGAAAATCGCATCATGGAATTCTGTTCATTTATCTTTCACAAATATTAAGTCCTAAGTATTCAAATTGTAGCAAATTGTTGAGAATGTTAATACTTCCTTTTAGGACACCTGAAAATTATGGCAGTAAACGTCGCATTTTATCTGTTGTCCTCGACTTACCTACTTAGAGTCTTTAAGTGCGTTTCTTTGTTTTGCATTATCAATTGTATATAATGTACTTTAAGTGAAATGGTCATATGAATTTCGTCAACCTCCGAAAAGTTTATATGAAAGAATTGAAGATTTCTTGCCGATAACCTTTTTGTTTACAAAATCCAAACTCGGCTTAAAAGTGCTTTCGCCTTCCTCGATAGAATCATGAGTAACTTGCCAAACTCTACCTATGGTTGCCCCGTTCGCGAACTTTAATGGGTGTGCAGCACGGCACGCGCGCGGTTCCGCTAACCGATAGCGCGCCCCCATCTACAGAAGCGGTTCCGCGAAGAGCGACAGGTCTCTTTGCCCACGAGATACGCGTTCGTTACCGTTTGTACCCTAGTAACAAACTCTCGTACACACTCATAGGTCGTTGCAGATCCGATTCGTTCGTTACTGCTCTAATATTTTTTCGACTCCACAACGCCATGTAATGTAAGTTATAAATTATAGCTTTGAAGATGCCTTCTAATTAAGATGTACATAGTTTTAATGGGGTAAGTTCAATTCAAAATACTTTTGCAAAATTGACCTTTCCCCTCCTCTTAGTCAACTAATAATCCCTTAAAAAAATCTTGAGCTTTGTGATTAAATTGCAGAAAATATCGAAATAGTGCATTTAATTATACATAGACTTCGCTATTTTGCACGTTTCTGGAAACCTTTGCCGTGAAGTGCGAGTATTCTTACGAGCTGAACTTCTAAAATTTAAAAGGTTTAGAAAGGTATCATTTTGTTATGGGTACCTACTCAGGTTATATCACCTTGCTCCTGGAAAACAATAACTGACATCGCTTAGTTATTTTCTTTCCAGTTCACACATATTAACTACTACCAAACGCGTCTTCACTGAACAAACTCAGGCTCTTCGTCTTCCACCAGAGGCGAGGCAAGTGAAAGCACCTTTAGTCAATCTACAATATCATCAGAAGCCATTTCACGACCCATAACGGGAACTAATCACCAGCGGAAACGAGCAAATGGCTACCTTCCGCCGGAGCGAGACACGGACGCATCTCTTAAACACCAAGCAACGACAGCGCCACTTTGCGTCCGGAGCAATCCCCCGGAGAGCGCGGTCCCAGACGCACGGCTTTAAGTCGGAAGACGCGAGGACTCGAGGAAATTGAGCCTGGCCGGGAGCAGGGCGTGGTGAGAAACCCGACGGGCGGGCTGGCGCGGCGCGCCCATAATCAAAGGAAGAGCTTTACGGGGAGGACGCCGCCCTCCCGCCGTCCCCTCGTCCCGTCCCATCTCGCCCGCACCCACGCCGCCTCGCGCCGGACACGACCGCCCCTGCCGCCGCCGCCGCCGCCGCGTATATTTAACAGGGCGTGTCCTGCTCCGGTCGTATTTGCTGGCTAAACGGCGAGTGAGGAGGCGGAGGTGATAATTCACGTGACGCACGGCAGGGGAGGATCCACGCCGCGAGTGATGCGGGAGATCGTAAGCTGAATGTGTATTTGAAATTAGTTTTTGAATTTTTTATGTCTACTTCTGTTGTTATGCAAGGTAGGAATTATTAGCTAGGTAACATTTATACCATCGTTATTCCTGTACTTTTAATGCCATATTTTCTTTGATTTAATTTCACTGTTATTGTCGCATTCTAGTTATTTTTATAGGGACGGTATGCAAATATAATATGTGGTCTACATGTGCTCTCTGTTGTCGTGCAAGACCTACTAGTGGCTTTAGGAATTATGATCAATCAGTAAAGTATTGTGCAAAGGTTTGTGTCACAGATATGACTAACTTCATGTTAAGTGAAAAATATGACTTCAGCAATACCATATGCACAAAATTAGTTCATAATCATACTTCGTTGTTTTTCTTTCTTATGTTCTCCTGCCTCATAAATATTGCTCAGCTATTCCACTAGTTTAATGGTAACTGTGAATCAGTTGAACAATGCTTGAGATTTACTTCGTAATGAAATGATACAAACGGCTGACGCCGATTTGTGTGCACGTATCCTATGTGCTTTTTTTACAATTTATACAGATGAAAATAGTTCAATGTTTCCCTCAAGCTATTGTTTGAAAAATCGGTTATATTGTTCTCAAGGTTTTAGGATACCAAATGTAATAAAAGATTGCCATTGACAATTATGAATACATGTTACTTGAAATTATGTGTACCTGAAGCTGAAATTTAGTCAAAATGCTGTATTCTTTAAGTACTCTCGTACACAATGAAGGCAGTAAAGCGTTGTGCGATCGTAGCCATGCGTTTTGTATTTGTTTTACTTGACCAACTTTATGAACAAAATTAAGATTAACAAATAGTGAACTTATCTCGATTATTATCGAATGAAACTGGGGTAGAAGGACGTTTCCAAAGTTTAGGACGTCCATGAGTAAGGACTTTCTCTTACTCGCAGACTTTCGCTCCGAGTGGCTTCATTTGGAACGAAATTAAGTCGACTGTGTCGTTACCCCCTCCAGTGAGGCCTCACGCAATTCAGGCCTTCAATTAATAATATTTGACGCGACTGCCCAGGGGAAATTATCTACTTTTGGCACGAGAGCGGGATTACGTATTCAAATGAGAAACAAGTTCAAGGTTTGGCCTTCAAGGTTTTCAACAGCGACATCTTTTTAATGGTTACGGGAATAACATCGATCGAACTACTTGACGCAGTTCTTGAATTGATAGAGCTCTTAGTGACCTTCTTTATTTAAGTATTTCAAATTTTCATTTTGAGTTTCGTCGTTACATACAGGAATGCGATTCTTAGACATTCCATATGTCTCCAAGTGAATGGTCACTACGCGGTGCCTGTATTGAAAACATAATCCTCTCAAAACGAATTCGAAATGAAGACTTTTTAATCTATTGTTACCATTTCTTAATGTAATATTTTGCAAAAATATTTTGTTTTTTTGAATGTGATCCTTTAAACTTAAATTAAAATAATACAACTTGATTGAATTGAGATTTTACATATCACTTTTATTTTCTTATTTTCTCATTGTCTTCTTCTTTGATATTTCCCTCACTAGTGACGTTGAACATCTCCTTCCCTTTAATTCCCATTTTGTATCCCATTCTTAAAATCTAACTCTCCTCTGTTCTACGCCTAAGCTCAACCTTTGTTCATACCACATGCACTGCGGTTGTTCACTTTATTCAAGCGTATGTTCGTACTTAGCAAGATGCCGATTCTTGCCACACATTATTTTATAGTGGGAACACGCACAATACTTCGTGAAGATTTCATGATAAATTGTTGAATTGTAAAGCCTTCGTTCATTTTGATTTATTACATTGTTTCTCACAGATTCAATATCTCGTTAGTGATTATCAATGAAATAAAATCCTACAGTGACTTAGGGCTCCGGAGCCGTACGGATATAAATATTTGTTTCCCTCAACACTTTCTTGGAGCCAAGTAAATCTAGCACTTAAAGGGCGTACATTTGATCTGAAACAGTTTCATTTTCATCTCATATGCTACAATTATAATTAAAAATGTAATATATGTTTCCGTTATTTCTGTTTTCCTGAGAAGTGACTACTTTTCTGGCAAGAAAACTCATAAACTCAGAGAATTATTTTGAAAGAGAAGTAATTTGTTAACGTGAAGTCAGCACGTTTTCAAATATTAAAATTAAGCGTTTTTATTGTATTATTAAGTTTTAATATTTGTCTCTTAAGTTTAAAAAATTAAAATAATTATTAATATTAGCTTCAAAACCAGACCAGTAAATTAATATAAAACAAAGTTATCCATATTTTTGACTTGCAGAGTTCGAATGAAATTCCACTCCTCGAAAGCGCAAACACTAATGAAACATTACATTCCTAAAATTCAAAAAATGTTTTGAAATTGAGTAGACTTAAAAAGCTTTGTAAATCAGACTTGCTTGGTCATAAAAGTAATTATAGTCGTAAATTATTAGCACTTCAAAGATAAACAAATAACGACCTTGGAAAACCAAATTTATGGATTTCTTTCGAATGACCTAACCTTGCAAAGAAAACCTCAATCGGGCCAAGGACCAACGTAGACACCAAAAGAAACATTTAATATAAAAGAAATCCTAGATATTCTCCTATTCCTGTACGGAATGTACTCTTCAATGAAATAGTAGGTCACACCTTGACACGTAACACGTAGCGAGTTCCGAATTTATCAGTTTTATTGCCCGTTTATAGATAGCGTGGCCGGGGCAGCGGAGTGGACCGAACGAAGGGGCGTATAACTCCCTCGCGGTCTGCCTCGCGCCGTGGTCGGCCAGTCGGCCGGCCTCTTGTCTGGAATTTAAATTTCAAAGCATCTGCCGTCTTGTTCCACCCTCGCCCCCACTTTGCGGCCGCGGGAGGGAGCGTTCGACAGTATAAATGCGGGGCAGCGGGAGCGCCGGGGCTGATAAAGGGTGCGGGACACCTCGCACCCGGGTCTCCTGCCTCGCCGCGGCGCTCGTACTTCTGCGTCGCGCCGCGCTGCGTACCCGTGAGTACCCTGGGGAGCGAGTACTTCACGTGAGTACCAGTACGATTACCTGACAGTCAGTACTGGGAAGGTGGAGCCATTTCCGGGAATACCTGTGCGGCGAGTTTTTATACCACATACCTGTTCGAGTAATTTGATACGGGTATTTTCGAGTCGATAGTACTCCAAAACAGTTTTCTTATTCGTGTTCGCTGTAGTGCGTTGTGTATTTGTTCGCCTGCGAAGTGAATTCTTGTTCGTACGTTTTCAGTCGGCAACCTTTTCTCGTTGGACCACCATTTTTTTTTGTTCCGGTGCACTGTTCCTCGTGTGGATGGTCGAGTGTTCGATGCCTGAGCGTCAGGAGTCGGAACGCGCCGAGTCGCTTCCTGGCTGAGCGAGTCCCGCTGCGACCCGCTCTGCGCTGGCATCTGGAGCGTTCCGGAGCCGCGGAATGGAGCTGCGTTGCGGGCGTGCCGAAGACAGTTCGACGCGCGGCCAATGCGGCGCGGTGACGGATGCCGACGCAGAACGGCCGCGTTCGAATAGCTAACGGGGAGCCAATGACCGCGTCATATCCGATGTTGAGGTTTTGGTCGAGTTCAAGAGGCATTATTTAACGTATAATCTCTTATTAGAATGTAGTTTCAAATATTAAGCACTATTTCAAAATTGGTGTAACAGAAAATAATAAAATTAGAAAGTAGCATTCAATATTCATTCAGTATTAGATAACTGTATGATCTGTTTAATAATATAGCCAACAATAATGAATAATGTGAGTTTTAAGTATTAATTTGTGTGCTACCTTTTTCTGGAACTTGCATTTTTTTCAATGTGAAAAAATATTCGTTTGTTATTTATTATAAGAAGATTGTTTATTTTGAGCTTTGTTGCTCTTCTATTCAGTGCTCACACTTTTCTTAGGAAGCAGTTGTTTCATTGGCATTGGAATTAGTAGTGAGTCATTTGATGCGATGTCATATGGAGGATCAACACTTATGACACTGTCAGTATCTTCGTTAAATTGATTTCGAAATGAATTGTTTTTAAGTCGTTACTGATGATTACACTACTTTAAAGCGCTTTCTTGCGTGATAAATTATTATAATCTTATGGTTGTTATGACTGACTGTAAGAATATACATTCATGGTTGCTCTATGAAACACTGGTTGTCGATTTTATTAGGTAAAATTAAAAATTATGAGTGATATTTGTGATGTTAACACGTGACCTAATGGTAATTTGTGTTTTTTTTCTGTATTTATGAAATTTCAATTTATAGAAATGTAATTATGCTTTTATTCCTTTTATTGCCTGAATAGTAGTTGTACATTATTTTGCACTTACATTGTCATAAAGAGCACTAAAAGTCTGAAAAGCGACTGAAATTATAATGGAAGTACCTATGAGTAATACACGTTGTCAACTTTCGGTTTATCGCTTGAACAAAGAGACAGGAACTGGCAATAACCCGAAAGATACGACGAATACATAGTTTGCAAAGATCCAACCTCTGAAGACAGGAAACCAGGATCTTCCGTGCTATCCTGTGCCTCTTCCTTGTGTTCTGTGTATCGGCACGAGTCACGTTATGGCTATTTTACGAGAGCTTTTCTCTATTGTGTCGAACGGACTTTCTTCCACTAATTGAGATCGGCGACTAGCGGAGACTTCAAAGAAAGTTCGTTCAGTGAGATTCCGGACCATGGTGGAGGCGGAGGCGACGACGACGGTGGCGGCGACGGCGGCCACGACGGCAACGACGGCAACGACGACGATGTCGTCGATGATGACGACGGAGGCGCAGGCCGTCGTGATAGCGCCGGTCACGAAGAAGGAAAGCGGGATGGGAACGCTGTTGCAGCACCGAAGTGGGGCGCCCATTGCTCTTAATTTGGGCAACCCGTGGTGTCCTCGTCAAGCCGTTCGCCTTCCGCTTCGCGGGTTTTTGCCTATTTACTTTTCCAGGATTGTATTTTTCGAAAATATTACCCCCTTTTAGATATACCTCACCCTATTTTAACTGTTCATAGACATCTTAACATTCACTGTTTCTTTAACTTCTGGAAATGACAACCTTCCTTGCTCATCCGACCAAATGAACCCTATTCAATGTTACGAATGTTAGCGCTTTCCGAAACGCAAGCTAAACCCTAACTGTCCATACCCAGAGGAATTGTAATTAGAATTGTCATGCAATGCGTCTCTGGTGGGGGAGGGACAGTCCCTTCAATACTTTCAACTACATTATTTTAATTTTTTAATGAAGACAATTGTAATATATCATAATACCAAGATAATTTTATTCGTTTCATAACATTCAGACTGTGAAAAGATAACATGTTATAAACATAAAACTTTTTCTGCCCTTCTTTGTTAAAAAAGTCGAAAAATGCACGGGCAAGGAATAATATGAAGGTTCTTTCATGTTGACAGACTATTCCGGTATCTTCGTATCTAACGTTGAGGACCATTATGTAGATAAGGTTCCTCAAATACTGTCCTGACTGTCCACCGCTACCATCTCTGGACTATCCGGGACGGTGATATGATGTGTTGACAATTAGTCATTAGCCCTTCATGATGGTTACCCATACTTTCAAATCACTTTCTTCTGACGGAGCTACTGGTGGATTAAAAAAAATTCTTATGGGACATTTCTTTTTAAGGTTTTGAATGAACGTTCTTAATGAACACATAAACACAATCAGTATAATACATGACGAATTTTACATTCATAAATATTACAATCATTCATACCCAGAGGAATGATTGTACAAAATTACTTACGAAATTCGTTAAAATAAACGTAAAAAATGATGTTACTTCAGGAAGGGTCTTCAAATTCATTAAAAATTTCGAAAAGTTTGATATCGTATATTCAATAACATTTTTTGTTCTTTAACATCAAATTCGATTCATCATCATTCGATAACATCAATCGAATTCATTTGTCGCATCAACATGTAGGTCATTAGCGACCACTATTGCATTTAACTGTATGGTAACTGTGATAACAAATGGTGATGATAGGGGGTGAAAGGACGAACAGAGATACACCCATGCCCGAGGCGGGACTCGAATCCGCTGTCCTTCGGTCCGAGATCGCTGCGGTACTACTGCCATAACAATCTCGGCCATCACGACCGGCTCAGTAAGTTTTGTATTAGTTTAAATTTTAAAAAACAACAATTTATGACGTAAATCATTTGAGTGACAGAATTTTATTCTAGGAAATGGGATAGCAGTCTGTAGTTACTTGGTATTGAATGGTTTTCCCCTGGTTTTGCTACTAGTGTGATATGTGAATGTTTCCATGGTTTAAAACTTGAACTGAATATATTATATACAATGAACTGAATTATTGTATGTTATTGCACGAATGCCGTGAAGACTGGTTTTGTTAAAATATTTCATTTATTGCAGTGTACGAGAGTATTTTATTTATTGTTCTTGAGCAGTGCGCGTGCTACGTTTTGGAAAACCATTTTATTTGGTTTTGTTCAGCAGCATTTTTAGCAGCACGTCCAGAGGGAGGCCGTCTAAAACATACCGAGAAAAGTACGTCATACGCACACTCTTAAAAATAATACACAATATAGTAACAAATATGTTTATTATTTAACAAAAATATATAATGCTCCCCCACCCCAAATGATCGGCTGAATCCGCCCCTGCTCCAGGCCACTAATTAAACCGATTAGTTAATTTAATGATTCTTTTTGAACCCGTTCGTTTGCGATGAATCGCGGAGCCGGTGACGCCGCTGGCGGTGAGGAGCGGCGCGCGTTCTCAGCCCCACGGGGCTCCGGCGTCGCGTCCTCCCACGCCGCGGGTGGCCCCGGGGGCCTTCCGTGAGAAGGAGGCGCCGCGCCGGCCGCTCGGCAACTGGTTGCGAGCGCGGCCCTCCACGCTCCCGCCGCCGACTCGTTTCGCGGGCCCTCGGCCATAAACACACGGCGGCGGTTCGGAATAGACCGCGTTGCCTTAGGTCAGTCGCTAGGCCACTCGACGGAAAAAGACGGGCTCCCGCGAGGGGGGGATGGATGTGGAGGATGGTTGGTAGGTAGTGCCAATAAGGTAAATGTTTGCTTTTCGAAATAAATAGTTACCTTTAAATAAAGTGTCCCATTGCATCGTTTCATGTGTCAAAACATGAAAATGGATGCCATGAAAAATACAATCATATTCGTTGCTGTTTATGGAGTATTTTTTTTTAAATTTTTGCATTGAAAACCTGATTTTTCTATTATTTTAAACTAATTGATTTGTAATAGTTACCTTACCTTTCCCATGAATAAATTTGTTGTCTTTCTATTGTTATTAGTTTGATTTTACTTCTACTGTGAAAAAAAACAAACTATTCCTTTACTAAATTAAATGTGAGACTATCAGTAATATATGTTTCGAGTTTTGTTAATCATTTTCTAGGTCTTTTAAAAAGATATTTAGTGATCATTCGACGTATGATCACTACAGAGCTATTCGAAGTGTGCTTGCAAGGCACAGAACCCGTACCGATAAGCTTAATAATTTTCTTAGTTTAATACCACGATGAGAGCATTAATGTTTGCAGGATTTCAGCAAATTCGAGTCCCGCACTTTGGAACCAAATGCTTATTAATTGTCTGCTCTTAGAAAAATTCCAGGAAATATTTTTTGAAATTAAATACCGAAAGGAATGTTTAATTTTGACATCTTTTAGACCAATAAGTTTGTTTATATTCCAAAAACCTAGCGAAGAATGACCAGCCGTGCACATGGATGGTACAAACAGTGAAGTATTCGCACATGATTTAGACGTACAAAATTGGAAGTGAATTTCATTTGAGGGAATATGACTTTTTTAAATATTCCCATTAATTAAGAAGGTTAATATTAATTGATGATTGCGGTTTCAAGCTTCCGTGTTGTCAATTTATGAAAGAAAAACGACACCGAAAAAATATTTCACGAGTTGAAAATGTTTACTCAGGGTACGTACGGGAATGCATTCCGGAGGTACCGGTGGCGTGCACGAGCTAATTTGCCCAACCGCTCCGGCTTTCCGTAAGCCATTATTATCCGCAATGCTGGAGGGAATTATCGCAAATGGCTCGTTAATGAAGCAGCAGGGGAATTGGAGAGTCGTTTTGAATACGGCGGATAAAGTCTCTTCCCCCCTAAAACCTTTGCTGCTTAGTTTCATGTTATCTCCGTTCAATCTACGAGGGCTACCGCTCAATGAATGCGGAAGGAGTAAGCCCTCTGTAAACATTTTTACTTCAACTTGTGAAAAAAGACCTCTTACCACGAGCTACAAATTACTTTAATAGTCGTTTCAGATTACAATCTCAAATAAAAATTATGGAAGAGTGTTCGGAAATTACCTTATTCAATAGAAGAGAACGATAATTTACGAGAAAAAAATTCATTGCCTTTCATCAAGAGTGAGATTTTCATGAAGTGTGAATAAGTCAATTGCTCCAGGCGCAATAATTCCTTGCTCTGTTATATCCGTCTGTGTGAACTGTAATTAATTCACTGTGGAAAACAATAACATAGACAATCTGTTAATTTTAGTTAAAGGTCAAACAGTTATTTCTGATTATTTCAACAAATTAGCTATTATAATGAATAGGTGTCAATTAGCATATTCTGAGTCAAAGTAGCAATTCTCTGACTAGTAATGAATTCTGTGAAAAAACAAACAAAATAACACAGAAAAAATAGGTATATACATATTTTCAAAGATATGCTGTTATAAGTTGATATAAAGTATCAATGCTATATATATATATATATAT
Source organism: Gryllus longicercus (assembly GCA_038098605.1). Lineage (NCBI taxonomy): Eukaryota > Metazoa > Arthropoda > Insecta > Orthoptera > Gryllidae > Gryllus > Gryllus longicercus. The sequence goes on from JAZDUA010000177.1 coordinate 916,451, forward strand.
ATATATATATATATATATATATATATATATATAAGTGTAATACGAGAATTCTTCACGAAAATCGTATATAAATTACCTGTGAAAGTAGTTGTCGACGTGTTTTACGTTACGTCCCCGTAACACACGCTCTGTTGTCGTACGCCAACAGACGGCAACTACTTTTACAGGTAATTTACATACGATTTCTGTGAAGAATTATATCATAATGCACTTTTCCAGGTCTTCTTCCTTAAAGCCGTCCATCCCTAACGAATCTACTTCGCGTGAACTAAGAACATACAATTTTGGCATAAAATGTGGTATGTGTTGCACAGACTAAATATCGTTTTCTGTGAACAGCCAAAAAAAGCGACTTGCAGAACGAAGCGCCAACTAGGTTCTAAAAATGTTAGCAGATACCATTTCTCTGTCTGAGTGTTGTGAATCGATACCTCTCCGTGGTGTACTATAAAGGACAAGGGATGTATTTTTCCAATTTCACTTGAAATCAAGCATTCCAGATAGCCTTGTAATAATAAATTGAAAAGAAAAATTTCGGAAGTGGAAACCGCTCTTCTGCTCTCGTTTTCCCGAAGGCTCATCACAAAGGCCTTCCGTCGAACGAGTCATTATTTGGAAAGGGGCGTCAGAAAAATCGATCCTTCCCCGCCCCTTCCCACGCAGGGAAGGGCGGCCTCGTCCTTTGTCGCGTGTTGGTTGGAAACGCGATGTTTGCATTCCCACGTCATAAGTGTCATCGGCATAACAATCAGCCCGTATCTGCGTGTGTGCCGTCCATCCCGATATTAAGTGAACAAGTTGTGTGCTCCATGGGCAATCTACTGTACTTTCCTAAGTTCATCTTTTGCGCATTTGCATTGAATGAAATGTCGCACTGCAAACTCTGACCTTATTGTGTATATTGGAAAGTGTTTGAACTTACCCTCTCATGAATTACACAAAAATTATAATTTAAAGTAACAATTTACAAAATAAAAATTGTTATAGATAATAAATAATAATATTTTTACGTCATTTAACAACATAGGTTTCAAGATAATTAGAACATGCATATTATCAATATCAATCTATTCATAATCAATTGTATATCAATATTATGATAATCTAATAATGAATGTACATGGTGAAGAATGAAGAACAATAATAATGAAATGTATGTTCTTGTTGTAATACAATTGTATAATATAATTTCAAAATTCTAGAACGAAATATGTAATGAAGTATTTTGGAAAACAGAATTATATAATTAGTGTCTGATATACACCTACTGTAAATTTCTAGGCAAAACGGAAATGTTCTGGGTGAGATAGTCATTTTCATTTAAATAAAGTTGAACTCGCTGATCTACCATTCAAAATGTTAGATTTTTACAAGTGTATTAATATATTTTCTATCACGTACATCGAACTCTCAAATAATAACATTTTTCATGTATAATTTTTAGTGAATTTACAAATAATGACATATGTCAAAAGAACTTCAAAATCAGAAAGCAGATTGAAAATTATTCGTAGTTAAAAAGTTTCTCAACTTTCAACTGCTAACTACTCTACGACAGCCAGAATCTTAAAGTGTTAAGACGATTGACACTAAGTGGTGATATCGGTGACACTACATATCAGTCTCGAAGCCAGTTATTGTAGATTTCCATTTTATTTATGATCCTAACACATCTTTAGAATGAACTTAATCTCTGAGCTCCTATGGGAAATTATTATCGTCTCCAGTCTTATAATATAAACGAATGCAATATATAAATTAAAAAATCATGTCCGAAGCAATCAGTTTTTTATGCGTTATATGTTTGAATAATATCTTGTTATTTTCATTGTTGGAAGCTCAAAAGACAGTCTGGTTAAGTGATCCTACGGATTTAAAGACCGCATGAGTACGAAATGTTTAATCTTTTGCTTAAGAGGGAGAATGAAACAACACTTCCACTATTTCGTGGTCGTAACCTATTAATGTTTCATTGTAATAATCTTTTAACGTAATTATTTCACCTTACTTATTCCTTATCTAGGAAACGTTGACCTCAAAAAGAATGGTTTGCGATCAGAATTCAAAATCCTCTAAAAAGTAAAATCGGTTCCCCCTTTCTTTCGTGAAACGTCTGGGTGTGTCCTGCGAATGCGTTTAGAGCGCCGTTCATTTGCCGAGGCGCTCCAGCGGCGAGGGCAAACAAGTGCCTGGCATGCGTGCGGCGCGCACCTCGTGCGTGACACGCACACTACCCGTCGCGAAGAAAAAGCGCGTAAGAGCGGCCTGCCACGCCAATTTGCCAGGTTCTGCCCGCATCGCGGCCCTAATAACAAGGATTATACTTGACCCTTCGATGTGGGTCACGTCCCCGCGCTGAGAAGAAGAAGAAGACTTGAAGCCGAAATGCCATAAAGTTCCCATCCCCGCTGCCGCCATTAAGTTGTAAACCTGCGCCGCGGTGTTCTATGTGTAACTGGGGCATTGTGTGCACGAGACCTTTGTGTGATTTATACGATACGTGTTAACTTTCTACTCCACTTTCTTCTCGGCGAAAATTCGTTATCTTTCCCCCCCCCCCTCGACGTGAAATATAATGATGTCTCTGTTCAGTTGAGTAATAAAAATGTAACGTAATTTCTATGCGTTTTGTTTTGAAGAGTACGCTTAGTAATTCTGAGGTCTTTCCGCATTGCATAGGGGAGGTGTTTCGTGTCTCGTGCCTTGAAGATGTCGAGTTCGATTGGAACAACTGGAATATAAGTATTGGGAATTCCGATCGGATGCAACGTACGTTCTCGAGGGTATACAAAATGGCGTTAGAGAGCCTAAGAACGTGACCCCCATACTTAGAAATCCCAAGCCTGTCCCTCGGCGTTTTCACATGTATATTTACGATCGACCTAGAGGTTCTGGTTGTGCCGAGAATGAATTTGCGCATTCCTTCGGGTTGAAAAAATTAGTACCCTAGTTTGTTTTGCATGACTAAACAACATTAGAAAACGGTGACACGTAGGACAGTATGCGAAACACACACAAGCGTTGAGTATTTAAATTTCCAGATCCAATGGAGGGTACTCGCAGCCTTGCACTGTCCCGGAAAGCGGAAACTACACAGACATTCAGAACGACCTGTGATATTTGTGTTTCGTAAGTAGATGTCGCAGTACTCTCCAAGGTTAGACTCTGTTCGTGTCTGCATGCAATTTATATCGAATGAAGTAGTGAAATTCTTCGAGATCTCGTTTCGATTACAGCGACAACATTGATGAACACGTTGGTCGATCGGTAGGAGCAAGAAACTGCCTTACCCAACAATGTGTATGGGATGGGTCAGACGGAGAAGGGACTAATAAAAATCGACGCAGCAAGAAGCGGACAATATATTTTTTTTACTGTAGGGTACATAAATTAGGGAATAAATATCTCAGGAAAATAAGAAAAAATGTTTACATTAAACATTTTTCAATCTCAAAATTTTAATCTGTATATTTACAATAACACGAATTTTCGTTTAGAAAGAAATTCGAATTTTCAATGCAACCAAATTTCGCGATCATTGCTTTGAATGAAAAGTTGTGGCCCCAGTTTGCTAGTATTAACCGAGTTTAAACATTAAATTTTAATAATATCTTGAAGTTAATTGAATTAAAATTATTAGAAATAGCCTACTTTTCTCCGTCACAAACATTGAAGGTGCACACACAATGGAATTAAATAAAATGGTATTACAATACAAATGCTGTGCAAAATGAGAGATGACGTATTTAAAATAGCTAAAATAACGAGAGAACCAGACTGGGGGAAGACTGTACGAAGATAAGAATAATGTAGTTAAATTAGTTATGAAAAAGAAAGTAAAGTATTATAACAATACTATTGAAGAATACAAAGATAATTGTAAAGAATTATGGAAGGTGATTAAGCAATTAACAGAAGATAAAAAATGAGATGTAATGACTGAAGATATTATATTTGACGAAATTAGTAAAGAAAATATTGCTAACAAATTGAACTTCAGCAAGCAGCACTAAAAGAATAGTACAAAATTCTGACGCAGGAATCAAAATATTTACAAGCAAGACGAAAAATGGTGTGACGGTGAATGTAATAAATTTGAATTGGTCAAAAAGGAAGAAGTACGTAGAATTCTCTATGGATAACCAAACAAAAAAGGACCACACAAGGATAATACAACAAAAATGTTAAAATAAAATTATGAAATATTAGAAGCAATAATATTGAAAATAATAAATAGTTTTCTAGAAAAAGAGATTTTTCCGGAGTAATGGAAACCTTCTACAGTAATAACAATTCCCAAAGTGACAAATGCAAAGAGAGCAGATGAATTTAGGCCAATAAATAAGCTACCCATATATTAAAAAAATATTAGAAGAAATAGTGAAGATACAATTATATGAAACTGCGATACAAGCAGTTTTAGACGAATGGAAGATTAATATTAATGCAGGAAAGAAAGCAGTAGTTATCTTGTTGGATCGCAAAGGGGTGTTTGAAACTATTGACAGGACAATACTTATTGAGAAAATGTACAAATACGGAATCGAAAGTGATGTTAAAAAGTGGTTTATTACATATCATAACAAGACAGAAAAAGTAAAATATATTTATATTATCTCAGATGAAATTAGTGTAGATTTAGGTGTTCCGCAAGGGTAAAGTTTTGGGTCCAATATTATTTATAATTTACATTAATGACTTAATCAAATATATGATAAAACTATTTGAAAATGATTGTAAAATTCATTGTATGTAATTGGAGAAACAAAAGCGGAAATTGAATGTAAACTGCAGAGTGTTTTTAATATTTATTAACGTTATTTTTTGCTCTGAAAGAAATGTGATTGCGAACCGTATTACATTAACACCTTTCTGCATTTTTATTAACGATAAAGTATAAAACTGTCTCTTCGAGTAATATTTTACAGGAACGGCGTGGCCATCTTCAACAGCACTTGTTCACCTTGCGACTTCCGAATACGACAGCATTGCGAGGATATTTTTCAAAAATGTGAGTGAATGATAAACGCTCCGAGTTGAGCCCAGGCGAGATAACCGGGAGGGGTGGCCCCGATGGGGCGCTGATAGTGCGAGGGCGTGGAAGTCGTAAATTGAGACGGAGGACAGCGGCGTGGGAGTGGCAGCTGCGCGAGTGGTGGGCTAGATAAGCGCTTCGGGGTGTGGGTGCGGGGGTGGTGGGGTGACAAAGGGGGCGGTCGCGTATGCCGAGTTACCTATGACGCAAGTGGAGGGGTTTAGATGCCATCATGACTGCGATGACATTAAAGCCGTTCGCCCCGTTCATGAGCGCGTCTTACGGTTTGGAGGGTCGCTGCATCAGGTGGATCATGCGAAATGAAGAGGAAGTTTGGTGAAAACAACCGTGTTGTGGTTATTTCGGTGATTACGAGCTGTAAACAGTTTTAATTAGCCAATTATTTTATGTACAAATGATTAGTATTGAGTCATTATGAAGTGTAAATTTAGAACATTTGACCTAAAACAAGGGTATTAGAAGTCCTGAAGAATTTAATGTATTTTTTAGTGTATTCATTTCTTTCTCGAAAATATTGGGAGAGTGAAAAATGCGTTCTTATGAAATGATAGATCTGAAGCAACGCGTGAAAAGTTTGCGGGAGTCAACGAATGCAAGAAAAATGACATTAGGTCTATAGAGCAAATAACTGTCGCGGTTGAAGTTTGTAAACCTAGGCGATAGCCGTTGTTTATAATCGACTAAGTGCGTTATTTGAGATATTGGCCGTTCGTTGTTTAATTTTTTTCATTATAACACCTTCTTTGAGGAATACTCATATACATAAAAATGCTTTTACTTGGAACAGAAGAACTCACGCTTGATTTGTTGATACAATTCATTTATTTCAATTGTTCTTAACGAAAAGATGACTGTTAAATTATGAACGGCCGCCGGACGTTAAGAGTGTCTTTTCGTTATACTGTTGAATTGCGTTAATTCGATGTAACAGTACGCGAAACAGTTTAAAAAAAATAGTTCATTTTTGAGAAGAGAGGAACATAATAATAATGAAAGTTAGCCTTTAAAGGAAGTAGGATATCTAAAGGTGGGGCAAAGGAAATTAACAGTTACAGAAAATGGCTACCGTGGGTGTATTGACGTGTTTCTGTTTGCAGGCTTCAGGCTTCTCTATGGTGTAAGATTTTATTAACGGACTGTGATGTCATCGGAGCCGAGCAATATTGCTTATAATGGGATTGATGATGGAGATACATTTACTGTAATAACAATGACAACTACGTATTGAATCAATATAGTTGGAAAAAAATTGAAAATGCGGCACAAGCCTAATCATGTGATCTTACCTTCCGTGTCATAGCTATTTAAATACAGTAGTGCATTTTACTCATGATATATTTGCATCGTCCGCGTACGGCAAGGAAGCATGAATGAAGTAAATTAACACTAAAGCAAACAACACGAGCAGGGCTCGAAGGAGAGAGGGACTGCGATCAAGAGAGGCGACCTGTGGATGTCGTGATGGGTGGCGCCGGCGTCGCATGGGCAGCGTGCGCGACCCGGAAACATACCCGCAGGGGCGAGGCGAAGAATGAGGGCGGATGGCGCCACCAACCCGGAATGAGCTTGGCATCAGACTTCGAACTCACTAGGAAAGGTTATGCACATGACAGAGAAGCCAACTATGAGGAGAAGTGTAGGACGATGTTAAAGGCGCCGTGTGATAAAAGATTGGATAACAGAATATTCAAAAGAATTTGTTAAACTTTAATTAAAAGTAATGGTGTATTTGTGTGTTCACAATAATTCAGTATGTTTAGAGCAGCTTCCGAAAAACATGCATGATAAAATGTAGAACGATACGCCCTTTCTTCGGAATGTATCTTTGATTGCTTCTACGTGTTCGTCTCTGATGTTAAGCTAGAGGTAAGATGGAAGTGAAATTATCGGTAAATGGAACCGCTCAACTTATTTAGCAAACTTCTCAACAGCAAAAATACTACGGTCGAATGGCGTGAGCAGCGATTACGACCTGCAACATTTACAATAACTGTGAAATTAGCGATATTGATGCGATGTTAAAAACAAATGAATCAGATGACAGAGGCAATGGGACTCCTGGAAAGCAATATGCCCGGGAAACATGGAAAGTTAAAAGAGAGAAAATAAAAGTTAAAATATTGAGTACCGGGTTGCTTAGTAAGTCGCAATTTATGTGGGGTGTTCCAATCACTTTACTAATCATGAACTTACAAGAGTGGTAAAGTTCTGAAGATGTTATATAGAGGAGAAAATTAAGACAGAGTATAGCAATCGTATTGTAGAGAAACGAAAATCAATTGTTAAACTAACGAAGAAAGAAAAGTCAAACTTTTGGGATTGATGATGACTAACAGAGAAACAGGGGTGATTGTTTGTAAGGTAGGTTTAAATGATTACTGTTAGTGCGGGTTAAGCAAAGAAAACGACTGTAAACAGAACATTAAATTACTTATTCTATATGTATATCCGGAACATGTAATTACAAGTGAGGATTAGGTAAAGAAAAAAGTGGTATTCGCGAAAAGGGAAAAGACTTGCAGTGTAAGTACCTCAAAAGGCTTGAGATGGCACAATACGCTTGCGACAAAAGGATGACATTTATTGCACATCACGGGGTACGACATGAACACTGAAACAAAAACGATGAAACCTGAAGAGTACAGAGAACAGAAGTGGGTAGTAGGCGACATCGCATAAGGAACAATCAAAGAAAACTTGAGAAGCCATCATGATGAAGATATTCGACGTACCGAAGACCTTTGAAGTGCAAAGACAAAGAGCAATAGACAGCGCCATAAAGAGGGTCAAGGACGACCGAGAACGTTTCCGCGCCTTTCATCTGTCGCCGCGTGGGGTGGCGCCGCGCGGTCAGCGCTGCGGGCGTCGGGTGGGCGGGCGCGTGGGCGGCACGTGCGAGCAACCGCACGCCGACGGCGCGGCGGCGGGCGCGGGGGCGCGAAGGGCCGGGCGGGCGGCGGGGTCGGCGCGCCGACCTGCGCACTGGCCGCGCCGACGTCACCGCTCAAGAATTTGTCGAACGGCGTTCGAACGGCGGCGCGCGCCTGCCGGACGTCCTGTGCACGCGCCACATTCATCGCGTGTCGGCGACCGCGAACGCGCACCGCCGCCACCGCCGCCGCTGGTCCGATCGTCGTCGCGCGCAAGGTCCGCGAGGTCGGAATCGCGGGATTCCGCGAGGTCGGAATCGCGGTGTTCCGCGAGGTCGGAATCACGGGGTTCCGCGAGGTCGGAATGGCGGAGTTCCGGGAGGTCGGAATCGCGGGGTTCCGCAAGGTCTGAATCGCGGGGTTCCGCGAGGTCGGAATCGCGGGGTTCCGCGAGGTCGGAATCGCGGGGTTCCGCGAGGTCGGAATCGCGGGGTTCCGCAAGGTCGGAATCGCGGCTCGCCGAAAGTCGCGCAGCCGCCGCTGGCGCGATGAAGACATCGCACCGCGGGGACGCGAAACGTGTGACGACGCGCCGCGCGCTCACGCCCCCGCGCCGCGCGGGACGAGGCCGTGCAATTACGCCTCGCGAGCCCAGCGAGCCCGCGTGAGGGCTCCGTCGTGTTAATGACAAGTGTCGGTTCTGCGACCGCGCGCTACATCGAAAACCTGAAGGAGTTTCTCTTCACTGTTACGCTTCTGTTTGGGAACGTTGGTGCTGGATCGCCAAAACGTCTTGTTTTGTGTAAATAGGACTACGTAGCATTCATTTTTAACGAAAGAAAGGAAAAACTTGCATCGGTCTTTCTCAGACCGGGAAGTGATGTAACTTGCATCTTTCGTGAACTGAATTTCTCTTTGTTGCTGGTTCAACGAGGCAATTCATATTTTTAATAAAACTATTTGATGTCGTTTCATCTCTATAATATTTTATCAAATCTGTGTGTTGAAGGAAGAAGCGGGAACCAAATTTAGTAATCTACACCTCTTCTTTAAAGCAAGTAAATCAAGAAAGGGTGTTATGTATTTTAGATACGAAATCAATAGAATTTAAAATAACATTCTACAGAAGAGTTTGTCCAATTTCTAACCGCTTTCGAAGTATACTCTGTCTGGTGCAAATACGTTCAAATGTCATCGGAACCTCGAAATAATAGGCTGCGCTGTGAAGCTGAGTGAAGTGTGTTTCCGGCTGTGAAAGTGCGACTCGTCTGTTAGGGAATACCTGTGTGACTCATCTGAGAGAAAATGAAGGAGCAGCACTTCCTAAGCAGCAGCCTCTCGTCGGTGGTGTCCATCAACCTCGAGTCCTCGTGGGCCAACAGCGACTGGGATGCCAACTACCTCAGCCAGTCGTCTTCTGAGCGGGAGCTGCGGGTACGTGACGCAGGTCGGCCAATTTGGGGAAACAGAAATAAATACAATACTGTATTCAATAAGTAGCTTAGTTACGATTTTTTTGATGCGCTTTACTAAACGAATGAAGTCTTCCATAGATTTTTTTAATAAAACCGGAAACTTTTGATACTTGATGAAGTAACATACAAAAAAGGAATACGTACAATTTTTTTACTCGTGATCAGTATTCTTCTGGTTTCTTTAGCATTTCGTGATCATTAGAGAGAGTGTCGTTAACAGAATGCCTTATGAAATCGATTTCTGAATTGAAAAAGACTTCTTAATGAAGATAATTGCTACGATGTACTTAATTACACGCCAAAGTAGTTAAGAGCAATTTTATCTATTTTTACTTTTTGTTTAAACTGCCAAGAATTTGTTAGGTTTTTGAAAAATTGAAAAAAAAACAGAATATTTCTTTCAATTATTTGATATTTCGCCGATTTACAATCTTCCTTCTAACCCTCTTGTTATTGATCAAGAGTTATTCTATTCTGGAGATGGAAATACAATTTCTAAGATACACGTTATTTGTATTTATCTGAGAAATTTAGAAAACCTGAAATAGTTTTAGTTTTTTGTTTAAGAAAACCAATGTCGACACCAATTGTATGCCAGCCACATTCACAAGAAGGAAAAGTTAGGAGGCATATTTATTTACCGTAAGAGTTGCAATGGGAAATTGGATAAAAAGGTTTCAACTGATATTCTTGGAAAATTAAATAACAATTTATAAACATTACTGCAGTACAGAGATAAGGAAAATCGTGAGCATTAATTTACATATTATTCTACAATCGGAAACGTATATTTCATGAGTACTTTTTTCCAATATTTTTTCATAACATTGCTAACTTCACATTTTATTCGTTGACTCGTGAACCCCACGTGGGCAGCTAGAGTTCTTTGAACGTCTGACTCATTCATTTTTTAACTCAGCACAGCGTCAGCGGTCACCCCCAACAAATTTGCATAAAACTGGCGTGCAAGGCTGCCCCTTGCTTGTCACGCCATTTCTACCCTGCAGCTCGAACCAATTCACAAAATTCCTCCGAACGCATTGATTTGACCTCCACACACACTTTTCTTTCACCTACGCGAGCCTGTTAATCTTTTCAAGCAATATAAAGAAGTAGGGCGCGCGGGTTTAAATGAAAAAGGTTATCGACCTTCCAGAATTTTTCCGCGCGTTCATTCCGCTGCAGATGGTTTGTTCACCCTGACTCGAATCGGAACACTCCCGATGGAAAACGTCCTCGCTCAAGAAAATTTGATATAAACCTGGACAATTGAGAACTTGACAGGCAACACATAAACGGATATGACGCATCGTGAACAAGTTTGTTTTACTCACTGGCGCACCGGGAAGGTCATGGGGTTACAGACCTTTCTCCTCGAAGTCAATATCACGTATTCCAGAAATAATTTTTGCTATTTTTCCATCGTAACAAAAGCCATTCAATAACTCAATTGGCATTATAAATCCCCTGTAAATCAACAAATACAAATAAATTGTAAATTCAACGGTAATGAATAATTATTTGCTAGAAGACATAAGTCAACTGATCACAATAACCTCCCCGAGAAAAATCATATTTGCATCGCTTCATATACTTCTTTCATTAATACAGCCATTTAAGGCCATTGAATGACGATCTAATGAGTAGATGATAGCAATAGAGACAAGATGAATGATGATGAAATAAACGGTAAGGAAGAAATGAGGGAATGAAATTCAGGGGAAACGGGAAAACATCGAGGAATTTTGCTGAATGCTCGTTTCTGACCACCTGGCATTCTACACGGATTGGCCAGTGATCTAACACGGGCCCCAAAGGTGGAAGACACTACGTGTGCTAGTCTTTATGAGACGGGTCGTCTCCCCAAAACTTCCTGTTAAAACATAGAATTCAGAGAAGAAATTATTTGTAAATCGTTCAAATGGCTTTCATACTATAAGAAGAAAATAATAACGTTGTAAAATACGCAAAATGTTATTATTTCGGAAAGATGATTTACGCTGTAAATTCAATGAGAAATGTACTCAATAAGAAATGAATGGTCATTTTTCGTGAAAGGATACTGAGACGGTAGGCCGAAACTTGTAGATTCGATCGCAATTTCATTTAAACACAAGGAATTGTTTGCAAATATGAAAAATAGACAATGAATTATGTTAACATGATAGTTTTTCGACATGTTTTTATTTTTTGTTTCGTATTAATTTAATAAAATGAGTATTTGGAGATGTTACATTAATAAAATAATACGTAATTATACGAACACGTTATGTATCATTTTACGCAACCTAAATAACGAATTATTGTTATATTTGTTCTTCTAGATCTCGTACAAGAAACATTCGCAAACATGTAATAGGTGTCAAAGAATCGACGCCAATTTTCAGGAAAAAAGTTCGACGTAGTATGATTTTCTGAAAAATATCGGGAAACCTGAAATTCTTCGCTAGACAATGAAACAAATTCTAATAGGAAATTAACCAGGTTCAAAAAAAAGTTACAAAATAATTACATTCAGGCACATAGAGTGTGAAAAAAGTAACATAAAAACATTGGGCGGAGGCGGAAGATCTAAATATTATTATTATTATTATTATTATTATTATTATTATTATTATTATTATTAGGAAAAAAGGGCACTTGAGACGACGGCGATGGTGAGAACAATGTGAATGAAGGGAAAGATGAGAATTAGCGCTAATTGACGCAAAATGAAAGGTGTGGAAGTGGTGGAGGGATGCATTAGCTTTTCCCAATTAAATTCTTATTTGACCAGGATCTAGGTGTAACTTACGTACCTAGAGACAGATCCTAATTTACATAACTTATAAATGGTTAGCCAATGGCGACGCAGAAGGCTTTAAGTAGAGATTGATTCTCAAGTGAATTTTCACCGCCCCGAGTGGAGCTGCCCCAAAAGCCTCGTTGCCGCTCGTTCCCTCGCAGCTCCTTAGATTTACATTTAGATTTATTCAGTAAAAAAAAACAGTAAAACTGTATGTGACGTAGGGGGGAAAAGATTATCTGCGCACCTTTTTCTTGAGTTCCAGAATCCCTTCCCGTCATTTTAACTATAAATAGTTGAAAGATGAGTAAAATTTTAACATAAATAAATAAAAATAAATTTTAAAAATCGCAAGATTAGCAATAGCAATAATATAATAAACAATAGTAGTTTTCGTTTCTGAGTTATAAAAAACTTACTTGCATCTCTCGTGCTCAGCGCCTCCCAGCCGGCCCACGTGGATCTGCTCGGCAACTCACCCGTGTCGCGCGTAGGAAGCCGGCGGCCTCGAGACGCAGACCTCTGTAGGACACTGTTCTCTTTCTTGCCTTCGCGCAGGCTTTCGACATGCCGTATTTTGATGAAAACTGAGTGGGAGGCATCTGTCTGCTCCGTTGCTAAGCCAAGTCAAACGATTTTTTTTGTCTTGTGTTACTGAGATATACGAACGTTACTCTAGTTTCCAGTGTCGCTGTTTTACCTGTTTGTACAGATAAATTCGCAATTTCTAAAGCACAAGAAGAAAGTATTTTATTTAGTATCGATTTTTCCCTTAGCGATAAAAAATATTGAAAATCTATTGGCGTTACATTTTGCCGATCGCTATTGTTAACTGAACTGTTAACTTTTTGGTTTCACATAAGTGAAATTATCTTTATGAGAAATAGAGGATCGAAATATATTGTTTAATGAGATATATATTTGTAAAATTTTCAACGATATGCATGCAACAACGCATCAATATCGATCGATAGTATTCTCTCTTCGATTTTATTTTCCTGAATTCCTTCCACATTAACAGAAAATAATACTTTTATAGAAACCAAGTGAAAAATGTGTATTTAGAGTAAAGCGATGACAACGTTTTATTTCCTTTTGGTACATTTCATACTTTTAATCTCGCTTAGTTTCGTAAGGGTTGAGGTAAACAAAATCTAAAATTATTTCTTGTACAATCTAATGATAGTATATTAAGAGAAAAATGGTCTTCTAAGGACTTAATTCGCATTCAGTCGTTCTTATTTTACGAAGCAGACTTTGTATCAGAGAGTATATTTCATTATTTATATTTAGCCTTCTTTTCTAAAGTTTACATAATTCGTTTACAAGTGTACTCCATTCGAGGATATGCACGCGTTTAAATAATTATTTTTTGAGTTTTAACTAATGAAAATTGAGAGTCCTTTTGTGGGGATCCGTCTTTAAGCCCAAGATGAGAAATTGTAGTAGAAACATAGATCCTTGGTGATCCTTGGTGATTATATGCAAAGCAGTGGATGACAGTCTCTTTGATCCTTCCTTGAGAGCCTACCTTGGAAGCGGGTCTGGGGACCTTCCGAGCAGGCGCGCCTCGCGGGCGATCCCTTAATACGCCTGGGAAGTGACTCATTTTCGCCGCCAGATGCGAGCTCCGTTAACTATATCGGAACTGTCTGTCTGGGAGAAAGTGAGATTTTGTTAGGGCCGGACATTGTCGGAGAAATCCGGGTATCCGCCAGGGGTTTTTCTTACACGCCACAAGTGTGACATAGCTAGTGTTGATTTTCGAAAATGCGCGTACCTCGGCCGGGATCGAAACAGCAGTTCAGAAGCCAGTAAGCTAACCCCTCACCCGGCAAGGTGCGCAAAGATCAGAGATATTGCCCCGTCACATCTCTCTTCGCCCGGCGCCCACCCGCGCTCGCAACCCCCTCACTTCGATGAGCACGCGTCAGGTCGGAGGGCGGCGAGAGAGCGGGCGGGCGCGCCGGAACTCCTTATATACACTCGGAGGCAGCGAAAGCCAGTGCAGCGGCCGCCTGGCGGCTGGGCCCGCGGTGACGAAGCGCCGCCCACGCAGCCCCCGCCGCCGCCACCGCCCAGCCCAGACGGCGAGGCAGCTGGCCATACCCCCGCGCACGCCGCCCGCAGCGCGCTGTGCTTGCCTATGTATATTTGCGGCGGCGATGGTGTAACGGTTAGCGTATCGGACTGTTATACCCAAGTTATGGTTCAAACCCGATGTAAAGCCGTGGATTCCCCTTACTTCAAAGGGGAAAGTCCCCTTCCTTCGGAGGGGAAGTAAAGCCGGCAGTCCCATGTTAGTAGATTTACTGCACGTAAAAGGTTCTCAAGCCTAAATGAAGCCTCTGGACTTAATTCAAATCGCCTGTTTCGTCGCCCAAGAAATACCTCCTTTCTCCGTTAGTTGGTGAAAAGAGCGTAGCGAAATTTGCGTGGGTTACGGAAGAGCAGACCTCATGGCCTGAGTCTCGCCACGTAAAATAAGACATCAATTCATTTCAATACAACGTGACTGCGCGGTGCACTAGTGGTGGACTTTTTACACCTCTGGGAACCGGGACCCAAATACCGGTCGTTCAACGTAGAATTTGTAGTAGACATATTGAGTTAGCAGGCGGTTTTCTCGGAGCTCTCCCGACCCCTTGCTTCGTATTCTACTAGTTCTATGTCGTCATTATTTAAACTATAACACTGTCGCTCGTCCACCTAACTATTTATCCCCGATACGGCTCAGGGTAAGGAGGTAATGGTCCGGTCAATAAAGGTCAGGTAATGAGGATTAGAATAAAGATAAAAAATCGATGTATGGAAGGATTTTATTGACATTTCACCAAGATCTCTTATGAATTTAGTTCGGAGCGCCCCAAGCTTGGATGATGAGTAACATCAGAATTTTATGGAATTTTTACATTTAATAGGAGAGTATTGTAATGCTAAAAAAAATTGAAACTCACAAAATATATATTTGATATGTAATATTGGCAACAACAATACTTTATTATTAAACCACAACTTTTAAAATTACTTAAAAATAAGTACAACAGAAAACAACTTTAAAAAAGAGAGAGCAACAAAAGAATGTAATTTTAAGGGAAATGTTCACATTAGTCACTTCATTATAATTAACAATGTCGCACTCGTAGGATATCGACAATCTTAATAACTTTCCCTGTTTTGTCGCGATTCGTGAAAAAATATGCGTTTGAATTCGATTGCGTTTTAATATAATGGAAATATGCAACTAACGCTGACGTTCAGTATGTAAATGCACTGAAAAACGGAAGACAACAGGAAGTGGAACTTCTCAAGGGTTCAAACCTTGTAATTTTCCCACATTTTTCTTTTGCTACAAAACTTGCCATGCGTGGTGGGAAGACTGGAACAAGCAGCTAATAATCAACGCACTATCCTTTTATGCAACATAAATTGTTAGGGTAATTCTATGAGTTATTCACAATGGCTTAACGAGAATTGAACAATGGAAGTGATTGTAGGTGCTATTACTGCCACTCTAATTGTAAGTAGCACAACCTCAGAATCACTTTCATCAATTATCATGCAAAAGTCCTAGATTTGCTCGTAAACGACCATTTTTCCTGAGAAAGTGTTTATCACTTTCTCTAAGCTGTTCTATTTTCTAAAACTTAAATTAGAGGAGGGGGAATTTTTCATATGCAATTTCATGCGTACGTTGGAAATTTCCGAAACATTACCGACACGTGGCGACACGAGAATTTGTCAAAAAAGTTTCAATGCATGAGTAGTATTTAAAAGAACCATCCCACGAATCAAATCCCCAGAAACATTTCAGAATACGCCAAATATATATAAAATTGTGTTTCTTTTAATGACAGCACTTCATATGATTGATGTAACGCACCTTGAGACAGCAGGGAAGAGGCGTTAAGAAAAAGCGATAATTTTTTGGGAATACACTGTCTTGATTGATGCATACTAGATGTGTAGCTGACGATCGTAGTAATACATACTACCGCAATACATAAAGAAGTCTATTGGAACGAATGCTACATTGTATTTCAAACGTGGAATAAGTATATTTGCTTTATTCTCATGAGCAGAAAGCGTCATACTTATTACGAAAGTAGCAGAAAACTTGGTTACGCTCAAACAAATGGTGCTTTTCGTAACACTCATTACAGCCCCGCTCTGTACGCGGGTGTCTGCAATGGCCATGCGCTGGGTGGGCGGGGGTTGCAGGGGGAGTGGAAAGCACCGCCGTGCGCTTCCACCCACGACGCGCCCGGCGCGCCACGGTCATCGCAGCACCTTCAACAGCGGATCGAATTATAAGTCGCGATTATTAGATGGAATATGTGACGACCAAGTCAAAAGGACTTCAGATACCTTTTTTCTATAGTGTTGCATTAAAGTTGACAAAAACCGCTTCCATTCATGTGTAAGTTTATCTAGTAAAATTCCTCAACTGTGTTTGAACTTGCGGTGCGCAAAACCTGTGGCAGTGCGCATCACTTACACGATAAATACTTGTGAATGGCAAGCGGAACTGCCTTGTATGCCGAAAGGTTTCGCGTGATTCATAAAACGCAAAATACAAACAGTGCTTTCGCTTATAATAGATGCATGACTTAAGTTAAAATGCTATAAATATTACTATTAAATTCTAATAATAGTGTTGTAAGCGATAAGATCAGTAGTCTGTGAATGGCCTCTTCATTTAGTAGGCATGCCTTAAATTCATAAATAATTAATTCATACATAATAAATAAATAATTCATTAATAAATAAATAATTCATAAACAAATAATATTGGACTGTGTTGTATGTATTTTTGTGTTCTTATGGTATTATATTATTGTATTAGAAATATAATAAGTTAGAAGAATGTGCCACCGGGCTTAATGCCCAAAGAAAATTAAATAAACTATCTATCTGTCCATCTATCTATGTATCTAAATGCCGCGCCGCATCGCAGCGCCACGGTCGCCGGAGTTTCTTGACTGGCCGGTTCCGTTGCCGCGCGCACGGACGCACTCGCCTCTCGTTACGGGCGCTCGCAGGCCTCGCCTAACGACCCTCCTCCGCAGGCCCGGTAAAGGACTGGATGCTCGATCTCGGCGAATTTGATTGGCTGCGGCGACCGATACTTCTACGGTCTATAGATGACAGTGATGTGTGGGTGCCGAACCTCTTTGATCTCGACGTATTAGGCTGCTGGTAAATTGCTAGGACATTGTTGTTTTTTTTGTATTGTTCTATTAATACACGTGATTTTACGGGCTCTTATATTCTACTGTGTGCCCCGGAGGTAGAAATAATCTAGAAAGTTGATCTGCCCCATCGTTTCACGAAGTAGAGGAGAAGAGAGATAGAATATACAATATTAAAAGGAAAGTCCCTAGGCGGTCGCGAACATTAGTTCTGTTAGTGAGTGCAAACATAAAACTTGTACATGAATTTTATAAATAATATTATTAAAAAATAGAGGTGTTAAACGAGCGGGCGGCGTTCTTCCATTTTTTTCAGATGATAAGGATTGAGCTTTTTTATTTCCATCCCCTTGTCATTACACGTTTATTGACGGAAATTCGTGATTCTCTAGTTGTTACCAAAGAACTGATTTCAAAACTCGGTCTATAGCATTGTAACTTAAGTCATACATCTATTATAAGCAAAAGCACTGTTTGTATTTTGCATTTTATGAATCACGCGAAACCTTTCGGCGTATAAGGCAGTTCCGCTTCCCTTTCCAAGTCTTTATCGTGTAAGTGATGCTCATTGCCACAGCTTTGCGCTCCGCAAGTACAAATTCAATTGAGGAATTTTACTAGAAAACCTTACACATGAATGAAAACTGTTTTTGTTAACTTTATTGCACCATTATAGAAAAAATGTACCTGAAGTCCTTTTGACTTGGTCGTCACATATTCCATCTAATAATAGCGTCTTATAATTCGGTCCGCTATTAAAGGTGCTGGCATGCCTGACAACCGCGAAATAAAACAAATCGAAAAAGAACTGCACTGCGTGTTATGTGACGCAGGCGTTACAAATTTAATGACGCGGGGAGTTAAATCGTGAAAATCCGTATCGTACATCGTAACACCACATGTGAGAACAACATAGTAATTTCAAAGGCTTGTGTGAAGCCAACGAATTATGTAACTCCCTTTTGGTCATTATGTGTAGTTTTTTATATATTTGTTTTTTGTTTTAAAATTAAGAAATGAATAGCGGGTTACTTCTGGAAACAAATTTCTGTTCCATGTTAATAGAATACTGAAATGAAGTTCCTTGCAAAACCGCCTTGACGGATATATATAAAAGTTTGTAATTATTCAATATAATAAAGTTTAATTTGCTTTGAGCGCTAATAATTGAGCGATAAACGTGTATTTTGAAAAGATACATGTTGATTTGAGTTATTACGTTTTTGCAATTTTCGTCGTGGCCTTGTCATATAGCCCACTCGGGGGAGTGTGGTTAGTAGACAAATTATAATTCGGGACAATAGTAACATATTAATTGTCAGTTTCAATTTAATTAAGTCTGACGTTATTAATATACAATCATATACATCTCATTACCAAAAGTTACGGTTGAATTTAAAGTAATATTATATGCTAGTTTCATTGACTGTCCTTTTCGCCAACTTTGAAGTTTTGAGGTACATTAGTATATATCAAAAAGCCATATTTAGATTGAACAATTATAACTGCGCTGTTGAAGGCTTTTAAGTACTGTTCGCATATTGTGTGACAATATTTTGAATTCAATTATACCTTTAACACCGTAAAATAGGTGAAATATGTAGTTCATTGATACGGTGAAAAGATTGTATTCCGAAATAGAATTCGTTAGAATGTAAGCTGAGAGCGTAGGCTTCCGCGCCTGGAATCAGTAGTTAATGGGCTGTCCGGGTGACGCCGCGTCCATGGCAAAGGTGCCGACGTTTCGGTCGCTATTCTGCGAGCTTTCTCAGGGCGTAATGCCTGGTAATGCAGGGCGTAAAAATCATAATAGCATTAGTTAGTCCATTCCGAAATACCATTCGGCATCGAGGGTAGGCGTTTGCTTGTGCAGTGCAGCGCGTCAGGGCACGGCACAGCGGGCTTGACGAGGTGAAGAGGAGGGGGCTGTGAAGAGGAGGGGGCTGTGAAGAGGAGGGGGCTGTGAAGAGGAGGGGGCTGTGAAGAGGAGGGGGCTGTGAAGAGGAGGGGGCTGTGAGGAGGAGGGGGCGGTGAAGATGCGCTTGGCGGCTGCGGCCCAAAGAGCCATTCCTCACGCGCCGCGCCGCTACGCCAGGATTACCCCCCCCCCCCCCCCAGCCCACCGCGCCCCACGCGGAGGAAAACCAGAGTATGACTTCGCAAGCGAAAAGCGAGATATATACGGGATTCACCCGGCACAACTGGAGCAAACGATGTGGGTGGCTTCTGGAACTGAAAGAGATTTATTTCTTCTACCCTGCTGGTCATCGTGGCTTTAGCGTGAAGTGATTGTAATTTTTATTTGGTTTTCTTTTTGTATTTGTTGGAAAGTTTGCGTTGAATCGATTTGGATGAGTCGTTCATTACTGTGAATTATAGTTGGAATGCCTTTTGTAAGGGCCATCATGTGTATTATAAAAAAAGAGTGTACCACACATGATGTGGTTCAGTATGGGAAAATAGTGATTGAAACGAAACGGGAGATTTAGGGCATATTCCTTAACATCTCATGTCATTTTTAAAATTGTTTATAGAAGTAATCAAATTACTCAGAGTAGTTATTTTACGAAGACAATATTATTTAATAATAATTAGCGAAGGAAACATATTTATAAAGAAATTTAATCAAAGATTTTTTTAAATTTTCATAAATGACATATTCAGTATGATACTGTTAAAAACCTGAAGAAATATATCAAACGTCTTTCGTGAAATTTTAACATTTGCTCCTCAAATAAAAATTTCAGGCCTATAAATTAAAAAAAGAAAACAAAAGCGTTTACTTACTTTTTCAATTCTAAATTGTTAATCCAGCAACGGATGTGATTCTCTTTCATAAGACTGTCAAGAGTTGAATTGTGTTATCTCTCTTGACAAAACATGATCGATAGAGAATTTCATACGTGTTGGCGAGTGTAAAGCCTACGATTGTTTTTGCGCTATTAATCAACTTGTCAATGAAGTTGGGCGGGCAACCGGACTTTAGATTAATGGAAACAACGATGTAAAACACGATCGATCCTTAAAACTGCTCGGCAACCGCAGAACGAGTGTAAACGTTCCCGCTCACTGGCCAGGTGAAGAGCGTGGCGCACGCTGTCTTCTAAAGAGAAGATCTCAACAATACGAGTAATTCACTTTGTATTTTAATAAATGACTTCCACATTAAGACCTTGAAACAATTTGTTTTTTGTGGGGTGAAAATATTTAAACAAACGAATTACTACTGCTTGTAAGTATTAAACTCATATCTCTGATCGTGATTTGGTACAGAGAAGGACAATAGATGAGAATATTTGTTACACAATAATTCGTAGCTACTTATCATTGTTTTCTGGATAGGAATATATAAATTTAAAACTACGTTCACTCGTTTTCCTCCATTGTTTCCTTCTTCATTTCTCTCGTTTGTTCTTAAAGTTCGTGAAAATCACTCTTGTCATTACTCACCATTCCACTGAGAACAATAAAATGTCTGAATACTCACCTCATTCTTCATTTCTTAATATTTTACTTTAATATCATTAGTTTTTGTTCTTCCAAGATTGTAAATGGGAATTCGATATTTTGAATCATTGAAAACGTATTTGTTAAGTGATAACAATGTTTTCTTCGTTTTTATTGTATCATGTGAATAGTTTCGTCTATCTTGATGTACATGCTTATAATAATCGGTACTTTTATTATATATTAATTATATTCTTGCTGAGATAATAACATACACTTAAAATACTTGCATTTAAAACCGCCGTGAATGAAATCGCAGAAATAAAATTCCACTTACATTGGTGTTGTTAAGAACGCGTAATTATCGTGTTCATGGGGCTGTGAAAACAATAGTTCTTCAAAGAAGAATATTCATATTTCAGTTCTTCAAACAAGAAAATCATAGACATGCTCGGCCTTAAGATAAGAGGAGGGGCTAACTACAGTTCTGGACAGAGTATCCAATAAACTTTTCATTTCGTTATTACAATATATTTGTACAACAATTGTTTGTCTGTTTTTGGATTTTGGCTTTTTTGGGCTATTGTAGAAGGGATCGATTCCAATTTATCGATACTTTTTCGGAGTAGTTTCGTACATTTTCGACATTTTTAGCTGAGCAATTTTCGATTTTTTAGAAGCATTTTTAGAATTTTCTGTGAAAGGGGAATTCGGTTTAATTGGTCACCTTACGTCGGTGCATTCTAAAATGTAATAAATTAATTATTTTTTGGAAACTGAAGTTAAATATTTTAGTCTAAACTCGAAATTACAAGTATTCAATTTCAAGAAATACAGTTTCAAAAACAAACAAAAAATAATGAAAAATATAATAGTACATTCAGAACGGGTAATAATTTTCATTTTTCGGTATGCGTGTGCTATTTTGCAAACAATTATAATATCATAAATAAACAAACCTTAATATAATTATTAAAAGATAGCGAGTCAATGAGTTAATGATTACAGCACAAAATGTTTTAAGTTTTACACAAAAGTAAAATGGAGAGGCTTTTTAAATTTAATATTCCTAGATAATAAAAAAATAATACTGACTCAACCGTAGATTAGGAAAAACATCCGTGTAGACTAATGTGTGCATTAGTTGTCATCATCTCTTTAAATTTTAAAATGTATTTATATCATAATTATACTTAATTGTATTAAGAATTTAACATATTTCAAACATAAAACGTTTTTCTTTTTACGTAAGACTTTGGGGCCCCTTTCAAAATTTTCATTCAGACCACGGCGCCTGTGCGCAGGTCTATGAATAAATATTGTATTTTCAAAGTATATAACACGTTTGTATTCATACTTCCAATGACTGCACTCAGTAATCGAAAGATCAAATCTTCTCATGCTTGCTATAAAACATAAATCAAATATTCAGCTGCAAAACGTCCTTCCTGTGTCAAACCAAATCGATCACTGCTGTAGATAATCCCACAATGCACTTCGTATCTGGGTCACTGTCATGTGTAGCGCACGTGATGCATATTCGAAATGTCGAATAACATACTTCTCTCAGCAAAGCTTCACTTTGTCGGGTTTGTTTCGTTGATCGAAGAACCTTCCAGCGGATTTATTCTTTTATGTTACCAATGGTCTGCAGCACTCTCCAATCATGTCTTGCAATTCTGTATTTTTTTTACAGACCCGTTGAAGTTCTATGATTCTCGAGTTTTGGTAGTAGATTTGATTTATTTTACATTGCAAAGGTGTCGGACATTTATTTGGCCTTCATTAGATATTTACGATAATAATCTACAGACATAATGCGTACATATGATGCATCTGCCTGTGACTATTGATTATTCCACTTGGATCAAAAACACACAAACTACATAAATCATATACTTCATCCTGACACATCCTGGAACCTTCAGGCAGGTTTAACAATGCATATTTATTTAACAAATTTAGACCAAGAATATCTAAATCTTTTTAATAGTTGCTCTTCAACAATTTCATATATGATATTATAATCCTATATTTTAAAATGTTTGTTCTAGCATACCACGTTTTAAAAAAATTGCTTTTCCTATTTATTTTGCGATTACAAAGCATATGCTATAGTAAGATGATGGCCATTGATTAATACAATGAGTTTTGAAATTTTTTTAGTTTTTGTGGATTTTTGAAAAAAGCTTGTATGCCTGCTTGTTAAATGGCTCAATAATTTCAAAACAGCAGATTTAAGTTAAAGATTTTTCAGAAGTATCAAAATATTTTAACATGTAAAAATATTTTATTTTGTCAATGTATGATGGAAATAAATTTGAAAAAAATATTGGAATTACGTATTGGATAAATTCCTTGATCTAAAGACATAGTATATATCGTCAGTTCCCTAACGAGAACTGATGTGATATGAAAATTGGGATATAAAATTGAAAAATTGAACTGATTGAAAAATATAAAGGAAAAATAAACGTTTATTCATCAAGAACAATGAATAGGCTACTCTTTAAATAAGCATTAAATAAGAATTAAATGAGAGATCCACCTTCTCCATACTTTTGTTAAAAACATGTTCACTAAGAAGAATTTGCGAAACGAACCCACACAGTATTGAGAAGGTGCGAAAATCTGATACAGTTTCAAATCAGAGACCTTGCTAATGCCCCACCATAGCCAGTGTCCATGATGCACGCTATTCGATATATGTGTTGTGTCGCCGCGTGATTGCCATGGCGACGCACGCCGATGGTTATCGATAGTGGCTTTTCTTAATGGGCATTGCCCGTTCGTTAGCTAGTACGTTCGCACCGTGAAGGTTTCTACCGGATGTTATAGATCGGTTATTGTTCCACGTATACTTTGCAAGCTATCTAAACTCCGGAAATCCACCCGTCTGCGGAAGGTTGCAATATCCGCATGCAGACTGCGTGGGTTGCGAAACGACCGACAGTGAAGGCTATAAAATCCTGGCCTATCAGGAGCCGTCGTAAAGCATCTGTTGAGCGTGTCGTTAAAAGGATCCTAGGTCATGGCGAACTCGAAAGACAGCTGCTCACGTCGTCCTGCCGTGTTTTCTTGGCAGGACGACTACCAAAATAGACCATTTTATAGATGTTGTGGATACGTTTGGGGCAAATTCCAAATCTGGACGAAGTGGCCGACCTGTATATGGGTTGTGAAGATGAGGACATGGACAGCCACAACTGCTTTCGATGTTAATTTATTGACTGAAGGATACGTCGGAAGTGACTCACGCATAAGTGGAAAATAGAAACGGAAAATATATTAATATTATCAGATCTTTAATACATTTTCTTAATAACCTTTAAAGAAATCTTCAATCTACGTAAAAATTTCCAAAAAACCTTTTTATTTCCGGAAAGAAACACGTGTAACATTTGTAATCGCAAGGTTTGTATTGCACAGTGCGATTAATTATTTCGTAAACAGAAAGCGAAATTGTGCCATGTAGTAAATATGTTAATGTTTGAAAATAAAAGTTCTAAACTGCATAATATCGACATGTTGTATGTAATAAATCAATAGAATATTTTAGTCTTCTGATCGGCAAATTCCCATTACTTGTGAAATACATCCATCGCTCAATTATGTCTCTGTTAGATGGCTTTCTAATCCTCTCATCCCGTCGAAAAGCACAGAGACAGTTGGTGTCGCCTGTGTACAAAACACAGCCGTCTGTAGATCGATACCCTAAGTACATTCCTCATTACTAACGACATCTCCGCGGCGACCTTAAGATGGGTGACGCGGCCTCCAGGTACACCCGTCCTCATAAATAACGCCACTGAGTGGGCGGGGAATTGTTCCCCCGGCCCCCGCCGACGAGGCCGCCTGCTTTGGTTACAATGGAGCGATATTCAGACATAAATTCCTCACGGACTATAAGAGCTCCTTCCTGTGTTCGGTGATCGGCGCCTCGAACAAACGAACGGCGATAGAACATCGAAAACGTCGAAATAGATCTTTAACGAAGTTATTGAACTTGTTGTGCTGTTTTTTCATATGAACGTTTCTTCAATTTATATTTGAATTGGGATGCTAAAACATTTAATGCTGTTTCTGCTGTTCCTATTGAAACGTTTTAGAAATGTAATTTAGAATTTTGTTAGGAGTAGGCTAAATAGAGAATGTATTACTATTATGGCCTCTAGGATGGTTCATGGGCAGCGTACTAGCTTTCCGTGGTGTGATCCTGGGTTCGATTCACGATTGAGGCAAAAACTAGAGTAGTAGCTTTCCTGTAAACTCATCTTACGTCCTGTAGCTGTGTGACGATGGAAAGCTCGGGTAGACAGAAGTTGCTAGTTAGGGCGCATGAATACGTCATGTTCGCCACATGTCTCCCTTATCCCCCAAGCGTGGGAATTAAACTAGGCTCAGACATGGGAGACACAGTTAGTCAGCAAAGCTTGACAGTCCACTCAAAGTGCCAAATACATTATGGTTCATACCTGCTCAATATATGTTATCATTAATGTGTACATTAATGTAAGACATTTTCGTGATCCCTTTGCCACCTATGATGAGAGCTACTTTATGTTCAAATTTAATTTATTAAAGAAATATTTAGTAGTGGATAATATTCTTTAACTGCATATTTCAATTTTTAGAAGTTACAAAACCTGTAGATATTTAACGTGGTGAATCAATTATTCGGACGTCTGTGTACAGTCGTAGGAAAAGTATTCGCACAGTGGAAAATTAAAAAAATGACTTATTATATTTCATGGCTTTAATTTAAGTAAAACAAAATAGTATAACTTTCATGTACTCTTTATAAACAATGCACCGAAAATATAGAGTTTGACGATCAATTAAGTCATAAAAAATGAATTTAAAAATTCTGAAACAGGAATGCATACTAAGTATTCTTACTCTCTGTTTTTGCATTCATTTTATGGACTGTATTGCTATAACAAACTTAGTTTGACTAGAATATTAACTTCATGATAGGTCTACGAAATTTTAAACATATAGTGAACAAGTTTGGTGGTTGTTATTTTTTGACTCATCATTCTCTTTTTTCAAAATTGTAACATTTAGAGACTTCTTTGAAGATATACTCCTTTTAGAGAGTTTATTTCTGTACCTCTATAAATTCTGGATTGGATTTGATATTTGATAGCTGTGATGGTGTAATAATACTTTTGTATTTTATAAAAACTGTACGCAAATATGTAATGAAAATGTTAACAATATGTACCAAATATGTAAAAGAGGATGTAATATCGAAATACGCTCTTATTTTTAAAACATTTACAAACAAATTAAATTAACACAATTTGAAATTACATTAATTACACATTTATTAAATCAGTTTTAAAAATTAATAATGCTTGTTCTACTAAATTCATTTTTTTTCAAGAGTACATTTTTATATTCGAATAATAGCCTTCTTACAAACGTGAGAACTCAATGACCAGCAAACAATTATTGTAGCATTGTCATGTAGTATTTCACTTCTGCATAACAACTAATCTCTCGTAAATTGTTTTGAATCAAGAAACACGGCGTCATTAACTCTTTTCATACCTAAAGATAATATTCTCAGCGCTCAAGTGTTTTTGTC
This sequence comes from Gryllus longicercus, assembly GCA_038098605.1. NCBI lineage: Eukaryota > Metazoa > Arthropoda > Insecta > Orthoptera > Gryllidae > Gryllus > Gryllus longicercus. The sequence continues at coordinate 942,869 of JAZDUA010000177.1, forward strand.
GCAACAAACCTGTAGTGCAGACGGAGTTTAACCAAGACAAACTGCGTGCTACTGACCATCTGATCGTGTCTTTATAGAGGACACCTCTCGTCGACAGTAAGCAATTCTGAATATGTGTAAAAAAAAATACCGCTTTCTGAGGTAAAAACTATTTCTGAAAATTCATTAAATATTTTTTGCGAACCAATTTTAAGAAAATTGGTAGAATAATAAAAAAATTGCAAAATAAGTAAAATATAAGCAATATGGGCAAAATATGTAATGCTAATTTTGCATATTGTGTTAGGATTGCCCTGATTCGCCAATAGCACAATTTTGAGAACTGAACACAAAACGACAAAAAGTGTAATTACTTAAGACTTAGGTCCCTAAATATCAGTGAAAGAAAGATATCATACTACTTAGACACTGACACGACTCCTAGATTACTTTTCTGATGTTAGAAATACAAGTATTAATATTAAGAAAAAAATAAAATGACAGAAAGGCACGAATACTTAATACGCTTGTAGAAGAATCCCTCGTGACTAACTTGTCTCTACGCGATCACACTTTTTACATTTCTGTCTTGAGGCAAATATAATAAAGAACAGTCCTATCTTCTTATTGGTTAAGTTTTAAGTCGGTTTATTGTACATCATAGCACATATATATTTTCTAAATGTTCCCCAGAACCACTCAGCCATTCAACTGGAGGTGGAGTCTAAAGAAGCATCTTTGTCATATTTCTCATCCCCAATACCAATTTCTTGCAAATGTGGAGTATCAAGGCCACTAGAGCAACGTTTTTCTGGTGTGGAGTATCATACACGACCGCAACTCTCTTTCGACTGTGGTTGCTTCACATGTTTTTCTTCATGCGAAACCTTTCCCCCTAACGATGATTCTCCTCTGTATTCACTTATTCAAGCTTTAGAATATTCTGAAAGTTTGAGGAACCTTACGCTATGACCATTGGTTGAAAACCACGAAGTTAAAAACGAACCGCACTTGTTCGTCGTCAAGGTCGCAAGAACATAACGTATTCATCTCGCAGAGCACACGAAAAGGTTCGAGCATTCTTGTTAAATGGCGTGCACGAAGCGAAGCCCCATCCAAGGATCAAAGTCACCAACGGCGAGTGTCAAAAGTCTGCTATTGAAAACTTTCCAGCCTGTCTTTAGTCCCACTTCTGAATTTTTATCGACAGCGTTTCGTGGGAAGGCCACCGCCGTACTCGAGTCGCGACTTGGCAGCTTGGACCGAGCTTTGTCTAAGAGTTCTGCCCACCTCACGGATGTAGGAGAACCACTCGGAATACATTAGCGCTGCTCATGCACCATGTGGGCAAACCCGATATGGGACCGGAGCGTGCAATTGGTGGAAGTGCAGGGCGTGGGGTATGGGTGTCTCCCCTCTGCCACCCGTTTGCCTTGGGGTTTGAACATAACCGTTAACGACACAAAATCATTATTTCACGCACAATTTCATTACGAATTCGAGTTAATTTTCATGCGTGCTCCAAGGCTACGAATTGAAACGATGACATCTTTTTGAAGTAAAAATTAAACCATTCTGAAGGTTTTAATCAGAGCTCATTTATTTACAGTCTTGAATATGATTGACTGATATCATGTTACAGTGCTTTACAGAATTAAACCAACAATTGTTGACAAACTGAGTCTGTTATTTATGTAATAGGCTGCGGGTCGTTCAATATTTTTCGAATTATCATTTTCTTTCAAGGAGAAAATCATATAAAAAAGAAATACCAATTCTTGGAAAAAGGATACTCATACGCCGTTTTTAAGTACGTGACTGATTTGTTTTGATGTTTGTAACGAACAACGAACCTTTAAATATTTTTCGTAATACTGTCCTGTTAATCTGCATAGCGCAACCCAGCAGAGAAATGAAAAGGTAACGTCAATAGCCGCCGACCGTTAATGAACCACATGATCTTCAAACTATTCAATAAACTTCGAAAACAAATGACAAACAACAGAAGGAACGTACAAAAACAAGATAAATAACCCATACAAAATTAATGTTCAACAGTTCGATTAAAGTATTCATATTTTTTAACTTATAATTTCTCTTTGAAATAAATTTGAATATTGAATAAACCATTATTATTATTATTATTATTATTATTATTATTATTATTGCTAATGTTTATTCATTCATAAAAAGATCAAACTGCTGACGTCAGCGTACTTGAATCCCTTGATGTCGATGCAATCTCGCCGGTGCTGACTGCTGAATGACTGTTGATAAATTTTAATTATTTTCGGTACTAATTGTTCAATATGTGTTTCTGCTACTGACGAGAACTACCAACCTCCAAGTTATTTCAAGGAGAATAAATCGTCACAGTTTTGGACTAGCTTTGTATTCTGATTCTGTAAAATGAATTAGGACACCACTCACTAAATAAAATTCCTTAACTGAAACGGAAAAACAGTGAAAAACCAACCTTGATATGACAAATTTTTAGTTAACTTGAAAACATAGTTTCCACATTAAGAATTTTTCCCACAACGAGGGGGGAAAGTATGTCTCAGATCTTTCATTAGCAAACGCCAGCATAACTGTTTCTTTTACTTTTTCAATATTCTTACTTTGACGCCAATGTTGAAAATCCTGGTGTATTTTTCTCATACAATATCTTGGTTTTCACGGGTAACAAGTCGAATCTGGCACCACTTGCAATCTCTAAAATATTGTCTGGAATATCCTACATCTTAAAATTTGGCACATACATCTGTTTAAATGTGTGTAGAAACAAAACTACCGCGTCTCACGCAAAAATCGAATTGAAATGAAAGACTGTCGCGTTTGATGCATCGAAGAATCGAATTGAATGGAAGTGGAAGGTAATGTTGCATTCATACATATTAAAAGCAAAGATATTTCTTATAAGAATATTGTATTCCGAAAAGTATTGAACGACAATACCACTGATAACAGAAACGATATACTTGTTATAAACTTCGTTTATCGCCTCGGTTTACAAACTTCAACCGCGTCTGTTATTTGGTGTCTATGGCCCAACTATAATGGCCGCCGGCGGCTCAAGAATGGCTGTTCGTTCATCTGTTTAGTTGCATAAAATCAAATTACAGCACAGTAATATGAAAAATCATTAAAATTAGTTTATAAATATTTGAATAGTAACGAACGTACTTCGAGAAACTCTTTTAAATTTTCATGCAACCAAATCATTGACTTAATCAAATAATCAGAAACTAATGTAACATATCAGTTATCAGAACGAAGGGTTGTTTAACATTATGTGACTGCTAAAAGTTTAATTATATGTTTTTACACGTGAAAGTTATCAATTTTTCTGGATGTGATTTCTAATATCGAAATATATACTCGCTGGCAAAAACGAACGACGGGGTTTTGTTCACAGAAAATATTTGTTTTCCATTGGCAAAGAATCAGCATCATTAATCCGAAAATCAAATAATTGTTAATTATTCTTGGATTGGCATCCAAGAAACCAAACACCCAAAGTACAAATGAAGACATTCTGTCATCCATTCAGATATAATGGTTTCTCTACAGCAACCCGTTCTGTTTTCACCGTGAAATTTTTTTCAAAACTTTTCATTCATCCCACTTCGTTAAGAAGTCTCTGTGAATTCATCTGGGTTCATAAATGCTGTTCTCGGGGTCAACTGCAGCCCAGAATGTGCGAATGTGTGTGCGTAGCGCCTGCATTTCTCATCTCACGCAGCTAACGGGTGTCCGTTATTCCTGGCATGCAGTTAGTTACTCTTATTGCACGGTTGGCCGAGTGACTATCGCACGCTGCTGCGCATTCAGCACTCGTAAAACCGAGAAAACGCATCAAATTTGCGAGTAATTGACCGCGCTCGGTAAAAGAACTGTTTCCTCGAAAAATTCATAAGCTTTACTCTTTGTATTGCGGTTCTGTGGAACTAAAAAGCTTCCCGTGAATGCTCCCCATTGCCACAAAAGGCGTCGGAAGAAACCAGGGTCAATATTGACTTGAGTAAGGTAATCGATGTAATCGAACAAGTTGCCGCTAGTAGCGTGAAGCCTGACTTACCGATGTTCAAATGTGATGGAAAGCTGTTAGATTTTGATCATGCTGAAATACATTCATCCTACTTGTAGAAACCGTTTAATATTAATGAAATACTAATCTCTCGACGTACTAATCATTTTCTGTAGCCTTTTGATTAAGCGTTCTATCGGGAGAATATCAAGTCCCATTGATATAATGTAAAGTACTGCAATTTCACGCGATACAGATTTACATAGAGCTGTTGGAGAATTAGGATATGTGTGATTAAAGTCTTATGATCGTTTTACTTGTGCAGAAGATTGAATGGGCAATGAAACAATAAGGGATTGTAGAAGTATTTTTTTCTTTACGAATATCCTCTAACATTTGTTTCTAGATATATATTCCATTGGAAACTGATCTAAAGAAATGTTATCTTCCTTTCCTGTTACCTAATGTGGTTATTGGAATGTTTATAGAATAAAAGATTTCTTGCAGATGCAAATGTTTTATTCATAATAATAACTGCACGTTTTTCCCTTCGTAGTTAACTACTTCATCTCGGGAGGATTTTTAATTGAACTCATCAAAAAATTAAAACCCTGAAATTAATATCTTAGTGATATTAAGAAATATGTTTATCTGTAACATTTTTGGGGTTAAAATTTAAGAAAAGAAGACGAGGAAAATGCTCTCGCTAGCGCTTTCTCATCTGTGCTATAGTCGCAGGTTCTAACGAAACACTTATCTGGTATCTTATTTTTAATATTTCTTCTGTCAACCTTCAGTAATATAAAAAAGTATTTGAATTGTAATCTTTCAGTCTAGAATTATTTGTAGTCTGTCTTTATTGCTTTCATGTGTCTTATTTACTTATTACGAACACTGAGATTAATTACGTGACGACAACTGTAAAAAATGCCATATATCCAAAAGTAGACAGGTAACGTTAATTAGATAAACGTATATTCTTGTTGAGACCTGTGGTCACCACGCCCATGAATGAGAATGGAGGACTTGATGAAAGGGTACCGGACAAAAGCGATCTGAACGCTTTCTCTGCCTTCTGTGGTATTGTGTCCTGTCGATCTACCACCGCCAAACAGGCCTTCGAGAGCTGTGAATCGGCGCAGGCCTTTGTGTGCATGTGTGTGTGTGTGTGTTGTGCCCACGCTCTCCGCGTGGCCCCCACGCTTTTCGCCTCTCCTCTTCCCCTCGTGCTTCGCCCGCCCGTAAGGGTCATGGCTGCTTCCGAGACTGACGGCCTCCCCCCCTCTCTCTCTGCGCAGGCCCGCTTCCAGAAGAAGCAGATGGAGGAGAAGGAGCAGAAGCTGCTGCGGCTGTACGAGAGCCAGCAGCAGCGCGCCTTCCAGCGCGTGGGCCGCGGCAGCGCCGGCGGCAGCTCCACCGCCTCGCTCTCCTCCAGCACGTCCACGCTGGCCTCCGTGGGGCTGGGCGGAGGCGGCGGCGGCGGCGGCGGCGGAGGCGCTGGCAAGGTGCGACAGCTGTTCGAAGAGCGACGCACCAACGGCTGGGACCGCAGTTACCCTCTGGAGCCCGTGGCGGGCGGTAAGGCGCGCTCCGGCCCGCACCCCGCGCAGCAGCAGGCGTTCGCCCACACGCAGGCGCTGCCCCTCGCCGTGCCCAAGACGAAGGTGGCGCGCGGCGCCAGCCTGGACCGCTCGCACGCCGCGCACGCCCCGCACGCCCCGCACGCCAAGAGCGTGGCCCGCCGCTCCAAGAGCCACGCCCGCGGCGAGGCCCTGCACGCCGCCGACGACCCGGCCGCCAACAAGCTCTACTACGACGGCGGCGGACACGGCTTCCGCAAGATCCCCGCAGCCAGCAACAACGCCCACCACCACCACAACAACAACAACCAACACCACGTCGACGAATACAACAACCGCAACAACTACCGCCGTCAGCAGGTGGCGCCGCCGCACGACGACAACTACGAGGACGACTTCGAGGACGACGTCAACTACGAGACGCTCGGCGAGGACGTGCCGCGCCACGCTCGCAACGGCAACGGCAACAGCAACGGCTTCACCGTGCTGCCCGACAAGCGCCAGGAGGAGCTGTTCGCCAAGTACCAGGTGCGCGAGCTGGGCAACCACGACCTGCTGGTCAACACTTCCCCGCCGCCGGACGCGTACGATGTCGACGGCATCGACGACAGCACCTTCATCTACGAGAAGCCGGCCAACGTGGGCGGGCCGTTGAGGGCGGCCGAAGAGCCCGTCAACAACAGCGACCGCTTCAAGACGTACGTGAGCAACAAGCACGGCCAGCGCGCCCTGTACAAGGAGGAGATCACGCCGCGCGCGCCCTCGCACGCCATGGCCACCAGGGCGTCGGAAGCGAAGAAGGCGCCCGCGGGCCGCAGGGAGTCCCTGTCCCCGCCCACCCGCGCCGCCCCGGCTGCCAGGCCCGCGCCCAGGAAGCCCCAGGAGGTACGCACCCCCGCCGCGCCACACCCCGCCCCACCCGCCACGCCCCGCCACGCGCCCTGCATGCGCGCGTCGCCGCCCCTCGCCGCAACGTCGCAAGGTCACTCTTTATTGCGGACGCTTCAGCAGCGCGATATTACGGTCATTGCTAGAACTGGCGGTGCTACAACAGCAAATACTTTCTCGGATTATTGGTAACGGTTAATGTATATTTTATGACAATGCAACTTCCATCGTACTAACATATCAGCAAGAAAAAAAAAACTTCTAACGAAACGGAGAGTTAATATTTAATTTTTACTTTCTAGTATACGTAGTTTAGAGAGATTTAGGTAAAGCTGCCACAAATCGTTGCCCAGATTTTTACAGAAACACATTTTTCAGGAGGTCTCTGACGGAAGTAGTTATTGTCATATTAAGTGTTCGAAGTGGGTGTTTTTCTCATCTCTCTTGGTAGAAAAAACAATTTGCAGGAGGATCGATCCACACACAAAACATATTAACTCATTATTTTCCTAAGAAATATGAACGGAATAGGGAAGTCTCTCAAGTAAACTGATATCCCCTTTAAGGATATTGTTACTACTACATCTTACTTTCTGATTAATAAAATAACTCACATCATGAAAACATTTTCAAAAAAATGAGTAAGATGTAAAAAATAAGCATTCATGTATTTGAGTATGTTCCATAATAATGAGATGTGGGTTGTTAATGGATGAAACTAAAAGCGAAGCAAATTTAAAATAACAAAAGGATTGCAGTATATTCTGATAAAATAGTAGTACACTTAAATGCATATTTTCCCCGGCTCGGGCTTTTATCCAGCCGACAGCCCGTTACCCTTTTCATCCCGATGGGATGTATATTCCACTATACACTAGACACAAAACCACTTGCGGGTTCCTCTGATGTGAAGCCAGCAGAACGTGAGTCCCTCCGCGACAATATTCTTGAGAGACAAGGGACAAACAACCATGCCCAAGGCAGGACTTGAACCGACGACCCTTCGTACCGAAGCGCTGGGTTGGTACACACTCTTGGCTACCTCGGCCATCCAGGTCGGCTAAATTCACATTTTACTAGTGCGAAACCCAATGCGAGGAAATAAAATTAATCGTGATTCACGAACTCATGTTTCGACATATCGATGTACAATGTTTCGACTTTTATGTAAGTCTCTGGGACTTTGGGTTTAGTATAATGCGAAACAAGACAATAGCAGGAATTAAACGAATCAAAATCTTCGAATCCAGTTCCTACTCTAGATTAGGATGTCGTGAGGATTTGTTTCTTACCAAATAGGGCTTTAGAACGGGAAAAGTAGTTGAATAAAATGCAACATTTCTGTAACAATTTGACGCGCTATCAATCGTATTTCATTTATTGTGAGTTGCCAAAACAAAACCGAAAACTATATAATGATAAATGCGAAAGTAATAAAATGATATAAAATGTTAGATATAGGGTAGGACCTTATCTTGACTGCAATATGAATATTTTGAGTGAACTAGTCAGTAAATAACATGAGGAAGGCAAATGTCCATTGTGCTGATCAAAATCCGCATGCGTCAGTTTTCCTCTCATAGACGTAGACTATAATGTGAATAAGTTTTCGAAATGCTTGCTGAAAGTGTTTAAAATTATTTATTTTTATGTGGGTTATTATATTTATTATATATTTTCTTATACGTGGGTTTGAAAATAAGTTTACCACTCTTCGTTAAGTCGAAACGTTATCCATCTTTATTAAGCCTCTTTATTAAGCCATCTTTATTATGCATGTGGCCTTGCATCAGTATTGCATCCGTACTGCAACATTAGTGGGATAGCGAAGTAACACAGATCTCGAGATGTTAACGGTGCCAGCCAGTTTTAGCACTTATTTTGCTTATTAGTACACTTCTTTTTTTTAATGAAAGTTTATTGTTATCAGAATGTAGTGAGAAAAATTATCAATGGCTTAATGTTTCCGACAATAAATATTGACCTTGCGATTTGATTTATTTTCAACTGGTAAAGCTATTTTTCTACTTCTAATAACACTCACGTAGATACCCAATGCCTTTCCTAGACATTACATTTACAGAATGATTATTCCGTTTGACGCTAACATTAAGATTAACATTTTAAGTTCTGGAGATTAAAGTGCGTTCAAAGTGAAAGCCATCACCTTGGGTATCGACGTTGCAGCACATTGCACAGAATTAGCAATTCTGCACAACCACAGAAACTGCACGAATATCTTTCTTTAAAAGTGTCTTTAAAAATTCACTCACTACTATGTGTGCACTTTTAATAACTGCTTATGAATTTCAGTAGTTAGCGAGTGGCATCCGAAAATATCAATCATCATTTTCTCTGAAAAAGTTATGTTGATGGTGTTTTTCTCATACACATGTTTCGTGTTATCTTACGAAAAGCTATATATTCTGTACAATGATCCAGTGCTAATTGTTGAAAATGTGTTCTTGACGCCAGTGTTTCATAGCAACCATGAATGTATGATACATGCATTTAACTTTGTGATTTGTATTTATTTATGCTGTCAACGACGAGGAAGGTGTACTTATTATTTCTTTGCTACTTTCCATAAGTTATCCTAGTAGAAATGACAGTTCAGTCATTCTTTTATATATCTTTAATGTAGCTGTGGAGTTTTACATATTTATCACTTATTATAAAATAATCTTAGGAATAATGTAATGGAAAAAGTGTTTGAATGCATTATGATTTATGTTTTTCTAGCATTCTGTTCCATCTTTTCGTCAATGACGAACATATACCAATTAGTCACAGTATTTGTACGAATTCTTGCGATAAAACTAAATTATTTCCTTATGTTCCATCCACATCTCAGACATGCAGTCTATTGGTAGATAACCCATTCAGCTGTTGCCAAAGACTACTATGGTTGGTTTTTAACCAAAGCAGGTGACTCAGCTTATGAGTAAGCAAAAATTAATTAATTTTCATTAGGATTACGTTTCCTCTCAAAAACGTTACTGAAGTAATTTATTAGTAGTAATTAAAAATAAATGTAATACGTTTTCCTTAAAATTAGATTATGCGGAAAAGTGAAAGACCATTGAATATAATATCAGTATGGCATCGTACTGAAATGCGCATTTCGGCATTTTATAGGTGAGCAGTGTGGATACTACGTCTTTCAATAGAGTCTGTATCGTTATACCTGCAAGGAGAGCAATACAGTGGTCGGAAGGTTGAGAAATATCAACACCAATATTACATATTTCAACGCTGTGATTCGGAGAAACACAAAAGCAATGGAACCCCTTGCGACCAACTGCACGAGCTCGCTTAGGGATAGATTATCTCTCCGGGAGTCACCGCGTAACATTCCGGCCGACCTTTCTCAGGGCATTATGCAGGTCTCAACATGACGGCCGAAATGTTGGCAACTGTACCTAGAGCGCGGCGTGTCCAGGTCAGCCAAGAATCTGTAGTCTCCGACCGCGGAAGCCTACGCTTTTGCTTAGGAGTAGCTTGCGAAACGACAATATCCGCCTACTAATATGATGTATCTCATTCGCATTTCGCAGCAAACTAAAAACGTGCGCAGTGCGCAGTGCGCAGTGGCTTACGACAGTCATAATTGGTTTCACGCCAAGCGATTAAAAAATCGTCTTTCCTCTTGACCATGGGTGTACTGCAGTACGACAACGCTGTGTGGGTGATAAACCCGAATCGCGCGTTGTATCAGCGACGGAGCGTACAGGGTTGCGAAACGGAAGTCAGAAGAGCGTGAAATAACCAAATCTTAGGAGTAACGTCACAACTTTATTGCTAACGTAAATACAGTTGCTACAGCACTTTCTCAAGATGTCCCCCACTTATGGCAATGTAATAGTGCCCGTTCCACAATGCACCGCGTCGCTCGCGCTCCAATGTTCTGTGGCGAAAACGATCTTTGCCTTAGTCCTAGAAGGATAAATCCAGGTGTGCCAAGTCGAGTGATCGTGACAGTCAAGAGACTGCGGGTAACCTAGCGCCGCCCCACGTAGTAACGATATGGAAATGCCTCGAAAAGACAGCAAACACTCTTACTCTACCACCCACGCCGGAGGCTCAAAGCCTGTTCCGGCTGCGGTGGTGCTTTGCTGGGGTCACATAGAGGCCGGAAACCCCGTAAGCCGATACCGGGAGAGATGGCTCAGGGCGTCAAGTGATGCCACTGCAGTCCCTCAGGCTTGTTAGCTAGGTCGAATTCTGGAGAAGAATTCTAGCGGCCGGCTGCTCTGATCGGTAGTTTTCCGAAGCTTCTCGCACCAGCGAATGCCTGAGCAAACGGGCCACGGACCGCGCACGATCTCACCTTCCTCTTCCTTGTCCTATCCTCACCCCTTACTTACACACTCACCTACATGCACAACATGCCACACATGTCGGGAGACCAATCGGAATTGATCGGAGGCCAAATTGTCCCGGCTGAGGTGGTGCCCCACTGGTGGGAATATGTGGTTGGGGAAAGCCCCGCAAGCCGACATGTATCAATTTCAAGCGAGAGGGGGCACCGATACCTTCTTAGTTAAAACAAGCACTACGCTTACGAGACTAATTATCACAGCAGTTGACACACCCGGAGCTCGCAGAATAAATTGAAGTTTAGTCAACAAAAATAACCCGGCGCGGCGCACAGATCGTTATCTCCCAGTTCAACCGGTTATAAATTGTCACCACCAATAGGTCACACGTGTTTTCGCTGTTGCTATACAGCTGTCACTTTCAATAAAATAAACGTTGCCTCCTCCATGTATGTTGCATACGAATAAATGTAATTGGAAACAAATGGTGTCACTGTGCTCCCGCGGCGAGAGTCCTTCAAATGCTCGTGTTCGTCTGGGCGACGCTACGCAAGAGTGGTCTTTTGGGAGTTTGTGTCCTGAAAAGGCTGCGATAGGGTGGCCGGAACATTAACAAAATAGCCTACGACTCAGCGACACCCATAAGAGGCAAGAGTGTACGTGCTTAGGTGGAAGGTATACAGTCTACCTCAAGCCACAAAAAAAAAAAAAGAGGAACTTAGTAATGACCAATAAATAATTTATCTCCAGAACGCGTGGGAGAAAAATATAAAATAAGGGAAAATAAATTGTTTTCATTTAAAACTCGCCACTAGAAGGCTTAAGTTTGGCGATCTGAAAGTTTGAAGTAAGCCAATTCGTATTTTTCAAAATTTGAGCTTTTCTGAGTAAGGTGAATAATCTGATGTGATCTGGCGCCAAAGATGTAGGCAATCTGGCATACAACAACGTGATGAGTGTTGTCCCGTCAGGGGCCAATGCTACCTTCTCTAACAATTATAATTGATCTGAATTTTAAAAAAATCTGATGTGATGAAGTTAAATGGTCTTCAGATTTGGTTTCTGCGACCCCAAAATATATAGGTGAGACTCCTCGGTTAGAAATACCTTTCATTTTTTAAAATATTTTTTAGGTTAGGTCAAAAACTTGATGTTATGAGTAAAATGGACACCGGATTCGGATTTAACGACCCCCAAAACATAGAAAGAATGGTCTGATCCCTAGATACGAACACAATTGTTTTGTGTGTGGCTGTGTAATGATTCCCGTCGTCTTAATTTTCTTTATTTCTTTCTTCTTTGTCAACGCTGGACTGTTTTCAAAAATTCTTGCTAATTTAGTATTGCTTGACGCCCAAAAGGATTTTGTATTAATTTCTGCTGTCGCAAAAACCTAAATCGTGCCTACTAGATGTAATTTTTTAAAAAATTAAAAAACTAACATCAATATTATTTCAATACTGCTTGTCAAAAAATGCTGTTATTGGTAGGGTCATCAAATGATTCTGGAGAGCAGGTCTTGTTCTTTTCTGAAGTTGCATGTAGGTCTCGATTTAAACCGAATTTTCTTTCTACTTATGCAGTGATATCTTACTTTCTTGAAGGAGGTCTTTTCTCTTGAACGAAACTAAGTTGAATTAAACTGCAATCTTTACAAGAAAAAATCTCTGGAGAGGGGGGCCTGCTATATTGAGGCGCTTTAGGAACTTGCCCGCCATTCCGCATTGACGTTTGGGAGAAAGGAAAGTAGTTATATTTAACCTTCAAGGGACCATCTCAGCTCAATGAATTAAGTAACTAAGCTTAAAACTTCAAGATGGGGATCAGAGTTTCAATAGTACTTTTCAATAACAACTTCGAATTCAATTACAACTTTTAAATGGTAGAACTCATGATATTTCCTGCTGCAATACGTTATTGCGTATTAGTTTCGAGATTGTTTAACGCACATTTATATCATTTTGTTTCAGCCATGATCATTAACTTATTTTAAGTAAAATGCCTTTTTAAGTCAGCGTAAAAATGAAATTTCTTGACATTATTTATTGTTTATCACTCGTTGCTACTCTGGTTGCTACTAGGAGACATGAGTCGAAAATGAAATTGACACATCGATAATGATGGCGCGGTATGTTTGTCATGTGACATCGAAACTATGGAAGTGAAATGAATTGGTGGTTCTCGTAGATAGAAACACCATGACGTATATTTTTATGCAGAAGTAATGTGTGATTAATGAAAAATATCTGTGTTAAAACGCCAGCGAATAATTGAGCGGGAACAATTTGAAATATACCTAGTGTTATTCTCAGTTTATCTGCTCTACAAAAACATGCAAGAAATTAATAATGGTTTACGAAAAAAATCATGTTTTTAAACAAATGTTTGAAATATAAATAAGTAATCTGAAAATGCGGGAACTGTTAGAAAGCTGCCTCACAATGTTAAGACAACTAAGACAACTTCCATCAGCCAAGGTGATTACTTTCACTTTTTGTGAATGATAGGTATTCTGAAAATAAACAAAATGAGTAGTGCCTACCTATTAAAATATTTTCGCTTATAAATGACGTATCCCAGCTAATACTAGTTTCCATTCATTTAATTTGTTTCCATAAGATTAGCCCTAGGTGATTCATGGATCTTAACCATCTAATGACTGATTCCTTCATTCTAATAAGCTTGGCTTGACATAACAAGAGCCAATCATCATTATGTTACATGATGTATTCTAAAAATATCACTAAGATGGGATGTACATATTTAGAACCGTAATACTTTGTTGACAGCAGAAACCATCAACTGGATCTAAGACACTTGTAAAGTCACCACCCGGATCTCTTTCCAGCACTGGAGCTATAGCTCCTAAGCAAGGTGCTAGTTCGGTATCAAGGCCAGCATCATCTGCCATCAATAAAAATAATTATAATAATAAAATGAAGGTGACACTTTTGGTCTTTTGCATTTGCACTTCTCTTAAAAGAAATTTTCATTTCGTCTGCATTAATATACATATTTTAAAATGTTTCAGCCTTCTCCAGCTTCATCAAAAATGAAAAATGGACCAAGTTCCCAAACTCTGCGAACAGCACCTAGCAGAGATGATTTAACAGAATGTCATATTTGCCACCGGCGATTCACTAATGATCGTATTAAGGTTCATGAAGAAATCTGTTCAAAAACTGCCCAGAAGAAACGGAAAGAATATGATGCAACAAAGCATCGAGTTCAAGGAACTGAGGCTGAACAATTTGTTAAACGAGCAGTTAAGAATGGTCCACAAAAAAAGGTAAAGCTGATATATTCTAATTTTTGCTGTTATTTTTGATTGGTAATAAAAGATCTGGATTTTGAGAAGGTTGAATAGATTTTCAAAAACCTTTTTTTGAACAAGGAATCTCACAGATTAACATAGATAAAATAAACATTTTTATTATTTGCATGTCAAAACGCAAACAGAAAGATAATATTGAATGTGTCCTTGATAGATAATATGAGTCTGTCCCTACAAGTCATTCACAACACAATATACTCAAGATATACTATGTTTTACATATATTCTGCAAGAACATTGTAAAAGACTTGTTTATAATTTTGCATGTATAAAATTTATTTTATAGTGACTTTGTTGTTTTTAGACATTTTTTTTATGTACAAATTTAATAAGAGGAGGACTTCAGAGAGCACAGGGATATAAGTAACACATATTAAGTAGTAAATTTACATTAGAGCCACCACTGGCTAGAGGCTTCACAAAATTAATAAATCCAAGTAATAACTCTATATTAATACATATCATCAGAGCTTGATTAACTATTATGTGAACTCGAGGCTACAAATATTTTACCTACTCTTGTAAGAATGTTTCCTCTTAGGAAGCAGGAAAAATTGTTGATTCCTTAAGTCATTCATTCTTTTATGGGACTAAATATTTATATAGTATTTTTTTAATAATTAGTCATATATTATGCAATTTTTAAAACAACTTTCAGCCATTAGTAACCTGACAATGTGTGTCTAACCTGACCACTGCTCATATTGGAAGTTTGTTTTCTTTATTGATCTTACCACACAATTTGTTTGTGGTACCATTTCACACATTAATACAAATTCAATGAGTAAAGACATGCAGAAAGATATTTTTTATTCTTTCATTTGTAGTTCTATCTGCTCTTTCGGACATTCTTATTTCATCATTGCACAGGAAATGTCTGTCAAATTAAATTCCTAATTCATGTACTTTGGGCTAGGGCCTACTCAGTCTCTTCAGTAAAAAGCATAGCATCTTTAAATAAATAATTTATGAATATTAATCTTAATAAATAATATTCACACCTTATTTCTGTTATATAATATTTACTGTTAAATAGCAGTTGCTGCTTGTCCAAACCTTCAAATTCTATATCTTGACTATATCAGATATATCAAAAGATATATCTTGACTATTCATCCTCAACTCATGATTTCATCAAAGTTGTTTATAATTTTGAGAAGATTATCTTGACCTAACAATGACTTCTTCTGGTTTTGGCTCAAAAATATTTCTTAAGTTTCAAATTGAAACAAGTCACTGAACTATCAGATTTGTTACCATAAAAAATAATTTTCTGTTCTGAAATTTCTAATTTAAGCAATGCTCAACTAAAACTATAAAAATTGCTCTAAAATAATTTTGTTATGATAATACATATTATATTTCAATGTTGTTTTTTTTCTGAGCATATGTTCATCATTTTTTATGCTTAATGATTTTGAATATGGTTTCAGGTTGAACCAAAGAAAGCAGACTGGCGAAAAAAAGCACGAAGAGTTCATTCAAACAATTCGTGCAGCTAAAGAAGCACAGGCTCATGTGGCTGCTGGAGGCAAGTTATCTGATTTGCCTCCTCCTCCGCCTCTGGACACCTCTGATTATATCCAGTGTCCCCACTGTGGACGTCGCTTCAATGAAGCTGCTGCTGAGCGCCACATCCCACGTTGTGCCAATATGCAACATAATAAACCAAAAGCCCCTGCAAACAAATCTTCAGGATCTTTCTGCAAACGGCGCTGATCATAATCGTGAAACATTTCCCTTATGTATATTATACATAGCATTCAGAAAGACTTAAATATATAATTAAACTCCATAAATATATTTTTTCATCATGGAGCTGATTTCATACATTTTATGAAAAGTAGATATGATTATTTAATTCTAATATGATGCCTACATTTTTGAATAAGATTTGCCAATAATTGTACTTATTATAGAAAGGGGATTAAGGCCTACTCTATTTACAGGATAGTGTAGTAGGTGCAAAATAATTGTTTTGTAGCAGGTGGAGGAGTTTTGTGCAACTCAAGAAATTGTCTTCAGTCTTAGGGAAAGTTATGCATTTTTGAAACAACTGTGCATGAAAATTGTCATTATCGTACAGGTAATGATTCATACTAGTAGCTTTTTATATATTAACTTCCAAGCAAGATACTATTGAGTTATATTTTTGAACATATGAGACTTCAAGTCATAGTCATGTTTAAAAAAAAAAAAAAACATGAATTTTTACTATATTTCACATATTTTCGTAAAATGTTGTATATGGGTTAATATTATTTAACATGTTATTTTATAATTTTCATTAATAGGTTCAGTAAACCATTAGTTAGAATAATACTGCAGCTTTTTATCAGTCTTGTTTGTGAAATAGTGTACATAGGAATAATCCAAAAGAGTAACACAACCATTACTAAAATAGATTTCTATTTTCTCTATTTAGGTCAGTTAATTTCAAGGATCAGCTTTTGCACTTTTTGAATGACTGTATACTGGGGACACCTGTACTGTCTAAATCAGAATCATATAATTTGCTTTAAGAAACATTAAAATTAATTATATTTTGGTTCAATTTGATTTACTTTAAATGTATTTGATTATGTTATTATGTTATCTCCATCTCTTTTAAAATGAAATTTGATATATATGATTTTCAGACGTTGAGAAATGTGATACTACTACAAATGTAATGCATGAACTAGTGTGTATGTTTTCCAGGATCTAAGTAAGATGGTTTTTGAGAATGTGTGGCAATTGTCTGTTTGATATGAATGGATGCGTGCAAATAAACTTTATAAAAAATTCAAAAGTGTGATTTTCTTCATGTATTACTTACATGTGTTATACTACTTTGTACAACTTTTGCTACAAACACTAATTTCAATAACATTAGAAAATATACTAAATACGCATTAGAAATCATCATAGAAATTGACTTAGAGTAACACACAAGTGTCCTCTCTTCTTTCATTCAATTTCAATCACCTCATCATCATCATCACTAGTCCCTTAACGTTTTCTTCTCCATTGTTCACGCATTGTTGCCAACTCCGACATGAGTGGTGACAACCTCACAACTACTCCAGCCTGTAAACCACACAAAAACTATACAATAAGTATTAAAATGATGACTTCTTATTCTTTAATATTTCCTTCATTATTTATGACTGATTACAATGCCATTATGTCTAAAATATAATCATAAAATTGAAATTTTGTTTGCAAAATGGATGGAAAAGAAAATAATGTTTGGTATTAGATTTCAGGAAATCAAGAAATAGATGCACTTTTTTATGAACAGAGCTTCAGTCATTATGAAACTTATTTGTCTGGCATGGAGAGGTATTTAAATGTTTTATCAAATTGGCATATAAAAGAATTTCAGGAACTACTTGGTTCTGTATCAGATCAGAATTGACATGACCAGGAATATGTTATGAACTTTTGTCTTTAAATACACAAATTTATTAAAATTATATGATTTCGGATATTTAATTTGAAGAATTAAGTGCTAACACAAAAGGAAACTTAAAATTTTGTATTTGAAGGTAAGAAATTCATTTTGATAAAGCAGTGCCGTTAAATCACTTCCTATTATAGGAAGTCTCTCAGGCAAGTTCAGGCAAATCAGAGACAGAATTTTCATTTACTCCCATTTAATATTCAAGAAGGAACAATAGCATACATTTTTGGCGTGGGGAATACATTTTTTCTTTTCTTATAAAAAGATGCAAATAAATGAAAATAATAAATATAACTAATGAATTCGAAATTTCACCATGCTTCAAACAGCCAAGTGTAAGGATTTTTACTTTTCAAGCTATCAACAAGAATGCAAATAACTGAATACACTAGACAATACTTAAAAGTTTGCATCCTTGAATGTTCAATTCACTGAGACTGATAATGCATTGGGGGTTAAATTTTCATAAGGCAGATTATAAAACTTCCAATTTATGAGGGCTGTTCCAGAATTATTGCTTCAAAAATGGTACCTAGACTAAATCATATATTTTTTCATTATTTATTGAGTGTAGGAGCTTGAAAATTGAATATTTTCAAAAAATTTTTATGATTGGGAAGAAAAGTTGTTTTCAAAGTTGTCTTTCATTTACTTATCAATAATGAAATAATAACTTGAGATTGTGAAAACAAAGGTTACTTGAAGTAGAAAATGTGGAAATTGTTTCTAATTTGTTGTAGAACTTTTTAGTGGCTTAACGCATCTAATGCACTGATCCTAGAAATACATACAAATACAAACAGATGGTGGCAAATGACTCTCCATTCAATGTGTACACTTCACTATGGTGTCCATTGTCGAGTTGCAAGAAACTTAAAGAGGAAACTCAAATTTCCCATTCTGTCACCATTGTTGAGACAGAATGGACCTATTAATGAACCTTTCCACTCCATGTTTTAAAGATGAAAATTTACTTACAGGCAGGAAATTGAGTATTATTCAATTCTTTGAAAAATAAAGGAAAATTAGAAACTTATCTAAATAAGATTTTCATGCATTTATGATAAAAAAATGCAAAAATTATTCATATATTGAGATTTATATATTGAGAATTAATTATATGGGTATCCATGCGGGAACTCTCGCAATTTACCCCCCCCCCCCCCTTTTCCCTATCCAGGGATGGATCCAGCTGATCATTTTAGAGGGGCCGTCATAGATTTTTGTTAAATTGTGAACATATTTGTTATTATATTGTATATTATTTATGTTCTGAAGATATGATACTATACAATATTATTGTTTAAATAATTACATACTTTGAACATAAATAAATATTTAAATCAAATTCGGCCTGGGGGGGCAGCATGGCCCCCTCTGGATATATGTCAGTGTCCCTATCCTTCCATTTCCATAATAAGAGGGGAAGATGTTAACAAAAAGAGTTTATTTGTTTAAAAAGTATATAAAGGTAACTTCCACTATACTTTCAGACTATCAAATAAAAACAATGCAATTGATATCAAAACAAATTTTCAATGATGGTATATTCAGTATTATAGACAGAAGTTTTCGGGACAATTCACAACGTTTCCTTAAAATCTTTGCTGCCAAATTCGTTTTTTTTATTCCTAGTACATCATACAGACAGACAAGAATAACTACACAAATAAATGGAACATCCAGAAATAAATACCATCCAATATATCCCATTATGAATGCATTCGGAACAAACAAATTCATTACCTTATACAAATGTTTTATTTTCGCTTCAAACAATTACTTTTTTAATATAATTTTTACTATTACTATTCGTAAAAATGTAGCATCTGACAAA
Source organism: Gryllus longicercus (assembly GCA_038098605.1). Taxonomy (NCBI): domain Eukaryota; kingdom Metazoa; phylum Arthropoda; class Insecta; order Orthoptera; family Gryllidae; genus Gryllus; species Gryllus longicercus. The sequence continues at coordinate 962,281 of JAZDUA010000177.1, forward strand.
TAATTTCACCAAGAGAGATGGCTTAGGGCAGCAACTGATGTCACTGCAGTCCCTCTGGCCGGGAGGCCCTTCATTCGTGTCCCGACGGAGGCAGGATTTTCGATTCTAGCTTGTTAGCCAGGTCGAATTCAGTCGCTGCCAGGAGGAGAATTCTAGCGGCCGGCTGCTCTGATCGGTGGTTTCCGTGGTTTCTCTGGTCAATACAAGGCGAATGCCGGATCAGTACCCTAAGAAACGAACCGCGCGCGATCTTTCCTTCTTCTTCCTTGTTCTATCCTCACACACTTACACTAACATGCACTACACTACCACTCATGCCGGGAGACCGCTCGGGATATTAGAGCTTGTCCTGGTTGGGACGGTGCCCCGCTGGTGAGAGATACCTGAATGGGGAAAACCCCTTTAGCCGACGGTAGGTCGACACCGGGTCTCGCCGTACAGCAGGGAAAAGATCACCGCCACTTCCCGAGCAAAAACATACCCTACACTTACGGAACTAATGACTCCCGTAGTTGACGTGCCTGGAATCACTAGTCAGTCAACAAATAACTTCTTGATCCCGCAGCATTACATTCTTTAAATACAAAAATAATTAAATAGTTGGAAAAAATTCAGACGTAAACAACATAACGAATGTCACTGGCTTCAAATCGTAATTTCTAATTTAATTATTAACTCTAAATATTTCGTTCTGACGTAACGAAAAAAATGTAGTTTTTAAGTACAGTACAGAGATGTCATATTAGGCGAAATTACTACAAGTGGATAAATGATTATCACCTGGATATACTATCGCCTAGACATTGTGACATCGTCGGGTGCGAGTAAAACACAGAAACGGAGTTGTTCTGTACAGATTTATTGACAATTTTTTCTATACAATATTTACACTCCTGGAAAACAAGCGCTGCACTCCCAGCACTGCACATCCCTGAGTCATACCCGCCTCAGGTTGACGCAGACCCCAGCGGCTTAGCGCCGCTCCTGGTTTCTCGTCCCGTGGCAACCTCCACACCTCGCTCGCCGAGCTTAAGCTCGCGATAACCCCTGGCGGGTGAAAAGTGCCTTCCGCACCGCGATTCGGTTCAAAAACTGAAAACCACGGCTGGTTACTCCCCAGCCGCCTCGCGAGGGGTCACGTGACAGACCTCCCATGTCGGCGGTATCATCTCATTCCGAAACGTGGGCCTGGTTGCAATTTGGAGCCCAGCTGCCCCGCGGCAAATATATACCCATCTCTCCCTCTGCACCCATCATCTCCCACCCACCCATCACCCATCATCTTCCTCTGCACCAGTTGACACCCGCGTTCCGGAACACGCCCACCCCGGCCCTCGGGAAGGTCCCGCCTCTGATGGCCTTCCCCTTGCCGCCAAAGGACTGCCCCCGCCCCCTCGCATGTGTGGTCTATCTGGCTCATTGGCACGACGCTACAATATACAGTTTCTAGGTTGTGTTGCTTGCACTGCACAGGTGTATGATATCTCAAACTGGACAATATTATAATTTTATGAATGATGACCTCAATAACACAGCTCTTTATAATTATTTGCCTCCGGTACGAAGGAACGAGGAAAGCCATTATACCATCGGCAGACTGTTAACTGTATGTATATCAATACATTGAGAATACAAATTGTAGAATTAAGTAAAAGTAGCAATATAATTAATATTGGCATTTTAATAGAAAATTACAATTAAAGTTAAATTAATCATTTCCATATCATTCATTCAATTTTTTTCGTGGCTCGTAGTTGTAAAACCTGTATATATTTCATTAATTTCAACCAGAAATAACGCAAACATTACTGTTTTTAAAAAAAATGTACTTTGCCTTTTTTGAAGAGCTAATTTTGTCCAACAGACATTGTCTGAAGCAAAAATCTCTATCTTCAATTTTGTAGTTTTGAATAGCGCTATATTTTGTACTGTTCCTTATTATATATGTGGAGAAAATTTAAAGAAAAGATTTAGAGTGGATTTTGAGAAACTTTGTTAGAAATTACAATTGCAAAATAGGCAAAAACTACTTGTTTAAAAAAAAAAGTACATGACCTCTTTTGAAGAGCTGTTTGCACAACAGTCTTTGTCTGAGGCAAAAATCTCTATCTTCGATATTGTAGTTTTAAAATGTTTTTTTGTTGTTTGTAATTTTCAAAAACCGAGCAATACCCAAAAGTATGACTACCACCATATTGTTTACGTCACTTATTACAGAAGTGAATAAAATTTTTTAAAAAACGGAGTGATTTTTGAGAAAATGTTTGTTTGTAAATTTCAACCGCAAAATACGCAAAAGTAATAATTTTTTCAAAAAAACTGTACATGACCTTTTTTGAAGAGGTAATGGTACAGCGAAAGGGGGGAGAATACCTAGAACAGGGGAGGGGGTGCATTAGCGGTCTGAACGGCCCTTCTTTATACAAAGTAAAATGTACACCGCACCGGGCCGTGAGGTGCCCGGGGGGAGAGGGATGGCGCTGGTTAAGGGAGGAGGTGGAGGATGACAAAATTACGAGAATTTCATTGTTCATACTATTTATTACTACTAGATTTCTGTTCTTCGTGGATGGGATGATATGACAAATGTTAATTGTACAGAAATGAAATTAAATTAATGATACAAAATGGTTGTTCGTTACTTCTATGTTAACTCATCACCGTGAAGGTAACGTCGTGAAGGTTGGTCGCACTACACGTCCATGGGCACACGGCCGAATACCTGATGCTGGGTGGCTGCGGCATGCGCGTACCTCAGAGCTGCTCCTTTCCCGGGCGAAGCGGGAATGCAAGCGTCACACACAGTTCTCAGGGTACGGAGAGTCTGTCCTGCAGCTTGCACACGGACCTGGCCCTAGGTGGGCCCTGACAGCAGGAGTGTGCGTGCGGCACACACGGTCTCTCGCCAGCAGGTGACTGACGGTGTGTGAGCCGGGTCTGTCCGTCCCGCACTGTAGTACCCGCCGACGGCAGGTTCACGACTACCTGCGGCGACAACCCGTTTAGTGGCTGCTCGTCGATGGCCGAGTAGCGCCCTCCACTCACTTTATACACGTGCGGAGGGCAGCGGTTTTACGTGCGCGATGCGCAAAACACGAAAGGTGCTCGTGAGCGCGGAGACTGCTCAGCGGAAAGGTCCTGGGCAGGCGGTGTGGCCTGTGCCTCTCGCGGTGGTTCTCGCAAGTTTGACCTGGCACAAGTGAACGTGCCATTTCAAAAGTTGAAGGCTGCAGCCCCTTCGGGAAAGCGCGAGTGGCCGCCGGGACGGGGGAGAGGCCGGTGGTGCGGGTGGCGAGCTGTGGGTGCGGCGGACGCACCCGGCGGGAGCGGCCGCCTCCGAAAGGAGGGAGCGACCACCCGCCTTTGCGCAAGGGCTTTGTGTTGTGGACGGAACACTAATTTTGTACAGCAGACTTTTTCTGAGACAAAAATATCCAATTTTGAAGTATTTTTTTTCAATTTTCGAAAAATCGGGGATGTCAACGAAAATGAGACCTGCACCATTCTCTTAAACGTCCTTTGCACTATTTAACAACAAAATTTAATCAAAGCATTTGGAGCCATATTTTTGAAAATTTTGAAAATGTCCCAGAGGCTTCCTGTAAAGTACCCCTCAAATTAAAATATCGGTTTCAAATTCCAGGATCCACTACATCAGATAGGGCCTTTGGAGAATATCAATTTTGGAAAAAATAGACTGAACGGTTTATGCGCTAGCGTTCTGCACACACGTACATACATGTTTTGCCGTCAATCGATTTTTCGGTATGAAGAACCCACAAAACATGAATTCTGGCTAGGTGTTAGAGGATTTTTTTCTATATTTTGCAATTGGATTTAACCACTTTTTTCTTACGGGGCCATGCAATAAGAGTTTTTGTGTCGAAAATTTGCCGTTTTCCGGCGTACGTTTGCAATACATTCTCTTCTTACGTTAGCAAGCGCGAGAAAGTAAAAATATGAAATCAATATGTCAGTATCAAAAAACTATACGAGTTATTTTGTTTCAACAAATGACAAAAGCAAGAAAACATTTTTGAAATATATTTTAAATAATAATTTTACGTAGACGTATTTAGTGATCGTATGATACACTTTCTACAGAGAGCTTAAATTATACCAACTTTTGTAGTGTTTAGTTAGTGTTTAATACAATCACTTGTTGTTAAATACATGAAATAATAAATATGAATTTCAGTATAACCTATTTTAATGTTAGCGTCATTTGATTCATTTAATAGAGTCGTACTTTATAAATATTGGATATAAGTAATAGCTATATTTAACATAAACATTTAATTGAAATCGTTATAAAATATAATACTATTGTACAGCGACTTTTAAAATTACTATAACGATTTTCTCGAATTCTATTTTCTATTTCAATTTCTTTTCTACTTTTCTCGATCGGTCCAAACATTGACTATTGGGGTCCCGGGCTATCGTCCAATCTGCCCATGCCTAACGCATATACTGCAATTTATGCAATTCTGCCCTTGCAGGTATTAGCTTTTGACAGTTTCACCCAACCGGGAGCTTGAACATATCCATTGTGACATCACTATGGTGACGTTCCCTGTTGATTGTCCAAGTTCCCTGTTGATTGTAACTGTCAACAGCTGACACCTGCCAGAAGCAGAGTTGCGAAAAATCGCAGTATAGTACGATATATTTAGTCGTGCACTTGCCGTAAATCAGCTGTTGCGATTTCGTCCAATCTGGAGCTTATACGTCACTACAGTGACGACACTACGGGGATGTTCAAGCTCCCGATTGGATAAAATCGTGAACTGTCAAGTGCATGATTAAATAAATCTTAGTATAATATCGTAGCGTAAGACTGGAATCTCTGGGACAGAAGTAGAGGGGAGGGGGTGACCTCCCCGTCTGCGCATGCGTCATTGCCCTCGCAATCTCGCGGCAGACGCTAGATGTATTTGACGTCCAAGCAACGAGTTAGAGATGTATCTCTAACGCGTTGCGTCCAAGCATTCAGAGGCCAGCTTGTAACAACGTGCCGAATTTGTTAGCAATGATGAAAAATCATATCTTCAATTCGTTTACCGATGCAAATAAGTTTTCTATAACTCGGAAACGAAAATGTCTAACGTGGGGCCAACTATTTATAGTTAAAATGATGGGAAGGGATTCTCAAACTCAAGAAAACGTGCGCCGATGATCTCCCCCATACGTCACATACAGTTTTTACTTTTTTTACTAAATAAATCTAAACCTTACGGGCTTTAGAGTCCGTTTATGAAGACAGAATTATCACACATGGTTTGCTCCTGCGCGCTCTTTTGATCAGACTCCGTGCAATTTACTTCTTTGGGAATTTCTGAAAGATCATGAATATGCCACAATCCCCCACTCGGAAGAAGAATGAAGGCACAATACACAGGAACATATCTCTGCAATACTACAAGACTTTCTTACAGAGTGAAACCAGAACTTGTTAGATGACAAGAGTGCACCAGAGCCCATGGTGAGCAGTTCCAGCATACTAAAACGTGAGTACATTTCAAACTTTCCGGTAACGAAAAGTCATTTTCGGGAGTATTTTATTTCTTTATTATTCTCTTGGGTTCTGGTACTGATTCTAATTAGTATTCTTTTTGAGAATGATATTCCTTGCATTTTCTTTCATGTATAGTCCATTCAATTGGTGCTCAAAAGGGCTCGACCCAGGAAAAAAATTCCGAAAGTTTTTTCTCAACGGTTCTATATGTTTTTGAGGGTGTTAAATTCCGAATTTGATGTTGGACACCTCAAAGGTCGGCTTCACGGAGATATTGCAAAAAAATCTAAAACTTTCGCCCTTTTTTTTTTAGTTTTTTGCTTACATCTTCAAAACTAAGAGTTTTACCGAAACAATTGTTATTTACAAAATTAAAGTAGATAAAATTTTCTAAAAAAATATATTGCAGGAAAACGCATTATATCTGAAAAACGGTTACTTTTTGAGCCTCTGGACAAAGCGGGAGAATAGCTCGTTCCAGCCATCCTCTCTTACGGAGGCCCTCTACTTTCACTTTATCATGCTTTCATACAGCTTTTGTGAACAAATAATTGGCGTCGTTGAAGGATTAACTCTCCGAAACTCATAGAATGAGTAGGGACGAATTTGCTCGCGCGGAGTATCTAGAAATCCTTGAAACATACAACACAAGGTACAAGTGCTTTAACTATTTTTGGACGTGGAAGAAAATCATCTTCTATCACTTTTATGGTTCTTTAATGGTAAACTTCTAACCTTCGGCTTTGTTTCCAAGAAAACTAAAAAGTTTGCATCGCTGATTCTTCAACGTTTTTGCAGGGCCTGTGTTCCTGTGTTCCTTGGGGGCTGATGCAGTGCTCTCAGGCACATCAAATAATCGGCAGCTAGCAAGTCATTTACTGCCTCTATGCAATATACTATAGAACGTCTAAAATCAACATTACGATTTCTCGCGAGTTATGAAACAGCTTCTATAGCAGTTAGTTTTCTCGCAATGTATACTAGATTTCGTTTTGAGAGAAGCTTTTTGATTTGAATTTCTTCGCAGTCTCATGGTGCCTCCTTTTCACAAATAAAACAATGAGTTTTGACGACAGTCGGGTATAGATACTAGTAGTTGAGGTGATTCACCCTCCTCTTGAGCTCTCTTGGCGTAAGCAGAAATCAGTTTTTCGTTTCCGTGTTGCCTCCTATACGTACCGTGGACTTCAATTTGAGTTTCATTTAAATGATAAAAGCTTACCATCATGCCCCCTCTCTCTGTCTTCGACGAAATATTATAATTTCTCCTTTCTTTCACAAAAGTTGTCTGCGTTCCATCTTTCAAGGTTTTATCATAAATAGCACACTCTTTGAAGGCATTATGCATATGTAATAAAACCGCAATTATTACAGGTTCATATTTTAAAATAATTTCGTGATGTGGCAAACTATCTTAATATTGATTGCCGACCTCACGCCAGCGCGAAAGGCTGGGTTATCGCAGAAAAGTGAATCACACTCTGGTGCGTGTTAATGGATAATATTTCAGGTGTAGTCCCGAGCCGGTGCATGAAATACTTCGTGGAATAAGGATCAGAGTATCACGTGCGAGAATCTGAATAGCTGTCGTTTTCTTGGGAATTATACAGTATATCGCTGTCGGAGATTTTCAGCCGCGATTTAAGTTTGCATGGACCGCATTATGGGTTTAGAATTGTGATCTGGAGGAGACGAGACCAGGAATAGAGAGAGCAAGGTATATTTTGCGTAAGAACTGGAGATATCGGTTCTCAGTAAATATCATTCTCTTTCGGATCAGGTGTCTTTCTCCATTGCAACGTTATATCTGGGAGAGCCTGACTCAATTCACATATTTCAATGTAGCACATCTCTACACATTCTAAGGTAATTTTTTTAAAAAGAATACGATTTATCATTGTTTTCTCCATAGTAAATTAAATAATTATCGGCAAATCAATGACATGGATATCTTGTTAACACGTCAGTGATTGACTAATAAAGAGATAACTAATATTCGTAAGTGAGAAAAAATATATATATTTTTAAAAACAGAGATACATAGGTTATTGAATATAATCAGTGCTGTCCGCCGATTCTTTACCATCGTTTTATTGTATAGTGATACTCTATTTCTTTTTTAACCTTAAGTTTGCATTTACAAACATCTATGAAATTATCTGGATCGATATTTTTGTTTAACGGCTAAAATTTCCTCTTTAGTGTTATTTTACTTTTACTCGTAATTTGGCACATTGTTGGTACACATTTTTTATGAATATGTTGTATTGTACTAAACGTATTGTCGTAATAATTTTCTATATCCCTATTATTTTGGTTACTTATGACTTGGATTTACAGACACTTCGCCCGAAAAAATACGACCCTACTGATTCTGTGAGTATAGGAGTGTTAATAATTTAACATTCCAATTATTTGTTCACAATAGCTGTTTTAAATCATGATAAAGCGAAACTAGAGCGCCGCCGCGAAATAGGATTGCTGTAAAGAGCTATTCCCTCGCTTTGGTCAGAAGCCCAAATTTTTTTAAAAAAAATGCAATTTTTGTTTTCTCAATAACGAATATTAGTTATCTCATTATTATCCAATCACTGTCATGTTAACAAGATATGTAAGTATCGTAGTTTTGAAGATATAAGGGAAAAACTAAAAAAGGACAAAGTTTTTAGGTTTTTTGGCAATTTTCTCAGTGAAGCAAACATCAAATTTGGATTCAGCACCCTCAAAACACACAGAACTGTTGAGAAAAAAACGTCCGCAATTTTTTTCTGGGCCAAATACCTTTTGACTGGACTAGTAGATAACACTTGGAAAAGGTAATATTATTGTTACCTAAAGACCATGGGTAACTTTAAGATGCAGCCTAAGTTTTGTATTGAAGTTTCATATTGAACTGTAATACCATATCTAAATGATTTGTAGACATCGCCAATAAAATTGTAATACTTTATTGTCCATTTTATGTAATATGATAAACAGTATGTTGAGTTTTTATTCCCAAGCATAACGTACTATGACACTTCTTATCCTCATTCAGGATGACTTGGGCTAATATTCTAAAATTAAAGAAAAACCTTTTAACGTTTTAAAAAAGCTTAAAAGTTTAAAAAAGAAATTATATTTAATTCAAATCGTGGAGAACCAAATTAGTAAATTTGATGATTAGATTTCTAAATATCATTTGTAATATTTCAGTTTTTCTTTTGTACCAAACAGTCAGTGCTTCATTCACTGTAGGATTTTACACACTAACAAGTTACAGACTCTTCAGTTCTACATAACAGAACATGAGGCAACCCACACAAAACAAGATACAAACATCCATTTTAGAGCAACCTACCTTTGGACTTCTAGTTCACCTTCTCCATTTATATCAGCAAAAAATCTATTCCATAGTCGTCTTGGAATTAATTATTCTTTGAATTATTAATTCTTTTAATTATTGGGATACTAAGGAAGTGATGGTAAGAAAAGTAATAATAGATTATTGAAGTTTTGTAGTGTTCTTCAAGACAATATTCTATTTAGTGTGTAAAAAATATTGGATGCATTCAAAGGCAAATGGATTTGCCTTTTTTCAAAATTGAAAGTATATGAAGAATGGTATCACATAATTTCTTTGTTGTGAGATTATGAATTGTGGCTCAAGGTAGTCCTATTATAGATTTTATTTGCTTAGTGAAAATCAGACTAATTAGAAAGAAAAGGAAAAAGCAAAGACAAGATTTAAAAAAGGGGAAAGAGAAATTAACAAAATAAATAAACAAAACAAATAAACAAAACAACCCCTAAACAAAAAATGTATAGAAAGAAAGTGAGGGGAAAAAAGGAATATTGTTTTTTATGGCAAAATAATATTTTTTCTAATCTGATCAGTTTTATACACTGTTTACTTATGTGTTTCAAGTGAATGAAATGGTTCATTATTGTGCCTGATGTAACAAAGGGAAGAACATTACAAGCCAACATAATGTCATTAATCATATAGGCAGCAATATAATCACAAACCCGGTACAGTTAGAAAATATAACAAAATGCTAAAAAGACAATCTAATAAGATTAATATTGTAAAATAAATATGGATAAAATGTGATTTACATGCTCATTAGAAATTAGGATTATGCACTTGTGAAAAACCAACTAATTTGTACACAATATAAGTTGTAAGAGAGTTTTGCCACTTGTAAGATACTTGTAAATAACTAAGCTACTAATTCATCATGTAACATTTCTTAATTTAAAATCCTTTGTAAACATAACTAAATATTTGTATTGTTTGTGCAATTTGAATTGATCCTCATTGACTATTTCATGAAGACTTGAGTATATACAGGAAGAAAATGTGTTAGTTGTAGAAGCCTATATGACTATTAATTATAATTTTTGTTTCCTAGTAACATGTGATACAAAACTTTCATTACAAACAATATACTTTGAAAAGCATTGAATAGAAAGAATAATGTTCAAATATTGTTTTCTAGAGGACACACTTGGAAACAAAAAAGGAAGTATATAAAAAAAAAATTCCAAACAATTTTCTCATATAACATTGTATATTTTAGGCTGTACATTTTAAGAGACATCAACTGTGAACAAATTCTAGACAAACATGAAACATGGTATGGAACATAATCATCAGCTATCATATCCAAAACACTTTCATTTACTGTAGCCCCTTACAGCTGCAGGTAGTACTATCAATTTCTAATTCAGACATAAAATACCAAGAATAATCAATTAAATAATACAGACTGGACAAATTCATACCCAAGATACACACAGAAGGGATGCAATATTCTGTATTATTAACTAAGTGGAATTTGCCCTACAAAATATTATTATTTAAGCAGATTTTTCAGTGTCTGGAAAAATGCTAACTGAGCGCATTGGAATTAAAGAATACATTAATTTTCATATTTTTGTTTTTAGAGAATAATACTACTAGCTGCAGGTTCTTTCTAATAGCACTATAACATTTCCCATACACAATTTTTACCATTTTGTGATTATCAGTTTCATGAACAAATTCCAGATTCCTATTGTCAAACTCTCTCTATTTCCATTTTTGAAGTGTTGTAATGAAAGAATTCAAAACCTTTTTGGTGAGTTAGTAAAAGATAACATAATGTATATCTGAGAAGTATTTGAAATTAAATCACCAAATATCAAATATTTCAAGTTTCAAGTTATTTACTACAAACATTTTTGTTTTTCTAACAAGTGATCTTCTTTATACCATATCATTTATTATTTCTCAGTTTTTCCTTCATATAACAATGCATTATATCTTTTAAAATTAATTTCATTCTCATCAAATGCTTTGTATTTAAAAATACCCGTGTTTCGAAAGTCATTAAGTTTCATGGGATGTATTTGCGTTGATAATGGGTAATAATGCTTTCTATACAATAAATAGTCTATTTTTTATCATATGAACAACCAGTTTACCTATCATAAGCTAGGATCCAAGGAATAATGATAATTAGTACTATCAATATCCCATGTACAGCGTGTGAGTTAAAGACACTTATGAGTGGCTGGTGATATTAATCTAAGGCATATGATGTGACTCACAAGAAAAATCTCATCTATATTTAACAAAGTTATATGTTCTATTATATATACTTCTATTAAAAGCAGTGGTAATAAATTTGATCTTGACTGTCTTTATTTAAATTTGTAAAAGAATGTATTCAATATAAAATTAGTTCATTGTGTAGAAAAGATCTTTTGCATTAGTGTCGGTACAAAGAAAGAAATACTATTAAGCATATTGTTTAATATTTTAACATGAACTGAAATGTATTATAAGGGTATAATATCTCAACAAATATTTTTAATTACATTTGCTATTCACATATTGTTCCTTGACAACACCTCACACAACTCTAAATGCCATCATAAAGCTATAACTTTCAGCATTGCAATAATGCTTGTTTCTAGTAAATTCAGCTGTGGAGAGGGTCCCGTTTTTACTCTATTGGCATAATAATAATAATAATAATCATTTTTAATTATACCGGTACACCGCAAAACTTGTCCTTAGCAAGTAATTTTTGAGAATTATATACATGTAGTACCTCATATAAATATTGTATATTTAAAATGAATTGATGGTTTCCCTGAATATATGTGTCCATCATTAACACCATGTGATAAATATTTCACATATAAACATTAATCAATTTTCAAATATCTGTTGTGTTAAAATCGGAGACTCTTGTGCGGCGTATGTATGCACACTTTATCAGTGTGTCTTGTGAAAATATTTAAGTACTGTCTATACAAATACTTTTTCACACTTGTAGAAACATACACCATTACATTATTATCTAAAATATCACAATTATACACTCAATTACAAAGTTTTTTTTATTATCTAACAATGTAAATTTTCAGTTTTAATAATCATTCACTCATGTCATTTTCTCACAGATGTCTGCTAAAACTAATTCATTATCTATACTCTAGTAATTAAGTACTTTGAATGAAGGTCGCTGCATGTTAAGCGAATCTTCATTCACATAATAACAATTTGGTGTAATATGAACCCTTACAATGAATTATATTTGTCCTTTGCTCATATTTTAAAATAATATCTATAATTGCAATGGTATCTACATGTTTTTTCTTATCTAGCACTAAACAGTTTCAGCTATAGAGCAAAGCTGCTACACCAGAATTCTAACACTAGAGAATCATTATTAACTTCAACCAAAATTGTCAAATTAAGTCACAAATAATATTTAATTCATTGTAAAAATGAAAAGAGTATACCATTTTGATTGTCAGAATATATTATTTTCAAATAAATTAAGTTGTAATAACAAATTCAGGTTTTAGGTATTCAGACTAATGGAAGTTTGCTTCACTATGGTGGTGTACGTATAGAATGTTAATGATTTCTTATAATAGAAAACTGGCTATTCATGATGCAATACATTGCAATTGCATTTACTATATTTCATTGTGTGATCTGAATAATTTATTTGATATTTTTAAGATAAATACAATATTTCAAGTACAATTCGCTGTCTGAAGATAGCTTTTGATGTTTCTTCCTGTAGATCACTTATGTAAAGAAATAAATAAAGTTAACAAATGTTATGCAATATTACATTTTCATAGCAACAGACAGATGAATTTGAAATTTACCTGTTAATTTGAAACAACACTTTTTCATTATAACAGATTAAAAGGAAAAGTGTGACTATCATTGATCTTAAAGAAAAGTTGTACCTATAATACATTATTTTCTTCATAATGTCAAATTTAAATCTAAATGAAGTATATAATGCTTTTAGCATTTTTCTAAATTTGTGATTTTCATATGTACGAAATGTTTGGAGAAAATGTAAATAAAGTCAGTCTCATGGTAATTTATCCTTTCCTTTAACACTTTGTATGAAAATGAGAGATTTTCTTTTTCTGAAATTTTAGAGTGAGACGTTTTCAAGTTTTTATAAAACAATTTGTTATACAGACTGTCTGCTGGAGTTGTTTTCTATTACTTCCATAAGCTTGAGCAAGTTTCTGATCCCTTTACTGTTATTGAAGTTTCAAGTGTGGATGTTAGTTTTGTATTGGAAGGAATTTTTTCACCATCCAACAATAATGTCTGAATTACTAGGTGTTTGTATTGTGTTTGGTAACATATTGCAATTGCTGTTATTCTGTAAGTTCAATGATTTTTTGTATAAAGAACTATTTCTCATTTGTGCAATATAGTTATTTGTGAACAACACATCAAATATCTTGCAAGTTATAACACATCATATTCAATATTCTAGGTAATGGACATTGCATTTACTTGAATGATGATTTTTGAATCATGAATCATGATTTTTTTCAACATTTGCTCACTAAAAATTACACTAAAAGTTCATAAATCATGCAAATTATAGTAATAAAAAAAGTACTATAGTACTGTAGGAAACATACAAGATAAATGAATTGTGCGTTTCACTTTTATTGATGGAAAATCTAATCAGAGATGTCATACCTTCAATTTTATGAATGCATCAAACAGCATTAAATTTTTTCTTTTTTCAGAGGGAAAACATCAGAGAGTAATTTTTTATACTTGCCAGTGATCACAATAATAAAAGATAAATTATGCTCTTTGAATTACAATTAGTATACAATATATTTGATCACTGTAATTGTTAGTGAATTGTTACAAATTATCTATCAGTATGAAAAAAAAACAATAGAACTTAGAACTTTTTGTATTCGTTTCCTTTAATGGATTTGTAACCATACATTACAGTATTCAGCAATAAAATTGTCATATCAAAAACATTACATATTAATTGCAACCTACATTCACATTAATGAATGAAGTATATAATATTTTTAATGGTCAGTGTAATCAGGTCACTCTCAGTAATTTAAAATATAATTGTTCATGAACTATATGCAAATATACTATTGTTTTATTACATCATTTAAAAAAAATTCTAAGGTTAAGTTAAAGTTTATTGAAAAACATGGCAGCATTTTATTGAGCAAATCTTAAACACCATTTGATAGCATTTTGTAAACAAAATTATAAATCACATTATTTATTTGAATTTGTTTTTCTTTCTGCATTCAGTAATTTATTTAAAAAGTGTGCAGCCTGTTATATATTTTTTGTTTTGATTTAAATAATCTGATTCTTAGTTTTTCTTTGAGAATTGATTCTCTTCAACATGATTTCATAATTTTAACATTGATTGCTCTTTTGAAAATCATAACAAACCTGCCTACCTCATCTTACAAACTAATTATATTTCACTCAAATATAAGTAGATATCCATTAAATTATTATTAATAATTCAGAGGAATAATTTTCTGATGATAATGAGAGATAAAAGGAGGATATTTTTGGTGTTCCACACCAAGAAAAACATTCTAATCACAATTTTGGCATTTATTATTTTAGATTGATATTGTAAATAATAATTAGATAGGTAGAAATGGTAAGAAGAGAATCAATGTGATACATGTCATGAATGTTTAACTGTTGATTTGAGTGAGGAGCAAATTATTATTTGCATGACTCATTCAGACATGATGTGTTGTTGATGCTTTTATCATAAATGTCATCTAACATCCACCTTGTTAAAATGTTCTTGCACCAAGTTTAAAAGTATGATTGTCTTACTATGAAGTGTAATTGAAATATATGCATATTTGTGATTTTTTTTGAGACTATTTCTTAACACTCACATTCCAACAATAGGACACACTACTTCACTGACACCATCAATGAGAAACCATATTTAACTTACACCATTTTCAACCAATACCACAAAATTTGCCATTTTGTGTGCAGAAAGGGTAACTATGCTAATGAAGTACTTCATGGGTGATAATGAAAATGTAAGATAGTATTTAAATCGGCTGTTTGAGCACAATCTTCCTAAAATATTTGGTACACGTATATTACAAAACACTCAGCATAAAACATCACTGAACTAGCACATTTCAAAATCACATATACAGTGCACTCTTTTTGTTATTTACAACAAATGGGTTTGGTATGTTGAAGGTTTGCTTCACAAGAACAACGAAGTCTTTTTCATCAAAAAGAAAATGCACATAGAAAAAAGCTTTTTTGTAACTATCACACTTCAGGCCTAAAACACTGCCCTAAAATATATATTCAAGCAGGCTTCTTGCATTATATTTATCTTCCAGTATATTGTAAAGAGTAGATTCTTGTCCATATGTAAGTTCTCAGAGCTTAAGAATCTCACAAAATATGTCATGAGAATCAGTTAAGAAAACAATTGTTCTTTTAAATAGTAAGGTTTTTAGTGAATTAGGTAATTATTTTGATTTCATTTTATTAAATCAATACAACTTGAATGGCATGAGAGCTCCAATAAAACAACTATCACACAGAAAAGCATGATGAAATTAAGTAGTACCTTAGAATCATGATTTATATCAAGAGCTTTTTTGGTATATCACTCATTTTCAAAACTTATTTGCTATTGTTTTTAATAAAATCAATTGCAAAAATTAGATAAAATTTTCATTCAATTTTAAAAATATGACATGTATTTATTGTAGTATAACTTGCACTTATTAGAGCTCATAAGTAGATGCAATTTGAGGTTCCTTTTTTGCTCATAAAATATTTGAATATGTCACATAAAACTGGTTATGCAAAACTTACTCAGAACAAGTGTTATATAATGTGTTTCTGAGATTTTAAAACATATCTGTATGAAATGAGTTGTTCATTCTTTCCCTATTACTTGCATGACTTTTGAAGAAATAACATTTTGTCGATGGATACATTAAGATTAGAGAGAACAAAAGAATAAGATAAATAAATTTCTTAAAAGGGGCAAATATCACAAATAAAATGAAAATTGGTTGAATTTTTCAATGTCCATTAAAGATGAAGACATGGTTTTAATTTAGAAATTTTAAATATATAAAAATTTGGAAAGAGTAACAATTTAAATTATTGAACTTAACTAATACTTAAATTATTACAGAAGATTTTTGAAGAAAATATGAAAGAAAAATATAATACTTTTTGAGTAATAAGTGAAGAGATTAAAAAGGCAAATCCTGAAATCAAATTTGAAGTTACATAAAAGAGTATTTATGTATAAATGTGTTCTCAGATATGTCAGAATGTCTACTATAAAAATATATTTTATTGAATTGTATTGAGATATTCCTGTGTTAATTTCTCCTCACTTTTAACAAAGTTAAGCCGTGTAAGACTATTGCATTAAGAATTTTTATGTGATGACATCAGCGCTATATAAAACACATTTGTATGAAAACAAATGCAAGTGTATTAAAGACATATTTGTGTAAAATATATCTATAGTTATTATATGAACATTTGATCATTTCTGCTTGTAAATAACGATATCAATTCCTTAGAACTGCCCATGAACTTATTTCATCCACTCGAGTCTACGAACGGATTACATATTCTGTGGCACTTGCATGGTCTGCTATAGGTGGTATTGTAAGGACATATTAAAGGAACACTTGGTGTTGCGGCGTGGGTGCTCGTACGTGGGGAGGAGCACAGCTAGGAAAGACAGGGGCTATCTTTCACGACAAACACATTTCATCTCCCGGGCTCTCGCGCAGCCGGCCCGCCCGCTCAAAAGCCGAAGTCGCCTCCGCAATCCATGCCGTAGTCGCCGTCGTCCAGGCCGATGTCTCCATAGTCTTCATTGACGTAAGATATGTCGGTGTGGGTGACGTCGTTGCTGATGACGGTGTTGTTGATGTCGTAGTGGTTGTTGATGGTGACGTCCTGGTCGTTATGGTAGTAGCCGCCGCCGCCTCCGCCGCCGCCGTAGCCGAAGCCGTAGCCGCCGTAGTGGCAGTGGCCCCAGCCGCCGCCCCAGCCCCAGCCGTGGCCCCAGTTGCTGAGCGCGGCGCCCATCACCACGCCGGTGGTGAAGTCGGCGGCGCCGTTGTCGCGGTCGCGCACCACGATCGTCGTGTTGTTGGCCGGTGGCGCATGCTGCTGCTGGAGCGGCTGCACCGACAGCGGCATGGGCTGCGGGGCGGAGCGCGTGTAGGGCTGGTAGGGCACCCCGACCGGGGGCGGACCGCCGCCGCTGCCCACGCCGCCCCCGCCGCCGCCCGCCGGCGGCGGCATCTGCGGGTTGTAGGCCGGAGGCACCTCACCCGGGATCGGGGCTGGAACACATTCAATGATGAACAACGAGCCAGTCAGGTGAAGTGAATTGAAATTGTTTTCATTTTAATTTAACTATTTTGTTTTACTCATACACTTGAACATTTAATTTGAAATTACAGGCAATGCAATTAATGATGTGTTGTTATTATTTGTTTTGTCGCAATCGTAGTACTAGAACTTAACTTCGACGATACATCCGACTAAGACGATAAGTTTAAAATTCGATAGGATGTATGAGCTTGGATGTGAAATTGAAGGAAAATGTAAGAGAAGTTTAGAACATGCATTCCTGGCTATTTTGGATTTTCAGAATTGATTCTAAAGTACGAAGCGTAGGTATTCAACATTCAAATTATCAAATCGTAATCGAGTCCTTTCTAATGGGATTTGAAATGGAAAGAGAGTATTCATTCATATTCCAGATTTCACCATCTATACTGATGCTCATTGGAACTTTTATGTTCCTTTGGGGAACGCGAGTTACAAGTGGTCGACGTGATTACTTGATTAAAGTCCGGGCCAAAGGCAATGAGCCCCCAATGAGTTGGGGCTATCAGCAAAGAACTGATTCTGAAAGCGAATATTGATCCCATGGGCACAATTCGTTGTCTCATTAGCTGCAAGTGTATCGACGACAGTACCGTTTCAGCACTTCATTTCAAGGTGAAAAGCGTCTTACTGCCCATAATAGAAATCAAATAAAAATGTGTAGTGAACCCTTTTTAGAAAACAAATTTATTTACAAATATCTATTAAAATCATCATATATTTACCTATTAATTGATAGAACACGTAGCTATTTCGCTAGAGAGGTCTCACTATATACGATTTTCTTATTGCGACTTAAAATTACGTCCTCTATGGTAAGCGTAAAAGTGTTAAGTGACGTTGGCACTACCGGTTAATGTACAATTAAGTACCTCATTATTCTGAATCGTGATTAATTTTTTAAGACTTAATTCTGAGGAGGTCAAGTCAATGAATACTCAAAAACGCTATGAAGAATAATTGGAATATGAATAATCTTTTTTGATGTGTACGGTGACTTGGACAGGCGAGAAATGTACTTAATCGATTTATATTCCTAAATAATTATACAAAATAAACTAAACCCGACCAGACGTAAACATCGAGTTGATACGACATAAAAGGGGACACGCCGCATTTTACAGTAACGGACCATCTCTCTGAACAATAATAAAGGAGAAGGTGGCAAGGAAAACATGTTATCACGCAGAGATAAGTAGGTTCGTGGGCACGGTAGGCGTAGGGCCATTTTCAGCAGCAGAGGATAATCTCACCAACGTAAACACGTTAAGGTACATACATGCATTTGCCAGATGCAGGGGAATACTTAAAGGAGCTGGAGGTTGTTTGCTTAAAGTATGTGACACAGAGAAGGCTTAACCCAGAGAGGAACTAGGCACGAGGGTAAGCAGACGTGCTACTGCTTAAATGAGAAGTAGGAGACTGTCTTTGAATACAAAGCTTCTAAGACATGCACATCACACAATGGAAGCTGCTAGATAAATATGATATATAAAAATCAGTGTTTGTGTGTTTGTATTTTATGCGCTGCCGTACCGATGGTGATAACATTTTGTCAACTTATTGCTTGCATGGAATATAGGCATAGCAATAGGAATGTGCGTATGTCTGTTACACATAGACACTAAATAGGAACGTTGATGGTTTTATGGTTTATGCTGACTCAGACGCCCCTGAACAGGAGCTCTTTGCAACCCGCCGCATCCTCAAGTGTTAAGCGCGTCTTAGCTGCATAGTCTGCCCCGTCGATTATGAAATATCGGTCGGAATGATTACTTGAACGATATCTCGGGCAAGTAAATCAAATTTCTCCAAGACAGATCATAATGAATACATGTCCAAATTTGAGAGAGAACATTTTAACCATAGGATACTTGACAACCATGTCCAAACCAGGATATAGAACAAACCCATACTCGCGAGAATGTCTTTCATATATTAATTTTTTTGTAGAGCGCAGCGTAAAACGCGATTAACATTCACGTGACCAGTAGCGTGTGAAGTGTAATACATTGTAATAGCGAAGTATTGTCAGATTCACTGGTATAATATAAGCAGCGCAGACGGGGCAGCACTTCCAAAATCAAAGAACCGTCTCTCCAATGTGAAGTTGAGACAAATGCGTAACATAAACGCGTGAACCAAGTACTAAAGGCCTAAATATGCTTGGTGGTACGAGGTCATCTAATCGAAAAGCTGGATAAGTCATGTTGCATAGACCTTATTCAGTTTACTTTGAACATGCGACCTCGCATGTTCATCTCCTAAGTTTACATGTTTATGTTACGCATGTGTCATGCCAGGGCTGCTGTACTGGGCACCCACTTGAGTGCCTTAGCCCAGCGCTTATCTGTGGACAACTGGTGTGGCTCACTGCTGAAGGGCAGGGGAGACGATCAGTCGCGGTCGCATCTAGTCTAGTGGGAAGCGAGAGCCATGTGTACAACTGCAGGGGGCCACCGTGGCAGTGTGGCCCGAATTCTTCCATTAGAGAACTCCTGGCCTACAGGGGGTGAGAGACTGAGTGGAACATGAAGGACAGCTGGTTTTGAGAGAAATTGGAGACCATCTTCTGCAAGTAAGCTGAAACTGACAAACTTACGTATCGTACAGATTGACCTAGACGTGATGAAAAGGTATGTACGCCTTTGCTTTCAGTGATGACAAAATCTAAAAAAATGTTAAACGAGCAAAGAGATGTTAAAAGCAGAAGAGGCCGTCTCACCAAAGACAGCGACAGGTGATTTGCAAGGGGAAGTAGGCGCGTGGGATGTGCAAGCGTGACCTCTGCATGTGACGGTCGCCGAACTTCTTAACCAAGCTCCATGACATGATGGAAGTCAAGCAGCACGAGACACTGCGGGTCCCTGGAAGAGTTTCCATCTGGGAACTCCGGATACCAAAGGCGCTGAGCCGGTCGATAGGAATAAAATGCAATGTAACTATAAAAGGCAATCTCATACGACTTGACCGACTTATGTTCAAGGAGGATTACTCCACATTTAACGCCAAAAAGGCTTGGAACGTTGTTACGCGAGTAACACCTTTTTAAAAGTCGCTTTCAGTCGTAAAATACAAAGCATGCAAAACATAAAGAGGCGACTACTGTAGTATCGAGGTAAACACAGTACCGTTTGCAAAGACAGTCACGCAAAGGTATATATCTAACTTCAAGGCCAGCATGCTAGAGTTGAGGGAGCATAGTAGATAGCTTACAGTAATAGACGACAAACACATCATGCAAAGGCAGAAGGGTATGAGCGCCAGATGGGCGTGGCGTGGCGTTTCTTGCAACAGTGAAGACACATGCAGTTAAGCCCAGCCTGAGCGCGCAAAGGCGTGCTCAAAGCGGGGGAGCGGGGGGGGGGGGGTGGCTCGACGGAGGGCTTACAGTAGTAGGAGACCGGCGGCAGGCGGGGCGTGACGGGGTCCAGCGGTCGCGCCGTCTTGTCGTCAGGCGGCTTCGGCGGCTGCGGCGGCGGCGGGAGCTGCAACAGACGCGCCCAGTGGCCTGTGAGACCCCGAAGATGTGTGGTAGATATGGAAGTGGTTTGAAGGATTCTCCAAAACGGTATTGGTGATACAACATAAAATATAATTAGAGAGGTGGAGCAGTAACAAGACACAACCCACCAACCACAAGCTCCCTGCTATTCGTAAATATTCATATATCGAGTTAGGTGACAACGTGGCTTATTTTGTTACAATATACTTGTACGCCTTGTTCATATTTATGAGGTCTTGAGGCAGTGACAAGACAAGACACACTTCTACCAATATCGAGATAATAGTATTTACGAATAGCGAAAGGGTTTCTATGCCCGAATTTGTTACTGCCCCAAGGCTTTCAATTCAATAAACTTGTCTAAATTAATTATGAAGTACATGATATCATATGGGATGGATATAAAAACTAAAATGATAATATGGTAATACGTTGTTATTATTATGCCACAAAAATTTGAAGTATATCATTTAAGTAGATTTTATAATTATCAATAAATATAGTATCAGTTTCTATTATAAAGTAAACTGTTTTTAAATATCTGAATGTGCCCCTCTCTGTAGTTATAGCTGCCCCTGAAGAGTCTGTATCATTTCGACGAGCATGCCTGGTTTATTTTACTCGGTTCTGGTCTAGTTACAAAACACTCCACGAAAATTTGTAATTGAATAAGGGAATTTGTGGCGGATTTCTTTGAGATTTTTTAAATTTCTTTTGTATCCATTTCCATAAAATATTCACCACGGTTATCATCACTAGCATATACTCATTTATCCTTTCTACGACTAAGTGGAAGGGAATATGGAAATACAATTGCAGTTATCATATCACACGCCAAAGTGAACCACATACCCTGTGTCTGTGGTCAGCACATCGGGCCTCCATCATCACTGTTGTCACAAGCATTAAATCTCTAATGGATGGCATTGAGTGGCTGGGAAAACGCCACACCGTAAACCGACAACAGCCCCGCATTTTGAATCGAAACGCTGACCGTCGGCAAAAGCCGATTGGTTCCCAGAATTCTTTGAATACATTGCTCCTCCTAATATCGCGGAAGTGCTGCGTTTGTCTGGGCCCGCCCTTGGCACTGAAATACCATACGCTCGCTATTTAGTGTTATATTTCATTGCAAATACTTATACTGTTTTGATATACCAACTGACGAAGTTATTGATTATTTGTGTTTTCTCATGAAGAGTTGGTCAATTGCTAAATTACATTAGACCTCCATATTATGGACTTTCTATGGTTATAATTCAAGGTTTGATTTAAAGTTTACTGTATAACACTCCGAAGTTTCTTCTAAGACCCTAACTTTACCATTAATTAACTTCCCTAGAACTATCAGTTAACTGCTCATTTGAATTAACCATCTATTGAACTAACTGCGAGAGCGTAAAATTTGTTAATTTTGTGGGATACATATTGCGGAATCAATCAACACTGGTTAACATGCAAAAATTACCCTTACAGCATTATATTGTCAAATGAATTCCTTTTTATTATTGTTTCTAGGGAATATTCTTTTAGAATAATTGACATAAATGTTAAGGCAAAATGGCTTTCTGAAATAATGTTTCAATATTACGAAAAAAGCCCCCTTACTCTAATATAAAACAACGACTCTTCTGTGCTAAACACAAAATATTACTGATTTTAGATTAATAATTTGAAAGGGACGAGACAATATTAGTTACTGAACTATTTACTTATATTTAGTAATTCCATCAAAATAATTACTTTTCACTTTTTCATTGAACTGAATAAATTTATCGTCTGATCAGAAAGAAGTGTCTTCCTTGTTCAATATAAAAACATTAGTAAAACCACGTGATAAAAGCTCAGTTGGATGTGGAAATGTATGAAATCAATTAGAGTGAGCTAATTTTCTTACTTGCACATTTATGTCAGTGAGAACATTTTGATGAAAAGAGCCATTATAATGCTTTTTTATTTTGATTGAATGTGAAGTCAATGTATTCCCAAGTATTCCTTCCAAATTAATTTCATCAATATTCTAATGTGTTGTTGAGTTTTGAAATTTATTTCTTTGAAATATACCATTAGAATACTTTACTTCCCACAGGTACTCAATATATTTGGGCAATACTAGACAAAATTATTTAAATTCCATGGTGGTAACATATATCTTATGGAAACCCATAATAGCTCCTAGCCATTCCCTACTCATTTCTTTCTTCTGATATATATCTCCTGTTATGTGATTCACGTTGCTTGGGAATCCCACTAAAGATGGGAAAAGTGTTTCCCGCAAGTTAATTGTGGGTATGCTGTAATTAATATGATAATATGATAATAACTATGATTGTTGTGGTTGATTATTTCGCAACTCACATCAAAATTATTTTGTCATTTCCAATATTTTCTCCAGTTTGGTTACATTTTTATTTTATAAGTTCCTAAACAAAATATACAGATTATTTTACAGTCGTTCTTGGAGAAATATTATTTATTTCAATGTATATTTCTATTTATTAGCTCATTTATCTTATACTACCTAAAATCATGCTTTAAGGAATACTCACCGTATTTCCGATTGCGGTCATCCAATCGCTGAAACAGGCAAACGGTTCGCATTAACAGTAGTTGAGCATCGCGGGAAAAGGGGGGTAATTCGGGAAAGGGGAGGAACAGTAAATATGAACAAGTGGCTCATCAACGCTCAAAGCCCGCCGACAGATGAAAGGGAAGGGTGCTCCCGCGTCTGTCTCGAGATTTCCCTTTGCAATACGGGGGCGGAAGGCCCTCTCTGACGATCTCCCACCCCACCGCGACCCCCTCCCCCCGCTTCTGCTCCGTTCCGCATCGCCCCATCGCCACGCCCCCAATGCTCCACCGCATCTCGACTCTTCCCGCCTCGTCCCTCGTCGCCATGCACCCGCCACGCCGAGGTCTGCCTCGTCCCGTGCCTCGTCTCCTCAACCCGTCCGTTCCATTTCGCTGCTACTCGCTTCGCTGCGCTACACACCGCGATTCATGCGCCTCCCTACGCTGCCAAGTCTCGCTTTGCCTTGCTCCACTCCGCCTCCTTCCTGGTCTCACTCTGTCGCGTGCCTTTACATCCGCCTTCATATCCACCTTCACATCCGCCTTCACATCCGCCTTCACATCCGCCTTCACATCCGTCTTCACATCCGTTTTTACATCGCTCTGCCCCTCTCTGTCCCGTTCCCCACGGCGCTCTGCCGCGTCCATTTCGCCAATTCGCTGCGTCATACGGCGCCTCATCCCCTCCACTCCTCCCGCTACGCTACGCCCCATCCCACCTCGTCTCGTCGCGCTTCTCCTCTCTCCTCTTTGCTCCGTACCGTCACGGTTCTCTTTTGTCTGTCTACCGGATTAGGTGGCTCAGGGCATCAATTGACGTGACTGCATTGCCTCTGAACGGACGTCCTAGATTTTGAATCCCGATGGAGGCGAATGCTGGAGAAATACCTTAATGAAGGGGCCACAGACCGCGCGCGATCTTTCCTTCATATTCCTTTCCTATTCTCTTCCCTCACACATTTTTACAATTACATGCTCGGCACTTCAGGCGACCATTCGGGAGCTCGGAGCTTAATCCAGCTGGGGCTTCCAGATGGTGGGTGATAACTGATAGGAGAAAACTCTGTAGACTTGTAGGTCGGCGCCAGATCTCTCCATCCAGTGGGGGGGGGGAGATCACAGGCACCTCCCGTGTTTAAAATATGCACTGAATGTTGGAACTTATGACCATAAGAGTACACGCGCCCGGAAACACAAAATAAGCAATCATTTCCTGTCCGGTCCCGCTCCATCCTGTCCCTCCTCTCCGCATCGAGGCGCCTCGTCCCTCCCGATCCCTTTCAGTTGTGCCCTTTTCCTAGTGCCAAAATCATCCTCGTGTCCTCGTGCCTCACTCTGCCTGGACTCGCGCCGCCCAAACCTTTTCCACTCCGCCGTACTTCACTTCGCTTCGTCTCGTTCCACTTCGCCTCCACTGCACCTCTCGTCTCATTTGGTCCTCCCCCCCCCCATATCCTACTCCGCCTTGCCTCTCCGCGCCTCACCTACTCATCTCGATTCTCCCTTTCCCCTCCCTTCCCCTCCCCCTCCGCCACGGTCTGTTGGCTAATTGGAGCGGTGGCTGCTCCCTCCGCGAGAATTAACGTGAGTGCAACCTCTCATTTTTCCGGGCGGTCGCGCTGCCCGAAAATCGGGCAATCTATGGATTCCACGCCGGTGATCGAGTTTCCCGCGAAATAAATGGAGAACATAAAATTTATACGGATGTTTTTATTCAGCAGGATTTCATCCGCTTGCTTCAGGTCACTGAGTGAGCAATGCGCGTCGAACCATACGAGCACGGCTGACTGCGCGGCTGTTTCGATGGTTTTGAGACTGGCGTTTAATTCAAGTATTATGGAACTTGCTTTCTAAACGAAATATCACAGTGTTTGTACAATTGTTCTAAATGTAGAGTTCCTCAAATATACACATATCTCATGCACAGTAGCTTCTCAGGCCAAAAGTTTACGGAGGGTTTGGGGAATTGTTGTAATGCAGCAGGTACTGGGAATGCCCCACGTCACGTACACATATCAAAACATCCATTCTTTTCGAGAATTTCGAACCCAAAGCTTTTGTATCCACGTACTTCTTCCCACAACTCTGTCTTACGAATCTAAATCACTCAAACCGAACTATTTGTAAACGTATTTCGGTTACACAACGGGTTTTAGTTGTATTATCAGTTTTATTATGAAATTGTAAAACTGACCTTAAGCACATTTGCGGCTTTTGATGTGCTCTGAAACATTGTATATATATATATATATATATATATATATATATATATATATATATATATATATATATATATATCTGAATGACAATGACTTTGACACCATTCTTTTCTAAAGCAACATTGCAATCAATGTTAGTTCATCATTAAAATAAATGAACATTGCACTCTTTAATAAACAGTTTTTCAAAATTAGTTTATGTTGCAGAAAATATTGTAGAATATAATATTTTCAGTAGAACATATGGGTTAACAATCGTTTAGTTGCCTTTCAATAACATTTATATTGAGGAAATAGTGTTTTGTCAAAAATCACGTGCATGTTTTACAGTTAACGGTTCCTTATTAGTAGAATTGAAATAAAACTTTACGAATATCGTAGAAAAATTACACCTGGGTCTATATGAACATTTTTATTGAACAATTTGGATGTGTTTGAAAAACTGGGGTTTGAATTTTTCTGAAAATTCGCAATCTGTACAAATTTTCACGAGAAACTACAAAGGCACATATTTTCTCGTAGTAAAGTTTTCTAATTTCCTTGATGCGGGCTAGCTTCACGGTTTTGCATAATCCCTTCTCCAGGTGCCATCTACCGCCGCCCAAAACACATTTTTTGAAGTTTTCTCAATTTTTCGGTTTCCTAGTAGTAGATTTGAAATATTACTTTTAAACCATTAAAGAAGAGTACAAACACGTCCTATATGGAAATTTTCGTTGAAAAAGTTGAAGCTGCTTTTAAGAAAATGTTGACGCATTACTGTAAATGCGACGCACGGACAGACGGACAGAAAGACAGCCGAATGGACGAACATTTTCCAAAAAACAAACAAACAACAACACTTTTTTGGTTCAGAGGACAACAAAATGTTAATTTCCTTTAAAATCTCGAAATCGATTCTGTATTACACTTTCTCCTGTACTATGTATGCTACTGCCTATAATACGAACGTAAACGAGAATGCAATAGTTTCATGTGGTCCGACTTGTATTGTGTGGATTTCAGGCACATCGAGCATGACCGAAGCACGACAATTTTTGTAGGATTACACGTTTTGCGAATCATTTTTGTAGGATTACACGAATATGTTAAAATTATACGTATAAAACTGTGAGATTTGTGTGCATAAATTGCCCCGGATAATATTCTACATTGTTAGCGAAATCGGATTTTGAGCCCTCCTACGTCACTCACCTCGTTAGCTATCCTGGAATCTGCTTATTAACGTTCGAATTTACACAGTCCAAAAGTTTCGTTATTTCACTAATTAGACGCTTATTAAAATCTTTCCCCACATTTCATTGGTAAACTGCTAAGTTTAAAAAAAGCCCTTTTCTCACACATATTGATGAGGAGAGAATTAAAATTCGCGCGTAGCGGTGCTTTAGAATGGCACGGACTCATTTGTGCTAGTTAATGTTCTATTCTCTACAATCTGGGTTAGTTTTTCGGTTTCGTCCCGCCCGTCCCCCAGCAAGGATCTCTTTGTGCCTAATAGACCTACCAATGTCTCTCGCAGTATCTACTCCTCCTCTGGAGGTATTCCCAGTGAATTTCATGTTCTCGTCCCCGACGATTGCATAGGAAAATATCGATCCTACATCATTAGATATTTACCCCATGATATCATAGGGCCCATTTTGGTGCTAGTACCATTGTTCTGGGTAAAGGCATCCTTAATTAATATACACAGACCGAAAACAAAGTTATTATGTCAGCGAAAGTGATTATGGAAGGATTCGGGGACAAGTGTAATAAAGGGGAAGTCGGAATGCCCCTCGCTCCGAAAACAAATTCTAATTATGCCTTATGATGGTTTCGAACTCACAACTTTAGTGTCACCGTCTTGGTCTCGACTGCTCCAAGCTCCTGTCTCACGAGGCCAATCCACTTGATAGCACTATTTGAAACGTTTTATCTAATTTAATAATAATTGATAAAACCAACAATGTGAAAAAACAGTCCTTTTATGTATTTGCGACCTTTAATGTGCTTCGTAGCGTAGAATCTGTGTATTTGAATGAATATGACACCATTTGTTTCCATAGCAACAAAGTAAAGTTACTTTACGATGAAAATTCAACATCAATCAGTAATTTACAGTTTTCTATAATTAATAATTCAGAAAATGTAACACATTTAACACAATGGTTTACTTTACTTTAGTTGATTTCGTGAAATTTATATTGAGAAAATTGTTTTATAAAAACACATAATTTTTTTCACATTTACTCAATTTTTAGA
This sequence comes from Gryllus longicercus, assembly GCA_038098605.1. Classification (NCBI taxonomy): domain Eukaryota; kingdom Metazoa; phylum Arthropoda; class Insecta; order Orthoptera; family Gryllidae; genus Gryllus; species Gryllus longicercus. Next base: position 990,060 of record JAZDUA010000177.1, read on the forward strand.
TCTCCTAATCGTAGAATAGAAATATGATTTTAGAATATGATAGATGAGTAAAATATGGTCTATATGCAAATATCATTGAAAAATTTTGAGCCATTAAAAAAAACTGTCATTTATAATTTCTAAAAATGCGCCATTTTGGGTTCATTTTCTTAGAAAAGTGTGTTTTCAAGAAAATTCGTGAGAAATCATTTGACACTTGCAATATAACACAGTTCACAAATGCAATGCTACATAAAAACGCTCGTAACGTAAATATGAACATCGTAAGATATTTAAAAAATATATTTGTAGAAATTTTGAAAAATCAAAAGTATACATAAAAATGGCGTTTGTATCATGTTTTTATTTGCATTCAGAACGTGCAAGCATACTTTGGATCGTGTCAGTCAAAGAAATAATTACTTTCTGTATATCAAAATATCAAAAATCACGACATTTGCTGGAGTAGAAAGCTCAAAATACTTCCTAAACAAAAATTCTTAGTAATTTAAATATTCAGATGGTTGCTAAAATAACATATACTTGATGCAGGAAACTTGAAAGAAAACGAGTGATTGATAATCTTGCATTACAGAAAGCATAATTTAGTCATAAGTTAAGTTAATGTTAGTTACGTAAAGTACTATTTGCCCCTAAAACTGACAATTCTATAACTGCTCGATACGAATGGTCAACTGGCCTTTCTATTCGCAATATTTTCATATGAATAAAATTCAACTTTATTGGCTTCTAGACAGACAATACCACGATTGTAATGATTCCAATTACCGGATTCGTCAATTTCATTTTCAGTACTCTATTGCGTTCTCTCTACGATGCAACAGGCAATCGTGACACATTCAAAAATTTTCGATGAATACATATCACCCCATGAATGAATCAATAGGAACCAGGTACTTTCGCGTTTGACGTTTCCTCGAAAAACCAGAGCGTTAACAATTAATTGTCAATCACTTTTTCCTTCTTCGGTTCAAGCATTGTGGAGGTGGAACGCGCGCTGCGCAGAGGCAATATCGCTGAGCGGGCGCACCTGTCAAGCGCGGAGTCTCCGGCGCGCAGCAACCAATTTGCGGCTGTTAGCGCGGCGCGGACACGCCACGGCTTTCATTTCCGTCGCGAGCGGCGCAGTTCTCGTGTGGGCGAGCGCCGCGGCGCCCTGAGACCCGTTGGAGTGCAGCGACAGTTCGCGAAATACGCCAACGATTGACACAAAACGCGAAATGAGGATAGCTTCCTCGTAATACATAATTGCGGCGTTATTACATTTGTAACGAATGTACTGTATTTGACATAACTTCAGTTACCATCGAAGCAGACGATTTTACTCCGTCTGTGCAATTACTAGTATTGTAGTTTTCTGTCATAAGTTGCCTTACTATGACACCATCCTACTGGTCGGGATCTCCCGGATCAATTATCATATAAACAAAAATTCTGTTTTCCAGTATATGTCACGCGGACACCTTGCATCTCGCATTCATCTCACTCTCACTCACCTTGTATCTCACAATCATCTAGATGTTGTATGGGATATTGCAATATTCTACCTTTCAATTCACCAAGTGTATCTGATAAAAATGCATCACTGGCACGCTGAAACTTCAGGTACCTTTCTAAGAAGGCAATGGAAGCATTTCCTTTGTAACTACGCCACGATGGAAATCACTGCATCTTTCTGAGGTTCTTTTGTCTCTCGTAGGTATGGCGGGCATCACGTTTTCAATAGTCTTGCGAGCCCCACGAATCCGAGGAAGAACACGTAACCATTCTTCGCTAGCTAGGGGGTGCATAACGATAACTAGTGGTTCTACGACATACATTCATACTACTACTCTCTCACTCTACGACATATCACACACTCTTTCTTGCTTGAAAATGTTTATAAAATATTTTGAAACTTGTAAATACAAAGTCTTCTAAAGGAAATCAGTAAACAGTAACAGGTCAGCGCGCTAGATAAGGAAAATGCATGCAACACTCTCTCTCTCTCTCTCTTTCTCTCTCTCTCTCTCTCTCTCTCTCTCTCTCTCTCTCTCTCACACACACACACACACACACACACACACACACAGATATATATTGCAAATCATGGAACCATTATAAACAAAGATTATTACACGAATAACTGTCGAACAGAGGCAAATAATTTTACCTATTTACTCAACTATTCGTATTCTTAATGGAAATTCTAATTCATATTCTCCATGGACACTTGAAAGTATTCTTCTTTGGTTAATACTTGCACAAGATGACGTTGTAATATCTTTTACCGATTAGACGTCTACAAAATCATATTTCCTTTAAATGTGGATATCGTGGCAGGTTCAACACATTTTCCAAAGCTATTTAAAGAAATACAGTTTTACTTCACCAAGAAAAACATTTATGCATAAAATTACTGACAGATAAAACAGAAAATAAAATAGAACAAAATCGTACGTAAATATCAGATATTTAATTTCGACTGTTGTATTTCGTGCCGGACATAGCGAAGCCTGCGCTGCAGCAGCTGTTTTTCCATGAGCGATCTTGCCATCGAGCAGCCGTTCTGCAAAAAAAGGCAATAAACGCCGCTTGTCGACTGGACTCGCTGGCTGCTCCCTCCGATCCCCGTCGCTTCTCCTTCCACCCACTTTTCAGTCCCCCCTTCTGTCCCCACCCTCATCTGTCATAACCAGCTCCCGAATAAAAACAGCAGACTGTGGACTCAATCGCAACAGCCGGGGCCCACTTGTCCCCAGCCAACGACGTCACGCTGGTTGCTACGTAAGATCGGGAGAGGCAATATGCGCTGCTGGAACGAGGAATGCGCCTTTGTTGTGATGTTGACCTTTGGACTTACGCACTCTGTTTATTGGTCCGAGATTGCTTGCTCTTAATATTGTCGTAATTACTGTTCTTCGAAGGCCACTCGTGAGCCGGTTTGATGATTTTTCCTGGTAATTATTATTTTTTAAAAATTTTTTAAAATATTTTTTTTGTCAGACAGTATTGATTGGGCTTGTTCATGTTTCACGAGCTGTTCTTATCATATGTACGTGAAACAAAATGTGTGTTACAATATGTTTTTGATTTTCAATTGTTAGCGTTCCTTAGATCCTGGTTTCGATTGAGTTTCCCGTAGACACTATTAAAATGTTAAGAAGAGTTTTCGCTTTGTTTATGAATTTTCCTGGGACTTTCGTGTCAACGTCTTTAGGAGGCGAATAAATATCATTTTTATTATTTATTATGTTTATATTATTTTATTATTTATTATACATTTTATTATTATTACTAATTATCCTTATGGTTGAGCCGGATAATGTGACGGGGAGCTTTTCTTATTACGTAAATCACTTTTATTAATAAATAAGCACTAAATAAATAGAAAAGTATAAACTGTGGCGAATCATATTTATTTCAAAGTGCAAAAGAGAGCCAAATCACGGAATTAGACCCAAATTTACTAGGATTCAAGAGTATAGAGGAATAAATAACAAGTAGTACCCGTGTGAACATTCCAACATTTTAAAATCATAGCTTCGTAAGTGAAAGTCTCTTACTCACACTTAACTTCGTACTTTTCTGATAATCTGTGCCTGATAATCCAGAAGAGTGAAGCCTCCTAAAAACTTTCCGCCAGAAGAACCCCAATTGTGACATTTTGTAAATTATCGCAAAAGAAACAAAACTCTAGTACTCTTTTGAGGTAAAATTTTGAAGTTAAGTAATTAAATATATGATCAAAATATCAGTTTTCAGCAGCATTTCGTCAAGCAATGTTTGAGAAAATATCTATATGTTTGAAAAAAAACACTCCATGCGGCTTACATAAAAAATATATCATTATATACTGTTTACGAAGTTAAATGTGAAGAATTTGAAACTTAAAATAAGATCTCTCAGCAAAGATGAAATCAGAAAAGGGAGTATTATGAGGGCATTAACTAATATACAGTGATATGGTGTAATTTGTTGAGGAAATAAATAATAAAAGAATAATAAAATTTTAATATAGTCACGCAATATAATTACTCTGATGATATTACTGAACTCTAAGAAAAAATGTCAGAATTTTCAAGTAATCAAGGTAATATCAAACTTGGCACAGAAATTATCACGCACCATGTTTTGAATGTTATCGCACTTATTGAGGACCTATTTTTGAAATCAGCGGCTTGATTTATTGAAGTGAAGTTGTGGTTAACATTTCATTTGGAAACAGGAAGAGAATTCAGACGAGGTAATTAGCACATTTCATCGAAAAAATTGAGAGGATAAATCTGCAATTGACATTATTGAAGTGAGTTTGAGAAGCACTGATTATAAATGACTAAACGGAAATTTGTTTTCACAAACAATATATGTTCAATTGATTTTCTATTTATGAAATAAATTGTTTTCGTCTTTGACCAATACCATCGTCTCATTATGCTCTTCACTTACATTTTCGAATCAAGCTACATATGAACATACATAAGTTCCTGCTGATTAATTGTAATTTCAGATGCCTAAAACTGTAGGTATATGAGAAAAAGTATCGTCAATTATAAACTAACTTGGGTGTAATGTGTATATAGAAATTGGTACCAGCAAATTAATCTTCATATATCAGGAGGGGACTTAGGTACGATTCCAACGATAGTTTGATTGCTAACTCCTAGACGGCTCAACCGATGTTAATGATTTCACTTTCTCATAGTATAGAGAAAGGATTTAATGCTACTGGAAAAGTATTGATTTTTTTACATAAAACATGTGAGAATTTGTTTTGCATGTGAAATGGCTGAAAATTGTGAAATAATCATTACAGATCACATTTGATTCATTGTTAACTTACGATATCTGGGAAAATAATAAATATATTTTATAAAAGACTTTTTTTAAGGTGAAAAAACTAATTTTTACTTGCAAGTAATGCTTTGAAGTTCTTTAGCAAGTAATTTGCTTGATGACGATGTGTTTTTTGTGCATAAATAATTATTTATACATTATAATGTCAGGTAATTCAGTGTAGAGTAATTAAGCAGTGGTTGAAAGATTGTCTCATGACAACACGTCACAGACACGTCTCTAAATCATCCATATGCATTTCCACACATACGGATTATATAGCAAGAAAATTATTTGTTCTCTAACCCAATGAATCCAGCTGCAGCAGTTGACGGTATAAACCACATACAGAGAGAATATCGCAAATGAAGACCAAAATTTACGATGTCTGTATTGTAATGTCTCGTATGCAATGTTCCTGTAGGTGGAAACTTTTCGGTGTAAATTTCAGGCAAGTGCTATTTTGAAAAGTCCAAGAATGGGATATTGATTTCAAAATAGTTAGACCTGAATTTTATTTACATTTTAATTTGACATAAAAAGTGTTTAAATTCCAATAAACATTTTCTCAGCGATTACATAATCTTGAAATGGAACACATTACTACATATCTAATAATCATGAAAGCAATGCTATTCTAATTTCTTGACATATGTGCGAATATCGAGTCCTTATTGCTGTGACCTCTACCAACGAAAATCTTATAGCATATTTAATTCTGTTTCTTTAATCTTGTTGCTTTTTTTACAATTTTTAAAATGTTGCTTAATATTTGAGCTACTGCTGCTGATGCTGTCCTATAGTTTCATATCAGTATATTATTAATACAGAGAACACAAGAACTGATTTTCGAAACTTTCAGAATCAAACACAAGGAATGAGTTTCATCTAAATTTCTTTGTTAATGAAAATACTTTGCTGACGATAATTAAAAACTTCATTACTAAAGAAAAGACAGAAGCACACGATCCATTAAAAGAAAAAATGAAAATGACAGGTCAATAATTACGTACACGTCTTTAAAAAAGTATAAGTTATTGTGTTTCACGACTTTTCGAACTTAAATACGGAATGTACGACATTTGTAGGAAGACATTTTCCAACCTTTCGCAGTCTCCTGAAACTTGTTGTATGCGTATTTTTCCGCCGTGTTGACTGTTACCGTCCAAAAATATGAAACGAAGTTATTGTTAGTGACGCCAAAACACATTTCACCAAATCGAAACGAAAGATATAAATCAGTTATTGACATAAAAAATCGAATTTCGCAGAAATTTCGCCGTTCGCTCTCACAAACAGATTCGACTTTTTTTGTCTCATTCCGCGAAATGTTCCGGGAGATACGGCAACAACGCATGTAATGTTTTACACCAATAAAAAAGCATTTTCGACCGCCATGGACTGCCAGAGAGGGGGAGTTAGAGCGCATAGTACTCCGTATCGCCGGCAAGTAAAGGCCACGAGTTCGAATCTCGCCGCCGCTATGGTTGTTCGTTCATTGTCTTTCGTGTGTGTTGGATCGAGCGGGGCGTCACTTTTTGTTTATTTATTATCAGAGGAGATCGTGTAAGCACAGTGTTTTCTAAATTTATTTAACGTTTACTGTTTTATATCAGCTACATTTCAAGTTGTTTGCTTAACGAATATTGTGACATATGAGGGTCAATGAAATAAAAACAAGACAGATGGGAAAATGTAAGAAAGCCGTTTATTACTTCAAAAGTGAACGCCATAACTATTTATAAATTTATCCCAGTGTAAGACATGGTGGTCATTGTCTTCATAGGGTCATGTTTGTAATTGCCTACGGAACAATGATTGTACCCAGACGTGTACCTCTTCGTTTACAGCAAATCGACGGCCATGAATATCTTCAGGGCTCCAAAAAATTTGAAAATCGCATCGAGATAGATCTGGATTGTATGGTGGGCGTGTGAGCTTCCCAGCAGGACTTGTGCAGCGTAGTGGAAACAACCTTGGCAGCTTGTGGGTGGGGATTATCGTTCAACAGAATGCTGCCGTCTGTTAACATTCTTAGGCATTTGGACTTGGTGAGGTGTTTTTTTGCAGAATTTCCGCTTTGGTCATAACACACAACAGACATTTTGGCATGGATTTCACCTTCTGGAACTCCTTGCGTTGTTAAAAAACGCACTACTCCTCGCTGTTCGTCTTTTCCGGCCACCATAGTGATGTCGGACGCTCACAGACTCGCTGACACTACTTTAAGCAAGTCTAACTGACAAACGGCAGAGCGGTGTACGTTCGCGCTGTTCCTACCTGATTTCCAATAGATGGCACATCCATACACGCACCATCAGCTTTACCAACATCCACGCCATCCTCGTTATACAATCTCTCGTATTTCATTGAACTGAACCCCACACTATGTTTACATTATCTAATATATAAAATTATGTTTACCTAAATAAATATATGCCGATCCGGTGGACGAGATCGCTAAGGCAGTAGTGCCATAGCGATCTCGTACCGAAAGATCGCGGGTTCGAGTCCCGCCTTAGGCATGGTTGTATTGTGTTCGTCCCTTCACCCCCTATCATCATCATCATCATCATCATCATCATCATATCAGGGAAGGCAACGGGACCCACCCTTAATAATTTATCCCAAGAAAACCCGTTATGGGTCACCTAACTTCCGTATGTGGAAGATAGGACCAAAGAAGAAGAAATAAATATATACCAGTTGTGTTTAAAAAAAACCTGTGTAAATAAGTTTTCAATAACAACAATTAGGAAACAAATTTTACAATTGCGTCTAACATACAAAAATCCAAATAAGAATATTTAACTAGATTGAAATATGTGCTGTTTACTCTCTCAGATTTTTCTTGTAGTTGGGAGTAATGGTCATCAAGACCTCTTATATTGTCGCGATACAGTAAAATTCCGCGGAGCACTGTATGGAAAATAGTGCTATAGTATATTATTTAAGACTTCTCTTTAAGTTATTGAAGGTAACTGGCTCTGACTGAAAAAAAGTGTTTTGACTGTAAGAAAAATATGTATTTTATTCATAGAACCATAAAATACGATATCGGTAGCCAGCTTTTTTCTAGCTTCGTTTAATTAACTGTATTTAGGATTGCCGAGTACGTCAACTACCATGTTTCATTCGTCTCGTAAGTATAGTGCTTGCTGTATGCTGAAAGGGGACGGTATTCTGCCCCTGCTGGATCGCGAGATTTGACGCCGACATACACGTCTGCTTACAGGACTTTCTCTTCAGGTATCTTATCTCTCTTAGTAGGGCTTCGCTCCAGCGTGGACAAGCAAGCGTAGGCTCTTTACATTGTGATGGTGTAGTGCATACATGTGTGTGTGTGTGTGTGAGCGCTGGGTGTGGGATGGTGAAGGAAAGATTGCCCTCGCTCCGTGGCTCGTCTGTTACAGAACTAGGCCGGCATTCTCTGGGTATTGTTCGGAGAAACCACGAAAAACTAACGACCAGGTCAGCCGGCCGCTAGAATTCTCCTCCTGACTGAGACTTGTCGCTAGTATCAAAACTCCCCCACCGTCATCCCATCGAACTCTAGAACCTCACAGTCAACGACGGTGCAGAGGCAATGCTTCCACTGAGCCATCCCAGCAAAGACCGACATTCACTCGAGCCCAAACAGAGCGTTACATCACGACGCCCAGACCCTCTTCCCAGCAATGCGCCGCGCCGGCTCCGCCGCCAGCCCTTTGTTTCCGAAGAAACGCTGGGCGATTGTCGAGGAAGCCCACAGGGTGGCTTTTTGTGGCAAGTCTGGCGCGGCGCGGCGCGGGGCGGCGCGGGGCAGCCCAGACGTTTGGAGCGCGCCCAGTGTATCGAGGCCACTCGCTCCGCGTCTCGAACACTTCGCCGGCCCCGGCGCACCACTCGACCGCATCACTCGGCCGCCCGCACCCACAATGCTGCGGGACGGCGTGGGCGGGGTGCGGTGGCCGGCGCGAGGAAGCGACAAGAAGGGCGTGGTGGCAGTTGAGCACGGGAAGGAGGGGAAAGGGGACGGACGGGAGAGAAGAGAATTTAGATTAGTGAGACGGGGAGGGGATCGAGGGTAAAAAAAGGTAAATAGAAGAAATGTGGTTCTGAAAGACTGAGAATCGCCTTACTGGGAAAGATACACAATAGTACACAAGTTCTTGAATTTGAGAGGAAATGAAAGGGCGTTCGGTAAGAAAGTATCTCTAAGAAGTGTTTACCGAGGAAAATTGAACATCGGGGACGGAATGTAGATTTTAGTAATTGACTGCTTCTACACAGAATGATATAAGGTCTTTTCCCGGGAGAACGCGGGTGGGTAGGCCTTGAAAAAGTTAGGAAAATATTACTTTTCTTATTTATTAATTTATTTATATTTATTATTTTATTTATTATATTTATTACTTACAATTTTTATTTTATTTATTGTAGTCATTTTATTTTAATTTTTGTTCTTTTATTTATTTATATTTATTTATTTTATTTCTAATACAATTTTAAATAATTCTTTCACTACTTTCATACATTACCTTATGAAGAGAATATTTGAATATGTATTTTTTATTTAAAACATTCTCGGGAGCTTTACACAGAAATGAACTTGCCAGATTAATATTGTTATTGATCACAAATGCTAATCCTTTGAATGGGAATAATTGAACTTATCTTCTTTCTCACAACAAAATAGTTGAAATCCCTTAACAAATTTCTATATTTGCAATCTACCGAAGATTTTCCTTTTTTGGAAGAGTGGAAATGGAGCAAGGGAACAAGTTGTGTAACTAGTGAGCTTTGAATGGATCATGAGTAGCGGACAAACGACCTGTGACATAAGCGAGTTGTATGCAGGTTGTGACTGAAATAAGATCAAATCGTCCGTGAGTCTGATTCATTTTAGGGTGAGGGGATCAGGCGTCGTGAAGTGTGGTTTTCAGACGATTCGATTCTCTCCGCTGGAACCGGGGATGAAATCCAGTCGATCAATGTAGAATTGTGATGGACGAAGGGACTTCGCGACTGATTTTCTCGGAGTTTACTCTTTCGCTTGCCTCTCACCCCACCATCCTTCATCATAATTATCAATCCATTAAAACCTGTTTCAGGTGTGGCCAGTATCTTTCACGCATAATAGAAGGCTTCCTTAGTGAATGTAATTTTTCAGTGTGACTTCCTGGCGCACTCTGAACAGCATATCCCATCAAATCAGGAGTTCCACAGGGTTCGAGCCTCTCCTCAACCCTATTCAATATCTACATAGCTGACGTACCTACTACACCACTTACATCCATTGCCTCATTTGCAGATGACACAGAAATCTACTCTACAAAGCGAGACATAGGAATAGCACTAGAGGATCTGCAAGATCATCTCAACGTATTTTACGATTGGTCACAAAAATTACATATTCAGATAAACGCAAGCAAGAGTCAAGTAAAAGTATTCTCTCTTCGAAGACCCCTCGTCCCGCCCACACTCACCTATCAAAACCATAACATTGCATGAATTTTTGCGAACGCCAGGGCAAAATACCTAGGAGTATACTTTGACAGACGACTCACATGGAGATCAAATATCATGCACAGAATTGCATTAGCCACTAGAAGAACACAGCAGTTATATCCCTTACTTCAGAAATCATCCCCACTTCAATTACACACATCCATTAATCTCTTCCAAACAATGATTCGACCTATATTGTTATGCATCTCCAGTCTAGGCCGCAGCATCCAAAACCATTATTCACAAAATTTAAACGTTCCAAAATGAATGACTAAGAATAATCACAAACGTTCTGGTTTATCCCTAACTCTCAACTCCATCATGAACTAGGTATCACCCCCATCACTGTACATTTCTCCCATCTATCTGCAAAATTCTATAACAAAATTTCTCAAATACCTTCAGCTACCCATTTCAAACTGGGTAAACAGAACCCCCATCGGAAACGTTTAAAAAGGAAATTAACGAGATAATTTTTGACCCTCTTTAAGCAGACTAGAAACGATTAGCCTCTCCGTGTAATGTAAAGTGCTACTGAAATGAAATAACAACGATAAAAAATATATCTTGTAAACTTTCTGAATAAAAAATCAATTACTGTATCAATCGTTCGCGGCTACTGAGGGCCATAGGCTCAGCAAGAATATATTTAAAAAAAGGTATGGCCATAAGACTTAGGAACTGGCATGGTTCTAGACAGATCGAGGGAACATGGAGGTGGTGAGAGTACCAGGATGGAGTGAAGTCACGAAGTCGGATGAGTCGAGATAATGTTGGTATGGAGATCGAATTGGAATGGGGTTGAGGTGGAATCAAAAGGAATACTGAGTCCCGAGAAAGACAAGGTGATATGCAACTGTATCGTGAGCTTGACGGAAGCGTACAGGTGCGCCAGTGCCGAATTTCGGGGCACGTCGCAAGGAATACGCATGGGCTGAGTTGGATCAAGTGTGTGAGAGGGAGGGAGTGGGTTGAGAGGGTTATGAGGTGAGTGGGTTGAGAGGGTTATGAGGTGAGTGGGTTGAGAGGGTTATGAGGTGAGTGGCTTGAGAGGGTTATGAGGTGAGTGGTTGAGAGGGTTATGAGGTGAGTGGGTTATGAGGTGAGTGGGTTGAGAGGGTTATGAGGTGAGTGGGTTGAGAGGGTTATGAAGTGAGTCGAGGTATGTCGAGTTTAGTTGGGGCGAGTCGCGTTAATGGAGAACGAGACGGGGAGCAGGCAGGTGAGGTGGGCGAGGGCACGCAGGGAGCGAGCAGCAGCGCAAGCGACTGACTCACTTGACCTCCTCCTCGGACTGCGCCAGCAACCAGTGCACCTTGTCGCGGCGCCGGTTGCCGAACGCCATGAGCTGCACCACGCCGCAGCCGCTGGGCAGGTCGGGGCGGCCCGGGATGCGCAGCGTCCACTGGCTCACCGCCATCATCTCGGGCGCCTCCTTCACCACCAGGCTGCCCTCGGGCTCCAGCCGGCCCTTCTCCTTGTACCAGGCCAGCGTCGAGTCCTCGTACAGCACCACCCACTCCTCGCGCCACGGCTTCCCGAATAGGCGCTCTGTAACAGCACGGCCCCGGGCTCAAGGGCTCTGCGCGCGCAAACGAAGCACGGCGCAGCGCGGCGCAGCAGGCCTGCCAACGTTTGCTCTCTGCGGCTCGCGCTTATTTACTTACGCCAACAACAAAAGAACTATTTGTGAGGCTGCTGTAGTAAAACTGCTTTATTGTTCAGACGCGAGTGAAGAAATATAACACGGTTCTAAGTACGAAATGAAAAACTACGGTAAAATTGCAGACTGTTGAAACAAACACGAGGTGAAAGATATTTTCCAGAGGGACAGAATGAAAAGAAAAATACTGGATGCAAGAAATTAAGGTGAATAATGAATAATGCAAATAGTAAGAGCAATACTGTGCAACTCTTTTTAGGCACAGACTAAATGGTGTGATAACGAGTGCAAGTTTTTATTCGACGTTATTATTATGTCAAGAATATAATTTTTAATGCTATCGGGATAATTTGTATACCAATGCTGTATTGTTTCGATTACTGCCTTTGTTCAAACACGGAATATGCACCTGACATGCCAAATATAATGGCCTACATTGAAAAAAATACTGTAGCTATAAATATGTGCTTCATATTAAGCATTTTTTCATAGACAACAATCAAGAGATAGATCAAAAATCACGATTAGGACAGAAATATAATATTTCAACCACTGGATTAAATAAGACTTGTTGAGAAATTTCTTAAATGGAAATTGGTATTGAATAAATACAAATTTCCATTTAAGGAAAAGTCTTCCGTTTCAGGAAAAATTCTATCAAATCTACTTTATTTACTAAGATTCTGTCGTTGTGACTATGAAAAGATAAAAGTAAATATCGGCAATGGCCAGAGTCATTTTAATTTAAACACGCGATTAGGAGAATTTGGACGACGTTTATACTTTACTGAGATTATTAGGATAACAATATCTTCGCAACATTAAATTTATTTTGATTGGAAGTTACACAATATCGACACGAACTCTATAGAAGACTGAGGCAGAAAGAATCAAAAGGCATTTTTAGACGCAATAGAAGTATAAACAAGAACACGTTTCGCGAATGGAAAAGCAATCAATATTGCGAGTGTCTGGAAAACCATAATCACACCTCTCTGCTTCCGTTATACTAAATAAAAACACGAATGAGTATTATTATCTAAAGGAACTGTAGGATTTGACATTCGTCTGAATATCTTTTGAAATTCAGTCATGCGATAAACTACGTGCACTTTTTCGCAGTTCTCCAATTAACATTAACAAGTTAACAAAGCGATAAACAATTTTTCTTCATATTTAGAACTGCACACTTAAAGGAATTTTGAAGATACGAAACGTATGGAGAATTCATTTTGAAGGATGCTCTGCCACAAAGGGAGGTAAATTGAACTGCGGTGTCGATTTAGGTGCGAAAAAGGGAAGGCACTGTGTGTGAGGAATAGACATCAGATATCGAAAAGGACTCAGGAAACAGTGCTAATACAATCGATAAAAAAAATTGTTCACACCACTACTTCCAAAACTATTACATTTTGGTTAAAAAATATATAATTGTTTTTGATACAACAGAAGAGCTTTTGCACTATTACAAATTTTACGTTTGAAGATTTCTTTCGCATTTCGTATCGCGCTTAAAAGTTCGGCTTTTCTATTACGAAACGTCTGAAAAACAGGTCGTTTAACGATGTTTTGCCTGAAGAGAGGCAAATTGCGCATTACGCGGCGGTGAAAAAGGTGAAGAAAACTGGCTGGAGCGGGATCTGCGGGAGGGGGGCGGAGACGGGAACTGCGGGGACAGTAGCGGTTGCGGCAGAGGCGGTGGTGGTGGGCGGGTGGAAGCGACGGCAGGAATAGTGGTGGGGGCTGCGTCGGCAGCGGTGGTGGTGATGGTAGTGGTGGTGATGGTGGTGGCGTGTGCGGCGAGGGGGAGGTGATTAAAGGGGTTCTAGCGACGGGGAAGGATGTGGCAGGATCGGCGATGAGGGGCGACGGAGGCAACTGGGACGTTGGGTAAGGTGGGGTCGATGGGGATGGTGGGAACTGTGGGGACGTTGGGGACCGTAGGGACGTTGGGGACGGTGCGGGGTGGTAGAGGTTGCGCGGGTGGTGAGGGTGGTGGTGACGTCGGCGATGGTGGTGGTAATGGTGTGTGGTGCTCACGGAGGTGAGGACGGTGGTGGCAGCGGCTACCGGGACGTTGGGGACGGTGGGGTTGGTGGAGGCGGCGGGGTGGAAAGGGTGGTGGTAGCGTCTGAGGCGGTGGTGGCGGCGGGTATGGTGCCGAGTGAAGTGACGGCGCTGGTGGTAGTGGCGGGACACAAAATGGCGGGAGCGGCGATGAGGGTGGCGGAGGCGACGGGGACAGTGTGGGCGGCGGGGGCGGTGAGGGAGGCGGGGCAGACGCGGGCGGACAGGTTTTTGCGCGCGCTGAACCGCGAACGCTCTGCGTTCACTTTTTGCGACTCCCCCAAGCGGCGCGTGCGTTTACGAGTCGGGCTCGTCGGGGGCCAATGGCGGCGAGCGGTGCAGCGCCGCGACCAATGGCGGAGCGCGGAAACCAGGACATCGCGGGGTGACAAATAGCGCAAGGAAATAGCAGGTAAGACGCCGAATGCAACGATGTTTTTTAATTTGTGGAATGAAGTTTCTTCATGTGATGCATGGACACACTTGAATGGTCCGGGTGTAAAAGGTAAATAAAAATAAATAAAAGTCTACCAAACCAGAGGTTGAGGGGGATCGGTCTGGCAACAGGGTGAGCGGCAGTATGCTTTATAATGTTCTTCCAGCTCCCTTCTTTAGGCAAAAGTGGCGATTTTATCCTGTTTCTTGGCACCAAACTGAAAGTATCGCATCTCCTCCTGCACTAATTTTACACATATCTAGAAAGAATGACAAAAACAGACCTTATGCCGGTCGGAGCTTGTAATATGCTCGGGATTTGCGCGAGACACTCAACTACATCATATGTTTTAATTATAAAACAATAATCTCTAATACTAAAATCTTAATAAATTATTTTTTTAACCAACCCGAGAAATAAAAAACTGCTACATATATCAATGAAAAAAATGGGCAATACAAAAAATAATAAAATACAAAATTAATTGAAAAAAAAACAAAAGTACTCTTCACACACAAAGCAGTTATCTAAAATTGAAATACTTGTTCGGTAAAAAAAAACAGAAATAAAAACTTAAACAATGCGCAAGGGGAAAATGAATTCGTAGTCCTTCTGAAACTTCTTACAAGCACGCTTGCGGGATGTCCCCGTGGCAACGAAGAAATCTCAGACTTCGCGAGGCGACAGACAGCACGACAATATAGTGGCATAATTTATAAGCTGATGGGGCGTATAACTCTTAGCAATATTTTTGCACTTTGTGAATACAGTAAGTTATTAGAGAATGCAGAGTTGCTCTACTTGGAAATTAATACGCACAGCAGTGGCAACTCCTCTCCTTAAAGAAGATGATCAATGATTGAACAATTATTGAAAATTGAACGTTTTCAATTTAAATGTAAATTAATTATAATAAGTTTATGAACCAGCAACGTGTTTGCTAAGCTCAATTCACAGTTTTTGCCTGATATTTTTCACCTCTGCCACCGCTTAATTAGCTCTGCTTTCTGGAATCAGGTCGACGACGCGCACCGCTGCGTGTTACGAACGCGATCTGAAGATCATTCGGGTTCTCTTTGGTGTGACGCTTCTGATCCCCTCTTCAGATCTTTTAAGTAGGGTTACCATAATTCCATAATGGAAAAAGAGAACATTTCTTATAAAAAATAGGACACTTCATATAAAATGATGAATCTAATAGTTTGTTTCTTAAAGACAAAATATCTACTACTATGACTAAATACTTCAATCATTTTCTTCACTTTCAAAACCACATAATAGGCCTACTTTATTATCATTACTATCTTTTCCACTTTTATACCAGAAGTATTTAGTGAATGATGAAATATCCCTCAAGAATTACAAATTTGTTTTGCTTTGAGCCTTGCAACAAACTCTATGAACTTATAAGTATGTAATTAAACAAGGCATTTCCTTTTGGCATCCTGTTGGAATTATAAACACCCCAGAACAGTATTAATCCCACAAATCAGCAGAATAGTTTTAATGTCACAGAACACAGAATCTATAACAAACACCATCATTCAATACGTTGAATCAGCCTATGGCAGAACTGCCGCATTTCATGGAGGAAAGGATGTAAATGTAGATGTAGTTGATCTACGGATTTTGGCGGTTGATAGTCGAGTTAGTTTAGGTTAAATGTCATTTATTTATAAAACAATGAAATGTTATGATGACGGGTACTCGAAAAAGTTGATCGAAATCCAGGTATCTCCCACCAGCGGGTTACCACCCTAATTAAAACAAGCTCTAAACTCCTTACTTGTAGTAGTAGTGTAGTGCATGTAAGTGCAAGTATGTGTAAGTAAGGCGTGAGGATATGACAAGGGAGAGGAAGGAAATTTTGCTTGCGGTCCGTTGTCCATTTGTTAGGGTACTACTCCGGTATTCGCCTGGTATTTATCGAGGAAACCACGGAAAATATGTATAAGAGCAGTCGGCCGCTAGAATTCTCCTCCAGACAGCGGCTGAATTTGATTTAGTATAGAAAATCCTGCCACCGTCAACACTCGAACTCTAGAACCTGCTATCAGAGGCACTGCAGTGACATCAATTGATATTATCTAGTCTGTCCGAGATGTGTCATGTCTAAAGCAGTTCGCTCTGAGGAAGGCCACAATATGTTAGCCGAAACGTCAGCCACCACGACAGAAACGCGGTTCGTCTCGGATAACCGAAGTAATACAAACTCCGGCCGCGGAAGCCTTCACAAATGACATCACTTGATGCCCTGTGACATCTACGTCGATATATACAAATGAAACACGCATATTTGATCTAACTAAATGTATTTAAAATTCAAATTAATTTAAAATTTGCCTATACCAAAATTGTTGATAAAACTAAAGAAACGAAATTATTACCTTGAGAGATAAAGCAAGGAATTGAAGAAAAATTACAAAACAGTTCTAAATGTAATATTAACGCACAAACCAGAGAAGGTATTAAATAACAAAGGACAAAAAGGGCAACAAAAATGAAAAAAAATGCTTGGTGAAATAATCGCAAAAAATATTAAAAATAGTACAATCCTTTATAATAAATTAGAGGAAACGATAATATTTTGTACACATTTTATAATAAAACTTAAGGGACCTAATCCAGTGTTTCGTTTTAAAGAGTTTTCATTCTATAAAAAGAGAGTGGCTTATATGAGTTGTAATAAATCAACCAAACGGAAGTAATATTTAGGTTATAAGAGATATTCCTTTATAAGATGTTTGTTATAGAATTTACACTGAACGTTTGTATTCTGAAACTATTAAAAATTAACTTAACTATTAATTATACATAGATTTACGACTATCAAATATTACTGTTTTATAATGTATTGTACTGGAGCAGTTTTTGAAAGAATTTTATTATAAAATAATCTATAATAAACCTTGTGCAACCATATAAGTACACTGAGGATTAAGGAAAGTTGGTTATTCGATTTTGCACTTTATACTTGAAGTATAATCCTGCACTTCTTTGTGTTGGACAGGTTTACGTAATTCTGCTTTGTGAGTAAGTTACGAAACATGTAAAGGGATCTGAAAAATACTGAATACGAAACGATTTAACAAGAGAAAATGTGAATTATGCAATCACTTTAGGTTTTAACTTTGCTTTTCAACGTATGCAGTTGCGTAAACAAGTAAACGGTTCACATTATTCGCATGGGTGAAACTGCATGAAAAGCTACGAGTTACACAAAGCTCGAGAAAAAGGGAAAATTGGCTCATTATAACTTGTTCCCTTTCGACGTAACATGATATGAGAAGTCCTTTGCTTTTCATTTCAGACATTTTTTGCCCGTTTGCGTTTAAGTCCTCTAGAAAATCATAAATTTTATTTTTGCCACTGAAACGAAGAATACGTTTGCGATATCTACGGGAAATTTACGCATTGGGGAAAAACAAATGTATTGGATATCGATTGTAAAGTGAAAAAAAAAAAATAAATAGAATGAACAAGTTAAAATATGGATGATATAAACTTATGCACTGTGGCGCGTCGGAGGTTAAGAATGAAGTACGGTCTCTTATGGCGACAGTGATGCCAAACGTGGCGCCATTCTTCTATACTGTATGAATAGAAAGTTATGCGCTCGATGGTGACAACGAATCCTTCAATGGGGCGGAGCGCTAGTTTAGCGCTCAAGTACTTTCTCGAACCTTTCCAATTTTCTGAAATCGTATTTTCCTCCCTTTCCTCTAATCTAAAGATATTCCTAAGATACTCAAATACACAGGAACGTTTCTATTAAGCTTCTCACGTTCTTTGTGCTTCGAAATGTCATAAGAAATCAGGTAGAAATATTAATTTTAAAGTGCAACACCATTTCAATATAATATCCAAAATTCAAGCCAACTACATGCAGTTGCAAAAAAGCCAAGTCTCGTGTTTCCTTTGTAACAGTATATAAACAATAAGTTTTGATTACCGAATAAAAATATTTAAAATTTCTTTGATGACAAAATAAGTCGGCCACACGGGAGAAAACTGATATGATTCACGGGAAACCGAGCTGCCTCGCGTCAGATGAGCAGACAGTTACCTACTGGTAGTCATTACGTACGAATCCCGTTGGAAAATATAATTATAGTTAAATAGTGATAAATATTAAATATCATATATTTTTTCGAATATTGAGCACTTTGCAACACTTTCACTTTACGGTTGTTGGATCGTACATTCTAAATTAAGTTTGCATAGTAAAAGGAAATTAAAGTTTAAGAAATTGTAAATTAATAAATTTACCACAATCTAAAAACTAAAACGAAGAAAAGAAAACCAAATTAAATTTGACTTTGACGCGATTAAAACCATAAATCTTAAAAACAAAACACAAATATACACAGGCGAACAAACACATTTAAACAATCGGAATGCGAACTTTCTGAGCACAGTAAGATACGGCAACCGAAGCACGTGACACCGCAGCTGTGGCCGATCCAACAGCCGAACGTTTCCCTTCCTTGAAAATATAATAAATTCCAAAGACATTCACCACAATTTGTGGTAAATACATAATGAACTTGAGGTATTATTTTACTAATGTAAATGTTGTGATTAAAAATTATGTTAATGAGAGTTTAAAACATTTTTTAAATCTTAAAAACGTGGGTATGTTTATTTACTGGAAAAGCCCATAAGACCCTGTACTTCATTCTTAACCTCGGATGTGCTGTAAACATTCCATTAACAATAAAGTATGAGATCGAATGAGAAGGAATTACAAATAAAAATACCCCGAAAAGAAAGTACGCAATGAATTATATAGCTATTAAAATGGAGGTATATTAAGTTGCTTTACTCATTGGTCTAATTCAGTACGCTCTGGACGGACTTCACATCACTATTCTCAGTTCTGTGCCTTGTCGCCAATGGTAAGCGCCCCCAAGGCTGTTTTGAGATATCGCGAAAACAAAGTTTATCGTTGTCTAAGAATCATGTCTTATTATAATTTTACTTAAAGTCAACTTTAATATATTGAATGTAGCTTTGACCTTAATTTGATCAAATTTAAGTTGCAAATTATGACCTATTATTACTTAAGTATGTTGATGCATCTTGTTTGGAAAAGGAACTTACCATTATATTAGCCTCCAAAATTTTCAATTACATAAATAAAGATTTATTTATAAATGGAAACAATGATTTATATTGCAAACATGTTTAATTACATAATAATACCATGCTAGGAAGATGTATTCTATGGTTGGGTTAAATTTAATACCAATTTAATGCAAGTAACTTTACATCTCCACGTCTTGTATTTCCTCATCATAACTAACTAAAGAAATTAAGCTGGTTATAAAAATGCTATAGATGTCACAGATATGACCAAACTGAGTGTGTAGTAAGTAAAACAAAGAAACGAAGAGGTCATAATATAATATATAAAATGATAGGAGAGGCGCTTAGCATTG
Source organism: Gryllus longicercus (assembly GCA_038098605.1). Lineage (NCBI taxonomy): Eukaryota > Metazoa > Arthropoda > Insecta > Orthoptera > Gryllidae > Gryllus > Gryllus longicercus. The sequence continues at coordinate 1,009,972 of JAZDUA010000177.1, forward strand.
TCTTATCCTAATGGACAGAATATAATATATACATTATGTCAAGAAAACTAATTTACAATTTTTGACATGGAAATTACCTTACACTTACACAAGAACATACTTATGGCATCAAATACAAAAGTTCATTAGTGATTTTTCTCTTAAAATTTGGAAACTTTTCAAGATACTTTTTACTTTCTCGAACACTATCTTAATTGTATAAAGAAATATATGTGGTACCGCGACGAATAACGGCGAATTTTTGGACATATCGTTGTAAAAGTTGTATTATAGGTCACTGACGCACAAAAAAAGGATAATTTGTATTCATCTAGGTTAGGGGTTCACAACGGGGTCGGTATCGACCCTCTTGGAATAATGAAATTTTGAAGGGGGTTAGTTAGGTTCAAGGGGTGGATTGGGGATCTACAGCGAAATATAAACCGGCGATTGCCAGATATTATGAAGATCCCATTGAGTATAAAAAATATTAAATGAACTTGAAAATACTCTCTTTAATACGCGCGGGAGAAATGTTATGACCAGTTAAAAAGCATTTAACTGGCCATAACATTTTTAACTGGCTCAATATTTTGTGACCATTGCACAACAATGAAGATAAGAAACTCAGTTACGCAGAAACAGAAGCATCTAAGATTATGGGAAATTTAGATATTTACCAAAATACTGGTGTAGGCAAGTTTAAGATATGTTAGTGCAATTCTTTGCGTTAGGATGATATATTATAGAAAATAGCGTGAGGGATTGATGGATTCACAATCCTTTTAAAAGTGGTCGATGAACGAAAAAAGGTTGGCGTTAATTATATACTTCCTCAAGCAGGTTGTGTAGTAAGAATCCATGTGTTGTGGATATTTGATACCGCCAATTTGGTTAACGGCAAATCGTTCTCCACCCGTCCGCTTGTCTGTTCGTCTGTGAACAACTCTTGTGGCTAAACCTCGAGATTTTCACCAAAATTGATGATCCGCCATCAACCTGGATGATCTCAGTGTCCCTTGAATTTGAAATGGATATTTTGTTTGGGGGTATTTTACATGATCAGTTTGACGTTTTTCCAAAAAGACTTCATTTTGCCTCCAGATAACACCTTTTAGTATTCTTATAAAAATGGCACAGATCCGATTGACATTTAGTTCGAAAAGCTTTTTTGGCCTCTTCCTACAAATTCAATGTTGAAGATAAAAATGCTTCTTAATAATTTACATTCTTCAAAATAGATTTTCAAATAAAGTAATGTACAATTTTTCAAGGTAAAAGTAGTTTTTGTGTAATTTTGCTTGCATTCCATTTACAGACAATTTCGAAAACAAGATTTAAAAAACAACAACAAAAAACAACAACAAAAAAACGGTTCCAGATTTGTTCTTACAACTTTTCTAACTGACACTACTAAATGTACTTCATAAAATGACAAAAACGTTATTTTGATGTAACCTTTTAATTTTTTTAAAATTACACAAGTGTATATGTGACCGTTGCAAATAATGCGAGATGTTGCAGCTCCACTAGAAATAAAATAGATCAAATGTCTTGGAGGTTTTTAATATTATTACCAGCCCTTACATTGATTTCTAAACTGGGTTTCTGGGTGATAGCAGAAAGCTCTGCAACGCAAATGGTAGTATTGGAAAGCTGAAATAGTGATTTCAACTGTGATATTTAAGTTCCACGAGTTATGAAGCAAGTTCATCTTTGCTCAAATAAATAAAATGATTCCAGTTTCATAAAAAAAATCTAAAATTTATTAAGTTAATGTTTAATTGAGACACCTGAATTTAAAAAATATGTATTAAGATGGAAGATTTTATTTAAAACGGTTTATTAAAACCCTTGCTATATTTAATTTCATTGTGGCAATGTTTTTAAAAGCAATAAACCATCAAATGTAACAGTGCAATCTACATCACAATTTGGGGTCTATTATGTGCCAATTATTTCAGTGAATTTTTATGGTATAATTGAATAATTATTTTACTTAGTTTACTTGTTATATTTAGAATGACTAATAAACCGAGTCAAATACTTCAAACGATAATGAACACATTTCTCAATTAGCTTCTTGCCTTGAGAGAGTAATCTCAAAGATTTTGTAACAGTGGATGCGGAGATTTCATTACACATACCTCATGGCCATTTAAGTTATGGAAGAAGCGGGAAATTTAAATGGCGAGTTCAGGGCAAAAAACGTAGCATTCAGATGTGTGTGTATGTAAAGTGATACTCAGGCTGCCCCAAAATTGGCTACAGCAAATATATTCAATTTGTTAGTGCCACTGAAATGCGTTTTGCGCCAAGTTACTGTACACATTTGTTATGTATTTATACATACTACAAGATTTACCGTGCAGAAACTTCCTAGTCTGAAAATAGTGAGTGATATGAAATAGTGGAGAATAATATTTTAACTGCCCTTCGAAAACTCAGAGCACTTAATGTAGTTAATACCGCTGCCATTTCGGCAAAACATATAAGAGAAACTTTTTTATGAAATGTTAATATAAAAACAATTCGAAAAACTAAGAAAACTCCGTTTTATAAACCAATGTTTTAAATGATATTTCTCAGAATAAGTGAACATTAAACATTTTGGAGCATCTTGGGAGCGTTTAAATAACCAGCACATTTAGGGGGTTCTTATAAATCTTACAAATTTGTTTCTCAATATCTTCGAGTGCGTCAGAACATGTCCTTGCCAAACACCAGTGACAGTTACAAATCAGGGAAATGTAACATGTAAAACTTCGTTATATGATTTTTTCCATTTCATGCCCACTTGTAAAGAGTGATCATCTTCGACTTCCTACATGTTCTAGAAGTTTGTAACATTTATTCCGAGGCTTCATTATAGTATAGATTTTAACGTGAGTCATTCTTTTAAACAATGTCCTCAGGGAGATCGCCGCTATCACTTGTCGCCTTCGAATCCGCTTTAGATAGCGAGGTGGCGAGTACAAACTGACCAGGGAGAACAACCCCGTTAAGACGCCGCGAAATGCGGCGGTTACGAGACCCACGAGATAGCGGCGTTGCTCGGGCCAAGACGCCGAGGGCGGTGCTTGTGGTGGGAATGGGGTCGGGCGCGGAAGGCAGCGTATGAAACTCTCCGACATATCGATTGCGACTGGCGCCGAGATCAAGCACTGGGCATTGTCCCGTCTCCGTGGCAACGGCGGCGCTACCTGCCTGCGCTTGGGCGGACGCCCCGCAGCCGCCGCCAGGGTCTAGCCCCCTCCCGCCCCCTCCGTTTCCGTCACGACAACAGCCTCGCATCCGGCACTCGGACCGCAGACGCCGTTGCTCTCCCTCTCCCTCTTGTTATCTTCACCTACAGCTTCACCACTCACACCGGTGCTTGTCATAGCTATCCCCTGCCATTTTGATCGTTTACTAGAACTGCCACGTTTATGGGTTCTGTCAATGTGATTCCATTTCCATCGATGACCGGGAGGTCCTATGTTCGAGTCCCGACAGTGGCAGGATTTTCGACACTAGCTTCTTAGATAGGTCGAATTCAGTCGCTGTCTGGAGGAGAATACTAGCGGCCGGCTGCTCTGATCGGTAGTTTTCCGTGGTTTCTCCAATCAACATCTGGCGAATGCTGGAGCAGTACCCTAACAAACGGGCCACGGACCGCGTGCAATCTCACCTTCCTATTCCTTGACCTATCCTCACTCCTTTCACAAACAATTACACTAACGCGTACTACACTATCAAGCATGCCGGGAGACCCGTCAGGAGCTAAGTACGTGACCCGGTTGGGGCGGTGTCGCGCTGGTGGGAGATACCTGGATGGCGAAAACCACGCTAGCCGATGGTAGGTGTGCCATGGATCTCGCCATACAGCTGGGGAAAGATCGCCGCCACTTCCCGAGCAAAACATACACTACACTTACGGGACTAATGACACTGGAAGTTGACATGCCCGAAATCACTAAACAATTAATTAATAGATTTCCATTGCAATTGCTAACACATCTTACTTATTTACACCATCCTGTCAATGACACCATTGCAGCCCGCGCCACAACCTGGATGCACTTCTGCTAATTTGCCCTCCCATAGGCACAATTGCTGCCTCATTTTTATCATGTAATGACCTCGTGCATAATTGCTTGTCCACAGGTGACGTCGTCTGCATCTTCAATCATGTCGGCGTGGCTTTCATTTTTATCACAGACTGGAACCACCTCAATGAATGTCAAACTCTGCGTCTTTCATTACACATATCCCAGTCACCAACTCCCTACTTATTGTTGAATTCCCAAAAAAAAACCCTTTTCTCAGTTCCTCAGTCACTCATTATTCCTGGGAATCCATAACACCGATAACGTTCCTCTCTGCCAAATAAATTTCTGCCCAACTCGGTTTTTCTCTCGTGACCATCAGCCATCACCATTGCCACCACCGGCGCGTTGGCGACACTGTACGCAGCCCTCATTACTCCTAACGGTGTAATTGTCACTACACCGGTTGCCACCCTCGGTTTCCTCCCTTCCTCTGTGCCCTTCTCTTCGGTGCACCGCCGACGGGCCCTCCCACCCCGCCTCGCAGATGAGAAGTGTTGCAGATGCCGCCGCTGGCATTCGTCCTCCGCACGCCCTGGCCGCTGTAGTTGCCCGAAGCCGCTGCCTCCGCCACCGCCGCTCACACTACCAATGCCTTCTTTCACTATTGTCACTCCCACCGTAATGTCGTTGCCGCCTTCTCCATTACATTACTACCACAACCATCACTTTCACTAACTCTCTGATCGTGCGGTGTCACCATCACCATCAGCGAGGTCAGGCACTGAGAGTACTATCACAAACACTCTCACCAAGCCGTCACAATCGCCACTACCACAACTCTTACTACCATCACTATCGCGGATCTCTCATCTGCCACCATCACCACGCATCTTCAGCTCCAGCAACAGCATCAATGCCAGTGTCATCACTGCCGTCATCTCTCACACTGCAGCCAACCCTCACTCACCCGCTGGTACCGCTTCTCACCAATAACATCACCACAAATGTTACCATAACTACCACGAACACCACTAACTTAGACATTACAAATACCCCATCGTTAGCCCCACTGCCATCACCGCATTCACCACTTCAACTGCACCCACAACCACCACCACCTCCAACGCTGCCTCCGCCGCCGCTGCCACCAGCGAGCGCCGTCTGCGCCGCCGAGGGCGCCGGAGCTGCATAGGAATTTCGTCGGGGGCGGGGCGCGTGGGGGCGGGGCAGGAAGGGGCGGGGGAGGGGGGCGCAGCGAAAGCCGCGCCTTTCTCGCGAGCGCGTCGGAACGGGCGCGCCCTTTGAGGGTCCGCCTCCAGAAAGCTGCACTCGTTCACTGAGTACACACGGCCCTCTATGCGGCGTTTCTTTGCGCCTTCTATTCCGCTCACTCCGGGGCGGCGGCGGCGGCAGTCGGCGGCGGCGGAAGCGGCGGGGGCGGCGGCGGGAGAACGAGGGCGGCGGGAGTGGTGAGGGCAGCGGCAATGGCAGCAGGAGACAGTGGTGGCGACGGCGGGTAGTGTGGGCGGCGAGGTAGCGGGGGGGCGGGGGGTGAGGGTGGCGGCGGGGGCGGCGGGAGGTCGGGGGCGGCGGGGATGGTGACGGCCGTGACGGCGGCGGAGGTGTCCTGGGTTTGGTGAGGGCTGGGGTGGCGAGGGTGGCGGGGGTGGCAGGGGTGGCGGGGGCGGCTGGCGACTAGGGCGCTCCGCGGGGGCCTTCGGATGCGAGGACGCGTCCAGGGCGCGCTTTGGGACGCAGGCAGCGCGCTTCAAAAGGACAGACGTCTCAATTAGGGCACGCGATTGGGACCGCTCGCTGCGGAGCCATTGGGAAGGTCAGTAGCTGCGAATGAAGGAAACGCTTTTACAGGGTTTTCAAAGGTAGTTTTAATGTTTTCGGCTGTGAGAGCTTATGAAGTTTTTGCTAGAGAATGTTGTAGTTTGCTAGTCCTTTTTTGCTAGAGCGATGAGCAGTGTCAACAGCAATATAAAAATATCAAATTTGTTTTTCCTTTGACGATGCAAATACGTTGTATATAGGACCAACAATTTTCAGTTTTTAAATGTCAATCGCCCTTGTTACTACCTTTATTCATAATTCAACATTGTATTGTAAAAGAGAGAAATATGAATTCTGGAGCACAAGAAAAAGTGTGCAGATTAGACATCTCCCCATTGATCACTTATATTTTGTAATATTTTTGACGATAAAGATAATACAAATAAAGTCATAATAATAATAATAACGATTAAAATAATATTGTTTCGAGTTCACAACTAAAGCTTCCTAGACCGGGAGGTGTTAGGTTCGAAACCAGACAGCGGCCGGATTTTCTACATCTGATAAATAACAGGGTCAAAAGAGCTGATCCAAGCCGACCACATGTTGAATGAGAAGTCGGTTTGATTGCTCGGCCGTTTTCATCGCCCTCGGATCGATTCCATGAGGATATACAGGAAAGAACCGAAACACTGAACGATGGGTCGCGTGTGATCTCATCCATTCCCATTATGGCCGATATGGCCGATCCACCATCTATAAGTCATATTTCAAGAAAATGATCTCTGACACCTTTTCTTCCTCGATGGTCCGACTTTCGGCGAATTTTGTATTTTCGAAAATTGCAAAAACTTTACATTTAAAAACTACAAAATTGAAGACTAAGGTTTTTGCCCTAGACAACGTCTGCTGTAATGAAAATATCTCTTTAAAAATGTCACGTACAATTTTTTAAAGAAATGAGTTGTGTTTTCGTAATTTGTACTTGAAATTAACGCACTTTATAAACAATATGCTCAAAAACCGCTATAAATATTTTCTTCAAATTATTTCCACAGATAGAAGGGAATCTTAAAACACTGGTCTCATTTTCGTTGAACTCTCCGAATATACGAAAATTGCAAATTCAGAAATATAGCGAGAAAGTACACGCTGTTGTAGCACGACTAGTTAAAGGCATTATAAAAACCTTGACCTCGAATTATGATCGAAGATACGTAAATTCAGAAAACAATGTTACTCAAAAGTCTTTCAATACTGTAACGAAAGATTATTTGTAGCACTTTATTTGTCGTAACTTTTAATTCAGCATAGCAGTTGTCATAAATGACAATTAAATAGTAGTAACCAAGTTGTGAAATACTTATGTTACGAATATATCTCGTGTAATAACGGCCCATTTTGAGAAAATCATCTCTACCCCTTTTTTAGGATAATAACAAAACCTTGATATCAGGAGATAGTAAAAAAACAGGGGGGATAAGAACACTTTTGGGGCCCTTATACCTTTGATTTTTTATTTACAATTCCTATACTTTAGTAGTAAATAAATAAAACGTACCACAAGGGGAATGAAAGTATAACTTACATGACACAATAAAAAAATTGATTTTATATTTCACGATAACGGGGTTGCCAGATGGTTTGGAGAGCCTCTTTCCCATATGTAAAACAGTCCCCAAATTCTGTGATTAAATAAGGGAAAACTCAGTAATTGAACACATTTACAGAAATAAAAAGTTTTATTACACCTATCTACGGGCCCCCTTTCAAGATTTTCAGGGGACCATCCCTGGCCTTCTGTACGCGCCTGTGGGTCGAAGAGACAAAAAACTATGTTTCCTAAACGGTCTTTAAGTATTGGCACGTTAGATTCTTTGGGCCATTTTATTCCTAGAAACTAATGTATTCCGCATAGCAGGTTTAGTAAATGACATATTTAAATATTAGTAAACATGACGTGACATAATTCAGATACGATACTTAATATAGGATAGAATCTGTATCTTAATTATAACATTTTTTATTTACAATACATAAATTTACAACAAAATTGAATTAAGCGTAGTAGAGTTAGAATACTAGTTATTGCAAGTTGCGGAAAGAGAATTGTACGTAATATTCATGAATAAATAATTAATAAAACACTAATGATAAAAAAATTTATTTTTAGAAATTAGAAGTTAAAACAGTATTATGTGCTTAAGCTCGTACACTATTTCATGAAATATTTTTGCTTTAATCACTAATATTTCAACTTAACAATCTGTGAAACAGATGGTCTTTGTAATAAATGGAATTTTGAATACAGCGAACATTAATGTTTTAAAGCCTACTACCCAGTAACTTCAATATTTTGAATTACAATACTTTTACCTTTGTATCACACGTTTAATTTGGTAGTACTTTTAAGTAAAGATTGTATTAAATGATATACATTGAATCTCCTTGTTTTTCTTTCTGGGACGCTATACTCCTAATGGCCTATAGACCGACATTCGCACACTCTGTACTGATGGAATTTTATCTAGGTTATGGGAGATGGGCTCTAAGAGGATGGGTAGATCAGTTAATTGCCTGTGCATTACGATGGGAGTAGGGGCAGGTTGAGGAAGGAAGGATTGCGCGAGGATTTGGCTCGTTTAGATTCTATTTCGTGTAACGCTTCGTGTTGATGGAAATAATCGTGGAAACGGCGCATCAGAGAAGCCACAACGATTCTCGCCGTGACAGTGGTCAGCTTCGACACAGTTCTTAACCACACCCAGTTCTCTGCACCAAACTGTGTTTGCTCATATGCAGTTCCAAGGGGGCAACGTTTGCTCATCGAATCATCTACCAAAATCATTATTTTATTAACAGATTGATTATGTTGTGTTTCCGGGAGCTCCAAAGGTTACAGTGCCGTAAGTGTAGTGCATGATATATCTTGGGGGATGGCAATGTGCCTCTCCCCTGGGACGTAAGATTCGGCGCCGACATACACGTCGGCTTGCGAGGTTAATCTCCTCCTCTTGCGGTAGCTCCTCTTGCGGGGCACTACCCCTGCAGGGAGAAGCTTTAAGCTCCGGACTAGCTTTCAAACATGTGTGATAGTGTAATTCGTGCATGTGTAAGAAGTGAGAGGAAGGGTCAAGGATGGGGAAAGAGATTCATGGCCAGTGCGGTTCATGGCCACTTTGGTACTTTTGTATTTGGGACAACTACGCCGGCATTTGCCTGATAGTGATACGAGAAATCACGGAAAACTACCTATCAGAGCGGACGACAGGTAGAATTCTCCTCCTGAAAGCGGCTGAAATCGATCTAGCGGCCTAACAAGTGTCGAAAAATCCGCCACAGTCGGACTCGAAAGCTAGGATCTCCCGTTCTGAGTATTTCTTTAATATCACAACTGGTTCATTTATGGAAAATTGTTTTACTGAAACATTTGGACAAACATATGTTCAATAAATATGTTATGACAAACATATGTACAATAAAGACATTCAATTATAGTTTTATCACTTTAAATGTTTACCACTATAATGAAAACCACCACACCTATCACAAAATTTGAAGTTTCAATATTTATCTTTATGCAAATTCATAGAAAACGGCATCACTACTCCACTGCATCTAATCTATGTGAAATTTCAGCGTGTTTGGATAACACAACTCAACAATAAAACAAACTCTTCCATTTTATAATTTCATAGCAATCATTTTTGTATGTAAAATGGAGTATCAAATCTGGCAAAAATTTCCACCAGTATGAGAAAACAACTAAAAATAACGAATAAAGAAGAAAAGATTTGAAGTCTGTTTATATATGGATCTCTTTACCAAAATAGCCTCTGTGAAAATATTTGAATCATTAATAACAAATAAATGAAAGTCAGTGGGAAAATTTCCCTTCGCCTTTGGCGCTACAAGGTTTTACTAGTGTCGAAAATTCCCCACCTTTTGATTAGCTTCCCGACTGTGTAGAAAGATTTTGTGATCAACTCGCCACTACATAACTCTACTATCGAGTACACAATACATTAAATCCACTACTTGCAATTAAAGAGCACGCAAATTGATACAACAGAAGGGTTAAAGCTACTCATCACTCCATATTGTTTGGTATAGTGTCGATACCTTTTGAACACGGCAGAATTGGACTTCTCTCTTCTGCAGGTTTATTGAATAATTTCAACCCATTACTCGCAGAAGAACACCGCGGATTCAGGGAGAAGCAGTTTCACACGCACAGACTCTCCCTCTGTGTGTTTACGGGCACTTAAATCTCTTCGCGAGCGCTCGGAGGAGCCACTGAAGCTTCTCTGGAGATGAATAAATGGCCACGCCCGGCCACTGCTAAGGAAACGAGGACAGGGAGAACGCACTCAGCTAATTTCTCACTTTAAGAGCCATTATTGCTTGCTTGCAGAATTTCATGTACAAATTTCAGCTAAATGATTACTCATGTATACATGTCATGTATGTTATTCAATTTTGAACTATGTTACAATAATTATGATTGTAGAGTGAGTAAAAATATTAAATTTGAAATAGAATTTCAGACAAATGTTACGAAGAACCACGAAGAGTTAATTGATGACAACCTTAACTAAAACTTCCACATGAAATCTTCCATAAATGTTGCCTCAATGACTGCGCTGAAACACCTGCGAACAACTATCAATTAACACGGCATACTGAACACTTATTACTCAACATTTGGAGTTCTGAAACTTCCTTCTGACTAACCTGACATTTAAATTACAAAGTAAACTTTAAGAAGCGCGGAATGCGTACATTTAGTTTACTTTCTAATCTATATCTAAGAAAAAACGACCATACTTCGCAATTTTTGATGACCTAGATATGCTTACTCTTCAAAAAGGGCGAATACTTAATTCCATGCTTCTTTACATTTTATAACTTTCACAAGCAACATGGCTTATAAGTTCGTTCAAATACTTCAAAATTAAATCGGGCTCGCGATTCAGCTTTGCTTTATGTAACTAAATAAAAAATAATTATATTCAATATCGTAATTTTTAAATATTAACATTATGCAATTTCCGAAAATTCTGAGTTTTCCGGAAATGAGAATAGCATCACATTTATTTATCGACCTTTGACACATACGATGAGGAAAGTTAAAGAAAAGAATAGGTACAGTTTTTGAGAAAAAAGTTTAAAATTTTAAAATTATTTAATTTACATTATAATGAAATATAATTAAAATTATATTTTAATTCAATTTATATTTCACGTAAAATGATGAAATTATAAGTGTTATAAAAAAATTTGGACCCCTTCTTTTTTGGAATATTTTAAAAATTTCCCAGAGGCTTCCTATAAAGTACCCCCAAAATTAAAATATCGGTTTAATATTCAAGGGGTCGTGACATCAGCCAAATTGATTGGGGAATGCCATTTTTGAAGAAAATCGGCTGAACTGTTGAGGCGCTAGAGTTGACCCAAGACGGACGTACAGACAGACGTTTTGCCGTCATTTAATTTTTCGGTGACATGGACCCACAAAACATGGATTCTGACTACACAATGTGTTAGAGGAAGTAATGTACTATATATGTATAATATTTATCCTCTTTTTGTACCAGAGGTAGGCAACGAGTGTTTTTACGAAGCAAATTCGCTGTTTTTCGACGCACGATTACAATACTTTCTCTTCTTTCGTAAATAAAGACAAGAAAGTAAATATTGTTAATTAAATTTACTGATGCATTATTTTACGTAGACAGGGTCAGACCATCAGGTCTGCTGTTCATTCTGACCACACACATTTCTCTACGCTTCTTTCGCCTGATAACAGTGCAAGGAGGTATAACTCGGGTAAAGAAATATGCGACTAAAATAAGCTTTGAGTATTCTTTTAGGGTTCTGGCTAACTGCTAACTTCTGCTACACGGAACAGCCGTATTTACTTATCTAAGGAAGGAATACGTAATAAAGATTAATTCACTCTTGATTGATTGCCATAAATTTATGAAACTATCTAATTGCCTAAAGCTAATGTGGATAAATACTTGCAGATTGAGGGAAGAAACGCCTCTTACATGTATATTGTTTATATCTTATTGACCCCTTGTTTTGGCTTATATAAAAAACGAAATGAAATTTTCACATTCTCATTTTTAATTAATTAAATATATAATACACGGCATTTTGACAGTTTTGATATATTGTCACTTCAGGCTTCTTTTTAATACTATTTTTTTTTAAATTTAAAGAATTGTCATGCATCTAAGGATAATTTCGCAACCATGGCACCAAGAGGGTTCCATTGAATTTCAAAAATCGTTATTTTCTTTACAAACATGATCGCATATTTGCATAACAAACTTTAATCTCATTATTATGGATGCGATTACATAATAGCAGCACAAACAGTACATTAAATGAAAAACAAAGAAAATGCAAATTGAGAAAATATAGCCAGAAACAGGTAAACGGCACAGTTTAGGTTTGCACGTCAAAAATGAATACTTGTGTAAAAATACATTTCGAACGGTTCTTTTGGGGGTAAAGTTGAAAAAAAACTTCTAGATATATTCAAGGTCTACGTCTGCTGAGAAGAATGTCCTTAAACTCCGAAGCCTATTGTTTAGACTAGAAAATGCAGAGTTAACATTTTGATGGTTTTAAAGAAAGGTGTGCATCTAATCAATCCAATGATTACTAGTATTTTAGACAACAAAATAAATTATTGTATTATTATTACACGATCAAGTTTTGTTTAAAACATATAACTCGATTTGAAAGCTAAAAATAATCTTAAAAAGTGATAAATCAGGAATACTTACTTTTGTACCGGAGTAGGTACCCTCCTTTCACCTGCTTCACCATGCCTGAAAAAAAGAGAGCGTCTTGTGTTACTTAATAATGAATAAAAACAATCAGACAGGGAATGTCTCAATATGTTAGAAAGCCAAACACCTCTTCCGGGAGGAGGGCTTCATTTTGACGGAAACATAAAACAAGAACACTTTACGACTAGGATACGCTTGCCCATCCGTGGCCTAGTATCGGTGTCTTACAACCCCTGAAGGAGAGTGATAAAATGGAATAACCCCCACTAAAAACTGGCAACAAACCACTGTGGCGTGACAGCTACAATGAGGAGACACCACTTTCTACAACGATGGTTCACACGAAATCATCTTCGTATACACTCGAATGGACTAGTCTACTAGGTTTGGCATTCTGTCATTACAAGTAATCGCAATCATCAAATTTACGGTTTGTGAAAGATTACAGTTTAACACTATGATTTCAATACAAACTATTATTTTTAAAATCCCTCAACAAGCACCGCTGTAAATGAAAAAAATCCATATAAAAATCGAATAAAAACTAACGATTACAGTTCACTTAACCATCCTTTTTAAAAGTATTTTGAAATTTTTGAAATAGTGCAATATCTTAAAGCTGAATTACTTTTGCGTAGATGATATGTGACGTCGCCTCGCTCCGAATGATTGATTGGTGATTGATCCGTAGAGCGGTGCCAGACTATAAATGAGGTGTTCGTGAACTCCAGAACTTCGTCGAGACGCTTGATGTTTGCGGGTCGTAACCGACCACCAGAATGTGATGGAAAGTATTATTTTCTGGGAAAGTGTTTAACGAAAATTTTCAAAACTAGTCAACCTTATCTGAAAACTGTGTTCAGATACGTCATCAAATGTGTACATAGAGCTAAGCATATGACTGATCTTTGATTCACCCAATTTCGAGAGGAACATTTCCTTATCTCCTGGGTGTCATATGCCACAGCGATAGGACACCCAGTCGTATGTCACAGCAATAACAGGATTGAAAAATTTCCAACTTTGTGATAACGCGATTCAAAAGCACATTAGTACGTGCCGATTCTGTCAACATTGTGTTATTAATAACGAATGTTACAGCGTTCGTTATAAAACATGAAAAGTTCATTTCATTATTCACATATTAAATTAGCAAAAAAATGAACATACATTAATTTTTAACTCATGGACGAAATCCAAAACAATGTAAAGTTAATAGCAAACTTTGTCCGGAAATCAGAATTATAGCATTCAAATCGATGCAAATGTATAATCGGAGAATTAAAAGATCCGTACTTGGACTTACTGTTAACAGAAAATATGGAATATTTTCATAAAATCGACCTCATAATAACAATAATTTTAGAAAGATTTGTACTAAGTTAGTTTATTTTCTATTGAAATAATTGGTTAGGCTGAGAATAAATTAATTCATTCTTTTTAAATTAAGACATTCTTTCTCTTTCTCATTTATACTCAACATTTACTTTTTTACGAAACCTGTTTGTAACTTGCGTTTGTCATGAAATGTTTGGAGGACTTTCATTACTCAAGGTCTTCTTTCTACAATTTACGTCTTTTGTTGCAAATTCTCGGCGAACCATTTGCGACTATTTCAATTCAGTGGCAATTTCATACGCTAACGTAATGATTATTATCTTGACATTCGCCAAAAATCTTTGTGAGTAACGACAATGCAGGGAAAGTAGGACAATTCATCGTTATAAAACTTTGCCAAAAAGTCAAAGACTTTCCATTTAGAGACGTCTTCCCCATTCCCTAGTACGAACGTGCAACACAATGGGCTCGAACCCTCCTTTCTCTCTTTATTTCTCGTATATCTGGCAGAGCTCGAACCGGCAAATCGAACCGGATTAACAATACTTTCCCGAAAAGGTTCCACCTCTGTATTACACGCCAACAAAGCCTCTTCTTCGCGCCCATTCACAAAATTCTTAACTTGCTCCCTCCATAAATCTGGAGGCCCTTGCGGGGCGTGCGCAGAATGCAGACTGTCGCCTCCAACCGCTCGCTCGCCCGTACTCCCGTCCACCCACCCGCCCACCCACCCCGCTCTCGCTCGTCCACCCGCCCTCCCACCCACTCACCCTCTCTCCCACCCACTCACCCGCTCTTACTCGCTCAGCCTTCCCCCCACCCTTCGCTCGCCCGCCCGCCCTCCCACCCTCCCACCCACCCATCTACCCCCGCGCTTGCTCGCCCGCCCGGCCGCCCGTCCGGCACCCCACACACCCATCCGCCCGCCCTAGCGCCCAACCGCCCGCCAACCGCCCGCCAGCCGCCCGCCTGCCCAAACGCCCAACTGCCCAAACGCCCAACTGCCCGCCCACCTATCCACCCACTCGCTCACATGCTTGCTCTCACTCGTCCACCCACCCACTTACTCACCTGCTCTTGCTCACTCGGCCGTCCACCCACCCCTCGCTCGCCCGCCTTCCCACTCATCCACCTACCCGCTCGCTCGCTCGCTCGCTCGCTCGCCCGCCCACCCGCCCGCCCGCCCGCCCATCCGCCCGGCCACCCCGGCCGCCCCGGCCGCCCCGGCCGCCCCGGCCGCCCCGGCCGCCCCGGCCGCCCCGGCCGCCCCGGCCGCCCCGGCCGCCCGCCCAACCACCTACCCGCCCATCCATCTACCCGCTCGTCCGCCAGCCCGTCCGCTTGCCTGCCCTCCCACACACCAGCCCACTCACCCACACGCCCGCCGTCGACCCTGCCCGTCGCCACCGTGCGGCACCCCTCGCTAAATCCCTTGCTTCCCGTTGGGCTCTTTGCTATCTCGAGGAGCAGCACAGGCGTGGAGGCGGCTTCGGACCCACTCCCTGGCAGATCCCCGTTTCTTGAGTACTCCCATGCACGAGCAATTGCAAGTTCTGAATTTTAATTTGTTTATCAGTTTTTCGTTCTTTTGACTTGCCCTTTTTATATATCTTCGAATTCATTATTATTTTTTGGCTTCCCTCGCCGTCGTTGTGTCTTGAGGGCCTTCTGCTTTCAGTGGTATCTGTTTTGTCAAAAAGAATCATAAATTGTTTTCTGAATCATATAATTATTTGTGTTATTTTTATTCTGTTACTTAAATTTGAAATAAGTAGGTGTGCTCATTTGTTTACCAATTTTATTTTTTACTGACGTTCTCTGTTCCCATGACTCCATTTCTCATTTATATCATTCTTTTATTACAGTTTTTTTGTCTTCATTCCTTGTAAGTTCCAGTTATTATCTAATATGTCTTCTTTCGTCGCCGACTGATAAAACTACTGTTTTAGTCACATTTTTCTACACTTCCTTAAAATAATTGCAATCTTGTCTAATTTTAGTTACTTGTCATATTCACAGAGAAAACGGCGGACACATTACTGAAATAACTCACATTTTTAATTTCATTTATATTCTCTTCACACTTTCTTTTTGGCTATCTGATCCATTCAAGTCGTTGCGCGAACGTTTCCACTACTGTTTCCATCGCTGTTATGCCTTTCTCTGCTTCGTCGCCGCCGTTCGCCTTTGTTCAGCCTCTTCCCCTCTCAAAAGCGAGTTGCAAACTTGCGCGACCTGACATCTCCCTCTTTCCAGACTCCTCTCGTCCCTTCGCAGCCACCTCTGCAGCAGTTCCCTTCCCGCACTCCGCTCCCCTGACCTTGGACCTCGCCGAGCAGTGATACTTCTTCCCTCTGGCCTGCTTTCCTTTCGTCCTTGCGCCGTTCGCCTTCCGAGTCTGCCCCAGTCGCCGCCAATCACACGGAGTATGGTGGGACCTCAACGATTTCTGATTGTAGAAGGGAGATGTTGCCAGACGCCTATTGAAGAAGGAATATCTTTACGGGCGCTTTAAAACGGGACTAAATCGAATTGAAGGCTACTATTGGGAAAGGAAAATGACCCCCTTTGAGCGTCTGAATTGAAAAGAAAATAATAATGCTCCAGCATAAAATCTTTTTAATGATAAATTTCAAGGGAAGCTATATAAAAAGAAGAATTTCACGTTTGTTACTACAAAGAAAAGGTTCGATATTTGCAAAATTGTTATGCGTTATCTATCGAAAAATTATGTCATCTCTCATTGTCAGTAAAAAAATCAGATAAAATCTCACTGGAGTCCCTTTGAAAAAGAAGACACTATAGAAAAATAGTTATTCATGTAGTTCTCACTCAAACTTCATTTAGCTCGAATAAGTTAGAAAGTTATTGCAACATTTCGTATTTGTTGCTTTCTGTAGATGTAAAGCAGTAATGTCAATGTTGCTGGTGTTAGTATCACGGCTCGCACTACTTGACAAGTCACGAGCGTATCAGCACAACTAGTGTCGCGAGAGGAAACGATCGGTACGCGCTCTGTTTTCCTATAGCGCCGGCCTGCGCTCTAAACCTGCAGCACTTTCTTGATCAAAGGATATTTTAAGCATTAATCCTACAAAAGCGAGGATAGGAGTAGAAAAACTAATGAGTCTTCAACAGCGTATAATATCTAGCATTATTGTTGAAAATTCGAAGAAGTTAACGAAAATCAGACCTGTACTATTTGTATAAGCGTTCTCTTTTATATTTGAGAAAAAAAAAACATATCTTGGCATCACTTGTTTAATGATTAACATAAAACTTTCCGACAACATTAAACGTTTTTGTGTTTTTAACATTAATGTACAGTCATCTTAGACAGCATTTTACATTGATTACACATGTGTGTATATATTACATGTGTGAACATATGACGTATAACTTTTAAAGTATTTACGGAAGTCAATTTTTAACTTAATAAATTTGTGCACAACTCGAGATCTCCATTTCTATAAAAATGTAGCAATTGTTGAGATTATGAGGTAGTAACTAAATTAATCTAGTCGGTAATTTTATTCTGCGAAGGCCTTTTCCAATTTTTGTTCATATACGATAACATTTGAAATTGAAAACTAATGTTTTTTTGAAAGAACTAACTTCCATTTTCTCTTCTTTTTGCTACAATATAACATCCCCAGCAAATTAACGAGGCTATTTTATATTTCATCCAATTTTACCCCTGCTGACTTTCGTCCATCCATTTCGCAACTTTAATTTCTCCAAAATGCTTCCATGCATTATTTTTATCGTTCGTTACATACATGGCATCGCGGCGGCAGACAGCGCCTGGTCGTCATCCCCCTCTGAAATCCCCAATCCCAACCGCAGGCCCATGCGCCCTTCCCTCCGAAGTGCGGAGAGGGGGAGGTAGAGAGGAAGGGAAGAAAGGAAGGGTAGAGGGGAAGGAAGGAAGGAGAAGAGGGAAGGGAGGAGAAGGAGGTCGGAGAAGAGGAAGGGGAGGTAGAAGGAGAGGAAGGAGAAGGAAGTAGTAGAACACGGAGGAGGAGATATGAGGAGAGGAAGGAGAGGGAAGTAAGAAGAGAGGAAGGAAAAGGAAGTGGGAAGAGAAGGAGAAAGGGATAGAAGACGATAAAGGAGAAGGGCGGAAGGAGAGAAAGGAGGAAGGTGGAAGGAGGGGGAGGAGAAGAGGATGGAGAACAGAAAGGTGATAGGGAGGCAGGAAAGGAAGAAGTGGAAGGAAAGGAGAAAGATGAGGAGGGAGTAGAAAAACGGGAACGGGTGTGAGGAGAGAAAAGAGTTTGGAACGAAGTAGACAAGGAGAGGGCAGTGCGAAGAGCATGAGGTGTGATAGAGCCGAAGGTGGTCAAGCGGGGGGGAGGGGCGCGGGCGCGCGTTCCGCTAGAGGTGTGGACTGACGGCGCAGAAAACGAGTGCAAACGACGGAGCGTCGCGCCGAGCCGCAGAAATGACGAAGCGCTGCGTATCCGTGGCGGTGGCGAGCTCTGTTGTCAGCGGAACGTTATGGGGCGGATGAGAAGTGATGAGCTTTGACCTCGAGAGAAACAATCAGGAGCGCCCCGCCCGCCTCTCGCCGAGGCGTCGCGTCGGACGCCATTTCCTGTCCGCTGCAGATTAAACCACGGGCGCGTGCGCGCAGATGAGGGCTAGGGATCTACACGGTCCCAGGGAATAGGATCCACGCAAATTCTGAAGCCAACCTCTAATGAAGCCCTGATTCTCGCCTCTTAAA
Organism: Gryllus longicercus; assembly: GCA_038098605.1. Taxonomy (NCBI): domain Eukaryota; kingdom Metazoa; phylum Arthropoda; class Insecta; order Orthoptera; family Gryllidae; genus Gryllus; species Gryllus longicercus. The sequence continues at coordinate 1,028,634 of JAZDUA010000177.1, forward strand.
ATTACATTTAATTTGAATAAGTTGGAAATTCGTCATTCCTCGAAACCTTTTTTTGCGGGCGGTGTAATGAGCATTCGAAATAATTCTGAATTATTTAACTATTCCATTAATTAAACCTTTATGTTTACTTAGAAATTGTAGTCGACTGATCAGTTTGCGTTTAATCTCAAATGTCAAAAATCAACAGAGAAGAGCTTTGTTGTTAAATGTAAAATATATGGTTTCTATTGCTTTGGCGAAATCAAACGGGAATGAATGTAGTATATTCCCAGTAAAGAAAAGTTAATTTAATTTGTTGTTTAATTAATGGCTATTGAATTTGTCAACGGACGTGTGAAAAGAAATTATTAAACCAAACATAATGAAATATGTTAAAAAGAAAGAAATTTGGACATTTTAAGAGAGTGGACTATTTTAATTTAATTTTCTGATTCTAAAAATAAATCAATTTTTTCTAAACTTCCTTACTTATGTAGCAATTTCAACAAATGCAAGAGGATTCAAAGGGTTTGAACATCAACAAATAATAGACACCAAATAATATATTAAATAAACGAACCCATACATTCAGGTCACTCAAATAGTCGCTTGACCACAACATACATTCGCACACAGGCAAACTCCTCAGTCGCACAACAATTTTGCTTTTGCCACGTATTACAGAAGTGTTTTATTTAAAACTTCTCTTGTTCCTTTTTATGCTATTTTTATTCCTTGTAATTGATTACTGCGCTATTGTTCTCGTAATATTCTATTTTCTCTTCATTCGACAATTATATTTTCATTAAATGAAAATACGGAGTTTGGTATGACTTTTTACTTTTTAACAGAATTAATAATTATTTATGTCGCGTCAACGAAAAAAAGAAAGTTTAATTAATAAATTTCGTAACGCGTTTCCCTCCTAGTAATAATTGACACATACTACCAAACAGCTTAATTACGTATTTTAAAAATGACGGGCAAAAAATATCGCCGAACTGGTCGTTTCGAGAGCGAAAGCTGGGAAACCATTGTATAATGCTCTTATTGGATTGTAACATATTGAAGGGCGAGTTCAACCGATGACAATTTACAGAGAGACATTTCAATTCTCCATTCACCCCCCCCCCCCCGCCACGACCGGCGCCCGCGCTGCCACAGGCACGCCGCCGGGGGCGCCACCATCGGCCTCGCGTTCTACAAAGTTGGTCCAGCGGAGCGCTTATAACGGCGAGGTTAACGACCATCAGCGCCCGGCCCCGAACGGGTTCCGGCGCGAAACAGTTTCGCCCGCGTTCGCAGTCCCGTCGCGAAAGGCGACGGCGCATGTGTCATTTTGCAACTCGCGCGCACTCCGTTAATTGTTTCCCTTGATGAGCCATAAAAATTCCTGTTGTGCCGTCGCCTCGCCGCCGCCACCGCCACCGCTGTCCTATATCGCACTACCGCAACCCCCTTCCCGCAGGGAGTGGCGCAAAAGAGGACTGGGAGAAGAAGCTGGAGAGCGAGAACGAGAGGGAGAGAAGAGGGAGACGCGACGACCGTTAATGGCCGCCCCCCCAACTGTCGAAAGTTTTCTCCATTGGCTTAAGCGCCTCGCCTCTGTGAGGGGAATCCCATAAAGGAGGGCGGGCGTGCTGCGGGGTGGTCGACCGAAAAACACGGGGTCTCGGGTGTCGCGATCGCGGTCTCTTGATCCTCGTCACTTGCCCCTCGGCCCCTTGTCCTCCGCCTCGTGCGCTCTGCAACTTCCCGTGCCCTGCTGGCCGCCGCCTCCTTTCCGCCCCTTGCGCACCCCGCGCTCGCTCTTGCTTTCGAACTCCTGCTTCTGTACAACTTCTTTACACGTTTACAAAACATTTTCTTCATTTCACACGTTTAAAAAAATCTTTCTTTCTTCCTGTTCAGCAGATTAGGCTCATCAGGGTGATGATCTTGTACATAATATTAAAAGTTTGGATTTTTATCTTAATTTTTTCTGTTTTTCTTTTAGATAAGTGTGACCTTTGCCTGAAAGAGATTATACGTATGGTCTAATTATTTTCTTCACACTACTAATAATCTCATGACACTTCAATCTTTAGCATACTATTCATTCTTCCAGGTCTTCTTCCCTTCTTTCCTCACGTCATTTCAACATCCCCCATTTCACGCTCATCTTTAAATCATCTCGTTTCCATTTCTATTCCTCTCATCTCATTTCTATTCCCCACATATCACAAATATTTCTCATATCCCATTTCTATTTCACACAACCCATGTCTTACACCTTAACACTACTTCTTAGTACCCTGCCCCACTTCTATTCAGCGAACCCTAATTTCTATTTCCTGCATCCTATCTGTTTCCTCCACCTCCTCGCACTTCTTCCCGCTCCCCCGGGCAGCGTGGCCGTGTCCCCTGGCGGCGCGGCGCCGAGCTCTTGTTGCGCGCGCCCTGTCAGCGTGCCCCCGGCAGACGCCGCCGCCACCGCTGGAGGAGTTGCGTCCTACGCCGACCTGCCACGACCCGCGCCCCCGCCGCTGCAACCCCCAGGTCACGGCGCCCCGCGCCGCTCTGCTGGCCTTCGCCTCGGTTGTCGTTGACCCTGTGATGCCTCGTGTTCTTCACCAAACTTATATCCTGCTCACACTCTCCAACCTTACTCTTCCATCTCATTTATAATATTCTCCTCTCCGTTTGCCAACTTACATCCTACTCTCCATCACTACTGTTCCATTTCATTTCTAATATTTTTTTCTTATTTCTTTTTCCCAAATCTGAATTTACACGTACACTCTGAAATACATATTTCTTCACGTTCATTCTATACTCCCCATTTCACGTCCATCTTTACTTCATTTCCAATTCTCTCATCCTACCTCTATTTGCCAATTGGCACCCCTACTTCTCATACCCTATTCCCACACCTACACCACACTTATCTATTTCTATTTACTCTTTGCATCGATAATATTTATTTTGCTAATATTATGACGATTATTTAACTACGAGCAACCTATCGTCAGTGCACAAGATAAGTGACACTTCTAAAACTAGTGGTACACCAAAAACACATACCATCTCGCAATACGGATGATTGTTACGTAATATTATAGTGTGACAATTTCTGACTTACAGTTTAGCTACCATTTGAAAAATTCTTAAACAAACGAAGCTCCGAAAAAACCTATATTTTTTATTTAAACGTTTGAACGTAAACATTGAATGCCATTGAATCCAGTGTATTCACATTCTTCATAAATGAACCAATGAATTTGATGCGAATTTTAGCCGTAAATAAAATGTTTAGTTTATTATAACGCGACCCAGCGGCGGCTGTCACTACCGCATTGTGTTGCCAGTGTGGCGCTGTCAAAACAATGGCCGCTAGATTCGTATACCATACACATTTTGCAAATCTGCGTTTTTGATACCTCTAGCACCAAAATGTAAATGGATAGAAAAATATAATAATTACATACGAGTATAATATTATTATGTTCATCAAAACTATTCGTTTTTCCATGAATTAATAGACATTCCCACACATAGGCAAACAATGCAAAACGAGCCATTTCACATTTAACTCAATTAAATGAGACAGTTATAACTACATTTAATCCTTAATTAACATTAAACGTAATCTTTCTATTCAAGATCCGGGAAGTCCGGAGCCTTCGGGATTTATCATCTACCTAGTGCAGTATCAAATTCAGTCAAGTGCTGTTACTTACGCAGTGCTATTGTCAATAATAATAATAATAATAATAATAATAATAATAATAATAAGATTTGAATGACTGTCTAAAAGTACATGTCAAAATACATTCAGAGTGACACCGCCATAAACGAAGCACAGGAATTTCAAATTTACCCTTTTGACTTTTTCCCATTTCCGAAAAAAAAGATAACATGCCGAAAATGGGACCAGCATCATTTTCTTTACAGTTATTTGGTACATTTCCCCCCTAGGAGTTATATCCAGCTGACAACCGCTCTTTGCTACATGAAAACAATTTTAAGAAAAAAATGGATCCGTTTTTGAGAATATATATTTTGTTTAAAATTTAAAAATAGCATATGTTTCAAGCAAAATTATGAAAAATCTCATTTTTTCAAAAAATTGAACATAACCTAATTTGAAGATCTGTTTTTGATTAATACATTTCATTAAGAAAACATGAATTTTCATATTTGTAGTCATAAGAAGGCGCTGAAAAAGTTTGAAATTTTGAAAAATTAAGATTATTAATGAACATGAGGCTTTCACCATTCTCTTAAGCGTCCTTTGCACTATCTGGGATTAAAATTGAATAATTAAAATTGGAGACGTTTTTGAGAAAAGTAATTATTAAAAAATTAAAAATTGCCTGTTTTCACGCAAAATAAGGCGAAAAATACTCAAATTGTCGAAAAATTCTACATGACTTTATTTCAAAATCTTTCTTTAAAAAACGCATTTAATTTTTAGAATCTATTAGTAATATTTTAGTTGAAGGAAGACGCCAAGAAAAAAGCTATTCTTATTCTCGAAAAAGCAGAGATTTCAGCGAAAGTGAAACCTACACCGTTCTCTTGCGATCTATACGCTAAAAGACAACAAACTTTAATAAAGAAATAGTGCATTTTTTTAAATTTTGAAAATGTTTAGAAAATGTCAAATACCCACAGAGTTAAAATATCGGTTTCAAATTCAAGGGTCAAGAATATCAATTTTGGTAAAAATCCTGCGCTGTTCACGGACGAACGGACTGACAGACTTCTGTCGTCAATTGATTTTTCGATATCAAGGACCCCCAAATCATGGATTCTGACTACACAATGTGTTAGAAGAAATAATTAACTATATACAGGGGCAAGAATTATCCCCTTTTTTAGTTCCAGGGATCGAAAATAAGAGTTTTTGCGTCGTTTTTGCGTCTTTGTAAGGTGTAGCGAGGAAGTAAAAATTGTCATTTTGAAGGAGAATGGTTTTATTCCGAACAAAACCCTTTATTTTGCCTAAGACGAAGTGTTTTACTCTATATACACGCTGACTTGGGGATTGTCTTTAAAGAAGAAGAAGATTTGATTACGGAAAACTCTCTAAATCTTCAACATTATAGTTATAGGAAGAAGTCCTCCAAAAATTACACTTTTCCAATTTTTGAAAAATCTGGTATATCAACGAATATGAGACCTGTACCATTCTCTTAAGCGGCCTTTACGCTATCTGAGGACAGAAGTTTAATGAAAACGAGAACGAGAAAAATGTGAATTACTACACTTGGGGCTTAAAGGATTTATATTTTTCAATGTTAATGTTATGCCAAAAACAGAACACTAATAATCTCTTTAAAGACATGACTCGCCCTTCTTGACATGCTGCTTTAAACAACCTTCATAAACACTATATTTATTTAAAATCTATAACATCTAATATTTCCCTTTATTCTCTGCAAGAATAAAGCAACTTACGTTAACAGGCAATAATAAATGCAAAAGAAAATACCTGGATTCCCATTTCTTACGAAGCGACTCAAGGATAATTGTCAACAAAGTATTCTCGAGTTTCGAATGTTACGTAATATAATAATAATGGTTTTGATGAAATCGCTTCGACTTTTTCTCCAGCTTCCATCACTTCTCCCAACTTCCACCCCGTTACGCCGTTTCCTCTTCCGCGCTCCTTCATTTCACTTTGTCAGCCGCCTCGCGGCCCTGCGCCCTCCGCCCGCCTCCGGCCCAGGGTCCCGGGGACCGCCGCCGCCGCCGCCGCCACCGCCTCCCGCGCCTGCGTCCCCGCGTCGCGGCGCGTCGGCGCGACTGCCTTCGATCCCGGGCCATCCGCAGGGCTGCCGCCGCGCTGCCGCCGCCGCTGGGAAAGTTTGCGAACTCGCTCTCTGTTATCCCCGCAGGGTCCCCGCCGTTGCGATGCCGCCGCCGCCTCCGCAGGGCGACGCGCGGCCCCCGGACGACTACGCCGCCTCCGCGCAAACGCCCCCTCGCCCGCCCCTCCCACCCCCGCCCGCGCGGCCGTCCCACTCCACACGACAGCGGTGCGTCGCCTTAGGACCGGCACACCTTGTTAGCGAAGGCCGTCGTACTGGGCCGGCGGAAATCCTTATAACGTGGGAAAATTAATGGTGATTTTTTCTAAAACCGATGAAATTGGTGGCGTTACAACGTGACATAGTACATTCTCGGGTTGGTTGTAATGCTTACGTAAAATTATAATATTTCAACTTCTATTCCACTAATACTTCAGATTTCTTAAGATTAATACTTTCAGATATTTTAAAACTTTTTTCCAAGAACTTTTTATATTGACAATTATTCTGTAAAATTCAATTTAATAGTTTTAATTTTTTAACAAAGCTCTTTTTACAATCCTGGGACCTACGAATGTCGTAATTTATTTATCATTTTGAATTTTACTTGATTATTTTACGTTTTACAAATTTTATTTTGTCAAACCCTGATGAAAACAATTTATGTAACTATTTTTAGAGACAATTTTAAAGAAAACATCATAACAGATCGAAACATTAAAATAATTTCCTGAATTTTTTTAGAGGGTTTTTTAAAGAGGCCAGAAAGTATTAATATTAATAGCGATATAACGTGGAGAAACTGCTTCCATCATTCTGGAGGACAATAAGGACAATATTATTTTAATTTCATCTGTCTCTTGAAAAGCTCTTAACGAATCGAAACCCGACATACTCGAGAAATATCATATATTTAGTTTGCAAAAATTCAAACGTTTAAAGAAAATAACACTTCCGCAATAGAATGCGGTGTTTTACGCTCTGTACTTACGAAATTATTCAAGAAACAGACAACTATGCGGCGGCGATGGTGTGATGGTTAGCGTACCGGACTGTTATACCCAATATACCCAAGCTCGCGGGTTCAAACCCGATCGAAGCCGTGGATTTTTAGGGCGACAAAATCCTTCGTACGCCTTCCTGCGGAGGGGAAGTAAAGCCGGCTGTCTCATGTTCGTAGATTTACTTGCATGTAAAAGATCCTCAAGCCTAAATGACGCCTCTGAGCTAAATTCAAATCGCCTGTTTCTCGCCCAAGAAATACTTCCTCTCTCTGCTAGTTGATGAAAGGAGCGTAGCGAAATTTGCGTGGTCAGACGGAAGAGCGGGCCTGATGGCCCGAGTCTCGCCACGTAAAACAAGGCAAATTCAATTCAATTCAACTAATCATTGTGCGGGTCCGAATGCGAATCCAAGGCCTTGGTCTCTTCGTGTCAGAGATGTGTTACAGATGAACGCCACTAGGAATACCCGCTTGCAATGTTTTTGATCTGAGACATCAGAAAACATATTGGGAAAAATGTTACATAAAATAATTTTAAGATCGAATATACTCAGCGCTGCGGTCCTAAAGGTCACGGGTTCGAGTCCAGCCTTGGGCATGGTTGTGTGTCTCTTCTCTCTCATGTATGTGTTGTCGCGGAGGTCCTCGCATTCCAATGACCACAGATAAGAGTAGTCAGCAAAATGTATTAATGTCTAGTGTATGGTTAATTTTGCGCCGATCTGGACGCAAAGGGTAACCGGCTGTGAACTAGAATAATCCTTCAGTAAAAGAAGAAGATGATAGAATATTGAGGAATATTATGCGTTTAGAAACAAATCGCTAGCTTCATAACTGGAGGCGTTGAAAAAATTCCTCCAGATTTAAAATCTTAATTTTAAATTCCCAGGAGGGACAGAGGGACGAACCAACGAACGCCCAAGCAACAAGCCAGCCAGCCAGACTTTTTTTAATAGTATGTTTTCGGTATCGAAGACCCACGGAACATGTTTTTTGCCAAACTTTCGAGATAGTTTGTTTTCGGTATTAAAAGTTTCTCTGCTGTATTCGAAAAAGTTCAATGATCTTTCGATGTCAATGTATATATTTATTCCTCTTTTTATTTATCACATTTTACCCTTTATTAATTTTTGTGACTAATTATTTTTATTATTTTCTTAACATTTTCTTCTTTTTTGTCTCCGGGCTTCTCTTCTTCTCATAACACTACAGCGCAATTCACGACCAGGACCGTTATGTATGTACACCTTCTACTACAGGTGTCTTTTTAGATGGGATAATATTTGGGGGTGATGGGGAAAAAATCGACCCCTCTCATGGGTCTACGAACAGGAGTACGACTGCTTAAAGAAATTTCATTTTCGATCCACGGTTCATTCTTTAAGGTACTGCTCCACTCTGAAATGATATGAGGAAACTATGGTAATGACGGACAAGAAAAGCCAGGGTCTAGAATTATCATTAAGGCAGAGTCGTGATCCGCTTACTTAGCTGATGTCAAGAAAGCTAATTTTCACTGTCGAAACCTGTCGAAACGTTCCACACGTACATATGTCTTCCCTATCTAAGAAGCGTTACTCCAGGTTCAAAATAAAGACAGTTAGTAAAGTAATTTATTTGTTATTTCGTGGTTTTTAAAATACGTGTATGAAACAATATATTAAAGCTTATGAAACGATATCACATATCCCAAGACAGTTATTACATAGGAGACAAAATGTTTATTTTCTCAAATAATACAAAATATATGATTTTGTATTTACGTTTTTATGCGAAAAAAATATTTCAATGAAATGAAAATTTGTTGTTTGATTGAGAAAGAGTATCGGTTTTACGAAGTAAGCCAATTATTGATAAGATATGTAGACGTGGTATTGTTTCTTAAACGTTGATATGGGTTTTGACATTAAATGTTGAAGAATACATATATACTTCAATTAATCGGCATTCTGAGGATAAAATTATCTAAATTCATTACCATTATTTTTTGCATTTTGATATAAGGTAATCGAATGACGTGAATTTATCATTTTGTGATGTTTTATAATTTGAGTTCTTAACGACTTAATTATCTATAAAATTCTACAGAACAGCAATGAAAACTGAAATAACGTGGAATGAACTAAGCAAAAAACTATCTGACTGATACAAATCGAAATTAACTCTCCTCAGGTTTATTTAAGCACCTTTTAAAATATTATTTTTAACATATTATACTATATATTGTTTTACGGTAAACCCATAAGCCTGAAAATTATGTTCAGTTCATGGTCTACAATTTCTGCTCGTAACCCGCCGTACTATGAAGAGGATTATCTCCGATCACCTCATAACCTCAGGGAAGATAGTAAGATTCTAGTACTAGGTTAAGTGGCTATTAAACCCACTCGGGACTATTAGGAGCAAGTTAGGATCCACGCATTACGATAAATTATTTGATCCCAGACAATATAGCTACAAGTCAGTGGCCATGAAGTGATAGGCGTTTTAAAATTTAAAATTTTTCTTTTACCTTCGCTGGTTTACTCTCTTGTTAGCAATAGCAACGGCATTACTTCCAAAATTTTAACAATTTGGCAAGCGTTTGGAAGTGAATGGTTTCCTTAAGAGTCATTCATATTTTTAGGATTCAGTTTTACTGAAGACGTCATGAAAATTCTCACCATACTACGTAGTAAAGAGAAAAAAATATACTGCTGTGACAAAAATATGAGGTTTTTCGACAGAGAAAAAAATTATTGTGAGGTTCTGATTTCTAAAAAGTGGATAAATCTTGAACCTATATGTACTAAATTATTTCCTCGAGCACATCATACACGCAGAATCCATGCTATGTGGGTCTTTAGGTGGAAAAATTGATTAACGGCAAGTCGTCTGTCCATCTATGTAGTATGGTGAAGTGTCAGGTATCTGATCGGGCCGTTCAGTTCATTTCATCAAAATTGATATTTCTCTCTCGATCTGATCTAACTGGAGGCTTCTAGTTTTTCAAACCCATATTTTAATTTTTGAGTTATTGCCATGAAGTCTTAATAAAATTTTCCAAATTTTCTCAAAAATCCTTAAAATATTTGTTAAATATTTTCCTTGGATAGTCGCGTAAAAATTGCATAGGTCTCATTCTTGTTGACTTCTCTAAATTTTCATTTTGCGTGAAATACAGGCACTTAAAAAGAATCGCAAAAATGGCTTAAAGAGCGGAGGACTAAAAGGAAGTTGCTGGTTCCACTTTCAGCGAACCCTGTATTTTTGAAAATTTGTTACAAATTAGGTGCAAGATCCTGCGTTACACGACTGTTGCCTGGACGTAAAAGCTTGGAATTTGAAAAAAATCCTTTTTAAGTACATAAATGTTTAAATTTAACATTTTGAATGGTTCCATAAAAAATGGCAGAAAAATACCATATTTCTTTTAATTTAATTGTGAAGGGGCTTTTGGAGTGTCCCTGTGCAGATGCTTAGTGGAATGATTGTTACTTATTCGACTTTACACACAAGTAGTGTAGGAGGGTGTAAGATTCTTTAAGCATTCCCATTTCTTTCTATATATTACTTTTGCGTGTACTATAATATAGGTATATATGGTGCTATAAACTACTGAAAAAAGTTTATATTAAGTTATCATTAAGGTTTTGAAGAAAAAACATGTTTTAACCCGAACTCTTAAAAAGTGTTTTTAGAAAACGTCTGTTCAACTCTCGGTTGTCAGGCAGTCTGCACACACCCTAGCATCTAAACCGTACTACGAAGTACCTCAAAATGTATTTTTCTCGATCGATCTGGCCGAACTCTAGGCCCTGCTTATTTGAAGTGGAACTTTTAGTTTTTGGGTATACTTTACACGAAGTAGAATTAGTAGTACTGCAAGCATTTTACATCGTATGACCGCTCCCATATCTCAATTTCCATTTAAGTTAGTCACTGCTGTCTTCTGCAGTTAATCATATTCTAGCCATTGCCTCCTCCATTCCTTTCTTCGACGTCTATCTAGGTCTTCCTCAACTTCTGTGTGACGCTCTTTTCCAATTCAAGCGTTTTAGAGGTAATCGTTCTTCACTAATTGTTTAATTAATTTCAGTCTTTTAATTTCACTCGTATCGATAATGTTGAGATATAATTAAATGTTGAGATTAATAATACCATCTCTGCTTTTACGGGATCTTCATCTGAAACATGTAGAAGTGTTCGAAAAACGAAGAAACTGGCAAGTGGAAACTGCTTGCTTGTTAGAAGTGAAAAAGGGTCCCGGAATTGAGGAAGTTAAAGATTACATTCATATATTTAATGGGATGAACAAAGATGTGAGAGCAAAGAGAAGCAATTCCATCGTTATATCTTATATATTGTAACGTCATGCACATGTGTGTGCGTCCGTATGTAATTTTCGCACTGGGCCGCGTGTTCGAAAACCGCGCGCCTAGGAATACTGTTGTTCCATGAGGACAGAAAGCTCTGATAAGTGGCGTTATCAGTCGGGGCGGTCGCGCCAAGGAGGGGAGGAAGGAAGGGGGTGAGAAACGGTTAGACGGACACGGGGAGGCCCAGGGCCCGGCAACTCTCCATCAAAATTGGGGACAACGCTAGAGGTTGCTACTATAGGATGCGCTAGTATCTGCTAGTAAGTCTCACCAACATTCGCACATAAAAAGTGGTCAAAAAATACGAATACACTTTGATTATGAGCGATTTCTGAAATAAATTACCAAAGAAGTTAAATACTATGTGTTTATCTTCTTAAATGCATTTATCCATAATAATACACGCATGAAAGAAAAGGTAGCGCGAACAGCGGCGAGATTTCTTGTACCAAGCGTGTCTGTTTGCGTCCCGAGAACCCACGCACGTTTTAAATAACGTTGGTAGCAGTTTTTTTTTAATTCGTGTAAGAAGGTGATGCTCTAGAGCGCGCCACTGTAATGGTCCCCACCACGTTATACGGGAGTTATAGGACCTTGTATTGTGATGAGTGACGTGACGCGTCGGAGAGCTAGAGAACAAGGAAACAAACAGTTCGTGGAAGTGGTACCGATGCTTTACGGCTTACTGGCTTAGTGGAACACTTATTCAACCCCGATAGCAACGGTGCGCGTGAAAAAGTTTTCTAATGGTCGGACAGTGGAGGACCGTCAAAAGGAACGTGCAAATAATCACGTTGGACAGTGACTGCCATTGATGCTGAGGAGCTGTCGACCGCCGGGGTGATAGGCGGTGTCGGCAACTTCGTCTGGCAGCCGCTTCGAGTCTCGACATCGAGGCCAAAACAGCTCGCAGGATCACGGGTGGTTTCCGCGGTCACTGTCGTCAGCGGAGATGCCTTTTGGCCACGGGAGGACGATGGGAACGACAGGTGCCTTCAAGGGCGCCACCATCAAAGGTGATGCCGCAGCGAAGGAAATTGTCAGCAACGCTTCTAAAGATGAGTACCAGATGGAGAATTATTTTATTATCTCTTCTCTGAATCATTTTTTTAGACATATACGAACTGTCCAGGCGACAAGATATTGCCGTAAATTCTGTGAATTACGACGAAAAAGATGAGCATTTTAAATATGGAGAACGTAAGGGCTAGGTCGTATGTGAATTCTAGTAGTGATTTGTATTCTTTTCTTCCGTAAACATTATTTTTAGATTGGGGAATTAATGCCAGAGTAAAAATTGGTGAAAACTAATTTTTGTCACATTCATTTTGAAGTAAATCCTGAGTGAGTGAGAAACCAGGGTATATAGTTCTCTGAATTAATTTTATGGACATTAATTTTACGAACTGTCCAGACGGCAAGATATTGCCGTAAATTCTGTGAATTACAACGAAAAAGATGAGCATTTTCAATATGGAGAACGTAAGGGCTAGTTTGTATGTGAATTCTAGTAGTGATTTGTATTCTTTTGTTCCGTAAACATAATTTTTCGATGGAGGAATTAATGTCAGAGTAAAAATTGGTGAAAAAAATTTTGTCACATTTATTTTGAAGTAAATCATGGGTGAATGAGAAACCAGGGCTCGATATTAAAATGTTAAAACGGGATAAGAACGAGTCGAGCGACGAATCCGAGATTTAAGGTTCATATTGGTGCGCACAAAACTGTGAGTCACTTTTTTATGAAGCTCTTTCCCGCAGTTGATGGTGGTAGAAAAGTATAGTGATTAGAGAATTTTATATTAACTGTGTCATGGGTATTTTTGTACGGGAGACATTTGATATTGTTTTGAACTTCTTTATTAATGTATTTGAAATGGTTATTTTTATTGGATCAAATGAAGTCGAGGCCCTGATTATCAGTTATAATGACTTATTTTTTTCGTAAGTCTTGTTTGTTGTTACGACTTTATTCTCGTACTACTCGGTTCCACTTCTACTGAATAAGTGAGAAAGGGGATACAGTAGCAAATACTGTTTGAATAGATACAATAAAGTCAGTGTTGACTTGAGATTTGATTCTATGTTTTGTGAAGACTCCCTCCCGGAATAAAACATTAAATACACTAACGGGACTCATGACAATAGCTGACGTGCCCAGAAAAATCTATCAATTGAGCCAACGTGGGTTAACAGCAACATGTAAGCAATCTTGTTCATACCGGATACAGATGCGCGTTTCCTAATTTTGAGTGGGACAACATTTGCTGACACTGAGACGCCTGCAGGAAGGGGCTCGCCTGGTTGGTAGTTGAGCTGGAGTCGGGAGAGCTTCCATCGGAGGCGCCAGCGCCGGCGTCGCCGACGTCACGGCCGTCGCGGGTTCCTCCCTTACCCCTCCTCCCCCTCCCCCGGCCACTCCTTTCGCGGGACGGGCCGCCCGGGAGACAGACGAGCGCGAATTCTGATTACATAAGGCCGGCGGAGCGGAGGATCATCCGGTGGAGCAGGGCTGCCCAAACTTCGCCTCGCAGCGCCGGAACTCTTGCACCCAAGGGTCTGCTGGCGGACTTTCGCCTTCCAACGTCAGCAAAGTGGGAGAGGTCCCGAAGAAGAAAGTTGACATTTTTATCTGGAGGTGCAATATATCTTTTAGATTCTCGAAATTCTCTGCGTAATAACATGGGTTCTAGATTTTTTCCAGAATACTACACTATCAAATGCCTCTTGGTTATAAATCTTTGAGTTTGAAACCGTCAGGTAAATATATAATATTTGTAATTATCAAATAAGTTTAAATTTAAATGTTCACGGTGCTACATTTAAGATAGTATTGTTGATTATGTGATTATGATTACAACTGTAATCCAAAAACTATGATAACGAAAGAACATTAATTTTTGCATTTTCTCTGTTGCTTTTTAGCAATGGTTGCTCTCTTCGCTCTCCGAATAAAATAAATTTAATTTTTGAGAGATAACTGGGTGAACCTCGACCATCTTTTCACATTTCAAATGTATAACTTTTAAAATACACTGGTTTATTTCTGTATTTCCCGAAAAGAAATAATTCTAGGTAGGGCTTGTTACTTACCAAACGTTTTTTTGAATCCTCCATTATAATAAATGAATCTATTTACAAAACGTTCTCTTATACATTTCATACGTATTGAAAATAAATACTAAACGTGCCAGGAAAACGAATTTAACTACATAAGTTGTAGAAGCTCTTTACAAGGATTGCAGTGATTTTTTAACTCTAGCAAAAATAAATAAAACAATAATATTTTATGCCTCTGGTGTTGCATGTTGCAACGTAGTAGGCGTGTGTAGCGTGATATAAATATTGTTTATCGTGATCGGTGATATTGTTTCTATAGAAATCATGAATGCGTCAGCAATACATAGGTGTTAAGTGTTTTATTTGAAAAGTTCGAGTTTTCACAATCGGTTATAATAGGCCATATTTAAGCAAAGTTCTAATAATAATTTAAAAGTGCATACTGATAACAATGATATATGTGATGTTAAAATAACGTAAACACATCATGGAAAATTTTTGAATCTATTATTAATGTGAATGTGTGAAAAGTGTACTTTGCAAATATTAAAACTTATTGGTTTACGCACAAAGCGTGGCTGCACCTGGATAAATATATACTTATTAAATTTATTAATTCACCCGGAACTTTAACCGTATTTGGATAATTTCTTTTTTAACCTTGGTTTAGTGGAACTCATTTTTTAAAGGAATTACTACTTTTACATTCACAATGAAATATAACTCGAAAATGTTGTACATTCTCAGAAAATGTTCACTGCCATCAATTTTAAGAAGTGATTGGTATTGTGAATTAAGAGAGTGATGATTTCTTTGTCTGATTCAAAAACAGTTGAGCATCACTGAAAAAAACATCACTCTACAAAATGTATTCTTACGCGAGTCAGATAAGCTGGACTGTCAGTTCGTAATTTACCAGTATTAGTTGACTGTTTAAACGTGCAGGTCACAATCACTGAATTGAAAGGAGTCGGCTCTTCTTCAAATAAAATTATAAACGGTGAGTACACAAAATTTCTAACAAAGGAAGTTTTAAAGCAAATATTCTTTGAATTTCACCAACATAAATAATATTTTATTCAAACAATCTCCATATGAAGGAATGACAAAATTAATAGAAAATATACCAGTCCCTACACAGGTTTGCCAGCGTTCGAGATATGAATGCAAATATTTTTTCCATGTTATTCTACGACTACTCTTCTTAATTTGGTTTGGCACGCGGGTCAAATAATTAATTATTAACAAGTCTAACGAACTATAATGATGAATTTTACCAGGGTAATTCTATTTTGTGAGAAAATGAAGAATGGAAATTTTAATACTGCCAACATCAATGTTATTTGCATATCAATAATAATATTAATATAATAGTATTTATATTACAGGAGAATAAAACATCTAGGTGTAAATTAATCAACACAACCCTGCGCAAGAGGAAAAAAACTGATTCCTGCATGATAACATTGCATGTACCTGTTTCGTTTATTCCTCTTTAACTAACTTATGAGACATTTTTGGGCCAATAGAATCAGAACACTGACGGGCTACTAGGTCATGGACTACCGCGCGACGTGAGAGTTTGTCCAGCCCTGCTGCTGGGGTCGTGGCGTAGGGTACGCGGGTGGGCGGGGGCGGAGGGAGCGGGCTCAGCGGAGCAGGGGCTCGAGCTGGAACTGGGTTCGTCTGGCGCCGCTCCGTTTCTACTCGCTGCGGATCGGGCCTCCAGGAGAGGGCGGACTTTGTTAGGAAGGAAGGCGCAGAAGCTTTCCTTGGGGCGGTGGGCGCGTCGGCGAAGAGTGATTTGCCTCGAGGACGTTCAATTTAACGCAGGCGGGACAGCGAGTGGAGGAACCCACCCGCCCAACGGTTTGCACTCCTGCCCGCCTCTCGCTGCCCGCCGCCCACTGTTCTATGTCTCCCGATCACCACCAACCGCCCACCGCCCACCGCCCACCGCCCACCGCCCACCGCCCACCGCCCACCGCCCACCGCCCACCGCCCACCGCCCACTGCCCACTGCCCACCGACCACTGCCCACCGACCACTGCCCACCGACCACTGCCCACCGCTCACTGCCCACTGCCAACCGCCTACAACCCACCGCCCAGTGCCCACTGCTCAATGCCCACTGCCCACGGTCTACGATTCCCTATCCGCTGCCTGTCTCCCAACATTAACCCAGCCGCCTACCCACCCAAACTTTAGTTGCTTATACACCCAACTAGCTCCGCCAGCCCCAGTCCAATACCATCTGTTCCCGTCCATCCTCGTCCGCTCCTGTCCGCCCTCGACAGCTTCCGTCCGTTCAAGTTTGACCCCGTTCCCCAATTCCTCCTGCCCGCCCCCTTGCGCCTCCGCGCGTTCCCTTCCACCTCTTTCGTCCTCTTCCGCCCCACCGTCTATCCTCTTCCTTCCTCGTCGTTCCTCGTCTACCCCTGACGGACTCCGTCCGTCTCGGTTCGCCTCCTGCCTCTGCCACCTCCGCGTGTCCCCGCTCGCAGTTTTTTTTCGTTCACCCTCCGTCCTCCGCCCGCTCGCGGGACGCCACATGCACGTTTAAAGAGGTAGAAGTGGAACGCGGTCCCATAATAATTGGAACCGGATGGAAAACCTTCTCCCGGTTTATTTTGGACGTTGGGTAAACAATTGGACGACCCTCCCGTATCACGAGTTAACATACTAAAGGTTTTACGAATGGATTCGAAAATGTTTTTGTGTCAAATTTAAACTTTGTTTTGGGAAATAAAGAGGGAGGTGGTTAATGATATAAAAACAGGTTATTATCATAGTATTTTGCATTACAAATGGGAATATAATGCAAGTGATTAAATAATTTTTTTTCATATTGACAATTAATTCATTTCCGTAAACACATCTACTAATTCATCTTTGTTGATCAGTAACTTATTTCACACACGGTTGACGGTTAACATTTCGTCTAGTTTTATTCATTTTTTAGCGATGCAAACATGTGTGTTTGAAATTGCTGAATGAATTGAAAATGAAACAATTTGAATTATAAAAAATATTAATGATGAGATTTAATCATTACAATATTAATAAATTTGTCAAAGGACAGTTTTTATTCTACCGTTGATTGAAAATAGTCGCTTTTCAATTTTCCTCAACATTTGGTTTTGTCATATTCAAGAGACAGTCATTCTTGAAATGACGAATACAGAACTATTCACGCAACTATTTGAAATCGTAACACAAAACGCATATAAAATATTGTGATTTGAATTTAGTGATCTACGTTCCACAGCTAATTTAGTTGAATATGAGTATTTTTTCGAAAAGCTGTTGCAAAATTGGAATATGCGAAAGTCTGAATTCAGCAAAGTACTGTTTACTTAACAGTATTGGACGTTCATTATGCAACATTAGTCCTAGGGATATATTGGTAGTGACTATAGGTACGACAGTTAGATGTTGACATGTCCTATAAATTGACTTTAAACTATTCACTATAGTGTAATTTCAGATTTTCTGACCCAGGTGAAAGTGTAAAAAATGCATGTTAAAACAATTTAATAAAACACTAGTTATTGTAAAATTAATTTTGATTGACATTTTATTGGCAGTTATATACAGCAGATACTCACTTCGCTGAAACAATCGAATTTGAGTAGGATGCAATGCGATTTTGTACGTTACCATTCAAGCGCATGATGCCTTACAAATTCAATAGCGTTCATGATTGAATTACCTTTGCATACATGTCATTATACAATGGGAAACCTATAATGCTATAAACGTAAAATAAGCGGTTCGCTGCTCATGAAATATAATTTGAAAGACAGGTTTAGTTAAAAATCTCAATTCACCTGAACAATGTGAAATTCAAATAAGATTTTTTTTAAAAGTTTCAATTCATAATATCTTCAAAAACTATGACACATTTAGGTTGTGAAAGTCCACCATGAAGACTCAAATGCTGGTATAATGACAGCGTGAGTACGTGAATAGTGATTTGAGGTGACGTGTTTTACAACATCAAAAACACGAGATTTATATTTATTGATTCAACTAAAAATCCAAAAGTCCTGCAATCAACGCAGCAGCTGGAAGAATTTGAAGCGTAAGGAGTCACTGTAGAGAGAGGCAAACACACGGTGCGAAACGCGAGGCAGAGAGTTATCAAACGCTTTTTGACTATTGTAAGAAATATATTATAAACATGAAAAATAAACCATGAAAATGGAAACATTAATACTAAAATTTTGAAATCTATATAGAGCTAAGCGCAAAATTCAGATTTAAAGTAAGAGTCATCATATCTCTCTGATCATAATCAATCGAATATTTTTAAATCTTGTAAGCATCATGAAGTTGCGGCATATACGAATTAGAACTTGCACAGGAAAGCACACTGAAAATATTGTTGAGCATAATATCACAGAGTTGCAGTCAATTGACCAATAGGAGGAGAGTTAACAGAATCATTTCCATATATCTTAACACTCATGCCTATTAGGCGGATCGAACCCTTGAGAAGACGGCCTATCGGTCAATTATAATAGTCACATTAAAAAAGGTTCATTCAAAAGAACCAAACCAAAATGAATTATGTGAGTAATTGCTTTTTCACTTCAAGTTAATTAAAAAAAACTAAAATCTTGAGAAGGTAATAAACAATGCAGGAATTGAAACTAATATTGATCTTCGGAAAAAAGCATTAGCTAAAAGTAAGCAAATCCTAAAATTCATCTCCTTGAGATAACACTCTATCAATTGTTTTTCGTTTTATTTAAAAACGTTTATTTTTAAACAAAAAAGATAAATAATTGAGTTTTTATTTTAAGTTAAATTTAACACATTTCGTGCTGAAAATCTTAAAAAGGTAACCACCATCCAAAATGCAAATACTGAAACCATTATAAGCTCTAGAAAAAGGAAAGCGTTAACTAAATGCAGCAATTGCAAACATCTCTGTTGGCGGGGGGCGAGGCGGGGGGCGAGGCGGGGGGCGAGGCGGGGGGCAAGGCGGGGGGCGAGGCGGGGGGCGAGGCGGGGGGCGAGGCGGGTGGCGAGGCGGGGGGCGAGGCGGGTGGCGAGGCGGGGGGCGAGGCGGGGGGCGAGGCCGGGGCGAGGCGGGGGGCGAGGCGGGGGGCGAGGCGGGGGGCGAGGCGGGGGGCGAGGCGGGGGGCGAGGCGGGGGGCGAGACGGGGAGCGTGGCGTGGGGCGAGACGGGGGGCGAGTCGGGGGCCGAGGCGGGGGGCGAGGCGGGGAGCGAGGCGGGGGGCGAGGCGGGTGGCGAGGCGGGTGGCGAGGCGGGTGGCGAGGCGGGTGGCGAGGCGGGGGGCGAGGCGGGGGGCGAGGCGGGGGGCGAGGCGTCGGAAAGCGCGCACAATGGGCGCGCGTGAGCGCTTGCATTATTGGGAGAGCGATGGGAGGCCCTGATGGATGTCAGCGCGGTTGCGGTCCAATGCGTTTGCGGTTGCGTGGGAGTGGGGGGGGGCGGCGGCGACGTTGCTCACATCATGTTCCGACCACCGGAGCGGTAGATGGGTCGCAGGTGGCCAACGACGCTATGAGGGCCGGGGTGTGGATGAGCCTTCATTTTTATTTTCTTGCACTTACTTCCTAAGAAGAGAAAGTTATGTAATCGTACGCCGGAAATCGGCGAATTTTCTTATTTTCAGGAAAACTCTTATTGCCTTCCCCAGGTAATAAAAATTTGGATAAATTCTGTTTCTTGATATGTAAATTACTTCCTCTAACACATGGTTTAGTCAGAATTATTGTTCATCCTTGATACAGAAAAATTGATTGACGCGAAAACGCCTGTCTCTCCGTTTGTGGTCAACGCTAATGCCTAACCCGTGTAGCCGAATTTTTCCGAAATTGATATTCCCCAATTGATGTGTAAGAACTCAAAGATTTGGGAGTTTCAACAGGATATTTTGATTTTTCAGGGTTCTTTATATGAAGCGTCAAAAACATTTTCAAACTTTTCTCAAAAATGGCTCTAACGTTTTTGATTAAACCTTGTCCTCGGATAGCGTTCTTCCCTCACGGAGTGTTCTAGGATTTGTTGAAATCACGGATTTTTCAGAAATTGCAAAAGTGCATTTTATTGCCGCTTCCTACGACTATAATATTAAAGATACAGATTTTTCTCTTCATGAAATATGTTCTTTATTACAAACCTTGAAATAATAACATTAACATTTTTTTGAATATAAGAGATATATTTGCGTAATTTTGCGCGAAATACAGGCAATTTTTATTGATTAAACAATTTTTTTAAAATTGCACCAATATTTTTTGTCATATATCAAGGAACGGCAGAAAGATGGTACTCATTTTATTTTCGGCAAAGTTTCGAAAATTACAAAAATATAATATTTTAAAACAATAAAATTGAAAATGGAGATCTTTGTCTTCGACACAATCTGTTCCAAAAATTAGCTCTTTAAAAAGTCATGAACAGTCATATCAATTGTAGTTTTCGCGTAATTTGGGTTTGAAATTAATGCAGTTGATAAAAAATGATTTTCTCAGAAAACCCATGACACCGCTTCGCATCAATGAAGCAGGAGTAAAAGCCATTTTAATGAAAACAAAACATTGGAAAGCAAATGACCCAGATCAAATCATTTTTTTTTTGGTTGAAGCAACAATATCAGTTGCAACAAGATCAGCAAATATAAGGGTCTGGCAGATGAAGTAAAGAAAATATGGAAAGTCAAGAAAGTTTATGTTAGACCAATTGTCGTTTCGGCCACAGGTCTTATTTCTAAAAGCGCGAAGAAAAACTTAGAAATAATTAAATTAGAAAACTACTTATCAAAAATGCAGATAACTGTTTTCCTGGGCACTTGCCATATTGTGAGACAGTTCCTGTGAGAAGAAATTGATTGAACTCAACACATTATTACCGTTCAAATAGCGTGCAGAGCTAGTAAATACCGTGTAAATATGTATATACGAGCAGTAGTAAATAGTTCATCTAATATGTGTTTTGTGATATATGTCAATTTAACTTGTGTTCTAAAAAAAACAACAGAAAAATGTATCAATAGTTTGTTATAAGTCTATATGTAATATCCAACATTGTTGAGAAAATTACCAAAGGTTAATAATAATAATGATAATGATAATAATAATAATAATAATAATAATAATAATAATAATAATAATAATAATAATAATAATAATAATAATAATAATAATAATAATCTAAACATTCGAAAAATCTACAAAAACTACAAACCAAAAATTTTTACGAATTTTGAAAGACACTCATTTAAGAAATTATTTGAGAGAAACATTTGATACAGATTAGCGGTGCACAATACGGAGCATCTTGTGAAAAATGAGTCTCTCTTAGTTTTTAGTATGGATATTTTATGAGTGCATTATAAGGTTTGAAGACATGTAATCATCAAACCCAGATAATATTACTCAGTATGATATAAAACATGGACAAAATTCATGGTTAATATAAGAAATATGGTTTTAATCATACACACAAATAATATATGAAGTTCAAGTAACAACAAGTTTCCAACAATGGATATAAATCCAATGTATGATATAAATAAATTAATTAATTATTTTAGTAGTATAAAGAGTTCTCAATGTTCATTGGGAAACTTCCTCGAAAAAAGAGTATAAAATACGTCTGCATCAAAGAAATTAAATCTGATTTCTCACAATGCACTATCGTAAAAATAGAACCGTTTTATCGCCCTGCTTCCCCGGCGCATTCCTTTCTTACAACCCGTTCTCCGAAAAGCGCAAGATATTTGACATTGAGTTCCGGAGGTCGCCAAATAAATGGCGGGGCGAGGCGATTCCTTTGTTTTTACGAGCGGGGGAGGGGCGGCGCCGTGGCGAAACGAGGCGGAGGCGCAGGAGCGGGCGCCGATTGGCGAGGCGTCGAGGGGCGTGGAGCGATGAGGAGGGTGGGGGGGAAGGGCGCCGAGGGCCATGAGGGCATGAGGACGTGAAGGGGTGTGGAGTGATGTGGGGGTGTGTTAGAGACGTGGGGGCTCATGAGAAAGAGCACGAATGAAGGTGGTGGAGCGCGGAGGATAAGTGGAGAGACAGGCAGGGACAAGCAGGTGCATGAAGGAGAGTTGGGAGGTGTGGAAACCACGGAGGGGCGTGAGAACTTGGGGAACCTGAAGGGGCGTAGAGAGACAAAATGAGAATGGAAGTGTAGATCGGTGGGCTGGCACGTGAGTGGCATGGGTATATGTATGTGAGTGGATGTACGTGAATGAGCGTGGATGGGTGAAGAAGGATATGGAAGGATGGGGAGGGCGTAATGGAGAATGAAGGGATGTGGAGGGAACTGAAGGGACCTGAAGAGGAATGGGAGGGGCATGGAGGGGTGTTGACAGGAGTGGAGGAATGTACTGGGATGTGAAGGGAATAGTTTGTTGGTAGGATTGAGAAAAGAGGACTCTCAATTAGGCGAGAACAGTGACCAATCTGTAGGTTTGATGGTGCGATTCAGATACCATTGTGGCAGTGTCTGGAGCAGCTGGGCGGAGCGCGTAGCTGATGGACATTCTGGAAGCTGCGAGTGGTTGCTGCCAAATCAGGGGAGATATAGTTTATCATTACCTTACTGCTCTATTTGACCCTTTTCTTTAGAAGATATTTTTAATCTAATGTGGTATCTACATAATAATACTATAAATGTGCATTTAGTATTAGATTTTTTTATTGCAAGGGTTTCAAGGATCTGTTTTTCCTCATCATCAGACTGTAACAAAGAATATTTACAACTGACAATGGGTAAATATTAGGTTATGCACATTGAATTATAGTACAAAATTCGTTATAAATATTTTCAATAAAAACATTAAACTCTGAACTAATAATTACACAATATAAGTATATGGAGTTTACTTTTTAAAACTAACAATTATATCATATTAATATATCCGTTAATTATTCAATCTCTCATTTGCGCCAGAGCATCAGTGCATGATAGCACGCCATGTTGTGTTTATATACGATAGAGACGCGCCGTATGTAATACAATTCCAAAGAGTTCCGTATTCCAGGCATGGGGTGTGAAAGAAGTCAGGAGGGGAGTTGGGGTAGGGGGATATAATTCTAAGACATTGAAGAGTGGCATTGTATTGGTGGAAGCCACACAGAGTAAACAAATTAATCAATGTAAGTATTAATTGATGGGTGATTTAGACATACACCAAACAACCAAAGAAAATACGCAGTAATAATTTTGATAGCAATAAACGTGTATAATTTGCCTAATCAATTTATGTTTCTCTTGGCGTAAAAAAATATGGAGAAGTGAATCATATACATTGGTAAACACATTAGATTCAACTTCAGTGTTTAAACAATTGTTACATTTTCTGAACAAAGATTCTAATACAGTTCTTGAAAATTGTCTCTGGTCCATATCTAATATATCTACATTATTAAAATCCATGATATAGCCTTGTTCCAGACGATGTGTTGATATTGTTTTCTCTGTGTAACTTCATTAATATTTCTAAAGTGTTCAGGGATTCTTAATTTTACCTTTATCTTCGTTTACCAAATGTATACTGTAGGGCATTGTTGACATCTTATTCTATAAATTACATTTTGTAGTTTACCTTTCTCCTGTTTATCTTCTACATGTTGAACTAATAATTTTTTGTATTAAATCATGTTAAATTTGGAGTTTGGATAATATTTTATACCTTTATTAATTTTGGAATGAATGTTAAACTAATGAAATTAGAATTTTGTTTTGAAGCCGCCATGTTGGGATTAAATATATTCTTAGAATTAGAATTAATAAGTTTAACTCTTTGTTGAATATATTTATGCACAGATTTGGAAGGGTATTTGTTTAGGTATAGGATTTCATTGACCTTAATCAAATTATTTTGATGAAGTTGTGGAGCAGACAGTTTTAATGCCATATGATATACAAGCCCTCTTCATTGCAGCAGGAAGGTGAGATAAAAACGTTTAGGGTAAGACAAAGATATTTTGGTTTAGTATACCAGTTGGTAGTCGCACAGTTTTCTTTCCGAAAAATAGTTACTTTCAAAATATTAATATATGATTTATGTTCTACTTTTAGAGCCTAATGATGAAGACAACAATATCCTTGAAACCGTTGCAATAATAAATAGCTAATACTAAATGCGCATTTATTGTATTATTATGTAATACCATAATAGTTAAAAAGGTCTGTTCCAAACTAAAGGGCCAAATAGAATAATCATGAATTAATACAATACATGAACAGACACGTCAATATTAACAATATATATTTTATTAGTTTATCAGTTTTACATACTCTTCTCACTGATACACATAAGCAAGGACCTGGTTTGAATATCATCCATTAAAGATATAATTTTTATATTTTAATTCAAAGAATGTATGAGTTTGCGCGTCAAACAATCAGTGTTATTAATAAAACCCTTGGAAAACCATGAAGAACTACACTATCTTATGGTTGAAGTGATGAATATTTAGAATATCAGTAACTGTGAAGTAGTGTTTTGATATTAATAAGGTTTGCTAAAGTAATTCTAATTTAAATGAAATTAAAGCTTTAAAATTCTGCAAATTTTATTAATTGCGCTCGGATATGTTTTTCATTATTATATTTTCGTTATATTGCAAATATATCTTTTTTTGAAATTTTCTGAAAACCCCTTAAACTGCATTAGTGCATTTTCAGCCAAAATACGTTTATAAATTATTTTAACAACCTCTTAAAAGTACTTGAAAATAATTTTACCAGTTTTTAAAGTTTTGACTTTAAATACAATATTAGACATTAAAAATGAAATATGATGTAATCTTTATAGTTTTCAAATCCAAAGAGATTGCCACTCTTCCATGTTTGAATACAAAACATTAATGGCAATAAAATTTTTATATATTGATTGTGAAGAAATGTTTGTGACGAAAAAGGGATGATTTTTTTGAAGATAACTATTCTAGTAAATAAAGTGGCCTCAATTACTTCATTAAAATCTATTAAAGAAATAAAATGAACTCCCCGGAATAAATATAAATATGCATTTTTCTGTTTTTAATCGGTGAAAACAAAAAAAAGTTCGATGTCCAGATGCTTCAAATTTTGAAGAGCAAGCAAAAAGGTTTTAAGTTCGATACATCGATCACTTTTTCTTAACATTAATAGTTGAACACACTACAGACATCACAGAGTTCAAGGACATCAAACATTTATGCATAAAAAGTTGAATTTATGTTTTAAAAAACTGTTTCCCACCGTTAACGTAAAACGGTCTTGCAACATCGAATATATTTGTTTGCATAGATTAATTAGCATCCGTTGGTAAATGCATTTCTTTACTATCCTGTAAAGTGTCAACAACGTAGGTTGATACTAAATGCTTTTAAAATTTGCAGTTCCCCACATATCGCAATTGAAATGTATACAAGCTGGTCTACGCTAGAGAAAATAACGTTTGCTCTAGTTTGTTGACCTCCGCCCACAGTATTATATACTGAACAGTATTACAGTATTGAACAGTATTATGTAAAGTTGAAATTAAGAAGAGTTCTCAAGAAGGAACTTGCGTTACCGAGCTATTGGTTGCTCCCTAT
The DNA here is from genome assembly GCA_038098605.1 of Gryllus longicercus. Lineage (NCBI taxonomy): Eukaryota > Metazoa > Arthropoda > Insecta > Orthoptera > Gryllidae > Gryllus > Gryllus longicercus. The sequence goes on from JAZDUA010000177.1 coordinate 1,054,403, forward strand.
AGCACGTAACATACAGTTTTTAAACTGTTTTTGACGTAATAAATAAATAAACACATCTACATTAGAAAGATGAATCGCAACGCAGTAGACTACCTCACACATAAAGGTGACAGACGATCCTTCCGCCAGATCTAGTGCCCGACACTTGAAAACATGCAAGCAGGCGGAACTTGCTGAAAATTACATGGCTGTCGAATTATACATAGCCTCTCCTTCACTAGGGCACGCTAGAGTAGCGAGGGCTCGCGAGTATTCAAATCCAAGTTTTCGACAGGACGTTGAGCATGAGGCGTCAGCGGTAACTCACTTTTTGAACTGTCGGCAAGTGTGAGTCAGCTGCGAGGGCGGGGGTAAATTGATTTTCAAAGGTATTGATTTTAACTTAACCCGCAGGCGGCCGGGGGCGGAAAGGAAGGCGACGTCGGCTTTTCATGAGGACGCCATGGCGGCCGTGGAGGGCGCCGGGGGGCGAGGGGGGCGGGGCGGAGGGCGCTGGAGGATAGAGGACTGCGAGCTAGAAGATCGAGGGCCGGAAGCAGCGCGGGAGGAAGGGCGTGAGGACGGTGTGGAGGTGCAGGGGTCTACACTACAGGGGGCGCTGTGAGTCGTTATGCACAAACACACCGTCAAATGAAGTGCGCGTTGTGACAGGTTTCTTTTAGACAAACTTCATTGTTATAGGGAAGTAAGAGTAATAAAAAGTTGATTCATTTGTAATATTATAATCCATTTGTATTAAAAAATCGAATATATATTCTCGATTATATGATATTTTTCTGCAAAATATTTGCACAATACACTCCAATTTCTTATAGAAAATTAATACTTTTTAAAAGGGATGAACAGAAAGTTCTCAGAGTATAATAATTGGAAAGTACTTTAATCTAATAATATATAAGGTATTTATTAAGAACACTCTAGGAAGAACTACCGGCTGAAATAGCTCAGAGCATCAACTGGTGTCACTGATGTGACCCTGACCGGAAGGTCCTAGGGTTCGAGACTCGACTGTGGCAGAATGTTTGACACTAGCTAAATAGTTGGGTCGAATTCAGCTGCTGACTACACGAGAATCTTAGCGATTGGTCACTCTGATTGGTAATTTTCCGTCGTTGTTCCGATCAACACCAGACGAATTCCGGGGAGTATCTTCACAAATGGGCCAAGGGCTGCGCGCAATGTTTCCTTCCTCTCCCTTGCTCTATCTTTACCTCTTACTCGCACTTATACGCACTACTGCACCCCACTTGTCTGAAGCTTAGAGCTTGTTACAGCTGAGCCGGTGGATCACTACTAGGAGATACCTAGATGGGAAAATCTCGCAAGCCGACGTGTGAGTCGGCGCCGTACCTCACCATCAAGCGGAAAAATAATCCCTCATTCTTCCTGCATATAAAACATTCACTACACATGCGAGGCCATTAACTTCGCAGTACTCACGTCTCATTTCGTAACGCAAGTGATCGTGCGGGCTAGATGAGTATTCCAAGACAGAACATTATTTTTTAGTCATTACGCGTTTTGTAAAATCTTTCCTGAATCTGTTATCTCAAAACGTTTATTTGAATATAATACGAATCATTAAACTTTGACGTCTTCTATTTAAATGTGTATTGTCTCTCTGATGAAGAAAGGAGGGAAGCGACATCTGTTAACGTAGGAAATATTTTACTTCTCATTTAATAATTCATCAGAATATAGTATTATACTTTCATAGTAGTACAGCGTCTTACGGATTTCCTACACGGCAAATTTCCTTTCATACATAACATTAGTGCTCGCATGAGCTACGGTTGTATTCCAACCGATTTTAAAACTATCTGACAAGAAAATTCTTCCAATGAAAATCACGAAAGCAGACTGAATGGTAAGTGTGACAAATTATCTGCAGCTAATTATACTCCCATCACTTTAAACTCAGTTGAGATTGCGCGCCAATAAAAAGTAAAATGGCTGCACTGCACCTGCATGCAACGTGAGTACTCGAGGGTTAACAATAGCAGTTGACGCTTCAAGAAGCGGAAAATAATTAATCAATTAATATCTAGTAAATTGAATTATTTCTTTCTGGTAAAAACAAACCTGACTGATGGGTTTGTCAGACATTAACAATTTTTCTTTAGTTTTTACAAATTTCTTCGAAGAAAATATATTGATAAGAAAAAAGTTTCAAATGACATAGTACTTTCATATTCAACACTAAAAAGAGAAGTGATACAATCAAACACGAAGAAGAAATCTTGGAAACTGATAAGAAATGGTAGAGAAAAGAGTAATAATAAGAAATATGAGAATAAATAGAACAGAGACGTAATGATTTCCTAGAAGATAAATTGTGGTTTAGGTAATGAAAATGCAGCTAACTCTGATTAAATATAATCTCTGAGGAATAAAATGTTTGATTACTATATTCACTATATTCGATAACATCCAAAATAGAATACAATTTTTCAGCTATGATAGGATTTGTTACTTCATATGTATAGCAGACTCTAAATTTTTAGTATGTGGACAATATACTAAATTAAAGTGTGAAGAATGCAGGAAACAATTGAAATTTTTAAATTTTCAGTGATTATTTTCTTGTTCCTCTGAAATAGTAAATCCAGTTATCGTTGAAAATACATATTGTATTAAATATCTTAGAGAAATAATAAAATCCTTGAATGTCCCATGCGCTGAACCACTTTCTTCATTTCTATGTCTTATTCGTAGTCCCATTCTTCTGATCTTTTCGAATTTCAATCGTAAGAATGTTCTCCCTTGTTTAATACAATTAATAATTACCATACCATTTAATTTCGAGTACTCCTTTCTCTCCCACACATTTCAGATGAGAATCATTTCAAACATAAAAAAATGTACTTGGATTAACATCTTATTGAAAAATTATTACAACTTTTTAAATTATTCATCTGTTTCTTACATGCAAAGCATTTTATTTCTTACAATGCCAGAATTTAAATGCCTTGTCAAACGTGTAATAAAAAGTTTGGTAACGTTCTACAGTAAGTTTCGGTTCTCTGGGAGAAAGTTGGTAAGAACTTGTTCAATTCGCTTCTCAAATTAATCAAAAGTGGTTTGAGGCAGAACACTTCCTCTTTGGCCGATATCTAAAGGACAAGCAGCAGACGATTGGATAGTGCACTTAGCTGGTCATTCACATGAGCCACGGCGACCCAACCAGAGCCCTGAAAAATGTGTCGAGCCCCACACGAAAATATAGCGTGCTCGCACCTTGTAGAAAGATTGGATAGTTGAGGTTTTGTTCGTGTATACAATACCATAAGCGTAATGTTGCAGCACAATGAGATACCGCTCGATGTTAATTGTATCTCGTATAGTGTATAACCACTTACTTGATAACGATGACTAACCAGTTTATGGCATTTAAAAGACGTTGGTTTCGCAACAACCTTCTGGTCACTTTAACGTTTGTAACAATTTAGTATATTCTTACAAACGTAGCGTTAAAGTGCCTGCAAAAGACTGTTGGCAATGTTTCAAATTGTTGAGAAGAACTGACAGTTTGTAATGGTTCCTATGTGAACTTTCCCAACGCATTACAATGTATCGCATTGCAAGTGGAAAATGCTTTGTGTTTCAATAAAATCAATTAAAGATTAAAAAAGTAAAAACCAATTTCCAATACGAATTTAATTCATGCTCGCTCTCTAATTGTTTCCTCGTCCTTCAAAACAGCGATCACCCCAGCAAACATTGCCGTTTTTCCGAAAGGCTGATAGGAAGAGGCCACGCCCCCTCGTGGGAGGTTTTCGTCTCGCTCTGCCTCGCGGCTGCTGTGCGATCGATGCAGCCCGTCTCCAGAATCTGCCCCCAGAGGGCGGCTTCGTTTGATCCGTTAATTAGCGGGCTTCCAGAATCCTTCCATTGGAATTCAAAATAGGGATCTTCAGAAATTCAGGCAAGATAATTCATCAGACATTGTTATCATTTGATTTCACACAGGGATTATAATACTCGTTTTTCGAAATGAATGCATACATTTATCTGTGATATTTTTCTGTGCTCTGTATATATTACTGTTTATTTTATTTCTTTGATTTTAGGTGCAATTAATGTGCGGTTCTCCTTTTTATAAAGATCAGAAATATAGTTACATGCTATCTCAGTTTGTGTGCTCTACACGAAGAGAATGGCACGAATAACAATAAATATAACAATAATATAATAATAACAGGTACACAACACTTTTTTATAAACTATTCATAATACATATTTTGTTGTGGATCTCTCTCAATCTGCGCGTTAATTATGCGTATCAAAACTGAATGAACTTTAAATGTGAAATTAATGTGGTGCAGTAACCTATATACTCGTAAAAAACATATACGTTATATCTGTGTCTCTCTTAATTCAATTTTCGCTTAAATAATTGCACTGAAAAATGGTACGGTTTTTGATTGTATTCTTTGGCACTTCATTTTATTCTGTAATAGTAGTGAAAATTCTCCAATAATATTCACGTCAACTATAGTTTAATCCATAATTGAAATACCATAAACAAATAACTAATTTTGTTATTTTATTTGTGTACTTCCATGATAAGGATAACGGGCTGGCCAATGCCAAACATTCGAAAAAGGACAGATTGGTTGAAATTTCCGTAACGAATATTACCTGTCCTTTGTCATTGGGCAACGTGCAAATGATATTTCAGTTATTAAATACTCTTCGATTTTCAGAGAAGCACAGATTACTTGAAACCTAACGACGTAACGAATAAATTCATTTTTCGGTTCGTTATTTATTCAATTACACTTGTGAGAGAAATGTTGCATTTTCACAGTAAATCCCTGCTACAGAAAAAACTCAATTTGACTATGGTATTGATTTTAATATTTTTGCGATTTATTTCAGATACGCAGGGGAGATAAATATTTCGACAAATAGGAAAGAACTAATTTGCATGAATCCAAGAATAATTAAGTTTATACATAAGGAACATTTTAAAATTCACCCACCCTTTCATATGCATTCTTAATGCAATTTGAGTAATTCCACTAGAACAATTGCACTTTTGATCGGCTGATGTGGAATGTTAAAAATGAATTAATTGAAATAATCGAATAATCGGAAAACCAAACATTTATACAAAAAGGCATTGAAACTAAGAACTCATGCAAGAAATAATATTGAGTTTGGGTGATTTAGAATTTTTGATGACATGACTCAATTTTAGTCAAGTAAATTCGAAAAAATCTATAAGAATCCTACTAGCAATGTCAAACTTACCATCCCCGCAGCAAAAATGTTTTACTACATGCATCAATATAATTGTATTTGATTTTCATTCAAATATTGTTGTTCCGTGATATTCTCTAGAACAAGATACAAACCCATTTTTGCAACATGTCTTTTTTAATAGCTATAGGTATGTTTATTTGCTATTTTTCGCCCCTGACAGCATTCATTTTTTTTAAAAATTTCAACTTCAATGTTTGCAAACGTGGCAAAATGGCATAACATTATAATAACAGCGAGAAAAGTGTCCATATAGCTTTCAAAAAATATATTCCCCGATATTGATTGAAGTAGGTCATCAAAATAATAAAAAAACGTAATGTTAAATAAATAAGTTGGTATTATAGATTGTACTTAAATAATCCACGTTGCTTTATAGAAGCAGTGAAGAAAATATAGAGCATAGAGAGAATCGACAGTCTTCAATGATAATATTTTAGGAAATATAATCTATAATATCATCGAAAATGTATTAAGCTATCACTCGCAATGCATAACTAGTATAATATGATAGAAAGAGATTGATGCCAAGATGATAACATATCTTCATTTTAAATTTCAAATAGGTATTTTCTTGTGAATCACACCTAACAGACCGTGTTCAACGTTCAAAAATTATGACATTATGAAAAAAGACCGAAAAAAAGCAAATAAAAACACTTTATTTTCTTTACCTGCAGCAACGTCAGGTCAATTTCAAACACATGTACGGGAGCGGCGCAAAGAAATCACAAGGGAACGTAAGTACATAAACCGCAATTTCCATCCATTCTCCGGAGAGCTCGGCCCATCCGTTTAAACGAGCGTGCACATCTCGAAAATTCGAACGCTTCCCGGTGCGCTCGGCGAGCGCCAGCATTTTTAAAGCGGCCTTTTTTCCTGCGGCGGCGGCGGCGGCGGCAGGGGGACTTCGCGCAGCACCTGGGCAGCGGGGCCGGCGGCCGCTCCGAACAACGCCGGGCCGCGCCCCCCACCCCAGGAGGAGGTGGAGGTGGGAAGTGCCTCCCCCGCGCGAAATTTCCGCTTTGAGACGCGCGGCCGGGAGCGTGAAACGGGCGGGTCGCGGGTGGGGGTTGCCGGGCCCGTGGGCCGCTGGGAGCTCGCCCCGCCCCCGCCCCCGCCGCTGCCCTCTGTCCCGCTTTCCCCGGCGCCCCGCCACCGCCGCCGAATTACTAGCGACGTAATTCAATTGCTAGCGAGGCCCGCCGCCCGGCGACCCCGCGGCCGTGGCTGGGCGCCCGTGACGGCGCAACGGGCGGCAACGCTGCGCCAGAGGTGCCGGCGGGCCAGACGCTCGTCATCTGCACAAAGGGTAGCCCCTCCCCTCCCCTCCCTTCCCCACCCCACCTCGGCGCATCCCGCCCTGCTTGCGATTAGCGTTTGTCTTTTTATTGGCGCGCTGTGACCTTTGCCTCGTCAGACGCACCGGTTCCTATGATTTGGACGCGCTCGAATATTTAAAGCAAACGTTCTCAACGACGAGTTTTACAGTCGTCGGTTTTCCTGCTCGTTGTTACCCCCTTGTGAGCGAGTGCATAGAAAATGTTTAACGCAAACAGCTCGTGTAAGTTCGTAGCGAGGCGCGTCCTTTGACATGCCCTTGTTTCCGGCGGTTTGTGTTCTTTTGAGTAGACGCGTTTTGTTCCGCGACGAAAGTTTTACGCGATGTGCCTTATACACACAGTAAACGTTTGATTTACTCCGTCAGCGGAGATGTGTCGTTTGGTAGAGTTTATTTTGCTTTCGTTCTCAAACAATCTGCTTAACAACACACTTTCCGGTGTCTACGATTTGCCCTCGACTTCCCTGATGACTATGGGTGCTATGAATATATTCCTCGCGTTTATTAAATCACTGGTGGTATTCAAGAGAGTAAATTAAACATGTGCTGCCCTGTAAAGTGGTAAATTATGGTATTTTCTGGAAACACTGGTTCTAAAATCAATAGCAATTAAACCCACAAAATGTATTAATTCATTTTAATCTTGTACCTTTTGGATAATATTGTTCAACTGGTACTTCCCAGCCTTATTTGTTTATGCTAAAGCTAAACGTTTTACTGTAGTCGTATCTTTGTTAAAGAAGAAACCACGATGTAAAATATATTTCACATGACATGTTACATAAAAATATGTAATTTTGTACTTGGAGGTGTAATAAATAATCGAGGAGTTGCATAAAAGAATGGCTTTACCCAACTTAAACAGTTTGTTAAATTTCTTGGCTTATGACCTTCATTAGACTTCCATGTATGTGAATAACTTACACGTTTAAATAAATCACACTAGAATAGAGAAAGTAGAAAGACGTGGCCCAGAAACAGTTGTTCGATCAATATGCTTACATGGTTGATGGAGATGGCTTCTATGCCTATTTGTTGAGTTGGCCATATTCAATAGTTAAATTCCATATTTTCATTTCACTAGTGAACCCGAACAATTTTTGTCGCGAGTAGAGGTTTGTTCTATGTCCTGGTTTGGACATGGTTGTCAAGTATCCTGTTGTTAAAACGTTCTTTAAGATTGGGCATGCCTTCGGTATAACACTGTCTTAGCGAAATTTGATTTACTTGTTCGCGATAACCTTCCTGTAATATTTTCGTCCGATATTTCACAATCGCAGGGGAAAACTTGCAGCGAAGACGCGCTTAATACACGAGAGTGCAGCGGGTTGAATGAAGCTTCTGGTCAGGGGCGCTAGGGTTATAAGCTTAAAGGCATAAAATCATCATCAGCGTCTGTGTGACAGACACACCCAAATTCACATTATACTATGCATATATTCTTTGCGCAAGTGTAAGCGATACGTTTTAATTTATTTATCGCAATCAAATCAACGATACGATAGCGCATAAAATACGAACAAATAAACATTGATTTTCATATATATTAGACTACTGTTGAGTTATCGGAGAAATTTGAAGTTGTTTATATTGTACTGATAATATTGTTTTGGACTAAAAGATTATTAATGAAGTATACACTTGTTATGAAAACTCATGAAAAATTTCGATCAATACTATATTATAAACAAATTTATTATATAAAATATACACGACGGATAATCATTTTGTTTTATATTTTAGTTTCTAACTCTTTCTTAAACATGTAACGAGTTTACAATGTTCTCAGAACAAGAGTTTAAAAATAAAAATATGGACAGAATAAATTCAGAAGAATGGTGGTAGACGTATTGTTACTTTTATTACTATATTTGCGTTAAGAATGTTGTTCCTTTAGATATAGGGGTTGCAGCGCGTACCTAATGAAATTATTGAAATGAACAAACCTAGTGGATAAAAAGTGTACAATTGCACTAGCGGAATGCGGAATAAAATGAGCGACTGTAGGAGAGGGTTTTCTTATTTACGAGTTAAATTATTCCCCTTTATCCAGGTATTACATTTAATCTTCTTTCGTTTCCATTTAAGAAGACTTAATATTAAATTTTAAGAAATACATATCGTGACATTTTGAGGTATACATCCGATGACGTCATATTTACTCTGAATGTGGGGAAGGTTCTGCACATGACCCATTTCAATGGGACTTGTATTGTATACAACCTAGTATCACCTTAAATTGTGATCACCAAAGTGACTTACGAGATAAGAAACTGGTATTAAAATGGAAGATACTGATATTCTACATAGAAAACTAGTCACAACTGAGAAAACAAAGCCATTATTTCTTAGCTAAAGTGAATACACGTGTCTAATATTTATAAATCTTGGAAAATAGAAAAGTGAATTACTTTTAATGTAGAGGAGGTTTTTGTTGCATTCATTTCAGTATCAGCTTTGTGAGTTTCGAACATATTTTGATTTTTGAGGCTACTTTACAAGAAACCCCAAATCTATTTACAAAATGTTCCCAAAAATGACTTCAAATTTTTTGATTAAACTTGTCCTGAGATAGAGATAAAGACACTCAACAGAATAGTGCAGGTCTAATGTTTGTTAAAATCCCATATTTTTAAAAAATTTCCAAAAATGTAATAATTGTATTTAATTAATAATATTAATATTATTATTAAGTAGTTTACAAAACAATTGCGTAGCTAAATTAATAATAAAATGAAAAGCCTAAGATTACGGACCTCGAGACTTGAATTTTATTACTACATGAACATTCATTGTTTTTACGTTTATAAAAGTTTGTCGATGGACGTTCTCATTATTGTGCATTTATTCGCTGTCAACGAAATGTCGGTAATGTTTTTGAATAGCAAATAGCAACATATTGAATATCATTCTATAGTCACATCACTACAATGCCTATGCCAATACTTTCCATTATTACTCAGAAGCTATTCTCTCAACGCACCAGATCATAGCTCGTGTTCACAGGGGTGCTAGGCAACCCATTGAATAATAATACCTAAAAGGCGTGCGGGTTGCGTTTTTCTTCAGCGCACATGATACCCCTTGGTGCTGTTTAATATCAGAATCTATTGGTGTCACAACACGACCTCTTATAGTTTGCATTGGCTACGTAATTTTATAATATTGGAACTCGTATCTGAAAAATATTACAGCAGTCAGAGAATAAAGCTGAAACAGTTTTTGAGAAAATATTTTTTGTTTTTTGCAGAATTTACATAATTTGATTAATAAATACGCAAATACCGCTAATATTTTAAAATATCATCTTTACATTCTTAGATCGAAAATATTAATACAATACACACTCTTTTATCTTAGATCACTTGGATAGAAGAGTTTCGGAAGAAGTTTGGAATTTTCGAAAATTCAGAGATTGTAAAGTAAATCTCTCTTTTACCATATTTACATATGCACTGTCCTTTATTCAAAATAAGTACAGAATAAGGAGGTTCACGCTTTTTATAAGAAAAATGAATGTATAAACGTCAAATATGGTATCATCCAAAACAAAAATATCAATTTCAAATTCGCCGAGCCTCGAGTTGAGCAAAATCGATCCAAGAATATTCTTTTTTGAAACCTTTGTGTGTGATTTCAATAACGCATAGTGTTGTTCGCACGGTTAATGAATTTTACCACCTCATTTTTTATTATGATACCTTCGGTACCCATTATTGAAATATTAACTGGTGGTCTGTAGCAACAAAAATGTTGCAGTCAAGTTCGTGGAAATTAAGGGCCTGCAGCAGCAAAAATGCTGCTCACGCCAATATGTGAGCTAAATGGTCAGATTCTTATCATTACTATTTAACAGATCCAAAAATGTGGTTATATAATTTCAGCATTTAACCAATGAACACAATTCAGTACAGCCAAGAATTTCTCGTCATTAACTATTGAACAATACAGTTTAACAACACAACATAGTAAATTATTTAATAAAAAGAGTACAAACGCTCTTTACTGCAATGCATCACTAATCATGAAAGCATTGCGGTGCGCTCCACACCCCAATTTATTTACGCCTCGTGTCGTCTAATCCCTAAATTCTAAAGGAGACTAATCCCGCCTCTTTCTCCCCATCGGGCTGAGGAGATTTCATTTGTGAACCCACACAGTAAATCCACTCTCACGCTCCAACGTTTCAAATAGGGTAATGTGACACTCGCGAAACAAAGACTATTCTGAGCAGAAGCTATGTGATCTGAGCTCAATATTTCATGACAATTTGTCACGTGTGTATGTCCAACTCCGAGAAACCCCTTGCTCTACTGTGCAGAAGTAGACAAATGCATAATCAAACAATCCAATGAGATGCTCTTGTATCCAGGTGAGGAGGAGAGAGGAATACAGATGTCCAATTATCCCACGAGATTCATAGAATGCGCCCGAACAGAGTTATAATAGCGAATGCCAACACGGCTCGCGCTCACATGTGACGGACGCAAAGGTGCGAAATAAGAGGGAAGAAAATGATTGTGACTTGAGACAAAAAAAGAGGATGCGGGCGAAAATATATCACAGATTCAGACTTCCAAGATAATAGATGCAAACGTCGCAGAATACAAGTTGAGACTCCTGAGAAAAATATGCTAGGAGACACAAAAAAAGATACATTGATGGAATTCCGTTGTGATTACTATTGCAAACAAGTTTTACATTTAGCGTTACTTGTTCCATACACGCTCTGGTGTCGTGCGACGGCCGAGAGCGTATAAGAGGCAATCGAGATTCGTATAAGACACTTTAACGAGCTTGGTCATCATCCAATTCATCGTTCGCGCGTGGCTGACTTGCACTGGAGAACAGCGTCTATACGTGGAGGCCTTACTCATCTTTAATTGCTATGGAAAACAAAACAAAAACAAAACAAAAACAAAAAACAACAACAAAAAAACAAACAAAAAACAAACAAACAAAAAACTGCCTGCAACGCGCAGTCTGTGCTAAACATAGTACAGTACAGTGCAATTGCCGAAGGACCGTGTCAACGGTAAGGTAATGTGCCGAAGCAGTTTTCTACGCCGCTGCCAATTAAAAATGAATTTTAAAATATGATGGCAGTTGCTCATAATTAATTAACTAACTTCAATTGTGTGTGTGTGTAAACTGTTGATATACAATTAGTTAAAAAATGTGTTAATTCAAAATTGCAAAAGGATGTGTAAACGCATGTATGTTATTAGATATTCATTTTTATGTTAAAAAATGAGCATCGTCTCTGGCAATTCGATTGTATCAACATGGGTGTGTAATTAATAACATTGAATTAGCATCATACCTCCACCCAGGACCACCCTTTCTAAGACCTCTCGAGGCCGCATTACTTCGGGCGAGGGCTACAGCTTACAACGTGCGCAACCCACCCGTTATATTCTTGATGTGTGCTCTGTTAAAAATGTTATGGGCGACGTCGGGTTATTATTATAAAATTGGAGGCTCAACGTGGTTGATAGTCCCTGTCACTAATAATACTAGCGCACGAACGTGGGATTTCTTTTAACAAATATTTTGTAAGGCGCTTGCTCTCTACATTCCATTTCAAGATGATAAAAAAATGTTCCTTAATAGCAGATTATAGAATAGTCTTTCTTCATCACATGACGTCAGCTATTGAGAAATTGCTGATGAACATACATCTTTGCATTTGTCAGTCAAAATCGAAACCGTTCAATTTTCTGCTGAATTTATAAAATTCTAACAAAATCGTACACACCTCTTACGAGATCGGCGGTTGCATAGTTTCCTTTTAATTTTTGTGCGCATTGAAAATTAGTATTATAGATTTTCAGAAAGAGGAACCTGGCTTTATTGATATATCTAGTTTTGAATAACAAATTTCATACGGAATTTTTCTTCAATAATGTAATTGTACGGAAGCATTACAAAATTTTGGCTTTTGTAAATTTTCAAAATTGAGTTTTGATTGAAAATTGTCCTGCATCATCATGTGTTTTTCTTCTTCATTGGAGCAGACATTTTAAAACAGGACGTTATGGAGCTAGTTTTGAAAAATAAATTGAATGTTGTTGGGGGATTGATGTAAAGCACTCTCAATAAAATGAAGGTCCATTTCAAAGTCGAGGGTCTGCGGCGGCTTCCAGTTCGATTAAGTTTAGAAAAATACTGTGCAAAGTCCAGCTTTGTTAAGAGACACGGACTGATAGTTGGAATACACCGGGGAAACACGTGTTGGGATCAAGACACAAGTGACTTGTGATTACATGTTCAATAAAGTAATTTATTACATTCCGGAGAGATAAAAATGTATTTTGACATTAAAATATTTATACAGAAACATCGTGTTTAAAAAAATGTAGGAAATTTATGGGTAAAAATTAAATCTAAACATAGGGCACAACATATGGATATGAATGACAGTATTCCATTTCAACCCGCTTTCGCAATATTAAAGAACAGAAAACCACATTGATTTGTGATTGACAGGGACTACAATGGTTGTTTCACAGCGGATCTGCAGTTGGTGCAAATCATTCGCGCGTATGTTTGCTCTCGTCCGTTCTGACGCATGAAAACGTGCGAACAGATTATCACATAAAGCTGGACATGATGGACAGTCACGAGATGTAAACAGCAAGCCAGTCAATGTCCAAAGGGTTTTAAAGGAGTTATTTTATGGCATGAAATGTGAAAAAGAAGTAATACTCATTCTTCAGTATCCTAACATATTTTTACGGTACGCAGATAGAATTTTGATTGTACATACTCTTCAAAAAATAATTAAAAGCACGATGTGAAGTGTAAATTAGGCGACAGAAAAAAATATAATTTAAAAGAATATATTAAGTTAGTAAATATTTGAACCAATTTAAAACAAAACCCCTATCAAAATGCGAATTAAATGAGGATTCATAAACATCTATGTAAACAGCACCAAAGAATTATACACCTGAGATTAAGAACGAGGTGTGAAATTCAAAACCCTTCAGAGACCCTCCAATAAAACTGGAGAACTCTATTCAACAATCCCACAACGAATTCACGATTCCTTCGAATTTCGTGCATCAAATGCAAATTTCTTGTAAAGAGCGGGCGGACGAGTATATGAAAGGGGAGGTCGGGAGAAGAGAATGGAGAGGAATGCATAATTAATGGAGATTTGCCCCAGTCTGGCTTCTGACTCCGCTTGCTATACCGAACAATTTGGGGGGAACCGACGTGTCCCGGATCAAATTTCCGCGAGGACCCATCCCCTTTCTGTGCGAAGCAGGCGCAGCTCGGCGAGATTGCGAGCGCTCCCCCCCCCACCGCGCCCCCTCCCAGCGCGTCTGAAGAGGTAGTAGCAGCGGCGGCGATGGCAGCTACAGCGGGGGCTGTGGGCAAAGGACGGTGGTGGCGGTGATGAGTGTGGCGGGAAAATATGGGAAATGATTGTGAAGGTGGTAGTGGTGATGATGGCGGTGATGTTGTAGCGGTGCCGGTGTATGGGGGCAAGTGTGATTCGACGCTGATTATATCGATGGTGGTGAAGGGAGAGACAATGGTGGAGGGGACAAAGGTCAAGAGTCTGGGGTAGCTGTTTCCAAAATGGTAGAGATGGTAAAGGAGGCGGAGCAGGTGAGATGCAGATGGTGACGGAGGAGTTAGGCTTGGGGAAAGTGGCGTGGGAGGTGAGTAAAGTGGAGGATGCGGCATTCGCAGATTTTGGGATAAGTGGGTTTTAGCAATAGTCGCAGTGACAGGAGTGGTGAGTACAGCGAGGAAGGTGGTAACGATAGTGAAAATTATCAAAATTAGTAGGACAAGTCGTAACAAACAACAGTCCCTTGGAGCCTCTGTTACAAAGTTTCAAAATCCCGCTCGTATCAGAAAACAATGCCAAAATAATGTTCCAGGAGACAATAATCAAGTTCCAAAGCTAGCAACAATGCACCTGAAGATGCCCAAATAGTCACCAGAGTTATACAAGAGTTCAACTGTGACGTCAGCGTGATCGGCGGACGCACCGAATACGAAAGGCACTTCGACAACCAAACACTCTCAAAACTAATCTCTCTTCTCAGGTGCCGGCCAGCTCGTTATGCAGGCAGCGTCACTACTAGCCTAGACTCGCTCTACGAATCGACACTTGTTGAGCTTATACCGACGTGCTGACTTTCGGCGCCGAGTCGGCGCGCGCTCTATAGAGCGGCTGCGCGCCAGAACTCAAATGTTCGCTAAGCCTGCTGCAGATAGTATTATATCGGCGGGAGCAACGGTGGAGTCAAAGATAGAGTGTCTGCGGTTGTGATGGCGGAAATGGCGGAATTTAGGCAAAAATGACGGAGGAGGGGGAGGAGTTGGTGATGGTGAAGGTGGAAGAGATGAAGTATGTCGTTTGGGGTGCATGGAGGTAGAGGATGGGGTGGGGGGGACGGTTAGTTGCTGATGTGTCTCTGGTGGAGCTGGTTTGTGATGACAATAGGAAGCGTTTTTTCTGAGATCTCTTAAGCATCTCCACACATCACCTCCCCACAGCCTATTCTGTTTCCCATTTAGTCAAGAGGAAAGGTTGCATGAATAAGCGCCGTTTCAGAGGAAAAATACGGCTATTCTA
Organism: Gryllus longicercus; assembly: GCA_038098605.1. Lineage (NCBI taxonomy): Eukaryota > Metazoa > Arthropoda > Insecta > Orthoptera > Gryllidae > Gryllus > Gryllus longicercus. Next base: position 1,069,609 of record JAZDUA010000177.1, read on the forward strand.
AACATGGCTATTTCTAAAAAACTATTCACTTAAATACGAAGTTATACACGTATTTGAATTCGTCTTTTTAATCTCATTAAGATGAGCTAAAATTAATCATAGGTTTCTATTTGAAAAAATAGAGTTGACCTCATTAATGTGTATGTTGTAATTAAAAATAGTACAGAACCGAAATATGCTGTAATCAAGTAGCCCCTACCTATGTTACGGACTGTCCAAACGGTATCTTCGTATCTTTCACGGATGAGGAGATAAAAGGGGTGTTATGACTTAATTGGTTCACCTTGTATATAAAGTTTCAGATGAGTTTAATTTTGAATTTTTATTTGAAGTTTATATTTTCAATCTGGCGATATGTGCTAATTATTAACGAGCTATTCCCTTTCCTATAGACATTCCCTTTGATTTATTAATAAACCTAATTTTTAGGTACGATTACCATAAAATATTGTCCTCTAGTATAGATTACATCTTTATAAAGAAATCTATATCTACATCTATATTTTACATTTTAGCTCTCTTGTTTCTTCAAACTACTTATTATTACTATCACATTTTTATTTTTTCTTGGAATTCTTCGAAGAATGAATGGTAGAGGGACGCAAGAGATAATTTTGAAACACAATTCATGGTAAAGAATGACTTTTCTATAGTATTGCCTACGGAATGTGACCGAAACAAGAATTCGTAACTTTGAAATCTGTCTTTCAGATATAGAGACTACATTCACATGAATAAACCAAGCCATCTTTCATGAAAACTAAAGTTTAAATAATTTTTAAAGATTTTATTGCTTGTGAGAATAATTAACTTCAGGCTTCACTTCAAGAACTGACCCATTTGCATTTCACACTTTCTACTTACTAACGTAAAATAAATATTTTTAAGTTGGATACTTTTCACACACTATTAATATGGACATAATGAAGGTAAACCAGGTGAAAAAGTGTTGAGCTGTAAAGAGCTAATATTATTTTGAGAACTTGTATAGTTGCAAATAGTACAGACGTTTCTTTTTACTATTGACCTAAGTAAACCTCAATCTCTAAGAGTGTTTCATTTTTTTGTATTTCGCATGTTATACTTTCCTTCTAGTAAACATAAGTATTTAAAGTACTGCTTTGAGGAAATATATATTAAAGAGTCGTAAAAAATCAGTAAACTATCAATTGTGTAAACGTTTTTGTTTTTAATTTTCTTAGGATAATATACATTTTTCTGTATCCTTTGAATAGTTTAAAATTGCTCACATATATTAATACAATATGATTTTTTCGAAAAATATGAATTTTAAACTTCCTTTTCACAATATCATAAATAATTTGAGAATTTAAATGTAATAATAAGTAAAGCATTATATTAAATTTCAATACTGGATACGTTTTTGGCGTCTGATCACTCTGAAAAAACTGGATAAAGTATACATGACCCGTGAAATAATAAAACTCGAAGTAAACTATATTTATCACCTTTTAAGAAATACATAAATTCACGAGTTTTGTGGTGATAGGAGTAGCTCTGTGAAACCAAATTTGAAAATAACGCGTTTGTTACGCATTGTGGAAGAGAACAACAATTTTTAGAACGATTCTTCAAAAAAAAGTAGTCCTTTCCACGTATCTATGAACACGTAGAAACTGATCTCAAACGATCCGAGCCCGGAACGAGGACACGCCAGGCAGGCGATTAGCGGCGAGGTACAGGAAGAGAGCCTGAGGCGGAACGAAATCCGGTCGGAGATCGAAGGCAACCTGTGCTGCGGGGGGGGGGGGGGCAAATGACGGAAGGCGGCGGGCGAGGCAGCGCGCGCAGCGACGGCGGGGCAGGGAGCGGGGGCCTGTGGGAAATGGAGGTCTGGGGACGCCCCGCGCAGCGCCTTCTGAATCCAGATCCAGATCCAGATCCGATACAGGGCGAAGGCGCGCGGAGACGCAAATAGCCCCGCGGGCTAATATCTCTGGCCCCACGCCGCCTTGCTGCACTGCCCGCTTCGTGCGTGGCGCTCCCAAGCCGCATTTTCATCTGGACCTAAATTAAAATCGATGTGGTCTGCACGGACGAACAGTTATGCATAGCATTGTGTTCAATTTCTCTGGCCGACTCGAATCCGCGAGGGTTTTCATTTCGGCTGTTTGTGAGCATTTTTATTCGGAACGTACCTCGCTGGAAGTATATTCGGTATACGTTTCTTGTATACAATTTAATATTCTTTTGTGATATACAATACATGGAGGCAACACATGTCGAGAATAAAAAAAATATATAGTCATATAACCCAAACCACATGAAGAGCAGTAATTATTACCATTCAATAATAAACTTTGTTAGCGAAATTGTGCAGAATTAATTTTATCATCCGCAATTATTTAGGAAATTCGTAGAAAATGAAAATAATAAACAAGTTATTGAAATATCATTGAACAACGGAGGCTTCGCAAAAAATTAAAACCAGTATTTTGGGGCAATCACCAAGCCCATCATCATTAGTAACGTTTGGCGAGTTAGAGCATCGATTGTTCCGAGAAAACCACCCAACAGAAGCGCCAGTTAAAAAGTGTTGCAAAAGTTAAATTACTCTCAATCATCTCGCTCTCCCCGAACGAGAGACCGCCCTTTCTATCGGCGACGTTTGTTTCCCGACAGTAAATTCCGACCTCTCATGTGGATTTCTATAACCCCATTATTCGTCGCCCTCTCCCCCCTTCCGGCCGTGTCGCTATCGGCGCGCGGCGCGCCACGCGCTGCTCGCTTGTTTTCCGCTCGCGGCGACGGTGGCGCGGTGGCGGCGGCAGCTCGGGGATCCCCGGGGCAGACTTTCGAGACACGCACGAGTTCGGAATTGTACTTAGGAACGCGCGAGGGCCGACGAGACTTTTTGCCGGGGAATATGGCGCCCTAATCGCCTCCCAGCGGCAAGAAAGAAAGGGAGCCAGAAACCGCCGCGCGGTGGTGTGGGGGGTGGCGTGGGGCGGAGCGGAGGTGGCGGAGGAGGGAGGAGAGGAGAGAGGAGGGTAGGCGAGGAGGCAAGGGCGATAAAGGGCCAAACTGGGGATGTGAGAAGTAGAGGAGGTGATGGGAGATGAGCCTGCAGGGACCTACGTGGTGAAGGGGTGACTCGTCGACGAGGTGGAGAAGAATGATGGTAATGACAGGGTTTGTAAGGAAGAGATGGGGGAAGAATGATGCAGCAGGAAAATGTAATACGGAAAAAAGATGTAGAAGGTTGGGCGTGACAGGGATACAAGATGATGGATCATGAGGAGGGGGGGTTAGGTTGACGAAGCGGATATTGAGGCAATGGAAATTACATGGAGGAGACCGAGAGATTTTGTGAGTGATGTGAAGAAAAGTGTAGCAGAAGAAGTGAGAAGAAAGCTTGAGAGAGAGGAAAAGGAAAACAAGAATAATAGGAGGGGATATAAGGTGAAACGAAGTGAATCGAGATGGCGCAAAGAGGAGGCGCGAAGACATGCGATGAAGTGTACAAGGAGGAAAAAGAGTAACAAGAGAAACAGTAGAAGGTGGAAGGAGGAGGAGCATTAGGAGTAAGCGGAGTGAGAAGTCGGTGCGCGCTGGAGTCGGCTTGGGGAGAGGCAGGAGCGGGGGTGGGGCGAGGAAGGGCGGAGGTGGGGGCGGGGCAGGGTGGGCGGGGGTGGGGGCGGCGGCGGGGCGTGGGTTTGTGCGTGGGTGGGTCGGGAGTGAGGCGAGAGCTGGGTGGGGGCGGGGCAGGGGCCGGGCGGGGGTGGGGCGAGGGCTGGGTGGGGAGGGGCGGGGCGTTGGCGAGGCGCGGGCGGGGCGGGGCGGGGGATGCCAGTCGTTTCTCCTTCCGCTTCGCCGCACCGCGGGTGCGATAGCGCCCCTGGCGAACGCCCATCAGCCCCGCCCCTCCTCCTCCGCCGCCGCCGACGGCGCTTTCGCCTGCAGCCCGCGCGGCGGCGCTCGCTCCGCCCTTCCGTCGTCATTTGCTCGCCGCCTCCAGCGCAGTTCAGGTCGATCTCGGACTGGTTTTCGCTCTCGTTCTTGTTTTGTTCCCCGGCTGTTCTTCCCGTTAATCGCTTTGCTGACACCAAGTACTTGCGAGGCCTCGCCCTCGACGTTTTCCTCGGCTGTTCTAAATGGGTGCCTACGGTGAATCTCGCCCTATCAGGCATTCACGTTCTTTATTTTTCTTTGCACTTACATTTTACTTTTTTATTGTGGAATGAAATATTCAATGATATATTGTGTGAATGTAAAACCTGTCCCATAAATATTAAATTTAATGAAATTTCTTACACTAGAATTACTTAGCTTTCATGAAAATGGATGAATTAACTCAATTTTCCCCTTTTTATATTCCTGTAATTTAGCTATTCCATTGTTCATAACTTTATCGTCATACCACGAATGCATTTACCATTCTCTCCTTTAAATTTAAAAACAAGTAATTTCCGCTGCAGAATTCCTGTTATTACATTTGGTACCAATTCTTACCTATTACACATTTTTTATTTTACGAATATTTTACCGGTAAGTACTTTTTAAAATTAATTAGTATTTCAGTCAGTGGAGCACCGTTTGTGTTCTCGCTGGTATTTTATCACGTTATAAAATTATGAAACGCCCTTAATGAATTTTTTACTATATCCAATGATAAAATAATAAACTCTAATAATAATAATAATAATAGTAATAATAATAGTGATAATAAAATGAGTTGTAATAAAAATTGGACACTTTAAGAAGTACAGAGGAAACTAAAAGAAAAGAAAAATCTTAGGGTCGAGGAAAGAATCGAAATCGTAGGTCTTATAGCTTTCAGCGCACCCAAAACCTTTGAAATATATATCTCTTCAGGAATGAACCGTTTTAATTAATAAATAATATTATCTCAGTTATATTTAGTTTGAATTATTCTCTCTCTCTCCCTCACCCTCTGTCTTTGTCCACCTCTCTCTACATTGCACGTAAATATTTTACTATTGTTTTTGTTTGAATTTGTTTATTTCTATATCGTAGGAATTAATTGATCATGAAATATAATAATATACAGGCATAAGTACCCTTGAAGATGTTGGTCTATTGAGATACTTACAGTCATTACCAAAATTTTGCACGAATTATCTTATTTTCGAGATATCGATCTCTTTAAAAAATCAGTCATTTGTTTCTACTTTTTAAGCGACATATAAAAAATGAAATGCACAGGAAGTAATTTTAGAAAAACAACTTCCTGAACCACTCTACTTCACGCTAGATCTAGCACGACGGTTATTTCCGAATTATTACCCAGATCAATATTTCCTTTGATCGATGGATATTCTAGTAGGACTTTGGTTAGAGTATGTAGCAAAGTCGGCGTTAGTATTAATGTTGTAGTCGGTAGCAGTGACTAAATTAATAGCAGGGTCAATATCAGAAAGTATCGGCGCCGGTAGAAAGGTCGGCGCCAGTAGGAGTAAAGATGCCGGTAGGCACGTCAATGTGAAATGCAATGTTGGTAATAGTGGATGACATGAGCAGGTTCAGTCTCGGAGGTAACATCGGCGTCATCAGCAGCGTTGGTACTTGAGTGTCGATAGCAATGGCTACAGCAGAGGCACAGTAGTACTAGTGGTGATGGTGGTGGTGGTGGTGGTTGTAATTGTGGTGGTGGTGGTGGTTGTAGTGGTGGTGGTTGTAGTGGTGGTGGTTGTAGTGGTGGTGGTTGTCGCGGTGGTGGTGGTTGTAGAGGTGGTGTGAATAAGTGACGATAATACCGTTGGTCTCGGAAACAGTGTAGTCGTCGGAAGCATTACAGATGTTGACATTAGTGGCTGCAGTGGTATCGGCAGGCTCGCAAGCCTTAATGACTGTCGGTCGCTGCATTGAGACTATCTGAGAAGCCGCAGTGGCACTCTAGTATTTCTTTGTTCCTCCCGCTTGAACTGCATAGGCCAAAAGTCTCGTAGGAGTAGTGTATATTATATTCCAGGAGATGGTAGCGTTCCTATCCCGCGAGATCGCGAGATCCGGCGCCGACATATATATCGGCTTGCGGAGATTTCCCTTCGGGCATCTTTCACAGCCTCTCGCGAGCTCTAAACTCCCGACTTGATTCTCGACATGTGTGGTGATGTAGAACATGTTAGTATGTAAGCGGTTTTATATAAACAGAAATAAGGAAACAAAGAAACGGAAGGAAAAAATTACGCGCGGTCCACCAGCCGTTTTTTTAGGATACTTTTCGCCCATTCGCCCGATATTGATCGGAGGAGCTACAGAAAAACAACCAATAATTTCCCCCACCCCTGTAACTAGTGTCGAAAATTCGACATCGCGACTCCAATTCCATTCCTTGTCACTGATACAGCAGGGAAAACGGTGTTTCCGCTGAGCTATCGCAGCTCTTTCGTTGCCGCTGGAGTCCGCAGCCTCAGGGGAGGCGGTTGGCCGCCGCGAGTGCGGACGGACCCGGCGGCGGCGGCGCTGGGATCACCGCGCCGTTTTTCACTGCCGGCCGCAGCGGGAGGAGCGCCGAAGTTGAGGAATGGCGCGGCGCGTTAATGAATCACTTGTGTCCCGGGCAGCGCGGGCTCCTCAGCCCATCGATCGCCGTGCTGGAAACGAGACAATTAAACGGAGCCAAGTGCGGGCTAGTTTAATTGCTCATAAAGCTAACGCGCTCTTTTGTTTACTCGCCGCCGCCGCCGCCGGGGGTGGGACATCGAAATTTCATAAAGCGGCAAAGCGACGAAGCCTATCTGGAGCGCGTTTCGCGGAAGGTGGTGTTCAGCGTGGACCTCGGGGCGGCGCTGTCCACGTGGCGTGTGAGGGAGAGAGAGAGAGAGAGAGAGAGAGAGAGAGAGAGAGAGAGAGAGAGAGAGAGAGAGAGAGAGAGAGAGAGAGAGAGAGAGAGAGAGAGAGAGAGAGGAGAGAGAGAGCACTTTGGTGGCGCGGGCGATTAGGCGGCAGGACGGTGTGCGGAGCTTGGCAAGAAGCAGGGGGGACAGGGGCAATGGAAAGAGGACAGAAAGACAGAGATGCGTAAGCAGTGGATAGTCAGTGGTGTTGCCAGGGTGAAGGGGGGCAAGAAGGAACCGGATAAAGGTCCAGTATAAAAATCGGCAGAGTGGAGCAGCTGAGTTTATCTCAAGAGTCAGCATTGCAGCTTCCTCTGTAGTGCCTCTGACCAAAAGAGCCTAGGTTTCGACATTCAGTGGATTTTCGACAGTAACTGTAAACATAGGTCAAGTATTAAGCCACTCTTGCGAAGGAGGAAAACTATTGCGTCTAACTGTTCTGATAGGTAGTTTTCCTTGGCTTTTTCGATCAATACCACACGAATGCCGGAGTACATTTCTAACAAAAGGGTACAGGCCGCGCGCGATCTTTCCTTCCCCTTCTTTGTACTATCCTTCACCTTACACATTCATATGCACACCAGTATGACACTTGTCGGGAGCGTAGGGCATGTCCCAGCGGAATCGGTGATCCACTGGAGGAGATGCCTAGAGGAGTATTACCCCACAAGTCGACGTGGTGATCGGCGCCGGATCTCATCATTTAGAGGGGAGGAACAACGACGGCTCCGTTATCTCCAGACATAAAACACATTCTCTGCATTAACAGGGCTGATGACTATAGAAGTTGATGTACCCGGAAACCATTCAAGTGGCAGGAGAGTATGTTGTGAGGACAGGACACAGAGATAATGAGTAATTGGAGAAATTATAATTTGCATGTTAGGTCTCCTGAACAAAATCTGAATGGAAATGTTAAGAAGCCAGCTTTTTTGCGCCGGGCAATGTTGAGCATATGTATATTACTACGGAAAGTGTTATGTGAATAAAATGACGATAATACGTGCAAGTCAATGAGATGAAGCAAGATAAACATTGGATAGGTGATGCGATAAGACGTAGCTGAAACAATACTACCGCTTACTCGTGTCAACTGCAAATTCCATTAGAAGGAACCGATATTTCAATCCGAGCTTGTAGGCGAAACACATAGATAGTTACGCTACGCGTCGATACTGGTAAGGCGTGTCCGGTCAGCGAAAAAACAAGGAGGAAATTCAAGTATACAAAACGGAAGAACAAGCGGTGATGAAGAATTCTACGTGTATGATGGAAGGAGAATCCTATTTATACCGTGTAATGAAAGGAATCTAATGAAGTAGGGTGAAAGTGCTTTCCTTTCACTTACTTTAAAGCGTATGAACTTGAACTTGAAGCTTCTTGGACCTCTACTTTCGGTAGTGGGCTACCATTTAACAACATCCACCGCAGCTGAGGTTGGAAAGTTGGCTTGTTAGCTCTAAGAAAAGAACACTTCGTGATTGAAGGTTGCTTGTTAAGAGTTTTAGAACTGAACAGTTGGCGAAAAAATCACAAACTTTTTTCAGATATTTCGCTCGGGCGAGTGCCGGTAATGAGACTTTTGTCCCATTTGTTTCAAGAAAGTGTGTGTCTATATGGTTAATGAGTGGTAACATCAAAATATTAGCAATTTGTTAGAAAGTACTTTGAGTGTGTAATCTATTTTTCAGAAATTTTTCAATAACTGGAAAGCTTATTTCTTGCTTAACACACAAACATGATGCAGGAAATAACAGATATGTGTGTCTCGACGGGCATTTGTATTTGTCACTAAAAGTTATTCACCCATTGGCTCAAGAAAAAAAAACAGTGTTTGATTGCATTCCCGAATGCAACGAGTCGGCATTGTTGTTGATGCAAAACAGGATTGCTTGTGGCGGTAAAGTGAAAAAGAAACGAAAAATAAAAAGATTACGTTAATAATATGGACACTCATGAGCAGATGTAATATCTAGTCCTTAATTGATAATCTATTGTAAATTTCATGAATAAGAGACGATAATTCATGAAATATTGCGCAAAAACTGTAATGATAAGAATATTACAGGAGAAGCTGGTGATGGCTGATGAAATTCGACGAATATAATGCGGTCATTTCAGATTCAAAAGATGTGGCCGGGGGTTGAATTCTTTAGAGAAAAAGGTAATACCTGTACCAGTAAACTTCAGATTGCTCAAATCGATATCGTTCATTAGATATCATTCCAGATCAGTTCTCAGAGAGGCGTGAATGCTATCACAGGCGTACCCCAAGACAGCGACAAAGGGCCATCAAACGGAGGGCGAGGAAGAGGACGGAGGCAGCAAGACTGCACGCGAGGGAAGTGCGGGCGAGACCGGAGTGTAAAGGGTTGGCGGGGCGGGGGGGGGGAGGGGAGAGGCGGACCGCACAGTGCGGGCGGTGGCGGCCTTTGAGAGAGCGAGCTGGTGCGCTGCCGCGGGCGGAAGTGACGTAAGAGCAGCGGTGGCGGCTGCGGCGGCGGGGACGGCGGAGGCAGCCACCGCTGCGGGACGGCGAGGGTGTGCCGGGACGATGAGTGAAGCCCCAGAGCGGGGGGTGGAGTGGAGTGGAGGGGCGGGGGCGAAGGGCAGCGGTTGCGGTGGAGTGCGCGGCGGCGAGAGAGATTGCGGTCTGGCCGGCAAATGAGCACAACAGATGCGACGGGGCGCGGGTTCGATTAGGACGGGGAATAAACCGAACAATCGAAGAGCTGGAACGTAGAGATCCTTTAATCTTTGTACAAAGAGAACCCTGTGTATCGGATTTCATCTTCACCGGCGAATGTAGAGGGGAGGGGGCGGATATTTCCCGCAAGCCACGTATCGTAAAGATCGATTGGGACTGTCTTTCAACCGCAATGCACATCAAAGCGATGTCATATGTTTTGATGAGGGATTTTGTACATTTTCATTATTTATGCAATAATTAGTTACTGCAAATATATTTCATTATTTTTAGAGAAGAAGGTATAATATAATTGACAAGAACTCATTTATATTACAATAAATATTTAAATTATTACTTTAAATAATTAGACTATCACTTGATTTAGTAATATTCCTACCATACATTTTATAGTTGGTTATTTTCTATATGTGATTTTATGACAATCCTATCAACTTTAAGGTATCAGGTAATGAAAGTTCATTTAATCATTTTTACTGTTGACACCTTCTTTCTGTTGAAGCCATTTCTAGCTAAGATGAGTTCAGTTAAGGCAGTAAGAATGATGAATTAGTAGTAAGGTAAAATAAAGTAATTTCAGCAAAGGGGTATTAACAAAGCTTAAGTGAAAACTTTCCTCATATTTTAGAGAACACCTTCTTACCAAAAGGTCGGTAATAATTCTACGTATTATACAAATAAGTATTTTTAGGTATTAGGTGGCACACGAATTAATGTTGAGAAATGTTTGGATGAGACCGTGATAAACTAGTTAAAACCTGTTTTTATGATTTTTACAACTTTATTTTCCATAAACTAATAAATTGATAGTGATAATGTTGTAGTGTAAGGAAAGGCAAGGCACTTAAGACTAATAGAAAAAAAACGTAAATTTTCGATTTTATTTACTAAAAGAGAACTGTAACTATTTAATATTACTTTTGAAATGCAATTTCAATATTAAAATGAATTTCTATTTATGAGAAATAAGTTTTAAAATGAATTTCTATTTATCGTCGTGGAAATCAATAATAACATTGAGTGTAAAAATTTGCTATCATAGAGATTATGATTCTTTTATAGCAGAATATTAGATAAATGATGGAAATGCTACATAATTACGTATTACATGAGAATGGAGGATCCCCCGATAGCACATCCTTTATTCATCGAGAATTGTTCCTCGGCTAACGGGAACACGAACACTTCTTACCTAGATCGTGCAAAAATTTTCCTTGCCCAAAATAAATGATTTTAATGTTCATCTGACCTTCATTTTTTCGCAGACTTAACACATTTCCGCGTTTCTATGGCCTCCCCCCCGGGCGCCCGCACAGTGCAAATGCGTCCACGGAACAGGTGCGCCGCGCAAGAGCCCCGCCCACTCGCCCCCGCCACCTCAGCCTCCGCCCCCGCCGCACCGCCGCGACGTCTTCCGAGTGACAGCGCAAAATTACTTCCAACCCTCGTAAGTTAAAACGCAGGCCTGTTGAACTCAGAGATGCACCGTCGGCTGCCGTCCCCAGCTCCGCCCCGCCCTGCCCCGCCCCGCCCCGCCCCGCCCCGGCTCGCTCCACCCCGCTCCGCCCCGCCCCGCCCCGCCGCGCCCCGCCCCGCCGCGCCCCGCCCCGCCCCGCTCCTCCCCGCCCCGCCCCGCTCCGCTCCGCTCCGCTCCGTCCCGCCCGGGATGCCACACCCTCTCGCGACATCGCGATAAATTTACAAGTAAAATGAAATTGCCGTAGTTTCGCGCAAGCATTACGAGAGACGCGCACAAAAGCCTTCGAAAGAAAAGGGTGAGAAGTCAGACTGTTGCTGGTTCTGAAGGATGTGGAAATGGACACAGTAGCGAGGAAGAGCAATTGGTGACGAAGGAGATGTCAGGAAAATGGTGATTGTGATTGTTACGGGTGGTTGGTGGTATTTAGGGTGGTCGGTGGGTGTAGTAATTGGAACGGGCGCGTGGAGGTGGTTGGTGTAGTAGTGGGGACGAGGGTGCTGAGGTGGAAGTGGTTGTCAGTGGTCGTGGATGTTGCGGTGATCGTGGTTGTTGGGGGTAAACTCCGTTGCTGAGGTTCTTATGGTTGGCTTGATTTTTGGGATGGTCGTTATTATTAGGATAGCCTTGCTTCCTGACCGCAGTCATTATTATTGGAGGCGACGTAGTTTTTTGGAATATTCGGTGGTTATTTGAGTGGTTGTGACTGATGAAATATTGCAGTGGTTGGTGTTATTTTTATTTGTTAGAGTGGATGTTAAGTTGGATGGAAGATTTAGAATGGTTGTGAAGTTGTCAAAGTGATGGTGATAGTGTAGGTGAAGATAATCGTAATGAAAGTTACCGTGTTGGGAGTGGCGTCCAGGAAGTATGAGGAAGAAACTATGAAAAAAACTGTTGATGGCATTGCTGGAAACGATTGATCCCGTACAATCAGTTAATTTTGGGAAAAGACGTAAGGAGAATCGAAGAAGTGGAGATGACCGTTAATGCGGGTGCACAATAGAGAGAATATGTCTTCGGCAAAAGAAGCGGCAGTGACGTAGAAAAACGCTGCCAGCTTTGGAAGCGCTCGCAGGGCTGGGCGGCGGCGGTGGTGGTGGTGGTAGCAATGATAGCCAAAGTGGTGCTCACGGCTGCAGACGCAGTGTCGTGTGTGGAAGCAGCGAGTTGGGCTAAGGTGACAGCGGTGCGGGGGATGTGGAGGATGCAGAATGTGGAAGTCCGGGTGGTGGGCGACGACCCACGCAAATGAGGCTGTGGTGGGCGTGGCGGGGCCAAGGAAAGCGAGTGGGGCAGGGCAGGAGAGGGGCGAAGAGGGACGTGATGGAACGGCAGGGATGTTTCGGGGGCGGGGTGGGATGCGGAGGGAGCGTGGCGGGGGGAGCTGGAAGCGACGCGTCGGGGCCGTGGGTAGCGCGGTGGGCCGCCTGTAATTGACTAAATTGCCTGGCGCGCACTCAAAGCGGGAGCCTGGCCTGCGCTCGACACGACACGTCGCGTCGCGTCATATCCCTCTTTAAGCGCATGGCGATGTATTTTTAGATTCCTCGCTCGTAAGCCGAGAGGACCGCCCGTGCCCCCGCCCCCGCCCTTGCTCCCGCGCCCTTGCGACCCAGCTGCATTCAGCCCCGCCGCACTTTGGTCCAGGCAGCGCACAGCCGGGAATAGTAGATGTAGAGTTTTGACACTGCCATTTGCACTGCCTCGCTTACAGTTCTTTTCTTTCAAGGTGAACATGACGACTCTGTGGATAATATAAACAAATACTGGGAATACTGTACATTAATTTGTATGTTATACATGTGATAAATTAAATATATAAGTTGTCTCTTTGATGTAATATTAAATTTCGCTGATGGAAATTGCTGCGACTAAAGAGTTTTTTTTGTATTTATATTTAGCCATTATAAGTCCCATAAAGGGCAATTGGCCTCGGCGTTCTTAGTCGTCACCCAACCAGGAATCTGCAATGCCTCGAATTCACTTAACCTTCTTGACTTCACGTAGTTAACGAATTCGGCTAGCAACGCGGGTTACGCTGTCGTTGCCTTTCAGTAGAACCATCCCAGCATTCACCTGAATGATTGAAGGAAACCCCAGTCAGGTTGGCCTGCTAGGGAATTGAACCCAGGCCTCCCGAATGCACAGTGAGCGCACTGCGTCCTGAGCCACTTTGCTCGGTACAGAGTTACGTTCTCGCATATTAATCTTGCAGTTTATTTTACTTGCAATATTTACATACATCGATATTATTAAGTAAGTCTATTGCACTCTATTCAGTTCTACGTCTTCAGTCTGTTGTGGTGGAGAGACATGAGTGCTTGTGTTGTTATTTTATTTTGCTTCGCTTGTTTTTGCACCAGTTCTGTTCTCGGTTGAGGAGAGAAAATTACATATACAGACTTATTTATTATTTTTGAGTAATCAGTAATGAGGATTATAATGTTGATGATTCGTGTATCGTGCTAGCTAATTACATTGAGCAGAGGAAATGCAACGCAATGGAAGAAAAATATTGAGATTCATGAACGCAATACATATTTACACTACGTAATACCATACATTTGAGGCTAATCACGTTTCGTGTATTCTGCCTTCACCAACTCGATTTAGTTATGCGTATCGGCGTCCGATCCATTTGCAATCAGAGCACACTCAATATCCATTCCTGAAATACGCGTCATGCAAGCAAGCATGGAAAACAAGTGGGGTCGTTGAAGTTTAAGTACGAAAACGGAACATGACTTGATTTTGTTTTTGATTGATTGTTTTAGAGATTCCGAGCACGTCAACAACCAGGGTCATTAGTCCCGTTAGTGTAGTGTACGTTTTTGCTCGGGACGTGCCGGTGATCTTTCCCTCGCTGTAAGGCGAGCTTCCGCGGCGACCTCCCGTCGCCTAGCGGGGTTTTCCCCAACCAGGCATCTCCCACCAGCCGGGACAAGCTCTAAGCTCCCGACCGGTCTTCCGGCATGTGTTTGTGTAGTGCGGGTTAGTGTGTGTGTGTGTGTGTGTGTGTGTGTGTGCGTGCGTACGCGCGCGCGCGCGCGCGCGCGTGTGTGCAAGCGGAGAGGATAGGACAAGGAATAGGAATCAAAGATCACGCGCCTGTGGTCCGTTTGGTAAGGCACTGTTCCGGCATTCGCCTGATGTTGATCGGAGAAACCACGGAAAACTACCGATCAGAGCAGCCGGCTGCTAGATTTCTCCTCCAGACAGCGACAGAATTCCACCTAGCTGAAAAGCTAGTGTCGGGAAATGACTGAAAGCAGAGAAGGAGTGGTTGATATAATTAATTTTTTAATGAAGGTTAATACTAAAAAAAGGAGAGTGCTAGCTTGGGTGGTGCAGTATCTTAAGGCAGTTTTGCTGAGAAATATCCACATGTAATATCCACATTATCGGTTCGAATCCCTTATAAGGCATGGTTGTTACTCGTGTGTCATGGAATGTTTCTTTTGTGCAGTACAACCTACAACTTCTATACAACCAACAATTTTATTCAGCTTATACTGTAATTGTGCGAGTATGAGGAACCACAAAGGATAATGGCGAATTGGGCCCAGCAGCAACGCAATCTCGTCATCCTTCCGCTAATCTACACCGAGCGCTGTTGGGCTTGCGTTCGTTGCCTGTCCACAGTTAAGAGAATGGGTATGTGGACTCCTGGTCTAAAACTGAACCTTCGTATGGCTATGCCTCACAGTTCCTGATAAAAGCGCTTCGAACGACTTGGGTTTCATTTTTAGCGTAATGGCGGACAATTTGAGAGCGCGGTGAGCAGCCGAGATCGTTTGGTAACTTATTTAACTACCAAAGTATGGAACGTGCACAATGTTGAAAGATATAACATTGTAATGATGTAACAAATATTCTTTATTATATATCATAAATACCCCAGTCGACTTCAGTAAACCCCACAGAGAGAGGCAAGGAGCTAGCCTCACGTTGATTTCACAAAATGTCACAAACAGGACAGGTTGTCAAAACAGTCTTTGTCCTGGTCCGAGAATTTATAGTAGGTACTTTATAGGAGCTACAGCGGAGTGACTTCTAGGAAGTCTAGTAGATTCGAAGATGGATGTAGATAGAAAGATATGTTTCAGGCAGTGTGAGTATCTGGAGACACTGAAATGTGGAAATAAGCAAAATAGGAATAACATGCTGCACTAACGATAAATTAATTTTTAGAAGTTGTCTTTCGAAAAAATATGTGCCCTGCATGCGTCCATGTAACAGCCAAACATGCAAATATACAACAGTGTGAAGTTCTTTGAAGAACTTTGGACCGTAAATAAATATGGTAATTGTTTTCCACTTCGACAAAATTGGCATATTCTTACGTCTCAAACGAAGTACCACAAAAAAGCTGTCATGTCTTTCATCAGACCAGAGTTGGAGCTGTGTATGTTCTTTAGTAAGAACTAAGGAATTGTCGGCAAAAGAGCGATCTTCCTTTCTACAAGAGATTCCCCTTGCATTTCCGGTAATTTGCTTTCTACGCAGGATGTGTACTCCACATCCTTCTTTGACTTGCGAGCGACCGGAAATGAGCTCTGCCAGTTCTCCCCGAGGCGGTGGATGAAAGGATGTTCTAGTTGAATCGAGAAATATTCCTGGAAGAAAAATTCTTCCAGGACGTTGCATAGTTTTATTTTTTGTCTCCCGAATATCTGCGTGAAATAAATTATGTTTCTGATTTTTGTAAAGTGAAGTAAAATTAATTAAACCTGTTTGAAATCATAACAAGAACATAAACTTAAAAATCTATCAACAGTATGAAATGTTTTTTTCTTTTTACTCGCATTTTACTCTTTTCTCGCATTACTTTCAAGAAGTAGGAAAACATACTCTCATTTCATGTCAATACTTTTACCTTCTATATTCTTCTACTTTTATACATACATTTTACGTAATAGTCAACTTTGAAAAATATACATACAATAGAAAAGAAGACGACTCTAATTCTAACGAAATTCACACATCATATGAGGCGATCAGAAAACCAATTTGGGTAACTCCATTTTTTAAATTGTGAATAATAAGATGGTGGTGTACTGCAAAAAATATTTGTCAGTGGCCAAGACGACGAACTCAACATTTAAATGGTTTGCCGCTAGAGTGCGCTAACTGCTCTTGCAAATGAACATTTTATCATTTGTTTGCCAGTGTAATTAACTCCTTGGCTCCACGTCGGCCGATGTTTAACCGCACTGATTTGAACTGAACTGTTTCGTGTCTTCTAATTTGACAGTGTTTATGAATGTGATATTTCTTACGTTTACTTTCTTTTTTCAATCAAGAAAAAACAGTAATGCCAAACATGAAGTCAGTACTCTGACTCGTGAGGCGGTCAAAGCCACAATAAGTTGTTCTCTCTCTTAAGAAATATCTCCAAAATCAGAGTGGTAACACTGAAAATATTTGCTTAAATTTCATTGTACTAGGACATTGTTACCTTACGAATGATTCAGATTTTTCCTTTAATGAAAAAAAGAGCAAAAAATTGTCGCCAACTCCTCCTTCTAAGGAATTGTTATGATACCATTTTTGACTGCAGAAAAACAAACAAGTATTTCCTCACAGAAATGAACCACAAAAACTTCCATTCGGCAGAAAACGTACAAAAATATATCACTAACAGGATAAAATGTGTCGAAGGTGAACCAGTTAACTGGCTGACAATGAGATCCGGATTGAGAAAGATGAACTATTTGCTATCAAATATAAAACTATATTCTTGCCAGAAATAACATTTGAAAAATTAATATCAAAAAGAAAAATGGAAACAGCCGTTCTTTAGAAAGTCTACCTAATGTCCCACAAGATCTTTATAGCACATGAAGATCGATATCCATGGCAAAAAAAGGATGTAATGTGCGTCGTGTAGTTTATATCTCCTATTCATCACCATTGTTGTATATACACCTTTATACCGAAAAATCGAATGACGGCAAAACTTCTGTCTGTGAATAACGCTAGCGGCTAAACTGTTCAGTCGATTTTCTCCAAAATTGATAATGTAAAATCTATCTGGTTGATGTTACCGCCTCTTGATTTTGAAACCGACATCTTAATTTGGGGAGTACTTTACATGAAGCGCCTGGGACATTTTACAAATTAAAAAAGGTTTTGATTAGATTTTGTTGTTGAATAGTGTAAAGGTTTTTTAAGACAATAGTGCAGGTCTCATGTTTTTTTAAAATCCTGATTTTTCGAAAATTGCAAAAGTTCAACTTTTTTCGGAATCTTCCTACAACTACAATTTTGAGATGAAGATTTTCTATTAAAGAAATCTGTTACTTAAAAAACTTTTTGAAATAGGTTGAAGGTTATGAATTTTTCCTACACTTTGAGTACTTTTCACGTAATTTTGCGTCAAAATACGGGCGAGAAAGTGCGAGCTGTTTTAGCACCCCTAGTTTCTGTTCTGACACAAAGATCTGTTAACATACATGAGTCTACCAAATACTACTAGTATCTCGAAAACCAGAGTATTTGTTTCGTTGCAGCCAAACGTAATAATCTTGATGAGGGATAAAAGGTTGAGGATCAAAGGGGATATTGTTATCAGTCAGAACGTTGGTTGTATTCTCAATGATGTCATCCTGCTGCCCAATCAGTATTTTGAGTTCTTCTTTGTTGTCCGTGGTTTTCGACTGGTTGTTTCCTATCTTATTTTTCCTCGTACTCCTTTTGCGTGGGAACGCAGACTTAACGTAAAGTTCCTTCTAACTCTAGTATAATGGCCTTGGCATGAAGCATTAGCTACACTCTTCCAAGAACATGATATAAATAAAAAAGGAGGAGAGGGAATATGGAAACGTTCCTCATCTGAAGCGAAGCGGTTTGGGACGAGACGAGACGAGACGCGAGGTGGGGTGGGGGAAGATAAAGCGACGAGGTGCGACGTCAGGGCAGAGACGGCATGAGGTGCAACGGCGCTCCTCTGGGAAACTTCGTGAAAGCACCCCTCGAGATCTTCGCACGGCATCTCGTGTTTCGAAGAGAATAATAAAAAATATAGTAAGGACAATAACATGCACAAATTGTGTTATAGAATACAAGAAACAACATTTTTATTCAATGTAAACGTACTTGTAAAAATTGTTGAAAGAAAATGTTCACAAATTGGCGTTTTAATGATCAGGTATTATATTGTAAAATTACTTTGTACGAGTTCATTGAAGCTATTCAATGTCGAATAGTGTAATAAATATGTTTTTTATTAACAACCGTCTGGACTTGTCATACAAAGATCTACAGATGTATCATAATAACAGCAGCAAAATTCTAGGGAATGTAGGAGGGGGGGTTCGAAGGTGATTACTTTTTGCGAATGAACATATATGGGAAATTTCATTTTAAGAATCCACTGGTATTTGGTTTTCAGTTTAAAAGGTTTCGTGTACTTCCCAAAACCCAAGGTGTAATTTTGAAATGCAATTTTGTGTACGTTGGCAAACATTTTTTCTCTATTCCATACCTAAAAGATTGCAACATATATTTTGAGTCTCCCGTTCACATTATAAAATACGTCGGCAAACAAAAAAGACATTTCACAAAATAGATGCTTCGGCGCTTTTAGTATAAACAACTTGCGAACTAAGTACTCTTGACAAAACGAACGTCATCCACTTTGTTATATGAATCGTAAAGGTAAAAGAGAGTTAGTTCGAAATGTTTCATGCTAAGCACAGAACACAAGATAAGACCTTATAGATTTATAGCTGAAAGTATTGTGAATAAAAATCAATGTGAATTATTCTTGCTGCTGAGCAGATGGCACAACAAAACGATGTGAC
Organism: Gryllus longicercus; assembly: GCA_038098605.1. Taxonomy (NCBI): domain Eukaryota; kingdom Metazoa; phylum Arthropoda; class Insecta; order Orthoptera; family Gryllidae; genus Gryllus; species Gryllus longicercus. The sequence continues at coordinate 1,088,422 of JAZDUA010000177.1, forward strand.
AAGTCTGCGGTATCAATCTGTAGTTACTATCCGTGGAAGGATAATGCATTAGCACGTTTATGAGTTTTCAATTTCCCGTAATAACGCAAGGATTTATCACCCTCATTTCACCCTCTACAAATGAATTATGAAACAGTCCGTGTTCTAATATCATCGTTAAAGGAAGCAGCAATTTTTGATATGTTGGAAACAAACCCCAACTCACATAATTCCTCTGTATCAATTAAATGAGTAATGAAAAATAAGAAAGATTTTTCAATTATGCTTTATTAAAAATGTAATAAATGACAAAAACAGGATCTATGAAAACTAAAACATGTATGCTAACTTCCTTTTAAAAAACACGAAACCAGTAATGAGATATCTACGATTTTTATTGCTGGCGGTGGAGAGTGGCAGGGCTAATCGTAGTAGAATGAATTCGCACGAATATTACTCTGTTAGAATTATTGTAATAATGAAAATAAATCAAAATTTGCTTATTTAAACACTACGTTACGAAGCGAGAAGGATATATTTGAATCTCTGACTCATATATTTTATTTTATCAACATCATCATTACTGCGATGAGAAAGATAAAACAATTTAAGTGTAATTAAAATGTAAAGATAAAACTTAAATATAACTTTGACAATATTTTGAGTTTATAGAGCCGTATTTAGAAAAAAATATTGCTACACGTTTGCATCATTTTTTGGAACTGTTGAATTTAAATGTTCTTTTATTAAATGCTAACTGCAATCGTTTCAATAAAGCGCTTCTTCTGGGCTGGGAGAATACTGGGAGGGCGCGATGTTCAATATCGGTTAATGAAACAGAAGTAGAGAGCAGTATCGATCGCCGTGAGAACCCCAACAGGAATCAAAATGAATGAATCAGAGTTCTAGGGACGAGGGCAGGTCTGCGGTCTGCGGCTCTGTGGGAGAGCCTGCCCTGTCCGGTGGCGCGCCGAGATTCGCCTGGAGCCCGCGTTTGCTTCGCCTCGGCGCGGCGCCAGAGCGCGGCCCTGTTGTCTGGGTTACGGAGTTGTTTGGAGGGGGAGGAGGAGAGTATAACGGCACTGCGGCGGCGGCGGTGGCGGCGGTGGATCCGAAGAGAACAGGGCAAAGTTGGAGAGGTTACGGAAGTGTGTCGGTGGAAACATGTAAAGTGAGAATGTGAATAAAAGATGATTCAGGGAGTATGTAAAAAAAAAAGATGATTTAGGAGGTAAATCAAAGGTGGCGTGTGTAAAATATTTTAATGGTGCTGAAAGTCGAAACACGATTTGCAGCAAATGAGGGAAACCTGTCTATGGAATACCTACGGTATTTAAGTACACATAGATTTAAGAATAGTGGACGAGACATATTAATGGATAAGATAGTACGGGATGAGGGTTGAAAACGGTCAGTTGGACGCTTTTGTGACGAAGAATCTACGACGATATTGAATGTAGCAATAGATGATATACGGAGTTAGGAAATTACATCCGAATGTGAACTTGAACAGGAGGGGAGGAACGTTAGCAGAGCGACAGTGAAAACCTGTGTTGCAGCAAAATAATGAGAATGGTCACGGCAGCAGGAAAGTCCGTCAGACGGAGATGTAGCGCGGTAGGATTGATGGATGAAGGAAGAGTTGTAGTATTGGATGAAGTCTAGGGTCTTGAAATTATTGATAGGGCCGCGGATAAGAAATGGATGATGAACGAATTAATAAGGTCTCGGATGAGGCAAACGTTAGTGGGCTCTCGAATGAAAAATGGATTAGTAGGATTGATGAATGGGAGGAGGAGTTGACGCAGATTGCGACGTGAATGGCGGGAAACTGCAACAACAGACGGTGGAGGCGGGCTGAGAAGTCAGCGCTAGCAGTAGGCCTTCTGGAAACGACGGTTCATTGTTGAAGAGAGGCAACATCTTGGACTAGGGGTTTTCAACGGGGTCAGTATCGAGCCCCTGGGTATTAATGGAATTTTGTAGCGGATCAATTACTTTGGTCAACTACTGTGGACAATGGTTTCTTGATTGTAATGCTTGTTATAGACATGAGCTTGGACGCCGTTACTTTCCGTTAGAATATGATACAAGACTTCATCCTTCACGCCGGTTTGCAGATTCCCCTTTCCCGATATCTCCCTTAGTGGGGAGCCACTCCAGCCGGGATAAACTCTACGCTCCCTGCTGGTTCTCAGTAATAAATGCAAGTGTGGAGCATGTAGTGTGCGTGTAGGGGAGAGAAGGGGTCAAGAATGAGGATGGGAAGGTTACGCGCGGTCCGTGGATCGCTTGTTAAGGCACTGCTCCAGCATTGAATGGCCTTCACCCGTTGTTAGGAGACACCACGAGAAACATCGAATCATCCGATTGGCCGCTGGCTTGGTCCTCCAGGCAGTGGCTCAAATCCACCTAGCTATGTAGCTAGTATGAAAAATCCGCTACGGGGACTCGAACCCGCCGGTCAGCGGTGGCAACGCGGCCTTGAGACGACGGCGCCTCGTGGAGCGAGCGGCAACGTCTTGGAAGGCAGGAAGTGGGGGCGGGGCGAGGGAGGGGGAGCGGCAGCGGGCGCAGGCGGCGGCTGCACTTCCTCTTCTCTTCTTTCAGCCTCGCTATATTTCATGTTCCGCGCGCGCCCGCTCGCTCGCAGCTTCGAGCCCCCCTCTCCCGCACCACCGCCCCACCCCTAGCCACCCCACCGCCACCCCCCCACCCTCTCCCCTCCGCCGCCATTCGCTACCCCCTCCCTATCGCCAACCTCCGTCTTCACACCCCCTCCCCTCCGCCTTCACGTCTGTACCGCCGCCTGGCGCTTCGCCTTCGCTCGAGTGCGCACATACGTAGGCAGTCACTCGGTAACGAAGGGGAGTTTAAAAGAAAGATGGTGATTTACTTTGCGTTTTAAGAAATATTATACGCGCGGTATGGCCCATAAAATTTTCATAGATATGTGCCGACCCCATTTTTATCAGCTGTGCCCTGCCATTGCTCTTCGGGCTCGCAGCGGCGACGGCGGGGAGAGACGGTTTCCAATGAGCGGAAATGGCGGGAAAAGAAGAGATACGGCGGCGCATGGAATGAGATTGAAACATCAGGCGAATGGGATGTCGACAGAGGCGAGGAGTCCGATGATGCTGACGTTAAAGAGAAGGATCGCAAAGAAGATGACGTCGGCGAGGGATATCGTCAGATTGGAGATAGTGGTAAAGACGGTTAGAGAGTTGATAGCTAATGAGGGGGAGGGTAGAAACATAAAAACAAAGTAGGTGTGGACGGGGCCGATTTGTGAGAATCAACGTCGATACGTTTTGTCGAGGACGGTTGGCGGGGACGGTTGGCGAAAGTGCATGGTTATGATGTCTGGTAAGGGTGGATAACGAGGACAGCTTACAAGAAGGAATGACTAGGAAGAATGATGAGGAATGATGAGGTTGAATGTCAAGGGTGGTTGCAGGGACCGGGGTGAAAGCAGGTGGCGAGAAAGATGGCGACGACGGAGAGCTTTCGACGGGCAGACGTGTGGAATGGCGAACTGTGCGATGGCAGCTGCAGAGCGGCGCGCGTTATGGATGTGCGTGGAGCGCGTGTGGAAGTGGGGAAATTGGGTGACCGACCGGAACCTCGCGCTTTTTTCAGCCTCGTCGCGTCAACGCGAAAGCGGCGCGGTTAAAAAAACATTTGTGTAATTGGTCAATATCACGAGCACATCGTGACTGCTAAACAAATCGGTGGAGAGATATAGCTCGTATGCAAATATTTTCCCATGTCACTCCGTTGCCGGTTTACCTGAAGCTTTGAATAAAATGTTGAAGATAACAACAATGAATGGAATCTAAAACAAGTTGTGTTGAGAAGTGGGAAACAAAAAATTGTGCAATTAAGTTCTCAATTTTATCAGGATTTCCTATTACTATTTTTGTGAGGGCAATTTCCGATAATTGTTAAAATGTGAATGTGAAATAACCATCACTAACGTTTACTGACCTGATGACATACGAGTATTTACAATTCATGGTTTTTGTCTCCTAATGTATTGGGAGATAGAGAGGGAGCGGGTTGAAACGACAAAATAGTCTACAGATCCAGAAATGTGCCTGTGCCGAAATATGCCGAATGGTGCCCCAAATCTGTTTGCGGATTCCGGGTAAATAACAAAAAATCATAAACAATTATTGGATAGTCCTCATAAACATTGGATTGGATAATTCTCTTGAGATATGTTATTCACATAGGTAAGAATCCGATATGAATATAGTTATTTAAACATAGATTATGATATAGTTGCCAATTCATGATATTAAACGTATAGTGGACGAGAACGATTCTCCCTGTTGATTAGCCGCTTCATCCTAATGATAATGAGATACGAATAAATGATGATTATGTGCAAGATTCAAATAGCTTTGTAGCACAAACTTCTATTTTCTTTAATTCGTAGCACATTTTCTATTTTGCAAAGGGTTATACTTGGAAGAAAAGCAAGTGGCACATTTATCAGGAATAAGAAATGTTCAGTGTTGTCTTATTAGAATCGTGCGCATCACATCCTTAGCCCGGAGAGTAGAAACTGAGATTGATATTGCCTCTTTCATACCTGTAGGTCTTTGAAGTCTTCTTGCGTCTCATGTCTCTACTGCATTTTAAAACCTCCAAGAGCTCTTAAAAATTCCATCCAAGAACATCAATTTTCTTTATGCTCTTTTTCCTCTCAGGCATGTATCAGAACAGTTGGCAGTTCCATTACATTATTCTCCATTAAGCAGGTATTGTTTCGTGGCTTCGTATAATCATTATTTTGTGTTTATTTAAGGAAATTTGAATGTAAACTGTACATTGCTACTAAGTTTCCTTTAACCTGTAAAAGGCTAAAGCATTTGTTACAGAACATTTATGTAGTAGGTATATACCTTTTTTGTTTCAAGAAAGAGAAGCTTTTCCGTAACGTAGACAATATGTAAAATATTTTATGCAATTAGTTTATAATGTTAAGCGTTATTGCACACGTACATGTTTTGAAAACGAGCGACGTTAGTAGCGAGTTCTCAAATTTGTACGAATGCAATAAAGAAACATAAACGAGCCGCCTCACGCTTTTTTTTTGTTGAACAGCATCATAAATTTATAAGAGAATCAAATTTAATTTTGCGATACAAATTTCGTGTGGCGTCCCCCGTATTTAGGTAGTAGGGTGTCCCGTTTTCCGCTACCACTTTAGGATTCTTTCGCTGTGATTGGCTGATATGTTAAGCAATCATTCGTGCTGTGAAATGCTAATACAACAACGTTTGTGCCTAAAATGTCCTTTTATGAATAATTTCTTGGAACAGAAGAGGTCGTCTATAATGCTGTTGTATAAAAATCTACTAGTATTGCGTTCCATGGGAATAAAAATTCATTCTCACTCTCCATACATCCATTATTTCCTTTACCGAAATTTTCCTTATTTACTTTCAATTTTATAAGACGGCTAATATCGTGGGAATGCTGATGGGGTTTTGTTGAAATTATTTCATTCAGAAAGCAAAATATACTCAATTGTGCTCTCAATAAAATATTTTACTACGCTTCTGTCATTACAAAGCATTTAAGACGGAACGAGATCGTCGAGAAAAACATCATGAATGTAATGGAAGGATTAAGTAAAAAGTAATTTGGTACAAATGAACTTACGGTCGCTTAAGTTAAAAAGAGAATAATTGAAAAGGCGACAATGATATATAGAGAGAAGTATATTTATTCCCGGAGAGTGAAGACAGTTCTTAGAAAGGTGCAACATAGGTGATAGCTGACAATAATATAGAATGAGTAGCAATCCACTAATGAGAAGCAAGCCATGGATAAATTACTTAATTCATCAGTCTCCCACCTATACTTTAAGATGAATGAGCATTATATTCTGGAGTAAAATCACATCTTATCTTAATTAAACTATACGTTACCGTTGAAGCCAAGGTAACACATTTCTTAAATTATAACCGTGAACAACAATAAAAAATCAATATTCAATACCAAAGAGTTTTACATGTTTTAATTACAATTTAACATTTACGCACATTTACGCATCGCACAATGTGTTAAATGTTAAAAGAAAAAAGTTTTATTTTAGGTTATTTTGTTCTATGGATTAAGGAGTCCTCATTGTGAATAAAAAATGAAAAGAAATTATTGGAACTGTTCGATAATATATACCGTGATTAAAATTCAATTATGCTAATGAGATACAATTTTCAGATGCAGATGAAGCGTGTTATTAGAGCACGCATTGAACCAGACGGTGTCATGTTAAGAAAGTAATACCAAATTCTTAGTTTTGAATAAAAATGCGACTAGAAAAATAAATAACTTTTTCTGTTGTAACACATCAAGAATCTATACTCAGAATTTAGTTGTTATGTTCTTCAACATTCCTGGTATGCACAATATATTCGTCAGATTCGGGTACCTGGATATTTCATGAACATCAGGGAATTAAATATTACATACAGGGAGAATGTAAAACCATAATGATAAGATACTTTATTGTGTCTTATATTACTATGTCACTTTCTCGCACTTCCTTCGTAAGAAGAGAAAGTCATGTAATTGTGCGCCGGAAAAAGGCGAATTTTCGACAGAAAAACTCTTCTTGCTGGGCTCTGGTCACGAAAAGGTGGATAAATACTGTTCGTACAATAATAAATTTTTTCTTCTTCTTACCCGAAGTATAGTCAAAATCAATGCTTTGTCCTTGATACCGTAAAATTGATTAACGGAAAAACGTCTGTGTGCCCGTCTTTTTGCTTGTGTGTGTGTGTGTGTGTCTTTTCACGTCCATCTGTGGTCACCTCTAGCGCCTAAACCGTTCATGCGATTTCCTTCAAATTTATACACTCCAATCGATCTAAACCAATTCGAGGCTTTGGGTGTTGGATCAGGATATTTCGGTTTTTGAGAGTACTTTACAAGAAGCCTCCAAAGCAGTTTCCAAAATTTCTCAAAAATAGCACCAAATTATTTGATTAAACTTTGTTCTCGGATTTAACCTGAAGGATGTTTAAAAGAATAGTGTTGGTCTTATATTCGTTGACATTCCAGATTTAGAAAATGCTATAAGTGCAACGTTTTGGGCAGATTCCTACAACTATAGTATTAGAGATAGAGCTTTTTTTTAATGAAATGTGTTCTTTAAAGACAGATTTTGAAACAAGGTCATGCAGAAGATTTCGAAAATATGAGTAGTTCTCGCGTAATTGTGTGCGCAATTAACATTTTAAACATTTTTTCTCTAAAACTGCGCCGAATTTTTTCTTTAAATTTTCTACTCGTATTTACCAAGGTAAAATAATATGGTGCTAGTCCTAATTTCGACGAACTCCGCATTTTCGATAATTGCAAAATGTTAACATTTGAAAATTACAAAATTGAAGATAGCGATTTTTGCCTTAGAGAAAGTTAAAAAAAAGCTCTTAAAAACGCTCTTCTACAGTGTTTTCTAACAAAGTGTGTCGTAACAAGGAGTTATTTGGGGTTGAAATTAATGCAATTAAAAAGAAACATTTACTCAAAAGGCGCTTCAATTTTCTTCTTTTTTCCCCATGGATAGAAGAACGGACGCTTAAAAGAATGACGCGTGTTTAATTTTCGTTGAACTCTCTAATTTTCGAAAAGTACAAAATTTCGAAATAATGCGAGAGAGTGTGTTCTGTTGTAGCTTTTCGTTTTGTATATGTTTTAAAAAGGCTTAATTTTTTGCCTTCATTTTTGAACACAAAACTGATAAAATGTGGTGGTAAGGTAATGTCCGTGTCTGGATTTTTTGAAAAAGGTTCAAGTTTGGGAAATTCGTTAAGACGTGACGTGTTAATTTGTCTCATGTCATCTACACTTCGCTTATTAGAACTACGGTACACTAAATTTGTTGACGTATAACAAATAAAATTAATATCTATAATGAAATAGAAAAATGGTTTAATCGGATTAAATTTCAAATATTATTTCCATGAATTTTGCACATATAAGCGCTCATACAGAAAAACAGATATATTTAAAAAATATATTTTTTCAGTGTCCTGACCGTCAAACGTGTGTTTCCGACAAAGTCTCGACATCGATGTTTTGCAACAGAAACTTTTTTTACAGCATTACATTTTTTTGCAGCATATTCGAGTAAGTAAAAGCGATGACAACATGATTATGTCATAAAATGCCATTTCAGGGACGGTTTAATGCACCTAAAAGAGCCGCCTATAACAATGGCGCCCACAAAATATTTTGGCTTTTTTGTTCGCGCGCGTGCCTCTCCTGCCCCGCCCCGCCCCGCCCCGTTCCGGCCCAGCGCGCGCCCTGAATGCGCCGTCCCCGCCCGGGCGCGGCAGGCATTCGAAGTGTGCGGGAGGTGGCCGATGTTTGCGGATGCCAACCGTGTATCAGGATAACTACGCGGGCGGGGGGGGGGGGGGGCTCGCGGGGTCGTGCGGTCTGCGGGGGCGACGGCGGCGGGTGGCGCTGCGGTGGCGACCGCTTGGCTTGTAACGACGCTTCCCAGACCTTCACAGCCCAACTACTACGCCAGTTGAGGATGTGTGTGGTATTATGGAATTCGGAGGGCAGCGGGGTACAAAACGAGAAATCGGAAGCTTAGGACATTGTGGGTATTGGAACTGTGCATTGTGGTCTGTTCTGCAATATCTACACATGATGCAATTGTATAAATGTGTGCGGGTAAACGGACGAAAATATTTGTCATGAAAAAGTATAGCCTCCAGTTATACATTTATATTTATGATGAAATGGATGAGAGCAGAAAGGGGGATAATGCAATGATGGGCAAGTGAAGAGCACAGAGAAAGGTGTATGCTTCCTAGTAAAAATATGTGGAGCATATTTCAAAATCCAATAAAACTACCAGTGCTGCAATATACTTTCTCGTATTATTTAAAACGGTCAAGCAATATTGCAATATTGAAACTTGTACTGTTTTCTAATTCAATTCGAAAACTCACTTCGGATTCGGATTTGTTGCTTTTGAAATTTCAGAGATTTTGATAAAAGTTGGTTGCATATAAAAAATTATTATTTATATATAATAATAATAACAATAATAACAATAATATTAGAGTGTAGACTTTTCAGAGAACACACATCCTTGACATTTCTTTCTACATTGGAATTCCAACTTTAATATTGTTTCTGTTTTTAGTAAACATACAAACGGAAATAATTTAATTAACATGAGTTTATAAAATGTATGAGAAGCAAAATCTACACAATAAAGCTGATTGAAAATCGTGCTGAAAGAGTTGGTTTGAGGTAATGCCGAAGCCAGCGGGGAACCGAGACTTCACGTAACGCGGGAACTGACAGGTACAGTGTCACAATCAGAATAAAAATCCCTGAAACTCATTCTGTGTCCAGACGTTATTTTGCTGTTCTAAACTTCGAATGACTCTCATCTTATTTTATTGGAATTTAGTGTTCGATCTCGTTAATGATGGTAACTCAGTTGACTACATTGGATCACAGAGTTTGTAACACGGCGTCATCAGGACCTGCGCGTTAGTACACAGACAAATGGGAGTGTTACACGGAGAGCGGTGCGGTGAGTGGGAGATGTGGAAGGGGAAAATGGAGTCAGGAGGAAAGATACGAGGTTGGTGAAGGGTGAAATGCAAATTGGGATGGAGTTGCGAGGTGAGGCGGGAATGCGAAAGAGGAAATTCGGCAGTGAGGAGCGGGGAGACTAGGTAGGTGGGATGGGATAACGTAGGGAGGGGCGAAGAGAGGTGGGGGTTGGTAGAGAAGTCGGGGTGGCAAGTGGTGAGGTAACGCAAGAAGTGGCTGTACATGGCGGAGTCGCAGCGGAGCGGGGGCTTCGTGACGGGCAGTTGATGGGATGAGGGTATGACGACGGAGGCAATGGCGGGGACTATGACGGGGTGATGCTGGGAACGATGCTGGGGTCGCTGGCAGAATAAATGGCAGCGGAGATAGCAGAGACAAAAGCGGAACCGATAGCGCGGGCGACAGCGTGGACGACGGCGAGAGCGACGGCTCGGGAGATGAGCGAAGAGTTGGACAACGATTAGAGCGATGAGAGATGTAAGAGTGATAGCAAGGGCGATTGCGGGGGCGACGGCTGGAGCAATGGCGGCGGCAATTACAAGGGTAATGCAAGGAGCGGAGGCGTGGGTGATGGTTAGAGTGATGGTGTGGGCTGATGGCGTGAAAGATGGCGGAAGTGATGGCTGAGAAGATGGCGAGGTGGCGGAGACGACAGCGGTAGCTACGGGGGCGACGGGGAGGATAGCAAGGGCGATGGAGGAATGCAGGAGTGAGAGCGAGAATGAGAGCGAGAGGATGCAGGGGACGTGGGTAAAATGGCGGGACGTCGGCTACGGCAAAGGCGGATGAAGTGGTGGGGGCGACGGCGGGGGCGACGGCGGGGGCGACGGCGGGGGCGACGGCGGGGGCGACGGCGGGGGCGACGGCGGGGGCGACGGCGGGGGCGACGGCGGGGCGTGCGTGGGGGCGCGGCCGCTGCCCTCGCGCACGCGCGCCCAGACGCACTTGTTAATGTCGGCGTAACCGATTTAATTTTTGATTGTCAGCCGGCGCCGGGGGATGATGGGAAATTCAATTAGTGCGCGCTTTGTCCCAGCGGCGGCGCGCGGATCCGCCCTGGCCGATGCCTGATGGTCGGCACGCCGTATCTTATTAGCGCGGACAAGCGATTTGAAATATGAATTCCAAGTGGTGTTTATACAGGTTTAAACAGATAGCTCGCGATCTTGCTCTGCAAACACAGGTGCGCGGAGCGGAGCGCTGTAAGTTTTGGTAACGTCCAACGCCCTTGTTGAAATTAGGCCGTGAAGCGGAATGAGGCGAGAAAATATTACTCGAACGGAAATTAGTTCTTTGAGTGTCGGCGGAAAATAAACCTACGTGTTGGAGAAATGTTTTTATTAAACTTATGAAATCTTTAAGAAATTGTTTTATAATGTTTTGCGTTTTACAATACCTAACATTTCTTTTTAAATTAATTTCTTCCTTGCGCCTCTCGGGTACCTCACGAACAGTGTGCGGCCATGGACCGTACTAGTTCACTGCAGAATCGATTCCCGGCTGGGGCAAGATGAAGCTGTAGTTTTCTAATACAAATAGACTCACTTTTTATATGTGTGGCGAAAGGAAGATTGGGCAGTCCAATTAAGGGAGGTACGGTGATGGGAATATGTCCTACCCGCCACATGTTTCCCTTACACCTTGGCATGGATAGTAAAAAATTTTTAAAAAAATGGAACTCAGGCCTGAGAATACGGTTAGCTGGCCAACGTTGCGTTAACCCGACCCTAAAATGTCATATACATTCATACAACTACTTCATTGTTAGATTATAGTGAACATAATTTATAAAAATATTTTTTATTTGAAAGACTGCCACATTGGCGAGGAGAGTGTGTATCTTTTTTTTAGCGCATTCCTGTGAAATGTCGGGGATTGGTAGAAGACCGTAATAGTTTCCCCGCCTTTTGTGTGTTGTATCGCTGGGGACGCTGCAGTCTCTATCTCAAGTTCGAAGAGCCTGTGTTTATGTTAGTGCTTAATATGTGATTCGATCAGCTACTTTTATGGGAATCCTCCCTTAAGCATGTTGATTACATTGAGTAGATGTCTAGAGAATAAAAATGCTAAGAAAATGATACAATATTAATTGATTTTGTGTTATAAGGAAACTTCATTTTACTAAAAAATATTTTAATTATATGCAAGATATTTTGAGAGGTACTTTAATACTTGTTGAAATAATTTTTGCCTTTTGCTCGGAGGTATATAGTTTTGAAAGTAAATCAATTTCATTATTTTAAAATCACCAATAAATTGATGAATGAATTTATGATACCATTTGCTATTTTGTAGACAGAAACAGTGTTTTACTGCCGTAGCACACAAACCTGAACAAAGTGGTAACCCATTGTTATTCCTGTATCTGCCTGCCATGTGATCTTATCGTTGATCACGTAAATATCTCTTCAGATGATTACATCACAAAAGAGTTTCCCTCATTTATCTCGCCTCTTGTGCTGTCTGTAGCGGCATTTGTGTTTGCTGGTGCGGAAAATAAAAATTAACTCTCCGCGAATAGTTGACACTTTTCAACGTTTTCTACGATTCAAAATTTCAAAAGTGAGTGTAAAAAATATTGAATGGTTCTGAACATATCCATGACAATATTATCTTACTGTGGTCATCATTTTTAATTTTATGAACAATGGAATATACAATGCATGTTTGGAGCAAAGAGATCACAAAGCGCTTGGGAGAAGATCGTCATCAGACTCTCCATCTTCACGTCCACAAAAACTAAATATTAAGATATCCGGATCGTTGGAAATGGAATTGAATTGATTCTTGTGAAAAATATGAATCGTGATTAAATTATTTCAAATAAAACTACAATTCATGGGCGTGTCTTCCATTTTTCTTCAAACATTTCACTGTTAAAAGGAATTACAGTTTTATAATTGCTATTGAGTTGATGCGATCATGTACATTATACTTGAGTTGAAATTAACTAGAGATGTTGACAGTCATGTATTAATAATTAGAATAACAGTAACTTTACATCATTCAAATTATAATGGATGAAAACATTGTTTTCAGTGGAGTCCATGGAGGACTGCAAATCAAAACAAACCGAAAAAGTTGTCAAGAAATAAAAGTTTTTACAATCGGAAAGGGAGGTGACTTTTCTATGAACAGAAAAAATATGCGACAGAGAATGTGAAGTTTTGCGCAAAGAATTCACTTTACAGGCAAGAAAATATAAAAGTCTATCATTTTCTTCAGATTGTAGAAAGGAAGCTAGCACAAAAAAATTAAAACCTTGTAAATACACTCTTAGATACTCAGTTTGCCCAGTACATTGTTCTAAATGTATATTGTAGTGTTTTAACCTACCAGAAATGGGAAATTTAAGAAATGCTCAGATTACTTCGGAAAATATGAGATCTCAATTTTCACACCAATTTGTTTTTTCTTGTATTTAGTTAAAATGTAGTAGGTAATGTGTTCTTCCATTTAGGTTTATGATGTAGATAAACAATTATCCAAAACTTGTAAATTATTTGATCAATCCTAGCATTACCAAGAGAGGTGGGGTGCCTGTCCACTTATGATTGTTTTTTACGTCGATTTCAAATTTTTAGAAACTTGAAAATCATTAATATTGTTGTTGATTAGCTTTTACTAAAAAATATAATTCAATTTTTCATACATTTTGTTAGAAAACGTGGTTTTACGGCATTTGGCAGTGAGTAAAAAATGGGAACTACTCACCTGGAAACTGAAAATTTAGAATAAAATTTTAAAATATATGTAATATTATAAGTATTAGTACAATACGGTAAAAAGTATTACGGTACAATGAATAGTAAGCGGCCTTTTATTTGACGTAAAATATAATAGGCTTTCCCATTTATATTAAATAAAAATGTTGCTGAGAATATTTATTTTCAACACTATAACTTGTAAATGAAAAATGTTTGTTTAAATGAGTTACCATGAATATTAATTGAAGAGTAATCTAGTAAAATTGATTACTACTTCAATGGAATCAACATTTATGCACTGATTTCGGAGACCTCTCCCTCCCTCTTCTTGGTAATGCAAGTGATATTTTAGCCCTTTCGCTACTGCAAGAATGAAGTCTTTCATTTTATGGGAAAAAATTGCGATTGAAGAAGACTCACACTCATGTGCCATCTCCTTGTATCAAAAATCATAATGGTGGCCATATGTTTAGGCTAATTCATTAAGTAAATCATTTTTAAGATCTCACAGTTTAATCGCATTTTGAATGATTTTTCTCCCCATTCACGTATTTGCAGAAGGAAAAGAGAGGGACCCTTTTATCTGTACTCGTAGCACTGAATCAAGAGATTGTCTACATTAATTTCCTGTTCCATTAATAATTGCGAACGCAGCAAACCTGCTCATTCATGTAGTTTTTTCACGATTATCAGATTATCGAGAACATATCATAGAGAATAAAGCAAGAATCATTGCATTTGTAATTGTCAATTCATTCATTCATTCAATCCCAGAACCATTGATTCAAATGAAATTTTCCATTCATTGCATTTTCATGAACTGAAATACTCATAATATTAATGATAAATGGTAACTTTATTTTTCGATTCTTTTAAATAGTGAATACGGAATACAACAAAATGCATAAAAATCGATATTTCTATAGAATTTTTGCTCCATAAAGATAAATTGTGTGCTAAGATGGCAAAATTTATATAAGTCACTTTTTCATGACAAAAGTCACAAAATGACATAAGTCACATTTGTTTGTTAATGTTTAAAAGTAGGCAAAATGTGCAGTTCTCTTGAAGTTCATGAAACAAATGGTGGTAAATTGCAATAAGACGAAAGTCGCAGAGTAATTTTTCATGACATATTGATGCTTAAAACTGCTCTCATGGAAGTTAAAAAAAGTCTTATAACATTTTGCCATCTTAGCATAGAATTGATTATTTGTAACAGTGGAAATCTTGCATATTAAAATTAAGAGATGCTTCCAATTCAGTATATCCATTCCCGAAAATTTAACCTTCTATTTACTATCCCACCACTCCGGGTGGCCACCATTCAAATTACTGGCTCCATCTGAAAATGCTCTGCTTCAGTAAGTCGCCCAAAGGAAATGCAAATGTTTGACCTAATTTCCCAAGTTCGTCCGGAAAACAACCAGAGAAAAGCCCGAGAACAATATGACGCACGCGCCTCTAGTCTCCATCCCAACAAAGGCGGAACCGCGCCTACGCCTTCTCGGGATATAGGAGTCCGCCTCCTCGGAGCGGGCAAACTTTGAGCGTTTGCGAAATTAGGTTGTTTGCTGCTAGGCGGACACATTGTGCGACGTCTCAGAAACAGAATCTTTTCACGATGAATAGAACGTCTTAGTTCCCAGACGCATATTCGTTATTCGATTCCGCTGGCTCTCCTCGTGGGTGGAGGCGATGGCCACTCACTTCCGTTTAGCGTGCGCGAGGCGCGGTTGAGTAACAGGCGAAAGAATACGAGAAGTCGGCAGAAAAGGCGCTTGGCGCTGCGGGACGTCACGTTCTGAGAGCGAGGGCCTTGTGGGAACCGCCGCACCTCTCAACGAGAGCAGAATATGCTGCGTAATATTTTCTTGGTTTTTGGTTATTTCTTTTCTAACACTTCTGTAAAATTAATATTTTTCAAAAGTTGTTGCATAGTACGATGAATGTTCTTCAGTTAGGTAATTTTCTTCAGTTAACTAATTTGTAAATTTATGGATTAAATAATATAACAATTTATTGATTTATTTATTTACGAGCATTTTTACTGGTATTGAATGTGAAAACTAGATGTTGATCTTCATTATCAAGTTCTCATTACAATTCGTCTTGTACTAGTCGTGCCCTCACTCTACCAAACACTCTCTCTTTCGTACAGTGGTGTTCTGGTAACAATTTTTGTGCCTCAAAATTAATACGAATCTCTAAAAGAGTCTACGTACAGGACATAATACTGCGGGCGAAGGAAAAATGCGACGAGAGGTGTCATGGATATGCCTCGAAGTCGACGAGCACAACAATAGCAGTCGCAGCATGGGCAGTGCGGCGGCGTGGCGATGGATGGCTCGGAAGCAGAAATGAAAGCAAGCACTGAGAGCGGCGCGATTGACGAGATGCGGGAGCGCGGGCGCAGATGTGTCACAGCAGATTAGAATTTGGCAGCTCGAGGACGATGTGATGAAAGGCGTGCTCCTGACGGAAACAGAATTACGTTGGGGCTGTAGTGATGATTCAGAAGGACATAGGTGGATGAGACAGGAGTATGAAGGGTAGGCGACATTACGGCCTAGACGGTGAGGAATTGATGGAAATTTCGTTCATAGTATCACCGCTGAGGGACGAGAGAATGCAGAAAGAGGATGAATGGTGGGACTACGAGAGAATCTTGACAACAACTGAGAACCAAGGAAATGGAACAATCAGAGAAGTCGAAAACAATCAAACACACAAAGTTTTAGGAAACCAAAAACAAAACTTGATGAAATGAAAAACAGTCACAGGTTCAGTGACAGAAAGAAGCTAAACGGCGGAGAGGATAGGCGTGTCTCACGAGGACATGAAGAGGCGCGGACGTAGAGGAGCGGTGACGCGCCGCGTCAGGGCCGGGGAGAGGCAGGTACATGGTCAGTCAATGACATGGATTGGCGGAGGCGAGCGGCGGCGGCGGCGGGGGGTTTGCACAGAGGGAATGGAAGCGGCGCGCGCGGCGCTGGCGGCGGCGGCGGGGGCGGGAGGTCAGGGACGGAGCGACGGGCCGGCGGCGGGGGCGGCGAGGGGCTGGAGAGGCCGGGCGGCGTGGTCTGGGGGTTGAGGGGGGGCGGTTGAATGACAGCGCGCCGCTGCCGGCAGTCAGTGACAGCTGAAAGGCGTGCGGCGCAGCGGCGGTCGCTCGACGGCGGCAGCGGGGGCCGGGAGAGCGTCACTCGAGATAAACACGCCGGCGCGGCGGTGGCGGCCGGGGGCGCGGCCGGGGGAGATGGGGGAGGGGGAGGGCGGGGAGCGGGGGCGTGGCGGATGGACCGGCGCCCGCGTGCGGGGGAGGCCGAGCGCGGGCGAACTGGTGGGCGGGTGGGCGAGTGAGCGGAAGGGTGGAGTGCGCCGGGAAGTAGGCCGCGCGCGGGCGGGGCCGATGGAAGAGGTGGGGAGGGGAGGGGAGGGGAGGGGGAGGGGAAGGGTGACGGACGCGGACGAGTTTGCGGAGAGCGGGCATCCGCGCCGCGGGGCGAGGGGGGAAGTAGGGCGAGGGGAGGGTGGGGAAGCAGCTTTACTCCACGAACGGCCCACACGTCGCTTGGCACACCACTCGCATGTCTCTGGGGCTCATTACATTTCTCTTGGCTTTGCACTCACGGGGATTCTGCAATTTTCCTTCACTGTTTCGGCTCCTGCACCGAAGTTTAAATGTCTCCAAGACAATGTGCCATTTATTTCTTCCATAATGTTACTGCTATCGTTTTTAAATTATGTGCAATATACTCAACGAGTATTTTCTTCAGTGACTATTTGTGCGGTCCAATTTGTAGATGGTTTGTTGGTAGTTGTAGTTATGGCCTATAAAATTGTGGTAATGGAATAAAACTTCAAACCACTATTCGACCGAACGTCGAATTAAATATTAGAAACCGTATCAGGAAAACTAGATTACAAAAAACGAACAAACAAAGTATCTAATAGTAAGGTTTTGGAACTGGGAGTTGAATAAGCAAATGAATTATTCTCATACTCACTCTCTTATTTATTAATGAATTGTATAATGATTCATTATGGCATAGTATATTCCCAAAAGTTCAGGAATCCAGAAGTAAGAAATCAGTATCAGAAACAACAACAAACACAACGACTACAACAACAAACACAACACTATTATGCTTACTTACTTCTCACACACTGGCCGGAACAGCACTGCAAATCGTTTAAGGTCTGTATTAGGACGCGACTCGACACACTGAGAAAATTTTAGTGATTCATAACAAAATATAAAGTTCAAAAAAATTTCATTAAAGTATTGAAATGCAGTGTATTCGTTTTTAAGGTAGATTTAAAGCATAGATTTAAAGCATAGGTAGACATAAAGCATATATTTAAAGCAAGAGTGGAGATATTTAACTATGTGCTGATCAGTACCCCGATTTTTATTTCGCATATTGTGAAGTGGCAAGATCAATTTTTACGCAATTAGAGGGAAATATGTTCAAAAACGAAGAACGAAATATTGCAATACGTTAATTAAAAATATTCTGACTTGGTGACAATCGAAGAAATATAGCTAAATGATAAATTAACGGAAAATATCGAACAAGAAGAAACGAGAAAGAAAAAATATCATAAGAAAATAGAGAAAATCGGTCAGAAACAGAAGGATTCGCGTGTAAAGAACCAGAGTACATAGATGTGACCCGAAATCTAAAGAACCTCAACGCTCGAATCTGATATAAAACCAAATGAGAGAGTAAAGCCGATTTGAGGTGCACGTTGCAAGGTGATAAATCAAGTGGAAACGGAAAACCCGACGGACGGCTGACTGTCAAAGGAGAGAGATTCGAAGCGCACAGTGGACAAGCGGAAATTACGCGCGCTGCGAAGGGGGGGCGGAAATGCAGGCAACGACGCCTGCGGAAGCTTTGGACCTAGCAGGGGCGGAGGTGCACGAGAACGCGTGAGAGGAAACAGGAGGGGACTTCATGAGATAAATAGCTGATTGCGAAAACAGAGCACCGGGGAGGGAAACCTCGACTGTAGTGAAGGGTTACAGGCAGAGCGGAGGCACCAAAGGAAGCGACAAGAAAAAATGTAAGTTTGAAATTGTGCGAGTTGGGTTCTCAATGGAATGTGAAGCAAATTGATAGTGGGAACGTACATATTGAAGGAAGAATAGGCGGAGTGCAGATTTCAAACATGGCAGAGCGAATAATATAGGATTTAAAAGATTGTGGACAGAACGTCACCTCGTAAACGAAATGAAGGACGAACCTTGTTCGTGCAAGCTACCTGCTTATAATTTAATTACATATTTGACACGCGCATCAACACAAGAAATATTCAGTGCGAATCATTTTTGTAGCATTTTGCAATCCCTTGCAGGCTTGGGCAGGCAGGATGTGATTCTAAGAATAACTCACTCCCCTTCCCTTCGCCGAAGCTCGCTTCCGACACGTGCCGCACCACAGGAAACGATCATGCAATATGACACAACATTATTGCCTGAATTCTTAAAACCCAAAACTAGCGTTATAATTTCAGTAATTGGAAAGCCAAGTTTATTCTGTTTGTAAATTAACTATTACTTTAATCTATCAATTACAATGCTTTGAAACAATTGATTTCATTCGTTACAACTCAAAAATAGAGGGAAGCGAGCAGCTTGCATCAACACGCTGCCGCTCCCTAAGATCAGTTCGTTGCAAACCTTGGTTGTGTGCGCAGCCGTGACGCGCTAAAAACGTACTCATTTTACTTTCACGTCGCAATGCACAACGTACGCGTGTGCAAATACTTTAAACGTGATGCATCAGTTTATTACGGCACGATCTGTTAATTATGTTACCTTTCAATCAGAGCACAAGGCATTACGTACCTCCGTGTACGGCCATTTCATAGTCATTCATACTCGCATCACTTTGCTGTGTATTAATGCCCACGTGTGTAAGACAATCAATTACTACTTCCGCAGTTTAACGTGTCTTTTACTCATTGGAATTGCAATCGCATGAACTGTGTGTTACTCACAAATGTCTGAATTAATTACAGTCGTCTGAACTATGAATTGCATCAGATATGTGTAAGCTGCAGAACTTTAGTTTATTGTTGCAGCAACTGCACAATGGCACTGTATTCATGTTCTTTCTTAAACAGTGACCGTAAACTCATGCATCTTAGCGAGAACATGCAATTTCACACATCAAGTGCGCTGTAACGTTTGCTGGCGTACGGCAGGTCTGCCAACCTATCATTCAACTTTGGCTGGCAACAATATTCCTTCATCTGGGACTCTGAAAGTGTTCTGCCTGCAACATATATTATAATTCAAGGATTACGCCGATAAGAATTCAAGGATAATATTATAACTCAAGAAAGACGCCATATACATTTTAAACTCCTGCACATTTCGAAAATTCGAATATTTCGACTAAAACGAGACACGCGTCCTTTTTAAACCACCTTTGCGTAACTGAAGGAAAACTTTTACACATACGTTTTTGAGACTGTAATGAGAAAGTTTGGAAAATGTTATTGACGATTCCTGTAAAATACCCCTCCCTCCAATCAAAATATTCGTTACAAACTCGCAGGGCCAGAGAGAGGACAGAGTGACAACAGAGAGGGGTGAGAGAGGGGTCAGAGAGGGGCCATGAAATGACCAGAGAGAGGCACGAGAGAGGGCTGAGAGTACAGCGAGGGACAAAAGGGGCCAGATAGTGGCCAGATGGGGATCAGAGAGACCAGGAAATGGTAAGAGAGGGGCCAGAGAAGGACCTGAGAGGGTAAGAAGATAAGTTGGCAGGACCAAAAAGGGATGAGAGGGACGAGCAAGGGATGAGAGAGGGGCAAGAGAGGATCGCGAGCGGGACGTGAGATGGTCCAAAGAAATGGGAGAGAGGGTTGAGAGAGTGATGAGAGGGATGCTAGAGGGGGCACGAAAGCGACAAGAGAGACCTGCCAGTGGTAACAGGGCTTCGCAAGGGGAGCGGGCGTGGCGTTTGTTGAGCGGGGGGGAGGGGCGCGGTGGGGAGTGGCAACGCGGTGCGGGGAAGGGGGGGGGGCGCTGAAACAGGGGTAGCGGGCCGCGCGGCCGCTGTGGTGCGCGGGAAGTTGCCGGGTCGATGCGGATCGGGCCGTGCACAAGAGACGCTCCAGTCCATTTGCGCCGCCGGACGCGCGGCCCGACGCCACCGCCGCCGCCGCCACCGCCGCCGCCACCGCCGCCGCCGCCGCCGCCGCCGCTGCCGCCGCCGCGCTGGCCCCGAGGCCGCGGGCAGGGGCTGCAGCGCGGGCGGGGGCGGGGACCGGGACGGGGCGGGGGCGGCCGGCGCCGTGTCAAGCGCAGAGAGCTGCCTGGCGCCTGCCGTGTGTGGTGGAGGTCGTGCGGTACGGTGCGAGGATAATAGCTGTACGGCCTTTGAAGGGGTCGTGTACTCGCTGGAGAGTTCTGAATGAGATATCTCTTGTTATGCCCTGCTGATGGGCATCGTCACGTCACTTAGAATTGGCGTGGTTCCGGCAGTTGGAAAATAAAGTGCATCGAATGCGTTTCTTACGTATTGTATCATTAACAAGGGGCTCTATTATTTGCCAGGAGAGTTGAATTTAGAACTTCAAATAAACCTCTTCACACGATTTATTGCATACGTAAGAGGTCCGTTCATCTAATTTGTTTATGTATTGCATGTTATTAAATGAAACTACGTACAAATTCATTAATTCCATTAATGTTTCGTGTATTTTATCAATTATTATCAGGGCTCGTAATCTAATGACCTAAAAATTCTTTGAAAATTACCTATGAAATGACTTAAAAATAAGGGGAAAATGAAAAAAATACTCAAAAAATGGTATGAAAATGTTTATTTAATCAATCTATTTTAAAATTTTAAATAAATTTGTATTATAAAAAATTGTACTTAGTATAAAGTCTTTTGTTAAAGAGGAAAAGTAATCTTTAGCTGCTATATTCCAATCCTCTTTCGAAAGGCCGAGGGAGTTACCGAAGATCCGTGTAATTTTAAGAGTTTGAAAAACACAATCCGCTGCAGTAGGTAATTTCGTTATGAACTGACAAAACAATAAAAAATGTTTTAGTCTGTCACTGTGAATTCATGAAACATTCACTAATACACGAAAAGGAAACAAAATGCATAAAAATGGTAAAAATGACTCAACGTTCCAAAACATGACCTAAAAATTCACTAATTCCAAAAACATACAAAAATGACCCAATAGCTATTCATTTTTATTGTCAATATGTCGGGAAAACATTGATTTACTAGTTAGCTACGTCTAGAATGCACCAATGAAAAGATGATACGTCATCAGAATCCGAGAATTGAGATAAGTAAGCGCCAAAAGGGTGTTAATTTTGGAAGAAAAACTATATTAAGAAGGTTGATTAATAACTAAGTTTTACATAATTTATGTCTTTATCAGTTTGTTTTAATTTGGTAATACAATATGAAGTAAAATTGAAAAGACATTCCAAAAAGAAGGTCTTGTAGAGATTAATTACAATATTTATGCCAAAACTTCATGGTGTAGGTTTCATAAATTATCTTTCATGTTTTAATTTACGTCTAGATGAAGACTAATTTACGAGTACGTATTTAACGATTAGATGTTAAATGTATACTAGCAAGGCAACCCTTTTCCTCGGCGTTAAGAAAATGTGACAACAGAAGGTTCGCAAATATATATAACTAAGAACATTCTGCAAAGAAACAACTGTACATATGTTGGAGCAGAAAGAAACTCGTCACTGTTTTCGAGTCCATGACCACCGACCATCGACTTTTACTACGGTCTCCGGCTTCGATTTTGAGAGTTTGCTTTAAATAATTTAAATGCACAAGGGAATTTATTTATTTCAGCAAATGCAAATTGTCGTGTTCCTACGGTAGAGCACAGTAGTTTTTGTTACTTATACACTTATTCCCGTTATGTTTTATACATCAAAGGTCACGTAGGACACTCATTAATTTTCATAAGCTGTCTCGAACATACGATTGCCTAAAAATGAGTATTAACGAGTATATTAGCATCTGAACTATCCTATTTGGTATCAGTGTAGCACTTCATTAAAACTATAAATAATTTATGATGTGAAGTAAAATAAGGAGCTTTATATACGAAAATGTTGATTAAATGTCCCAAAGAAGAAGTGAAATTATGACATTTCTGCAAATAGAAACCATACATTTCAATTTGTGTCCAATGACTGAAACGTTTACTCTCAAAATTAATTACATTCATAGGCTGTTTAGGAAGCTTGAAAAGCTAAATACACTTCCAAAGATTAACAGTATGTAAATATAATTGTATCTATTATGTTTATATGACGCTATTTTATATGTGGTGATAGATGTAATGCTTAATGCATGCAATTATTTTTCAAAATTTTTACAGTATTTTAGGGTTACTCACACTGAGAGTTCCAGGAATTCCATGGGAATAGGCCCAGGAAATTGTGATGTTGGCAATATTTGCTTCTAGCTGATTGCCCGGCGTCGCCAGGGTATTTACTTTCCCCGTTCATCTAATAAGCGTGCCGGCTACCCTGCTCACCGCGCCCGCCCCACCTGCTGCTCACGCATCCCCCACTCCTCGCACCCCCTCCCCCTCCGCATCGCACCCGCTTCACCTGGCCCGTCCGCCCCGCTCACTTTGCAGACTCCTCCGGCACCGCCCTCTTCCTCCGCCTCTCCCACCCGCTCCGCCCTCTCTCTTTCTGCCCCGCTCACTCGCCGCGGCTCCGCCTCGCACTGCCCGGAATCGCCCAACCACAAAATCGTCACGCTGCATTGCGGGTTGCATTTAAATAAAAATTGGGGTTACATTTTGAATAGCAATCCCCTCCCTTGTATGGTTATTTTTTGGCCGATGAAAAGTATTGAGGGTGAGCTATCACTTCTGTGATTAAACATATATTTGTGATGATAATAACAACAAACAAACGTAACACTTCCTACGATCACGTATAATGTCAATGTTTATACATTAACATTTGTACTGTCAAAATTTAATAAATTCTGGCTCTCTTAGTATTTTGTGGAATTGACATTCTCACTCTGCACACATCCCACACATACGGGAATAATGTCATATCGCAATATAGCATGCACTACACTTAAGGAACTACTACTATACTAGTTGTCGCGCCCGGAAACACTAAATAATCGTAATCATAATATTAATAAATCGGCGCCTCCACCGCCGGTTAGCTGCCGTTGCCTCCCGCCATCTTCTCCAGCGCAGCCGACTCCCCCGGCTCCCCCGCCTCTCGCCGCCTTGGCCACCGTGTCGCCGGCCGCCGCCCCCGCAGCCGCCGGAGCGCCGCCCACGCGCCGGCACGTCGCACTCCGGCGCCGCCGCCAAGAGGGTCGCGAAGGCTCTTAGCATTCCCCACGTCCCTCCGCTCGTCCCTCCCGTTCTCCCTCTCTTTCCTTGTCTTCCTCCTCCCAGCGTTGCGTCACCTCGCGCCCTCGTTCCCATCCGCGCCCGCTCCGTCTGCGGCGCGCGTCGGTCGCGGCGACGTCAGCCGCGACCGACCAGGCGCGGGCCAGGCGCGTCACGTGCCTCGTCACTCGGCTATGGCGAATCCCGTCACGCGCCTCGACGCCGTCAGCCGCGCGTTGTTCGCAGGCGCCTCTCCGCTCCCGGCCCTCCGGCCACGCGCGGCTGTTGCGCTTTGCATTTGCGCGCTGTTTGCCCAACCGCGCACTGCCACCCGGGCTCACATGTACACTCGCGCGCGCAGATTGCCCGTAGAAAAAACTCCACTCAACTCTGCGTTCCCCTCAGGGGACAGCTTCAGCGAAGCTGTGCCTCTCGCCCCGCCTGGAATTCCGTTCGAACGTTATCATCTAGAGTCTTGGAAGGGGTAGATCTCATTCTCTCACCATTTCCTTCCCTTCCTCTCTCTGTCTGTCTGTCTGTCTGTCTCTCTCTCGGCCAGAACATTACCTATCAATAACCCACTGAGGTAGCCACGACCCTCCTCAGCTAGTTCCTCGGTTAACGTCTAACCGACGTTGTGATCCTTAGATCCTTAGCGGAATGGCGATTAATAATAGAATAGCGTAGGAAAGGATTGATGGAGCATGCTGGTCGAGAGCATGTTTGTAGGGTAAACAGGAGTATCCCGAGAACCCGCTTTGTCCACCTCAAATTCCACTTGGAACCGTCTAGGATCGAACCCAGACACCAGCGGTGGAAGTAGTAGTTTCACTGATCTAGAACAATAAATATAAACTCTTCTATTACACTAAAATTCTCTTATATACAAATGTTATCAAAAACATCATTCACACATACTGCATTAACACTGATAGTACAGAGACTACAACAGTTGTTTAGATACCAAGAACATAAAAAAAGTTTTTTTGGTATAACGAAACTCGTGAATAGAAAATATTTAACGTCATCTCTTCCTTAGTCTTGCTGTCTGATGACGTCAGAGGTATCAGAAGAAGAGACGCGCTGGGTACGAGAATTCAGCCGATGTGCCCAGAATGAGAATGGAATAACGCAGTCAAATATTTGCATGGTTTCAGTAAAAAAAGAAACTATTGTATATCATTATCTTTTTCAACTTCTCGGATATCTAACAAACCCATAGACACTCTGACTTGACTGGAAAGAACAGAGGTTTCTTTCAATTTCTGCGCGCTTTGGAAATTAGTAATACAGATGTTTTTGGATTTTTCTCAAGTTCCTGAACTTCTGAAACCATGACTTAAAAACTCCCGATTTTTTTGCAGTGATGAGTCCCCTCTATAAGGACTTATGGGTCACTTCTCTAAGGAGTTATGAGTCGTTTCTCTAAGGAGTCTCTGTAGTCAATTCGGCAACAGAAGAATTAAAAATTTTAAAGTCGATTTCTTTTTTACGGAGAAAATAATAACTCATTTTCAATTAATATTATGGTTAAATTTTTTCAGTATCTATGTGTCATTAACTATGGATGAAGTCAAAAGAACATACTCATGTGAGAACTCTCGCAGGTTAGAATTCACTCTCTTATCTATCCTTGCATTTCATATTAAGAGGGAAAGTTGTTAACAAAGCGTATTTATTTGTTTAAAAATCTATAAAGGTTACTTCCAATGTACTTATAGAATATCAAATAAATATAACAAACAATAAAATCGATGTATGAAACAAAATTTGAATAAAGAATTATTCAGTGTTATTGTCTTATTTTGTTGGAACAATTCTCAGCAATTACATAAAAACATTTGAAATAATTAGAGAACCTTGTTTGACAGTTACCTTTTCGCTTTCCTTGATAGTAAAAAAATATTAGAAAAGCATTTACTCTTAAGAAAGCTGCGTAAAGTTGTCCATGCAAAAATACAGGATTGAGCAAGCACAACCCTACTCTTTGGAATATTATTTAACTTTATTTCCGAACTGAGAGAAACAACCCTGCAATTTAATCACCTCGGATATCAGTAATTAGAATAATTTCACACGTGGGGTAGTATCCAGAAGCGCCAGTCCAGCAAAATGTAATAGAATATCAAGAAGCTCTCGTTCTACAGATTACAGCGCGAAAATTGTTTCTTTGAGATATCCGGCCTCAAAATTCCAGATATTAAGGCATTAGAACGCTTCGTTTGGGAGTTGTTTAACAAAATAGATTTTAACAATGCTGCCTAGTGTTGCGGATTGCATTTGACGTGATATTTAGATGCATATTTTTTCAACAAATCCTTCAAATTTTAAAGTCAAAGTGAAATTCATCACTTATCCGTGAAATTCTCTTTATTTGGAAGCCTAATTTATAAAAATTGGTTGCGTGAGAGAGCCGCAAACTCATTTATACTGAAATAATATGAAAGGAATTTATTTAATACAAGCAATAAACCATGAGGTAAAGTAGTAGGTTCTGGACTATCGTCTATTGGGCCAACTATATTTTTAATTTCGTTGTCTAAGAAAGATTTGATAAAAATCTATCGAACATTAATAAAACTAAACAATCTGATTCCTGCAATGTTTTGAATTTCTCCTGAGCACACTTAAAAAATATTATTTTCTCCTTGCTCTTACGGTTCGCAGATGTGGAGAGAAAAACATATCCTGATTTCCTCAAAAAATTGTATGCATGAGGAAATTTAATTTGCTTACACATATCATCTAGATCTTTTACTAACCGCTCAAAATAGCATTTACAGCACTGAATGTAATAGTCCTAGTTTTCTTGCAAATACTTCAACTTCTCCAGGATTTAAAATAATTCGTTGAAATCACTAATCACTCTAGGGAACGTATTATTTCCCAGTTTTGTTCAATGCAATATTATGACTGAGCACGCTTTCTTGAACATTTCACCGAATCACTGCTGATAACGAAAATATTGACACAGCTAAAACAGAAACCAATCCTAATCAGACTATCTTTACTCTTCACAGTACACAATCGTGCATTCTCTGACAAGTTTGTTTCTTTCTTCTCTTTGACGAAGAACATCAAAAGACGTGAGAACTATCTTTCCATCATAGTGTGAATTAGTTTTTGAGCTATCTGATATTGCCCTTCGCAAATTTTCTTGAGCCTTTTGCCTTCTCTTTTGGATTCACAGGCAGAATACCCTGGCAGTTTTGTGGGAATGTCTTCTTTCTTGAGTCTTGCTCGTCCACACTGTAGCTCCTATCGTGACTTTTTTTTTCATAGCATAAGGAATTGCTACGAATTTCACTTTGGTATTAGTGCAGATATGTTACACTCATTTTACTACCATAGTATTTTTAATACTCTAAAAATTCTATAATTTCAGCAATTATGTGAGTTAATTTTTTATATTTTTTCTAATAAAATACTGCTATCTTTGACATATAGTATTTGTTTGAAAAAATAGTCTGGTTGATTTTATATTAAAATGGGGGGTTTGGGGGGCGATAGCCCCCAATAATAAAAATGTTTAAATAGAAAGTGTTAGTGAAATATACTGCGAATTCTAGAGCATATAAAAAAGTGTTAAGTAGATAAGATCCTTTTTTTGGTAATTAAATTTTGGCTTTGAGTAGTAATGATAGTTTAAGTAGCATGTGAGTGTTAAATAGAAATTATAATTCTTGCGATAACATAGTGACCATTACATGCGAACACACACAACATGCGAACAATAAACAAGGATTCAGTTCAGTGAGTCGATTCCCCTCTAGTGAATCGGATCAGTGAACCAAAGGAACCGAAGGAACCGGTGGCACCATGAACTCCGGATATACCTTTATTTGGTATAGTGACATAGTTAAATTGCGTATATATTTATGCTTTGAATCAATGCCATCAAAATTTTTCTCCAGTGATTGAAGTGAACCGCGAAACTATAACCTTGTGAATCACGAGATTAGTGAACCGAATCAGTGAACCAAAGGAACCGGTGGCACCATAAACTCCGGATCAACCTTCACTTTTGTCAAAATGAAGTGCATCCATCTTCAAAGAAACAAAAGAAGTAGGATAAACAAGGTATAATAATTATTTGTCTTAAATGAGTTATATCTTAGTTCCTTCTTCAATTGACTACACAGCCCTTGCAGAAACGGGAAGTGAAAGGTTGCACTGCACGCATAAAAAACAATCTTCATCGGTATCAAGCAACTATTAATACTTCTTGCTACTGCGAGAGAGAATCTTGAATTGATGATTTTGCAAATTAACACCATCGGTCTGCGGAATCCACGGTGCGCATCAAGTGTAAATATAAGATGATGAATCTAAGGTTTCTAAGCGTGACGTCACAAACAAAGCTGGCCTCCAGCGCCTTAAATAACTGGCATTGGATATTATCGATAGGCGCGGGGAAAACAGCAAAAATGTAATAGAATGTTTAATAATATCTCATTCTATAGATTTCGGCATAGAAAACGTGTCTGTGAGGTCTAGGCCTAAAAATTCCAGATTTTAAGTCGGAGAGGCGCAAAAGGTATGTGTATACTACTGAAATAGTATAGCAGACGATAACGCCAGAACTTGGTGATGCTATTTTCATCTTAATCTAACAATGGAAATTCCATTTTCAGGATTTTAAAAACTTCTTTGGTTTTTAACAACGTTGTTAAGAAAACGAGGTTATAGAGAACGTGGAAATTAATGGTAATTGAGTTTATTTTGTAAGATAGGGATATTTTTAAATCTAATTTTTATTTAATTGTTTTATTTATTTAATTATTAATTCATTTATTCACGAAACAATGAATATCACAACAATACATTACATCTAGCAAAGCAACTCTTATTGATATAATACCAGAAACCTCAGCTACTACAACTTACCATCTAGTTAAGACTTAGATACAACCACACAGAATCAACTCAATCTACCCTAAGGACATTTTCAAGCCACCTTAATCACTTGAAAATATAATCTCCCTCTCTCTCTCTCTCTCTTACACTCTCGTACTCAATCTCCCACTCTCTTACTCTCTCTTCCACTCTTTCCCTTTTTCTCCTCTCTCTCTCTCTCTCTCTCTCTCTCTCTCTCTCTTACACACACACACACACACAATTACCTCATGTTACCTATCATGTTACCAAATTATGTTACCTATCAATTGAACGTACTTATGCGGGAATTGTCACTTAAACATGAGGATGATTCAGCCTATAATATTATGTAAATTTTGTATCAACATCCTTAAAAGGCACATATAACGAGCAAGAAGAATTAAAATTAAAAACAACAACAACAACAACAACAACAAATAATATGGTATTGACTCTTTCGCTTCACCAGAGAACCAAACTACGACTACTACATAGGCAGACGCCACAAAGCAACAGTCCTCTCTTTTATTATTATAATCTATTATCCCGTTACCGTCCTCCTCTTCATTTCTCTGATCCGCTAGGGCAGTAAAAACATTTCTATCGTCGGTTTCAAAAATGACATCAAGAAGCATAAAAGTAGAAACATGAGTATTTTAAGTAATTTTAGAGGTAGTAATACGTCGCCAGACAACAAGTGATGAATTTTACCCAGCAGATTTTAGGTGATTTCAAGCAAATCATCAAATTCATCCGGAATATTATAGGTGATTTCAAGCATTTCATCAAATTCACCCGGAAACTCACTACAATGAACTAAATACTACAGTAGCGCTACCACTCTTCAGTGTTTTGACCTAGCATTTGCTTTACAATGATATGATTTTGTTTTAACGATAAGCCAAATTAGTACATTTTAATCGTGGAGAACGGCAAACAACATACATAATTCATTGATCTGTTGGTTGAGTCTCGTGGGTTTTAAACAAATATAAAGCCATATTCCAACTCGGAACACATCATTATTTTTGTATGTTAATTAAATTGTAAATGACAACTCCATTACAAATTATTTACAATGAATAAAAATGTAGAAATTGAAGTAAAATGTTATTAAATAATAAACACTTTTAACGTATATTGTGAACTGAAAAATACCGGTTATAATTTGATAAAACATTTTTAAAAAAAATTGTGCCGGAGAACCGATGTTTAATGGCATCGACAAACATTAATTCAATACATAAAAAAACACCTTACCTCGAGACATATTTGATATTTGCATGTTTATATTATTTGATTATTGCATAGTTATAAATATTTGTAATATTGTGAATAAACATTTGTAGAAATGCGTGAGAATTATGGTTATTTTGGATTTTAAAATTTTATGATCGTGGTTATATGCCTCTCCAAGGGAGAAATCCTCCTGAAATTGTGAGCCTTAATTTAGAAGTACAGATATTTAGACTGATTGTGAAAAAATAATTCGAAATTAGATAAAAATATGACACTGTCTTTTTTATTTTTAATATGTATCACTTTTTGGCCCACAGGTGGAGTTACATTACAGGGATAAAGCAAAACCCCCAATAGGATGTCAGGATTTTTCTATTCTTTCTAAACCCCACGGTATTATTCACCCAAAACGATTCGTTATTCGTACGTCTGCACGGCAACGCATTCCTCTGGCATTGATTTCAACGCTGACTTGGCCTCTTCACAGGTATCGCCTCCACCCCCTTGACGCCTTCCGTCACGTGGGCGCCACACGCCGTTGTGCTCGTCACGCGCCGCGCTCGCTCAGCGGAAACGCCAACCGCCAACCGCGATGACCTTTTCCAGGAGCGACTCACGTTTTCACCGCAGCGCCCTCCCCCACCTTCTTGATAGCCCTCCAGATACCTGTCGTTGTCACGAGCTCGTCACTTTTTTCTTTTTTCCTTTTTCCTTTGTTTCTTTTTTTCTTCTTTTTTTCTTATTTTTTTCGCGCGTTTTTTTGACGAGAACTCGTCTTCAAAACCGGCTGTGTTAGTATAACAGTTATTAGTCGTGTATTAGAGTTCTCGGATCGGACGGTGGTCAGCGATTGCCGCGTATTTTTTTAGCGCAAAGAAATCCTAATGAAAGCCAATACGCAGTTTGTTGGACTAGTAATACCTCTGTTCGCTATGAGGCTGCGTTGTGGCGATAGAACTACTCTCGTCACACGGCGACTAGTACTGTGAGGAGCGTACTCAATTGGTGGCTGAAATGGACATCTTGTATCTCCAGCGATAAAATACATCGAAAGTAACAGAATGATTTCAACTTTGAAGAAATACTAAGATGGCAAGCACAAACAGTAAGATGCTATAAAAATGGGCGAAATTGACAGATTACGTACTGAAGATGCTGTTGTATTACTTTTAGGAAATTATTTAAATAAGAGAAGCAATCTGTAATGTGGTCTCGAGATTCCCTCCACAACTGTGGTACGGCAAATAGCATAGGTGAGTGGGTTCCATGAAATGAGTGCAGAGGTGGGTTCTTAAATAGCGGGACCAACAAGAGCAATAATTCTGTGGTGCCCAACACTTACCCTCATCTACCTGTGATTCGAAATACTACTCGTACGCTTTTTTCGACGATTGGAGAAATGGGATGTTTTTAAGACTTCGTGGTAAACTACTCACACATAAACGAAGAGATTTGGTAGATTAATACACTTCCTAGACATCTCTGTATAAGAAACACGCGAACATGCACAAACCATATTCATCACGTTGTCAGAGTTACATGCGTTAAGAATAGATACTTGTGATCTGACTATCAACTGACTGATGCAACAGCAACTTCCCTCTACCAATCCCAAGTGGCTATCTTCCCCTCTCCTATCTACTCCCACCACTGGGCAATAATTATAAAATAACAAAATGCGATAAGCCCTGCGACAACGAAAATAACTCAGCCAAGCGCAAATAGAATTGCCCTGATGAAAGTTTAGGTGATCGCCAACAATGTTTTTCACCACGGTGTGAACAACATAACAATCACACATTTTTGTTCTGCGGAAATTTTCATTGTCGCACTGTATTATCAGCGTGACATTCACGCAACGTGTGATATATCACCACTCCCTTAGCGTAGTTCGAAAATTGATAATGATTCATGCCAGATGCAATGGACGATGGACGCAAAGATGCAAAACGCATGTGCGAAAAAGTATTCTAAGAAAAGTAGTCGTGAGGCTGGTATGTACACTAATAGTTCAAATGAAGGGACGAAGATAGTTTCTAGGTAGAAGGGTATGTGGGTATGTTATAATGAGGAATTATCAGTTTGTGATCCATTACCCATTAGAATCAGATGAGGAATAATACTAAAGAAAGCCTGTTGATTCTCCTTATAAAGAAGACGTTTTATGTCTATTAGATAACTAGAATGTCTATTAGATAACTTCGATTCGATCAAATTATCAATTTTATAATTATGTGTAAGTTTTTTACCTTTTATGTATTAAAACCGGAGATACTGCCTTAGTACATTATTCTAGATATGGCACTACAATCTACCGCAGCCACCTTTTACTATAACATAGGGAGGGAAAATATTGAAATCCCCTGCACAATACAATCTTAAATATTTGGTCATAAAATCCATGTTTAAGATTCTTTTGAGTTGTAACTTTGCTCACACATCTGGATTAAGTTGGGTTAGTATTGTTGCAACGATGAGTTTGAAGCAAATAGCGAGGAGATACACCAAAACTAGAACCCCAAATTTGGAATGTTGGGACGGATGGAATAATATAACTTATTCAGAAGTTTTCAAGCTGAAACTCAGTAAATGCAAGAGTAAGATCAAGTTGTGCCGTTCCGGAGTTCATTTAGATATTTTAATTTTGAGGGATACTTAATATAACGTTCCTGTAACTTTTCAGAATTTTCAGTAATTTTTGGTTTCAATTGTATGCTGAAAGAGAAGAAAAGCCTTTTTAAAAATGGTGTATTGATTTTCGTTAAAACTAATGAAATTTTAAAATTGCAAAGTTTAAATTTGAATCTCTCCTACACATTCAATATTAAAGTCAAGTATTTCTTCCTCAATATAATTTATCCTAAATTGTAAGGATTTAAATAATGTCATGAACTTTTCTTTAAAAAATGAGTAGTTGATGAGTAGCGACTAGTGACTCGAAGAGAACGAACAATTTCGGTTTGCCGGTCTTTCTCACTAGTTTGTCCTAGTTTTCCCTCTTTGATATTGCTTTGTAAGTTACTTTCTTATTTCCATGTAGTAATTTTTTCCCCAGAAACATCATATATAACTGCTAACTAATATATTTTGTACTTATTAATTGAATACATAGAAAATTTATAATGAACAAAATCAAAGTCATTCGGCACATAACCTATGTCATTTAGAAATTGTCGTTTATAAAATATTATGAAGTATGTTAAAATCCAATCGAAATATTTTATTCTCTACTCATACAATGTTTTTAATGTTCTTTATGAATGGTTACGATCAAAAGTCGAATTTAGGAAAAGAAAAGTGGATCAAATTTCATTCCATATTATTTTGATAATGAAAAATATTTCATCGCTAGGAGCAAGAACATTGAATTTCCGGCGGATGGCATTTTCAAGAGAGCAAGGACATAAGTTATATCTTTCATTCCGCCATGAGAAAGGCTGAAAATTCATTTTCGACCATACTGCTTCATTCCTCACAATAGCCAATCGAACAGTCTCCAGGAGAGCATGAAACGCTCTGTCGTATTGTGCGGGAGTCCTCCGCCGGCGCTTACGTTCGCTTCTTGGCTGCATTCTCCCTCGCAGCGCACTGGACCTCCGCTTCGTCGCAAACCGGCCCCGGCCCCTCCCCCTTCCCCGCGAGCGATCCTAGCTTCCCGCCCCGCCCCGCCTTTCCCCGCCCCGCCCCGCCCGCCCCGTCCGCCCCGTCCGCCACGCCTGTCCCGCCCGCCCCGCCACGCCTCGCCACTCCCCGCCCGCACCGCCACGCCCCGCCACGCCCGCCCCGCCACGCACAGCCCCGCCTGCCCCGCCCGCCCCGCCCGCCCCGCCCGCCCCGCACGCCCCGCACGCCCCGCACGCCCCGCACGCCCCGTCCACCCCGTCCACCCCGGCCACCCCGCCCGTCCCGCCCGCCCTGATCGCCCGGCCCGCGCCGTCCTAATCCCCAGCCCCGTGCCTCGCCGGTCGCGCATCGTGGCGGGGCGGCCGCGGCGGGCGAATGGGTCGCGCGGTGCTGGGCGGGGCACGGAGTTCTCGATGCGCGAGGGCCGGATTAGGGGGTCAGGGCTTCTCGAAAATGGTGACTTGATGCGCACGGGACTCCAACGGCGAGTGAAGCAATTTAATTAGAAAACTAGTGAGAAAGGCCGGCAAACCGATTTTTTCTTTCCCTTCGTGTCACTAGTTGCTATTCATCAATACTCATTTTTTAAAGAAAATGTTCATGACATTAATTAAAGGCCTTACAATTTAGGGATGAATTATATTGAGAAAGAAATGCTTGACTTTAATATTGAAAGTGTAGGAGAGATTTAAAAATAAATTTAAACTCTGCAATTTTAGAAATCCATGAGTTTAAATAAAAATCAATACACCATTTTCCAAAAGGCTTTTCATCTCTTCAATCATTGTCCGTTTAATAACTAATTTTCAAAAGAAACTTTTAAAATAATGTTCCATAATGTGTATTGCAATGTTACTATTAGAGTGTAATCGAGCATCTTCTGAGAACAGAAGTAGGCGGAAACACGAGAGAAATTAGTGGAGAGAACAGGGAAATAAACGAGGATATTAAGTGAAACTTGAATTGGTATTAATGCATCTTAAACCGAATTAAAAAAAAGGTTTTAGAAAAACAAATTAAACATTGAAAAGTTAATACTTTTAATCATGATTAGGAGGAAAATTAAAGGCCTCAAGGTTTCATTGAAGTTTTATTCTTTTAACGAATGACATTTGTTTTCAAGGTTTCATTATTTTTAATAATTTAAATTCATAACAATATTATAATTATCCAAGAACTGTATACGACACGTTTTCAAAAATTATTTTAGCAACATTTGCCTGAACTTCGTTTTCGATTAACCAAAAATGGTTCATCGACATCGAAGTTCGCAAAAAATGGATGGATGAACCTAGAATGAATGAATATAATCAGTACATCGGTTATGATAAAAGATGAATGGAAAGGAGGCTATCTTTTTAAATTAAAAAAAAGATCGTCTCTTCCGGCTTCAGAAAAGTCGAGCAAAGAAGGGAGACGTAAGACACGGGCGGAGGCCTGAGAAGCGGAGCGACGCGGAAGATGAAACCGGGGCTCCGGGGCTGCGCTGGGGATCTGACGGGGGAGAGCGCGTAGGCGGCCGGGAGGCTCCAGGAAGGATAATGCTGGCGCGGGCGGGGCGAGGCGGGGAGGTGCGGGGCGGGGCGGGGCGGGGCGCCTGCTGGGTGAGAGGGTGGGCGGGCAGCTCTGGTGACCGCAGAGCGGAGGCCGCCGTGGCGCGACTCAGGCTGCTTCTTCCGCTTCCGCATTCACCCGCCTGCTGCGCTCCCTGCCACGCCCACGGCCCCGCGGCGTCTAGCAGACGAAAAACATGCCACCGACCCCAAAACTGAGAGGTATTAAGAAATTTTATATTCTCGTACATATCGATCGTAAAAAATGGCTCAGGGCAACTGACATCATTGCAGTGCCTCTGATCGGGAGGTCCTCGATCGAGGTTGTCCATCAGGTACCGACGGTGGCAGGAATTTGGGCACTAGCGATATCAGTTGCTGTCTGTAGAACAATTCTAGCGAGCGACTGCTCTGATCGGTAGTTTTTCGTGGTTCCTCCGATCAACACCGGCTGAATCCCGGAGCAGTACCCTAATAAACGGGCCCCGGAAAGCGCGCAATGTTTCCTTCCTTTTTCTTGTCTTATCATTACCCCTTTCATACACTCACTCTTACACATACATGCACTACATTACCGTACCATCGGATCTCACCATCCAGTACGGGAAGATCACCGCCACCTCCTGAGAAGGAACATGCACTACACCTACAGGAATAATGACCTTAGCAGTTGACGCACCCGGAATCACTAATCAATCAATATGGGTAGATAACTTAGAGCACACATTTTGTATATCCTGAATTCGTTCTTTCGAGAAAACCAATGTTTCTTTCTGAAAAAAGCTTGACCCTTCTTATATGGGCATACATTCTGCGTACACTAGGTAGATGTGAGTAAGAGGTCCCCAGAAATTATATTAACACAATAATGACCATTAGTGAACATACACTGTTTGCACTAAGCCATCGTTACAATATAGTGCGCCCGTTAAGTCTCTCCGCAGCGAACCCTGGCAGTTCCTCCTATTACAAATTGTATTTATGTTGGTAGCAACCAGATTACTGGGAAACACGTGAAGGGGACAACACTTCCAGCATCTGTTATGATTGTTGATAAGTACGCAACTTACGTTTTCTTTTGTTGCAAGGAGGAAGAAGAAGAAATACTACGAATCACAAGTGCAGAAGTACCAGACCTACGAAAATTGTCATGCGTATTTTACTATCAGTGAACGGAACTATTTTTTAAATTCTTTTTCAATTGCTATTGTACGACAAGTAGCTGTCGTTTACTGCGCCTATGACTCAATTAATTGAATCACTGAGGATTTTGAGAGAATCATTACACCGAAATTTGACTATCTTCTAATCAGTTACGTAAGTAAATGCTGTTTTGTGTACACTATTTTCATATATCCTCATACCACAGAACAGCAGGAGGCCTTTCGGGTGACCGAGTTATTGGCGTTTCGATTCTACAGATGGGAATGGGAATCTGATGGTGCATGGTTCTAATCCTATTGTTAGCGCACCTGCCGCGAAATCCGGTTGGAGATAATCGGAGGAAATTATCGCACATCGATCAGAAATGTTAGCGTCTGTAATTCCATATCGATAATGAGATTAAAAAGCTAAATATAATGGAAATAAGATTGGTCGCGGCTATTTGATTTATATCAAACATCTATATATCTTCAGGAATAAGAACCTGCTGAGCAATTAAAAAAATCACAAAAATGTTCATCTCTGGGACGTTAACCTTCGCAACAACATTTAAGTAAGAGTGTATTACGTGTTTCCGGGCGCGTAAAACGTGAGTGGTTGTTCCGTAGTTGTAGTGCATGTTATAGCCGGCAGGTGGCAGTATTCCTCCCTCGATGGAACCCACCGGCGGGGAACCGCCTCAGCCGGGACAAGCTGTACTCCCGACTGGTCTGTAGACGTGTGTGTTTACGTAGTGCATGTAAGAGGAAAGCCGTGTGTGTAAGGGAAGAAGGGGAGACAAGGGCGACGAAGGCAGCTCGTGCGGTGTCCGTGTCCCGTTTGTTAGGATACTGCTCCGGCATTCGCCTGGTATTGCTGGGAGAAACCACGGAAATCTGCGGATAACTTTTTGTATGACTACGAATTTCCGAGGGGACAATGGTATTCACACAAGGAACAATAATTGCGCTCGTGGAAACTGTTCTAGGGATGTTTGTCTCAGTAGCTAAATGGTCACAGCAGCTGACCGCTAAAATTCTTCTCTTGACTGCGAGTGAATACGAACTAGATAAATAGGTGGTACTGTTACCGACGAGTCTCGAACCATAGAATCTCCTGATCAGAGACGCTGTGGTTGCAACTGTTGTTTTTGTGCAATAACTGGTGGAAAATTTAAAAATG
Organism: Gryllus longicercus; assembly: GCA_038098605.1. NCBI lineage: Eukaryota > Metazoa > Arthropoda > Insecta > Orthoptera > Gryllidae > Gryllus > Gryllus longicercus. Next base: position 1,125,716 of record JAZDUA010000177.1, read on the forward strand.
TTTATTAGCTGTGTATGGTCTGAGGTAATTTATATAAAGCTTAAACAAACAGAAATATCATCAATGTTAATTTGCAGTACTGTACAGTACGATAGAATTTGCGGTACGAAAAATCTGTGTATTAAATTATCTAACAAATTTCCAAATCTCATTTTCATTATCTTTTTACTGATTACCAACTGACTTCAAAGAACTTGACCAGGCAATTGTTAATCTTCTGAATATTCAGTTAAAATTTTCACACTCAAATGGATTTTTCAAAAATAAATATTTATTTTATATGGCATATGGCATATGGACTTCACTGCCGGAGTCAATGTAAGAGAAAGTTTCCGAGTTCTTAAGCAGTTGCCCAGTAGGCAATGAAGGGACCACGGCTTACCAGTCCGGAAACTTTTTTTAAATATCTCTTAAATTTTGTACGTGAATGGAGTGATACGTAAAAGGATACGTAAAAGGAGTGATAATTGCGCTTCTCAAAACTGTTCTAGAGATGATTGTCTCAGTAGCTTAGTGGTCAGAGCTGCTGGACTAAACCCGAAGGCTCATGTTGGAATCCCCGTCGGGGTGACCAATTCTTTGAATAAATGTAATGATCGAAATGCATTGTTAGACATACTTTGGGTTCTTTATGTCTGCAGAACATTTCTCCAATTGTAATTAAGTCCAACAAGGTGACAGGAAGGTAACAATTATATACATACTGTGACCAATCACGTAGTAACGCTCACACGAGGCAGGCACCACGAAATTGAAATGCCCGCGCGATTGCCGCCAAGAGGTGGACAACGCCACCTAGGCTAGTGAGCTCTGAACTCACGCCGGCCACCGACTCCAAGGAATAAACATTGACAATCGGTTGGGGTGGCGAGGGAAAAAGACGATTCGGTTGGTGAGATTGGAAGTGAACGGACGGCGATGTGTGAGGCTGGGAGACCTGAGTCCTGGCGTGTGGCGTCGAGGCGGAGGCCATGAGAGGAATCGTGTCTTCGCTGCAAAGCGACCCGCGACCTTTCTTCCAGATTCTGCAGCGAAGCAGAGTCCACGACCAGCTATCACACGGCCGCGACGAACGAGTGCGCAGAGGGATAGGTGCCCGGCGTTCGGGAGTCGGACTCCGTCCAATGACTGTGGAGTAAATACCGTGAGTGATTTAAAATAAGTTACTGTATGTCTTTGGTGTGTGGAAGACTGATAAGAACTCTTACCACTTCACAACACGTTTTTCCTTGCACTATAAGATATTGAGAATTTGGTTATTGTGTAAGGTTATGTTGCTGTTTGCCTTTTATTTTTTAGTTTCAAAGTATGACCAGTAAAGGTAGACTGGGATACTGTACAGGATTTTGTAACATGTGTTTTTTAAAATTATATGAAGTATGAAGGGATTGGACTTGTGTTATTTTGTGTAATTCTTCAAAATTTCATCCAAAGAGCCTCGAACTCATTAATATTCCTTTTGATGCTCGCCTTCTCTACAAAGTTAACCAGGCGTTGTAGGAACATATGATATCAGAAATAGGGAATGGTCTCAATACAAGGAGCGATAATTGCGCTCGTGAAATCTGTTCAAAGGATTGGTTGTTTCGGTAGTTTGTAGTCAGAGCAGCTGGGCGTAAACCAGAAGGCCCGTTTTCAAATCCACGTCGGGGCGGCCAATTCTTCGAATAAATTTAAAAATATCATCATTATTTTTTACCAATATTTATAAAACATTGAACACTTAATAAATATGTCGTTTATTTAAATATTTTCTTTGCTAAATTTCGTAGTTTCAATGTTATGCCCATAAAAATATTCTCATCGTACGATTGTGACAAGTCACAAATCAACTGAATTTTATTATATTTGTATACTGTGGATGTTGGATGATAATACTTTTGCGCTTTGGATGAAGTATCAGAAGCTGCTGTTGAAGAATGGTCTTGTCCTACTAGGTAATAACAACTACGTGATAGCCTTGAGAAGGAAGTGGATATCACGGTAATATAAAAAATATAAATGAGTCTAAAATAAATGACAACAAGTAATCAAAGCGCCATTGAAGACGGACACAATTTTTGCTAAATTTCGAAGTTTAAAGGGCGTGCCTTGGGAGGTCGTGGACTGATCGTGTATCCTTCAAGAAAGCATTTTTGTTGTGATTATAATCGGTCTGTTATAAACACAGAGCTTCATATAATTAAATCCAGAAGACTGCTTCAGTTTGTGTAAAAATCTGAGTACGGTTATTGTGTTAGAGTACTCTTCCGGATTTTACGTCGATGAGCGCACATTAGAAATTTAAGGGAATTGGTTGTTTCTTATGTCATCTGGAGGGTGGTGGGATTTTATCTAATTTGACTTGTGTTAATACAAATGTTATTGAAACTGAGCCGGATATTGTTTATAATAATGTTTACTTATAACAGCCCTATAGATCTACACCGTAGAAAATCTACTACCCTGAAAACCATTTTAATATTTATGATATATTCAAATTAATTAGTAAATTTGTTATTGAAACAAATAGTTCTCTGTATTTTCTTTCAAACCATTTTCTATCAGAAAAGCAAAATACTATATCCTATGTATACTATATCCTATTATTAATACTATATCCTATTATTATTCATTTATTACTAACAAAATAATACAAAATACAAATCTAAATATTTGTATATCACATTTTTCGAGTTAATAGTTTTACCATAATGTGTAGAAGAGGAAGTGTTACGCACGAGACTGTAGCTACGCGGAGCTCGTGTGGCGAAGGGCCCTTCAATTGATTGTCTTGTGATATTTATTATGATTTATTATTGTTATCTTACAGAAAAAAGGGACAGTGGAATGTGATTTTTCTGTCAAAATAAATTAATATTAACTCTTCCATCAAATTATTGGTACTGCTCGGCATACCGAAACCTTTCTCCTACTTAGTGTTATTAGTCAACAATTACTCAGATTTGTAACCAAAGTGCATGAAATTATTCGAAGATGTACAATTTTATCTTAAAACATCCAAAATACACGAATCATAATGGTGGGAAAATGAAATCATAATGGTGGGAAAATGAAATCGTAATGGTGGGAAAATGAAATCGTAATGGTGGGAAAATGAAATCATAATGGTGGGAAAATGAAATCATAATGGTGGGAAAATGAAAGTTAAATAGGCTCATGTTTATGGCCAGACTTAATTGCAAAAGAATGGCGAAGTGCCCACGAAGCAATTACGCATAGCGGTGATTTCGAATTGTTTTGTAAACATCCGGTAAGTTCTGAAAGACGAAACGATAACTTAGGGTGAAGGTAGATTTTAATAATAAAAGCCTGAACGATGAAACGGAATCTTCAGTCTTAAGCGAAAAAAGAGCAAAGAAAACTTCGTTCTGATGCTTCGTTGGCTCGTCCTTCCACGGAGTATTAAATAAGCTAAAATGAGAAGAGCTACTGTCAGATACTTTCTATTGAGGTAACATCCATTTTTATCCACAACAGTTGACACAATACGTTACATATTGAAAGAAAGTAGGGGTAAAAACTGCAATAGAAAGTTTGATCACATGAAAATCAATCGAAAATCGCTGCGTATTTCTCTAGTTCATTATTGACTGGTAGACAAATAGCAAGAGTTTCCTTCACCTGCTAACATTATGTGAAACCCAAGTCATTAACAAGGAGAAGCAGGTTTGAAACCGCAGTTGGAAAGACCATAGTGCGAACTCTTGACCGCTTAGGACGTTTTGCGGGAGAGGGAGCGAAATGGCCATTAAGCTCTACCGCTCTTTTGCTCGCCATCTGCCTCGACCTTCAACCACTTGGAAACTGCCTGCATATTAGGTCACCTACTCTGCAACTGCCATATTGACCGCTGGCAGACTAGCTGAACACAAACCTTGACCATCCTTCCGTCTCTATCTCTCTCTAATTTTGCTCTTCCCTTTCCATCTATTGGTTTCCTGATCCGCATTCTGGGAGACATAACAAGGTGTAGAGAGAGTTCTCTCGGAATTTAGTAATTGTAACTAACGACTTTCCAAAGATATTACTCGCCTCACCTTCCTATAACCTTGGGTGACGATGAATCACTTTAACATTGCTTTTTGTTGACTTTGATATCGAGATAACAGCAAGCATTTGCATGAAAATATAACAAAGGAATTGGGATTAAAGGTATCGCGCTTTATTTCAAACATACAACTTCATTGTATTAGAGGACCCAACCAAATATTTTAATTAATGTTTGTTTGTTAAAAGCCTTTCGCTGCAAGAGACGTTTGTAGATCTCGTAAATTAATTCCACTGGAACGCGAATATTTCTAGTTTTAAAATGCACAACAAAAATATTGAGCAAATGTATGATTTAAACTTCTCCCTACCCAGTTAGTCCGTCCGTCCGCCCACTCATCCGTTCGTCAACCCGTCCGTACGTCCGTCTGCCATCCTGCTCACCCATCGGCCAGCCAATGTTTTCTTTAGAAAACACATACGTTTTTTAGCAAATACTGCAATTTTGGCTTTGTTTTAAAGGTTTAATCCCATGTTAAAAGACAACGTTAATTTTTTGTAACATGAATTCACTAATTTTGTAATTGGCAATGAACGAAGGAACACTATAGAACTGCAACTTCACTGCTGGTAAACTTAATGCCAGTATGGAGGAAGGAAAGATGAGAATAATAAATGTATTAGTTAATTTGATTTACTGACATGATTAAAGTTTTGTGAAATTTAAGAATATTTATTCGAAGAGATAAAATTACAAAGGTGAAAGGAAGTTTGACGACGTAATCGAAAAATAACTAATACTTTCTCTCTCTCTCTCTCTCTCTCTCTCTCTCTCTCTCTCTCTCTCTCTCTCTCCCTCTCTCTCTCTTATATATATATATATATATATATATATATATATATATATATATATATATATATATCATTTTACGTACTTACAATCAAATATTTTACAATCACTGGCGCACAAATGGAGGAGGGCTCATGAATCAACATTCTCCCAGAAATGGATGACACGTATAATATTTGCTCATTTTTATAGAATCGAACGATATATCAATGAAAAACATTATTAATATCCATAAATTGTTTTTAAACTCAGCAATCACATAATTCAACTTTCTAAGAAACCGAAGTTGCCTGAACACTACTCGTGTAGTGAACACCTGCCCGTCTAGAAAAATTCTGGTTGCGCCGCTAGTGTAAATACGCTTTACGGATGGGGTAGAACCCACCAAGCAGTTAAGAGGAGTTATAAAAAAAGATACGTGTATGTAGTGAAACATGTTTTATTTTCGAAGTTGGTAATCATGCCATTTTATATTCATTATAACGTCATCACGTTTTGAAAACATCATCCGTAAGATAGCGGTCGTTAGCAGCAATATATTCTTGGAGGCGATCTCTGAAGTTTTGAACAGCTCGTTGACACTTATCGTAGGGTATGGCGTTCTCTCGTTCAATAACTCATTTTACCATGTATATCGGGCTCGTAGCTAGCTCTTGGTCAGCGTGCTCGCTTTCAACTTCGCGGCCCCAGGTTCGAAACCCAATGGAGCAAAGACTATAATAGTGCGCTTTCCTTGCAATGTTCCAGTATTTGTTGCTGTGTGACGATGAGAAAATTCACTTCTCACGTTGAGAAGACCGGAATACGGCATGGGGATGTCTACGTGCTAACCACACGTACCCCCTTAACCCATGGCCGCGAGGCAGGGTCGTCGTCGGTAGGCCTGAGCCCGTTCATGGGCTGTCGCGCCAAGTCCATACATACATACATTTACCTCGTATATCTAAAAAGAAAGAAGTTAGAAATTCTCAATTCTGGTGACCGCACAGGTCACTCCACATATTGAGAAATCCTTGCAGAGCTGAGGAAAGCAGACCCCGAAGAGGCACATTTTCACATCAATGGGTTTGTGAATAAAAAATAATTCGTTATTGGGCTGAAGATAACCCAAGGATTATATACGAACATTATCGAATTATATACGATATGTAGGAATTATATAATTATATACGAATTATAATATTAACGAAAGACCATTATATTCCGCTGAAGTAACGGTGTGATGTACTCTGTTTTGCATCATATCCCATACCTCTTTGAAGAGGAAGGCGAGACCATGACAATAAATTCTGGACAGTACGTTTCAATGTTGACTAAGTTTCTGCGTCCTAAAACTGAAGAGATTGTTGAAAAGGGATTGAAGGGCTTGTGGTTCCAACAGGATGGGTCTTACTGACCGCACAGCTCGAAATTCACTTAATGTTTTGAGATAAATGTTTCCGGGACGAGTGGGCTCTTTGAGGGGTGATGTGTAGTGGCTCTTTCACCCTACCAGAGCTATGCGAGCGGATTATTGCACAAGTGAACGCCATACCCCACGATACGTGTCAACGAGCTCTTCAAGCCTTCAGAGATGGACTTCAACAGTGTATTGCTGCCTGAGGACACAATCCTCTGGATGATATTTTCAATTCATAATAAATATAAAATGGCCGATCAGATGGCCGAGATCGCTAAGGCAGTAGTGCCGGAGTGGTCTCGGACCAGAAGAACGCGGGTTCGAGTCCCGCCTCGGGCATGGGTGTATTTGTGTGTGTTTGTATGAGTGTGTCGTCCTCTCACCCCTCATTATCATCATCATTTCATCTTTCATACCCCCAGGGCTAACAGCCCTGAGGGATAAAAATCGGATTCAGTAAAAATACTGATCCCCCCCAATTGAGGGTGAATTACATGCACCTGCTACCGCGATATATGATACTGAGACACTGTAAATGCAGGATGTATGAACGCGTGGTCCTAAGTTGGCCTATTCGCGAGAAAAAAAAATATATAAAATGGTATGGAACACCAACTTATTCTTTTTCTTCTCCTGCTTTCAGGGATTAGGGCGAGGCCTGTTACGGGCTCTTTGTCCATCTTCTTCGTGAGTGACCTGAATCTCTTCGTCTTCGGAGACTATATTTCATTTCTTCTCTTGAACATATTCTATTGGTTATTCTTTCTGTGTGTCTTCTCATTTTGTTTTATTTTCTTCTGTACGAATGATTAATGAGAAAATATTGAAATCATTTAATATGTCAGTAATTCTTATTCTATCGATACTCGTGCAGCCTGTAACAGATCTCTGGAAGCTGATCTTAACTGCCTGCACTTTTAACATCTTTCTTACGAGTAACCCATGATTCTGAGCCATAGAGAAGTGTTGGTAATGCCATTATTTTGTAGAATTTTATTTAAGTTTCTTTTCTTGTTTTGTTTTTGAGGTATTTTTTAAAATACTGTCACATATTCTTTGGAATTTATGTTATTTATTTTCTATTCATTCCATTGATCAGAAATATTACAACCTAAGTTATTGAATGTATTTACTTGTTTCAAAACGTGTGTATCTACGATAATCTTAGTTCTGACAGGATATTTACCACGGAATGCCATAGTTTTAGTTTTTGGAACGGATATTTTCATTTTATATTCATATCCGATTCGTTGGAGGCAGTGTACTGATTTCTGCAAAAGATCTTCTGTCTCTTCTAGAATTACCTGGTCATTTGCGAACAGCAAAGAGTTCATTGAGTTATTATTTGCGAGTATGAAGCCTTGTGGAACATTAGTTTGGCATATCATCGAGATAAATATTAAATAATGTTGGTGATAAGCTGAAGCCTTGCCTTACATATTTATTTATAATCATGTCATTCGAACATTTTCCACCAATGTCAATGATTGCTTTTTTTGTTTCATACACTTGTCAGATTTTCTGTATCAAATGAATGAAATAACCTCATATATACATGATGTTCGATAATTTGTCTTAGGCCTCTATCAAAAGCTTTGACGTAGACTACGAAAGCTAAGCGCGTCTCTAAATTAAATTTCTTTCTTTTTTGATAAATTGTTTAATAGTGAAAACGTCAATAAAATTGTAATACCAACTTCGCAAATTAAAACATTTTTTCTCCGTATAGCAGAATTTCTTTTATATAACTCCTCAGAACTGCTTAGTCGGTTCTGCCCCACCCGTATAATATAGATCGGAGGTCCCCCAAAAGTAAAAGTAAAATGTGAGTAACGTTAAACAATACACAAATTAAAGAGAAATAAAGAGAATGAGAAGTCAAAAATAAATGAAAACTTTTATGAGAAGAAAAACAATAGATAAAACACAAAAATAGGTAAGTAGAAAGTGAGAAACAATGAGGAAATAGAGAAATGGGAAGGAAAAAAGAGGAAAAACAAAGGAGACCGCTAGAGATGGAAAAGAGCAGAGGAAAGCAAAGGCAGGTGCCCGGCTGTTGACCCTGCGACTGTGCGCCCACCTCGCCCACGCCCACCCCGCCCCCGCCCCCGCCCCCGCCCCGCCCGGCCTGTCAGGGCCACTTCTGTCTCCTTTTCAACGCGTCGCCCATCTCATTTCCATCGTAACAACATTATCTAGCGCCCGTAAAGTGATCGGTAAACGTATAATAGAAATTGATCTCTGTGTAGATCCGAGAGGTGCCTTCATCTCCATACCGGCCTTTCATTTGCATCGCAATCAATCCTTTTCAATGGATTGCTTTCCATGCAGCCAACGGCCAGTGGAATACTTTTGCCTAGCGCGAAGTGTGTTTGGATGCTTTTGGACGCTGCGGAGAGGCACCTCTTCAAAAACAGAAACGGACATTCAGGCCTGCTCTGGGACACTCTGAAGCATTCGTTTATTGGAACGAAAGTTAATAGTATGAAGGAAGTACTGAAAAGTGAGGTTATTCTCCAGATTTAGGCTTCAACGCGTTGTCAATTTCATTTCAACAAAACATTATTATTAAGGAAAATAATACAATGGGAGAAAGTCACTCCTAGAGGTGGTGGTGGTGGTGGTGGTGGTGGTGATGACACAAAAAGCAACTCGCGATACCCTTTGCCGTGTTCAATGCGCACTATGCGGGCACATATATCTAGGGGGGAAGGGCAGCTTAATACGGACATGGTTGTGATAAATACACCAATTTTGAAGGGAATACAATTGACTACTTTTGTATAATAAATGTAACACTAAGCGAGCTACAGCCCCCAAAACAGAACAGAACAAAACTAGAGGTGCTACAACGGCACACACTTTCTAGCATTATCGGGAACAGTTACGTAATATTAAAAGTTAACAATTTCCACCGTACTAGCACCTCAGCTATAACTTGAAAAAGTCCAATTAAACAAATACAAACGAAGTACCTGTGGTGCGTATATACATTTATTTTACTGGGTAAGGACAGTAGACATAAGTTTTTCTTTTACAAAAGAAACAAAAAGAAAAGTAATATCACAGCACTTAGTGATATTTAGTGCGACTATTTCACGAATTAACATAAGACATAAATTTAATGCATAATTAAAATCGCTGAAATTACGAAAAAGAGAAATATTACTAAAAATTGTTAACAAATATCAGAAACATTCATTCAGCTCAGAGTTATCACTGCATCCTGGAAAATCTTATTATCAAGTTAAATATGAATAACAGTTTAAGACAGAAAATGATTTCAATTATTTCGATTTTATGGTTATAAAACTAAAAAGCCCTTTTAACAAAGCTGCTTACAAGAACATTTAATAAAACACGATTATTAAAATTGTCGGAAGTTGAGTTTTACAGGTCTTGGAACTCAATGGAAGAATTGAGATTAAAGCTGTAGAAGCTGAATTAGCAGCGGGATTTGTCAGTTTCGAATGGATAGAACACACGTGTGTACTCATTAAAATATTTTGTTGAATAAGTTTGGTTGCAACTTTTCACAAAGTTTTGATAGCATATTCTTTATAGTCTTTACCATCTATTCGTCGCAAATTAATTGCCAAACTATGTGTAATTTCTTCATTGTGCTGTTCATTTGTAGTTTCTTTCTTCACAAAATTCTTGAAAAGGCTTCCACACGCCTGTTTCTTTTGCTGTTTTTCGGTACTAAATCTTAAATAATATATTATATTTAACAGTTTACAACATTACTAAAACGTCACATTTTAATTTTATATTGATGCTCACAAGCTATTATGGATATAGAGTAAAAGGTAAACAAAGTGATAACCATATGGTGATATACATCCGGGATTGGTTTAATTTTAATATATTCTTTCTTAGCATTGGTTACATACGACAGATCTGAGTGAACTAATCTGTTAAGGCATATAGAGAGAAAATAATAATTTCACACAACCTCCACTGTTCTTCCTGATGAATCCACTGCTCCTCCTAACAATACTAGCTTCTTATTAAAACATTTATGTCTAGAAGAGGGGACTAGTCCTATACTTGAAAATCGTACAAATAACAAGGAGATCTCTTCTTTGTGCTTTCAGTGGATATGATACATTCACCCAGAGCAAACATTTTTGAGCATGCATGACAATTCCCTAAAAATTGTCGATGCTGGGAATAGCATTTCATTTTCGATCAAAATTTTCCTCTAGAGAAAGTGGCAAAACCTTTCTTACTCTGTTGTAGGAAGTAATGATTTGTGACACTTGAATCAGTAAAATCAAGATTTTTCGTAAGGTGCTACACTATTAAATTTTTCTTGTAATTATCATTAATTTCAATTATATACAATAATTGAATTCAATTGAATTCAATTATTGTATATATACAATAAGTTTTTCCTCTATTGTATCTGCATCTGCTTATAATTTACAAAGGGACAGAAAATTAATATTGTATAAATAAAAATAAATACATAAATATAAATAAAATAAAAATAAATACAAATAGCTCGTAAATCACAAATTGTGCAATTATTTTGCATAGTTCTGCCAGAGATCTATAGGTCCAGGTATAAATTCTAGACAGCCTTTCAAACAATGTTGCAACAAAATTCTCAAAACTACACATCTTGACCCTCACTAGCTTTATATATTTCTCACCAGCATTATGATTTCATTATCTCATATCTGTTATTTCTCGTCCCCGAAACGTACTTCACATATCCCAGCCACCTCTTGCTGACTAATGTGAACTTCATCATACATTAGTTAAAAGAACGCTTTGAAACGTTTACTAAAACACCCTTTATCTACCAATTATGTATAATGAAAGCATTAACCGGCTAATTCTGGAATTAAGTAGAATCGCACCTTATCGATACCGCGTTGCGTAGGAGGCAAACTACATATTCGCCATTTACTTAAGTTTTATGGGATGAATATCCGGCGTTGTTCGGGTATTTATTTATCAAAGTCATCTAAAAAACATCCCTGTCCGTCTCGCGCATTACCTGCGGTATGTGCTCACATTGCGGGTTGCATAATTATTTTATTTGTAAATGTCACTCCCTTCCCGTGCCCGCTTCTAAGGGCGTCTTACCCCCACAGTGTTATTTTTCCCTTTAAAAGTCCTAGTCCTAAAATGCACCAAGCTTTGTTAAAATGAAATTGTTTTCGCGTTGAAGAGTTAAGATGGACTTGTAACACGAATACACATCCATTTTTTAAATTAATTTATACGGTCAAAATAATTTTCGGCAATTAGTAAATTTGTGAGGCAGTGTTGACGTCTTAGGGATACGCACTTTCTAAATATTCCTCAGACAATATACCAAATCGCATTCGTTTTATAAGAGCTTAATATAAGTGTTATACTCGTTAATGGCTACTAGTGGCTCCTGTGCGAACTATTCGTCTGTAGTGCAATATACATCTAATCACAAAGCACATAATCTCAAATTTTATTTATTCTCCGTTGATTGTTTACTCGCTCCCAAGAATGAAATGACAGAGTTGGCTGCCTCCGGAACTCTGCTGTTCCTTGTTAGCAGATTTGCTGGCTCATTCATTGCATTATTGTTAATTCATTGCGCTCATTCATTGTTCCATTGTTGCTACAATTTGTTATTCGTAAATACAAGGACGGTGAAGTGTCATGCTCTCATTAATATAGAGGAAATAATGAATTTTAAGTTTTGTAACTTTATCCAGATCTAACATCGACATTTTATTTTTAAAATAAAACCTGTCACTCTTTCACCGTATAGGACCTACTGATTGATGGACATCGCGTGCGTACAATTATATATACTTACTGACCTTCGCACCTCGAACTCACTCTCTCTTCCCTTTGTAAACTTTAACCTCATACAAACACACTTGATTGGGACATCTAAAGGCAATATTCTCAAAACAAAACGAAGTGCGAATGGACAAATGAGGACAGATAAGAGTCGGTGTTTTCCGATAAATATTGTATTAATTTTAAAATATTAATATTTAGTGTTTATACTATAAAACTGATGAATGAACACAAGTGAAAACACATCTGGGAACTCCTTATATATTATTTGAAGAAAAAATCACGAAAGTTAGTTGAGTAATAAGCTCAAAACCCTTTCTAAACGAAAGTCCTTAGCGTTTTAAATGTTTAGATTTACGCGTTGTAATGACTTAATCCATTATTGCCAAAAATTATAAATTCAAGATAGTGTCATCCAGTAAATTAAAAAAATCACCAATTATATCCGAAAAAATATTCGGGCGGTAATAGGTATTGACACAATAAAATTAAGGACTCTTTTGAATAAATAGGAGAATTCTTAGTTTTTATTTCGAACTATTTTAATGAAAACATCTTCAATTGTGTGATGAGTGTATTAAAGAAATAGTTGTTCCCAAGGAGAGTAAATTAATATTTAGCTATAATTATGTGAAAAACATTTTTCATATCTGCCTTTGATTTGTATTTTAGAAACAATGTATAAAAAGTTTAGTGTTTTACCTCTTATATGGTTTATGTACAAGTTACATTGTACAAAAAGGAACGCACTTGCACCCACTTCACGTAACTGAACGAATATTATAATATTTTCCTTTCTATTTTATTATTATTACTATTATTATTACTATTATTTTTATTACTATTATTATTATAAATATTGGCGTTTTACTTCTGTACATTCTCATTAATGTAGAAGAATCCTACAAAATCCTATTAACACCTGAATTACTTTTTGTTTTACGAAATTTACCTATTAAATCCGATTCAAAGCACGAATGTAAATAACCGCTACGCTTGGTGTTATCCGATATTTTGTGAGAGACTTCCTTGTCATTAGTAGCTGAGAGGCGGAACATTGAGGAACAGTTATTACATAGTTTTGCGTACAGTGTGATAAAATTTTACTGAAAGGCATCGGTTTACTTGTATATAACAATTGAAAACTTGTTCAATGCAAACATGTATTTCATCCATACAACAATTACGTTTTGAAAATAATAATATGGTTTGGCTTTAAAATGAAATTTCATTCAATAAAAATTCTTCAAATCAAAATGGAATACACGTGACAAATATAATGACACCAAAATGTAAATAATCTGATGGTTACGGGAGGCATATTTTGCTAAAACACATTGAACAATTCATTGAAATATACATTCTAATATAATGTTTGAACTGATCTCAAGCGAGTTGTGGGTGAGGTTCATTTGCCAAGAACCTTAAAAAAGAAGCTGCAACGAAGGAATTACATGAAGTGGATTATATTAAAAAATGACTATGGATTGGCCCTGTGCCATGCTACAGTCGTTTATTCTACTGCTTGAGCGGAAAGTGCTGAGAAGGCCGACGGTTGTCACATTTGATATTTGGAAGACGTGCCAAAAAATGAGTGAAGCGTGCACGCCGCACAAGAATAAAGAAAAAAGAAAAGAATCATATCAATACCCCTCATGATAAGAAATAATACGTAACGATAATTAATCTGATAAAAAATGCCACGAATTTCACAAGTTCGGACATTAAACTGGTCCCGCTTAATATTAATTTACTTGCAATATACTGCTTCCTTGACAGATAAGAACCATGATTAGTTATTCATTTTCTCATCGGCATGCCGACAAGCCCTCTTGGTAATTACATAGACATGCGATTAAGCTTAGTATCTTTCATTTCTTGAAAAAAATGTCCGAACGTATTATTTACCAAAACATTAATAATTTTACACTAAAATTCTACCATAGTTTTTATTTGAAATCTACTCGAAATATAATGATGTAGAAAAGACATTAAAAGTAATAGCAAAGAAAAATGTTAGTTTAGTAACCAAATAATCGAATAAGCTGAATGTTCTTATTATTGACAGCAAGTAGAACAGCGCTAATGATCATGCACTCTTCAAAGTGCTGAATCTCAAGACAAACACGATTAGAAATGAGAGAGTACATGCCACACACAAAACTTAATACATTTGGTAGTACTTTTTCTTTGCTTCATATATATTGCTCGTATGAACGTGAGAACCCTCGGAACGAATTGGTATTGTCTGTATTCGAATGTTTCGCAAACTGCTATTTTGTCCTATAGTTTGTGTCTGCATACGAATCTATCATGAGAACCAAACATGAGACTCGTTCACTACTCCTCGTGAATCGACAAGTTGCCCAGCGGAAAACGAACTACCTTTCCACCTGTGAGTATCGATGCTCAAGTTATCGTCCATTCATATGGAATTTATGGAAAACAAAGTTGAGTGGGTCACGACAGGTTTTATAAGGGTTCTCCTGTTTCTTGTGCCTCTCCTTCCACAATTGCTCCTTTGTATATATTATCAATAAAACCTATCCGTAAAATCAATCGTTCATTTTGGAATGACCAAACGTTTGGGTAATCGGATCGCAGTAATATAAGTATGTCTCGTGACCCATTCCATTACTGGCATCGCATCGCAAGCATGAACGTGGCTTCCGCAACCCTACAGCCGCTTTTATTGCATGCCGCGCCGGGCCCCGCGTGGATAGTGGCTTCTTGATTATTACAACTGACAACGACGACAACGACAACGCAACGTCGCGGTCGGCGAGCTCTGCAGGAACGGATCTGATTGCGGCTTCCCTCGGTCTCGAGACCGAGAATATTTAATTTCGACAAAAATTACCGGTAAACATTTTTTATTTCCGTTCCGTCTTTCTACCTCTGGAGAAATGTTTCTTTCCGTCTGGCGAAGTATGGATATTAGATGTTCTTTACTCTCTTCCTCTCGTTAAACGAAAGGCATATTAAAAACGAAATAATGAAAGAACGGGACGGAGAAGAACATTTCGCCTTTCTGTGGAACATCTCCCTACCGCGACATGCAAACGACAAATAAAAAAAAATAAAGGCCGTCGCAACGGTTGGCACATCGGCACAAAATGGGAAGCCCCCAAAAAAAGTTACTTTCCCCTCTAACAAACTGCATCGCAAAGGGGAAATCGATTCCTGACGGTGCGGGTACTTGATTATTAACTTCATAATTAACTTGGGTGCGGGGTTTGAGCGCACTCACATTGAACCAATTTCGGTTGTCGGCAGGACAATAAACAAAACGGTGCGTGAACGGCTGTGTTGCCGAGGGCAGCGCGGCGTGGGCGGTACAGGCGGCTTGCGGGGGCGTAGGCCGCTTGGGCAGTGGAAGTCGGCGAGAGAGCCGGCGGGTGGGGGTGGAGATGAGAACGAAAGGAGAGGGGATGGAGACCAGGCGCATGTTGATGTGAGACTGCAAAGGCTGCTGCTACCGCTAAAGGAAGAAATGCTGCTAAGGGATGTGCGCATGTGAAGCATAGCGCTGGGCAGACCAGATGGACGGCCAGAGTGTGGAGAGGCAAAAGTGACAGGTTAATCAGTGCCTTGGCAATCAACACGTGGTGCTGCCTTCCACTAACCAGAAATGTGACAACCAAGCAGCAATACCTACAAGTAAGAATTCATCAACTTCCTGACGAATAACATTAGGGAGACTGCAAATTTTTCCAATAAACTGGATTTCGGTCAATTATGTGCTCATATTGGTGATAATAAATAAATAAATATTAAAGTCATAATAAAATGTGTATGAGTTATTGAAACAGTTAAAATGATTTACGTAGGCAAAATTTGAAATACTTTCTAAGTTCTTCCACCTCTATCAGACGTTTCGCCCAGTTTCTCTTGATTCAATGAGCAAATGCTGAGATGGCCCCTTGTTCTGCGTCTCAAGACTAGAAATATTCTCGTAGCTTCACTGTGTGCACATTTTGTTAAGCTGTCTTGTCTCTAATTTCAGGAGGAGTATAGCCAGCGGGGTTGTTAATTTGTCAGCAATATTATAAAATAATATATATAGTTCGTTCGGTGACGCAATTTATTTTTAAATTAATTGGGTGCAAACAGTCGCATTTTCCATATGTTTCTAATCACACTCGTTGGTAACATTGTGCATAATTTAACAAAGTAGAATTAAAGAGCGATGTAGTCAATAAAATTATGGAGATCAATAAACTGTGAGGGAAAGAATAATACGGACATTATAATTATTTTACATACGTCGCAGATTTTTCTTTTTGATAAATAAATCAAATTAAATTCAACAAGAAAACCTTTATCTCATCCACTACGAATGCGCAATGTTTCATTGCTTAGAAATTAAAAGAAAGTTTTATTTTCATATATTAATTATTATCTGATTTCATAATCACCCTCAAATATAAATAAAGTAGTAAAATATATAAAATGTAAAACAGGCTATAAATATTTAACAAAATACAGGTTTCTCAAAGTTACCCAAGAATAATATTTATAATTTAATTTAATTACAATAAAACTTGCTTTTGCAAGTTTGTACTCTTTGACAGAAATTTTGAATTACCTACAAATAAAATTTCCATTTTGTTAACTGAATCGTTGATAATGTCCACATTTAAAATATGTTAAAGTGGAAGTTTATTTTCAAATGGTAATCGATTGTTAGTCCTTTTATTATATGTTTCGATTCATTCGTTCGAATATGATGTGGAAGAGAAATCGAAATTTCCCGAGTTGCATGTGGGTTTTCCTGACCGAGTAATATTACGCAAGGAATTTTGGAAGTATTTACGTGTTATACTACGTTTCTACCGCGCTTAAATTAGTTGGGGGTGTATCATATTTTTTATTCAATTTCATCATATTTTAATATTTATTTATGCATTTATGCCATATCGCAATAATTGGTCACCCTAAATTTGCTATTTACTTGCTATTATTTATTTTGTCAATGCAATGGAGAGGAAAGCAGAGAAAGTTGAAGATATAAATGAATTTATTAATAATTTTGAAAAGATACAAATGAAAATACATAAAATTAGATGGTTTTCCACAAACCAAAAATATTTCAAAGATAAAGGAATGTTATTTCGAGTAGGGTTAAAGACAAGATCTGGGTATTATTTCCTACAATATTACTTTAAGTTTGCTAATGTTGAGAAAATTGTTCATTAATTAGAGCTAAGAGGAAACTTTTTTAAAGCTTAAGTAACTTCAAGTGTTGCTACGGTAACGAATGCTATATAAGAATTGTCAGATTCAGAATTGTGATGCACATTATTGGTTTTGAATACAGTAAATAGTTTAACTTTCACTTACAAAGTGGAGTTTGGATTACACTACATAATACAAATAGTGATCTCGTTCGAAACTGTTTGATAAAGAGAAATTTGCATATGTAGCTGAAATATTATAAGTGCATATTTCCAATATAATTTTACTAACGTACCCGTGCGAGAATTCTCTCATATTAACCCTCTTCTCTATCCTTCCATTTCTATACTAAGGGAGAAGTAGTTAACGAAACGTGTTTATTTGTTGAAAAAATGTTTAAATATAACTTCCAATGTACTTATAGAATGTCAAATATAAAAATAAACTGTGCAATTAATATTTAAAACATTTTGAATAAAAGTTTATTCAATATTATAGAAAGCTGTTTTTGGTTCACAACACTTCCTTAAAAATATTAGAAGTAATTATACAATCTTCGTTGACAGTTTGCTTTATGCTTTCCTTGGCCGACACAAACCTATTAAAGAAGTATCTAACTCTTGAGAAAACAATGTTAAGTTGTACATGTAGAAATACAAGATCAGGCAAGTTTAACCCTATTCATTGCAGTGTTTTGAATTGAAATTTCAATGCAATGAAGTATTGAGAAGCTCCAAACAAGCAAAAATGTAATAGAATTTACAAGGTGATCTCATCCTGTAGATTAGGGTGAGGTTTTAAGACCTTCGGAATCAAAACTCCAGATTTTTAGGGCGTTGACCGCTTCGTTTTAGAGTTTACCAAATAGAGTTTAACACTGCTGCACAGGTGTTGCGGGTTGCATTTGCCAAGAATAGTTATATGCGTTTTTTCCCACAAATTTGTAATATTTTTAACGTTAAAGTGTACTCAGCAAAACTATCTTTCTTTAGAGACTTTATTTATATAGAGAGAGATTTGTTGCGTGTGACAGTCGTAACTCATTTGTACTACTTAAGTAATATATGAGAGAATAGTTTTTTACATAAACAAACTATATGACAGCCTTTTACAGGTTCTAGCAAACCTTCTGTGAATGTGAGGAAACTCAAATTCATTGCGATGAGCAGAAATTAAAATCTGTTTTGTGACATTGCAAAATGTACTCCAAACGGCGGGAAATTTCAATGATAACCATGATTGTACGTGACAAACATGGGTCGTTAATGGAGACTAAGAGCTAATTGGTTACCATTAGAACTTAATGCAATAGCAAGCATTAAATCCTTAGTTTGGGACAAATGATTCTTAGTATATATTCAATGATTGGTCGAGTACATCCCTTCTTATTTTGGATTCTAATTCTAATTTTCTGAAATTCTTGGAATGAATTCAGTGATGGATACTGCTACGAAGTATTGTTTCACAGAAGAGCTAAATCTCAAAAAAATACAAACAATGTATAAAATGGTTCTCTTTTGTAGAATATTTCTTACGAAACATTGGGTTCATCAAATATAATATCTATATCATATAAAAGCTGTAAATTAGCAATAAAAATGTGTTTTACTCTTAATCACTAAATTTTGCGTAGTACGAAATCACTCTAAGATACATATCAGAAATTTATGATCTGTGTGTCTAATAAGTGTATAAAATATATAAACAAGTTGGTTGAAAATTAATGATAGTTGAACCAACTATCCCTTTCTCTAAATTCAATCATAATAAAATGTGATTATTCAGGAAACGTGCACTAATGATTGTACAAAGTGTTTTATAATTTTTCATTTCATTTTCCTAATGTATATGTTAATATAATGTAAGTGAAGTAAGAGTTTAGCTTCAAAATATTATTAAATTCTAATTTGCCAATTAACATTTTGGCAAATAATTGACTTAAACAGACTATCTTAAGAAAAGCGAATATATCTTTATTTATATTTTTTGACGCCAGAGCAAAAACAAATATTTGAATATATTTCTAGTATAAGTTATTCACTCATATGTCATTCATTCAATTCAGCCTCTCAGTTCAGACACCTTTACGCATTCATTCACTCTTTCGTTCATTAAATCATTTAATCATTCATTTATCCTTCCATTCAGTCATTTTTACATTCATTCATTCATTCCATCATTCATCCAGTTATTCATTACTTATTACATTTCTTATTACGTTCATTTCATCGTTCGCCATTCTGTAAACAAAAATTATTTTTATTCATAATTTCATGCTATCAGTCTAGCATTATATAAGATTCTTAGTTTGTGGTTTAATGGGATTTATTGGGATGGAAACACGCCCGTGTGAAAAAATTATATATTTTCAAAACCAGAAAGCGGAAATATCGATTAGGCCATTTAATGCGGTACTTTGTATGTAGGCACGAGCGCACCAGAATACGTTACATTAGCACAATAACTCATCTCGTGCTTCTAACAAGTGCACTCATTTTATGCAAATTTTAAACAACAACCTTCAGATGAAATGGGCGTTATGAGAAACTTCGCGCATTAAATGTTACGACGTCGTCTCTTTCGTATTAGACATATCACAATAAGAGTTTTACACCCGCGAACACGACCATTATAACTTAATTCCCAACGATAGAACAATTAACAAAACATGGTCGACCAAAGGGAAGTCGAACGAGTTGCTCGGAACGCAGTTTTTAATTTCGCGTTTCGTATTCCGCTTTTTACGCCCCGCCCCTCCACCCGCCCGCAGAGAGCGCACGCCTCCCGGCGCCCATCTCGCGCAAACAGTCGCCAATTAAAGGAACGCAGCTGGGAGTTATCGATGTAAACAGAGCCGCGATAAGCGGCGTTCCTTCTTTTGTCCAGTTCGTCCGCGTTTGCTTTCCGCTAAGCCTTTCCCGCCCGCGCGTGGATGCGTGCGCTCGCGTCCCGAAGGGGGATCCGCATGTTTTTCTCCCTGCTCTGGATTTCTCGTTAGCTGCACCGCGCCGCGCCGCGCCGCGCCGCGGCCTTCCGCTGGGGTCTTTCCGGGAAATCACAGCTCTCCGCGCGGTCGGTGCGGCGCCTCGCGCTCAGCCGCTTCTCATTTATCCGCTTCGCTCGCGGGTCCGCTCCGCCCCGCCCCGCCCCACTCTGCCCCGCCCCACCCGCTCTGTTCCTCCCCGCCCCGCCCCACTCTGCTCCGCCCTGCTCGGTCCCGCTCCGCTCTGCTCTGTCCCGCCCAGCTCCGCCTCATCGCGCCCCGCCCCCGCTCCCCGCCCCCGCTCCCCGCACCCGATCGCCGCCCCCGATCGCCGCCCCCGATCGCCGCCCCCGATCGCCGCCCCCGATCGCCGCCCCCGATCCCCGCCACCGCTCCCCGCCACCGCTCCCCGCCCCACCACTCCGCCATGCCCTGCTCCGCCCTGCCCTGCTCCGTCCGCCCTGCTCCGTCCGCCCTGCTCCGTCCGCCCTGCTCCGTCCGCCCTGCTCCGTCCGCCCTGCTCCGTCCGCCCTGCTCCGTCCGCCCTGCTCCGTCCGCCCTGCTCCGTCCGCCCTGCTCCGTCCGC
This sequence comes from Gryllus longicercus, assembly GCA_038098605.1. Lineage (NCBI taxonomy): Eukaryota > Metazoa > Arthropoda > Insecta > Orthoptera > Gryllidae > Gryllus > Gryllus longicercus. The sequence goes on from JAZDUA010000177.1 coordinate 1,146,501, forward strand.
CCTGCTCCGTCCGCCCTGCTCCGTCCGCCCTGCTCCGTCCGCCCTGCTCCGTCCGCCCTGCTCCGTCCGCCCTGCTCCGTCCGCCCTGCTCCGTCCGCCCTGCTCCGTCCGCCCTGCTCCGTCCGCCCTGCTCCGTCCGCCCTGCTCCGTCCGCCCTGCTCCGTCCGCCCTGCTCCGTCCGCCCTGCTCCGTCCGCCCTGCTCCGTCCGCCCTGCTCCGTCCGCCCTGCTCCGTCCGCCCTGCTCCACTCTGCCCCTCCCCACTCTGCCCCGCCCCGCCCCGCCCCTCCCAACCCGTATCTGCTCTGCCTCGCCCGGCCTCACCTCGCCTGTCCCGCTCCGACTGCCCGCTCCGCTCTTCCCCGCCCCGCTCCGCACCACCACCTTGCCCCTCCCCCGCCAGTGCACTCCACTCCACGCCGCGCCGCGGGAATGAGCGGCTGAGCGAATGAGGGCCGTCCGGCGACCACCAGGTGGCGCTCGAGTGCGGTATGCGCGCCGCGCCCGGCTCGCGGAAAGTGGACGCGTTTGGAGCGACGAGGCCTTCCGTTTCTAGGCTGCTGACTCGTCGACATTCCTCACTGCTTTTATATGTTCATGTATATAGCTTTCATTAATTAACCATTCTTCGTTCACTTATCTTTCCTCATTCATTCATCCATTTATCAATTTTCATTCATTCATTATTTAGTCATTTTCCCTTCTTCATCCATTTACTTTTCATCCCTTATTAATTCATCCAATCATGCACCATTAATTAATTCGCCATTAATCAATTATTTAATTCATCATTCATTCATTCATCGTTATTAATTGATTCATTCTCCATTCTCCATTGGTATAAAAATAAAAACAGTAAAAAATATAGAAGAACGAATCTCAGAAGAGACTATATCCTGTAAATTGAAGTTCAAAAATAAGCTTCCTAAATGTCAGTGTCACAACATTTCTTAAAACATCATAAACTCTGTTACTAACTGCGAGGATTCATTGAGTGTAGCCAAATGCACAGGCAATGGCGTAGTTTCGCATAGAAGATGTAAATTCTATCAAGTAGTAATGTTGAGAGGGAATTAATGGGGAATTGCAAACCACCTTTACGTTGTACGCCAATCTCGTAAACATAACTAGTGGTGATACAAAAAACATATTTTGTCGCATTATTTCCAAATTTGAATTATTTGAAAATTCAGAGTTCAACAAAAGTGAGATCCGCGTCATTATTTTAATCGTCCCTTCTTATATCCTGAGAAAAAATAAGAAATATTTAGATCGGTTGTTGAAGGAATATATTTTTTTACAAACGATAAATTTCATGCACAAACCACGTTAAAATTCTTATGTTTAAAAAAAGAATACATGATGTTTTTAAAGATATAATTTTTTATAACAGACTTCGCCTGAGGCAAAAATATTTATCTTAAATTTTGTAGTTTTGATATGTTAACTTTTTGCAATTTTTGAAAAAAATGGAGTTCAGCAAAAATGTGGAGAGCACCATACCTTTTACTGCCCATTGATACATTCAAGGAGAAAATTTGAAGCTCTTTCTGAGAGAATAATTTTCAAAAAATTAAAAATTCGCTATATTTTGCACAAAATTACACAAAGATACTCATATTTTCGGAAAATTGTACATGATTATTTTAAGAACAATCTTTCAAAATGAGATTTCATTAAGTAAAAATTCTTTAATCTTATCTTATACTTGTCTGAAGAGTTCAAAAAAAGACTGCACTTTTCCAATTTTTCGAAAAATCTGGGATACAAACGATCACGCAATCTGAAGCATTCTCAACAAGTTTATTAAAAATATTTGGAGCCATTTTTGAGAAAATATTGAAAATGCATTAGAGGCGTCGTGTAAAGTACTCTCGAAAATCAAAATATACGTTTGAAACTTCCAAAGATTTTAAATCGTTCATATTGATCGTGGAATATCAATTTTGGAGAAAATCTACTGAAGGGTTAAGGCTTTAGCGTTCACCGTAGACGAACAGACATTCATACAGACGTTAAACAATTTTTTCGTACCTAGGAGTCACAAAACATGGATTACAGCTACTTCAAATAATTTACTATTCGTAGGAACAGGTTGGTTAAGCCAGCAATAAAATTTTTTCTACCGAAAAGTTTCCGTTTACCAGCTCACTCTCTCTTCTGACGAAGAAGTGTGAGAAATAAAATATTGCTTGTATATCTATAAACCAATAAAATCAAAGGAAAGACAATTTATTTAATGGTTTATTTTATAGATAAGGAATATTATTTTGAAAAACATCCACGAGAAATGTTTTACACTGAAGCGAGAGCATTCATTTGAGTTCTGGAGCTACTAGTCGCATTCGCAAGACCAAACGCTGTGAATCGGTGTATCGTTTGTTCTCTCGCTCCTGATCGGCTGATTCCAACCCACATGAAGTCGAGTAGATGCTCGAAACTAGCCAATTAACAAGTTCAAATTAGAGAAAACAAATTCCAGAGACTCGCTCACTTTATCCTCTTTTTGTAGCTTTCCTGAAATGACAAACCAATATTTTTAACCATTCAGAGAAGAGAGAATATTTGTAATTACGGTTGTTGCTCATTTTCTACAGATTAGACTAATCACTACTCTTCTATGATTTCAAATTTCGATAGATTATAAAATGGCGGAACTCTCGTTGAGTATTCACATGTCTAAGGGTTCTAAGATCATTCAAACCGCACCTCTTCTTTGAATTTACAACTCAAGCTTCTTCTTACACGCAGCCAAGACAAAAGAAAAGAGAAACATCGCTTTTTAACGGTCATAAAAAAAGGAATATTGAATATAAAATAGAATTCACTGAGAGACACATTTTAATCCTTTTTAATCATCACATTAATTTATAAATCTATTTTAAAAATTATATGATAAAACATACAAATTAAGTGAAAAATAATGCAATTTGATAATTTATCGTCTGTAGTTTTAAATTTCGAAAAAAAAATTATCCCTTAAAACAATCGAGAATTTAAGTGCATTTGAAAAAAAGGCTTTGAACAATTTTTTTAACTCTTCGTCTCATTTGTCCCATCGAACTATTTATTATATTTGATTATTTTAAAATTCGTTTATAACTTGAAATATTATATAGTTATTTCTTGACAATCTTCCTGGAAAAACTCAATTTTTTTGCCACCTACAAGTATGTAGTCTTAGTACGGCTTCTATTTATGACTCGTTAATCCTCTGGATATCGTGCTTTCATTATATGATTATACAGACGGAATTCGTGAACGTACTCGCATTAGTTTTCGAAGTTATACTACAGTATCAAAGTAATTAAAGTCTCCAAATATATTTCAATAAAGTAGTTAATTCTATTTAATGTCTAATTTGATTAAAAAATCAATGTTATGGCATTTTTAAGCAAATATTAATATTACATTTAATTTTCGGTGGGATAACTTCGTTACCATCTTGGTTTTCGAAAGATAAACAACGTAGGCTAGCAAACATCTTCGGTAGTCGAAAGGTGATAATTAACAGTATAAGTAATTTTTGAAATGTAATGCTGTAGTATGTAGACTACTTCAATAACCATAATAGAGTTTAGTGATGTAATATTCTACCTAAACACTTGCTGTTGAATTACATTGTTTCCATTATCCAAGATGAGATATTTCTTATTCACAAGGGAAAGACTAGACGTGTAGTTATAGAGGTAATCCCTAAAATAAAATAAACTTCAACATTACATTTAATTAGGAATATGAAAAACTTCACAAAACAAAGTCACTAGTGTTGCTAAAGATGACAGAATTTCTTGTACAAGTTATCTACTCTCTTCCGTCTCAGAATTTCGGTTTTACCATCTTTCCAACTACTACCCAACAACGCCTAAAATATATTTTTTCACATTTTATCAATTTTTCGGTCCCCTAATAGCAGAATTAAAATATTTCTTTAAGAATATTATAAAAATCTTTTGTCACTTTTGAGAAAATTTTGAAAATGTATCAAGGGATTCATGTAAAGGTACCCCTAAAATTCAATGAATTCTTTTCAAAATCGCAGTGTTTCGAGTGGAGTTAGATCGGTCGCGGAATATTCATTTTGGCAAAAGAAATCCAACAACAAGTTAAGGCGCGGACGGACGGACGGACGGACGGACGGACGGACGGACGGACGGACGGACGGACGGACGGACGGACGGACGGACGGACGGACGGACGGACGGACGGACGGACGGACGGACGGACGGACGGACGGACGGACGGACGGACGGACGGACGGACGGACGGACGGACGGACGGACGGCCGAACGGACAATGGACAGACAGATGGAGACAGAGACATAGACAAACAAGGAAACAGGCTGCCGGTCAAATATATATACAGACAGGCAGGCAGACGGGCAGACATACATACAGACAGGCAGGCAGACCAATACTCACAGACACAGACAGACTGTCGCTTTGAAACAAAATAAATCTCTGCATTGCTAGTGGACCCCAAAACTTTTATTTCCAGGAATTGATTTTCTGCACTATTACGAATCTTTCTCTAAACTACGTATATATTACTCAGTATATACGTATGTAAAGTACGTACGAAACGTACGAAAAGAAAGTAAAAATGGAATTATGTATACACAAATTAATGGAATTAATTTTTTGACAAATTATTAACTGTTTTCTCCAATACTCTTTTTTCATTCTCGATGTTTTATTTCAATCAAGAGATTATTGAGAACAGCAAAAGTATGAAAAAACCTGTACAGTCTTTAAATTGTAAATATTGCGTCATATTTTACATTTAGTAAATAAATTTGAACATTCTTTGTATTTTGCGGGGGAGGGAATGAGTTTCAGAATCGGAAAAAAGTCTAGATACAGCAAAATATTGGAATGAGAATGTCAAACCTTATTATAAACGTTATAGCTCCTTTTATGTTTTTACACGCACAGGGAGGGAACGTTTTATAAAAAGCAATTTGTCGTATTTACTATATATTCACGTGTAGGTTAGGAAACTTTGAAGAAAAGTTTGAATAGAGAAGGCCATTGTAAGTGTTTTTGGAATATAATTCTCCAATTATGACTCATTTTAAGTAGAAAATTTCTCTTGCCTTCGGCCGTACAACAAAGAGATTTAATAACTATCTTAGATTACAATAATAATAAAGGTGCATATGAGTTCGCACAAATAAGCCAAAATAGAGATTCCGGGTTGGATTACAATTTGTTAGAATTTTAATAGGTTCCATAAAATCGACATGTATTCACTTCAATATTTTAAAATAAATAGAAAACGATGATTATCTACAAAAAAAAGATTGGTTTTTTATCGCGTATCCCAAGTTTAAAGAACTTAACTACACGTCCGATAAATTAATATAAAATCAACTGGTTTAAACTATAAAATATGTAAAGGGTCCCCTTTTCAATTGATTTTAGACGATCTGAAGATAGAAAATCATTGATGCTTAATAATGTGTGGTCTTGAAATGTAGGTCCATGAGGAAGCCTTTAATTTACCAATAAAAACACTGTCCAATACTAATGATTCCTATTATTGGAGAATATTGCCAAAAAGTTTCTATATATAATCTTCTATTAGAAGAAATAAATTTAATATTATAATCTGTGTATCATTTGATGGGAATATATTTACTGAATAACTTCTTTTACTATTCAACAGTTTTTACAATGTCCTTGATGACAGTTTCTAAGAGTCATGTAATAATGCTTTGGTGATAAAAGTTTGCCTAAACAAAGTGTTGTTGTGATGTAATAACAATGACAATATTAACAATTAAAACAATTATAACAATCACATTAAGACTATTGAAATAAATGTTTGATTTCTATCCTTCCCTTAACAGAACTAGGCACTGAAACAAAGCTTTAGGGTAGAAATAAGTTTCATACATAAATAGTTTATCGGGTCTCTAACCATACATAAAAAGGTTAATATCTACTTTTGAATACAAATGTTAACATCAAAACGTATAAAAAATCGTAGCATTTTCTTTTTCTGACTCCTAGAAATCTAAAGAATTATATTACAAAAATGGATTACATATTTTGTAATATCTAATCCTTATTTGAATAATATATTTAAGATTTCAAAGTGAAAAGGATATAAAAGTTGTAAATATGAATGCACTTTTCTATTCCAAATTTCATTTTTGCAACCATCCGAACCCACAAATTTATGCAGGAAGAATTAACATAATTTAACATTGTGTAAGCTAATGTCTGCAAATATAAAATATGTCTATTCTTCTACATATAATACACACATAAATGAATAATTCTCTGTAGTAAAACGTTTATTTATGGGATTTGAATACTTAATATCGGCAATATTACATTATGTAACATAAAATTGTAAAACCGACAATATTTCGAGATGAGCGTCAGTTATCTGAATGACGTCAGTGAACTTGAAAGTTTCCGTTTCTATAAGATACACTTTACATGTTTTCGTGCAGTTTCTATAAATGTGAAAAAGAGGATTGATCTAATTGTCACCGTCGTAAATATTTATTTTACTTCTTTATTGCAGCAAAAACCATGATTCGTAAAATGAATGTTATTTCCTCTTTCAACCGGCAATTTCTTCCCACCGATTTGTGAAGTCTTCGACCAAACCAAGCCTGTCGACGCTCATGTGTAATATGCAGGGCCGCGGTCTCCGCGCTCGTGACACAACGCCCCCCGCTGTGACAAGCGACGTCGTCTGCGCGTCGGCCGAATGAGCTTGATCGAGGGCCGGCGGGGCCGGCGATGCGGTCACAGCGGGAGTGTTATCGATATGGAGCCGCGAACCGGACCGGACCGGCCGGCGCGCCTGCGGTCGGGCTGCTGGGCAGCGGCGGCGCGCCCCCGGCCGCGCGGCGGCCAGTTTGCGGGGCGGCAACGGAGACTAACGGCGAGGACCGGCCCGCCGCCGCCGCCACCGCCGCCACCGCCCCCGGTGTCCGGGAGGCAGCGCTGCAGCGCCCGCCCGGGCCAACGAGGCCTCGGGGGCGGCAGGGGAGGGGGCGGGTCGGAGGCGGGGGTGGGGCGCCAGGGGGCTTTCGCTGCCGCCGGCCGATTCATCACCGCCCGCCCGCGCCCCGCCCCCTTCGCCACCGCCACCCTCGCAGCCTCTGCCGGCATCGCGCCCGCGTGCCGTGTGGCGGCGGCGGCGGCGGCCGGCACGGGCGAGCGAACACTATTACACCGAACTAGATGATTGGACAGTCTAAACACAATCATGCGTGGAGCACCGCGACACACAGAGAGAGGGGCGCGCGTACACAGACACACAGATAGGCAGATAGACAGCCAGGGGAGGTGCGGGGCGTGGAGCGGGGGGCTACAGCTATGTGCGAGTGGGGTTGAGGACGGGGTGCGTACTACCTGCTCTGGACGCTGGCTGCACTGTTCCACCTTCCTCCGCGTCCCGTCCGAACAGCCTCATGCATACACCCGGGATCGGCCCTATGGTGGCGGATCGCTCAGCCGAGCTCCCACGCGAGAATTATTTCAAGAAAAAAAAAAGCAGCGCTAATTTACAACGAAAAAAATAGAGACACGCACGCGCGCCCGTGAAATTACAAAAAAATTAACAGAAAGATCGCGGCGAGCGTCAATGCTGGTCGGAGTGCCAGAAAAGCGCGATCCACGCAGCCGCCGCCGCCATCGTTCTCATTTTTCCCCGCGAAACGGGCGAGAGAAGAAAAGAAAAGAAGGCGCGAGCGGGGGCGGGCCGGCTGGCTCGGCGTTGCTCTCGGGCCGGGTCGGCAAGGCAGGCCGCTGCTGCTCCGGCGGGGTGGCCGGCGCTGGCTGCTGGGCTGCGCCGGGGCGGTGCGTCGGACGAGCGAGCGAGCGAGCGGGCGAGCGAGCGAACGGGCGGGCGGGCGGGGAGCGACTGGGCGGCAGCGGCCGGTCGCGCCGGGATCCAGCTCTCCAATGAACGCAGAGGGCGGTGGGCGCGGGCGGAAGGGTGGGGGGGGGTGCAGCGGCGGAGGCGTCGCGCCAGCGCGGAGGCTGCAGACCCACTCGCCGCCGCCGAGTGCCGCGCGGGCGCTAGCGAGCGTTGGCTGCCACACCCCCAGCCGCCGCCCCCGCGCGCGCCCCTCCCGGCCCACCACGTCCCGCGCTCTCCCTCGCCGCCGCTCGCGGCCTCTCTCGCGCCGTGCCCCGCCCCACCCCGCACCCCTCCCCGTTCCGGCCCGGCCCGACCCTCCCCGCTCCACCCCGCCCCGCAGCCCGACGCTCCCTTGGCCCCGTTCCCTGCCGCCTCCGTGTTAGCTCTGCGCCCTGCGCTCTCCGCCCGTGTATTGCTTCATCTTTCCTCGTTGTCGGGCCGCTGCCGCTGCCTCCCGTGTCGCCGGCTGTGGCGAGCATGCGAATTGCTCGAAGATTGAGGAAATAGAGAATTGCCGAATAATTTTCCTTCCTGTTTCAACATCCATTGCGATCGATCTATTTTTGTGCATGTTCCCTGAAACGCACTTTCGACGGATTGCACGGGAGGCGGTTTGCGTGCGAGAAGTCTCACGCCTTAAGCAACTTGAATGTTAGAAGTCTTGAACGTTAAAACGTTAAATAATTTCCCTTTTTATTACCAAATCTGTCCCTTATTTTCTTAAAAACCCTTCGCAACTTTGTCATAATTTTAGCTTTGAAACAATTATAATTCTTTGAAACGCGCTATCTCATCATTTAGGGTTGTCTCGCTTGGTATGTCAGTTCCCCTTTATTAATCTCTTGTTCAATTCTGCTTTCGCTACTTGTCCCATTTCCTCTCTCCCTTTACATCAATTAAACTTTACAGTATTTCCCACATACCACACCGAAACTCGTTACTCGGAACTCCCACGCCTCTCGCCTGGCGTTTGGTTCCGTAATTTTCTGCTCTCTCCAATTTTTGGACTACAAATCACGCCTTTCCTCACTCGCTTTGCTCTTCAAACATTTTCTTCATTGTGGAGCAACGCAAAAATTTTCTTTGATGTTTAATCTACTTTATTTGTATTTTTTAGTATCTCTATTTTGTTTTTTCTAATACTTTAGATGCATATATTTTCTTTGTACCATTTTGTCTCTATATTTTTGTTTATTAAGATTTACACTACCCAGATTTTCCCATGCGGCTTTTTAGGAGATACTCGAGGTACGGGTCTTAACTCTTATCAGTTAAATTTTCTGTCTGGACTTTCATTTTATTTTTTATTTACTTTTATTTTCGTACATCCTTTCACCTGCTCCTGTTTTTTTTCAGCTTCCGTTTTATACTCAACTCTTCCATTTTTCTTCTTCCTTTCCCTTTCGCTTTCTAGAGACCTACTCGACTTTCGGGAGTTGGTCGGCGGGGGCCATCTGATCTCGGCGCACACCACGCGTGCTCTTCGCTGAAGACGCTGAAGCTGCTCCCACCGCCGCGCCCAATATCGAATCCGAAGCGGTTGGTGAGGTGGCGTGCCTCCAACTCGCCCCCGGCCAATGGGGAATCCAAGGGAAGACGATACAAGGGGTTGTCATCCTCCTCAGGTTATTTAATCGCACGAACAATGTTTTAATAGTTATTTATGCACCAACGGCATTATAAGGGTTCTAATGATCGAAGGTGACAGCCATAGGGCCTTTGGACCGAGGTATACACATAATTTTATTTTTTACCTTATTGTAATTATGCATATTTCCTTATTTACTAATTATCTAATTGTTAACTTGATCAGGTTTGTCATTTCATAATTCCCTCCGTAAGAGAACGTGTAGCGACATTAAACTGTTTTCATATTTCCATCGTCAGCACGATCCTCTTGAGCCATGTAAGTTATGAAGTGAATATCGAGCTCCGAAACGAAGGCAATAGCAAGCAATAACGGGTGAACGAAAATAATATGTATGTATACAGTATACCGTGGCTCATTCCGTTTTAGACTTTTTTTAAAATTCAACGATTATTTGTCATGTTGATATTCCTGTTTAAATCAGTGTTAAAATGTTAATGTCAACATGTTATTTGAGGATAATTTACAGACGTATATATAATATTTAGAATTTTAAAATTTGTAGATAGACCAGGAAAATATTTTTGATAACGTTTCCAATCAACTAAATACGTTTTCTGTGTAATGCAGGAATAAAACTAGTTGTGCTAAAACAGCACGCACTTTCTCGCCTTTTGTAATGGTTAAGTAATATTATTTATGCCACAATTTCTCTCCAATTTAGCACATCTAGTCATCATTTGGTGTAAAAATTGTTACAAATCGAAGAAATTAGGCGCGATAACGAAATATTTTACATCTATTATTTTTAAATTTATTTCTCATGAACACAATTCATTAAGAAAATAATGTTTGTCTTCATAATTGTAGATAGTTGTAGTTGTAGGAAGACGCCGAAAAAATGTTTTTTTTTTTGAATTTTCGAAATTGCAAATTTTAACGAATATGAGACTGCTGTAAAACGTCCATTACAATATACAACAAGGTTGGTTACGGTTAAATTACGAGATTTTGTAAATATACATTACCGTTACATCGTTAATGTACGTTACCGAACAGAATTAAATGACTGCCGTATTATCACTTTCAACTCGCTTAAATTTTAGCGATGAATGGTTTCATTTTGTGTTACAATAAAGCAAATAGTTGTGAATATAAAAGTCGCTGATGATTAAATATGTAGACTAACATTTTTGGAGATCATGTTTTATGTAACTTCAAATTTTGGAAAATTAGAGACAAAAGAAAAAATCTTGAAAATAAAACCCTTGTTTATGGCGCTGAAAGCGTCTTAATTATAGTAATCATATTGAACATTTATAAAACAATGAGCTTGTACTAGCGAAATTTTGATTGTTTGCATATTATTAAAATGATTGATGGCTACATCAAGAGTAAATATTTTTGAGTAATTTTCTTAAATTTTCAGATACAATTTAAGGGTTTGGGAACAGATATTCCCATTTCACACTTTGTCAATAATTGACATAACGCACTCGGCTCTCAAGTGTTTGTTCGTAAATAGTATTACATTTTGACCACGAGTTGCCGAGAAGTAAATAAAGTTTGTTATAGATGCCTATCAGTTATTAGCTGGGTGATATAAAACATTTAACCTTATTAGTCAATGGTTCAGTGAGGGCTACTTGTTCCCGAATCCTTCAATTCTACTCACCTGCTCAAATATATTATATGCAAATTTTGTAAAGTACAGAGCAATCTTTTTCTAAACGTTATCAACTTTATCTCGCTAATCATTATTTTGGATAAAAATTGTAAACTAGTTATTTGAGTTATTTCCCTTGAATTATTTCCGTATTCATCGCGCTAATTCTCTGCGTATTTCACTTTGAACAGTCCCGGTCTTCCGAATTGAATGAACTATGTCTGCAGTTTAAGAGGCACGATGGAGGCAATTACGTTTGCGTGTAAGTGCTAACTGCTTCATTTGACATTCGAGGACAATGATAATGGCCAGTGAATTTCGTCGAATGTAGTATACCTGCCTCCAAGCAGCAAGGCTTGGACAAGAGCCAACAAGTGATTGCCGAATAAAGAGGATATAAACCGCTTGCGATTATTGAATGCAAATTTCCGTTATTAACCCAAATATTGGAACTGAGCAACCACCAATTATCTATTCCTACGCCACGAAACTGAATCCACAGCGTCTATCTGAATAATAGTTATGTTGTTAGTATTAAATATAAATTTTCATTTGCTCAGATGAAAAACGCCGAATTTCGCTCCATACATAATCTGCGCATGGTTCAAATTAAACGTTCTAAGGAAGATAATAAAAGCCCCAAGGTTCGTAACACTTCATAGAATACTCACAAAGATTTTCAAATCGATACCTTTTGAAAATGGATTCAAAAAGTAGGTTCGAATTTCCATACTTCCTTTTCCTCATCTCCTTCCGTGTCTATAAATTACACTTTGGAGGAATAAAGTCATCCTAAATCGCATTAAATCAAACATTTCTAAAGACATTCTCAAATTTTCCTAATGTTTAGGGGTAGATTTCCTCCTTTTACTTTCGAGCTACTGCTTATGCTGTTATCTACTGCTAGCTGATACTCTACAGAGTAGATAAAATAATGCTGCGGGATAAAACAGCGAATTTTCAGCAGAAAATTTCATTACCGTGTCTTGGTAACGAAAAGGTGGAACAATTTTGTTCCTGTTTATAGTAAATTACTTCCTATTACAATTACAATAATGTAGTTAGAATAAATGTTTTGTGGGTCCTTGATGGTGAAAAATTGATTGACGACAAAACATCTGTTAGACTGTCTGTGAAAAACGCTAGAGGCTAAATCGTAAGCATGATAGTCATTAAAATTGATATTTCTGAATTGCTCTGGCTGATGTCGGTGCCTATTAATTTTGAAACGTATTTTACTCAGTTAATCGTACACATATTTCAGTTCTCTTGATGCATTAGAATTTGCCTCTTAAGGAAACCTTTACTTTAAGTATCGACTATGAACTAGGCCTTAATTTTAAAATATCCTGCATTTTCTCAGAGGTGTTCATTTCTCGAACGATTGGATGTTTCAATATACAAATATAAACATGCACTAACGGAAGATGTTCAAAATGAAACTAAGGATCTAATTTTATTATATTGCTTTAGAACAAACCACAATTTCTTCTGTTCACTCCTTCATATTTTACTTTAGTTTTGTATAAAGAACTATTTGTTGATTTGGTTATTTTTCTTTTACGTTATTTTAGGTCCCATAGTTCTCTTGACAATAACTGAACTACCGATATTCCTTCAGATGAACAATTTTGTAATATTTATTTCACTCGTTGTACAGCAATATTGGTTAAATGATATCTTTCACAGGGTAATTACTCAAGTTATAGCAGTGACAAATTATTGCAATTCACTTCAATAAACGTATTAGAGATTAAAAGTAGATTACGTTTCTATTATTTCTCATTTTCCATCCATTTTCAACTATTTATAGTTAAAATGATGGGAAGGGATTCTGGAACTCAAGAAAACGTGCGCAGATAATCTCCCCCCCCCATACAGTCACATACAGTTTTTACTGTTTTTTTGACTGAATAAATCTAAAATCTAAATCCACAGTTTTTGCGCATGAACTGTCATCTACCAAAAAGATACTAAACAGTATATATTATTACTAAACAGCTGCCCCTCTTACTTCTACAGTCATGTGTCCTCTATTCCGACGTCATGTTCACACCCTATTCAATTTTCTCAAAGCCACGTCACCCTACTCAACGTAAACCACCGTCACCACCCATATGCTTTCGTTGCTCTGATGCAAACGTTTTCATTACGTTCGTCGCAATCACAAATGTAAACATCCTCAACACTCTCGCATTAATCATCCTCTCCTACGTCTACCACCGCCAGCAGCAGCAGCAGCAGCAGCAGCAGCAGCAGCAGCAGCAGTAGTACAGATGGCACTAACCCCCGCCGGCTCAACCGCCACAGCTCGCTCCATCGCTTGATTTGCCCGACTCCACAGACGCCACCCCCGACTCCCCCGACATTCCCACCGCCCCCTCCGCCCCCCTCCGCCCCCGCTGACCCCGCCGCCCCTCCGCCCCCTCCGCGCCGCCTCCCCCGCCGCCCCTCCGCCCCCGCCGCCCCCGCGGCCCCCGCCGCCCCCCGCCGCCCCCGCCCCCCCGCCCCCCCCCGCGGTTCCCGCCGCCCCCGCCGCCCCCGCCTCTGCTCGCGCCACTCCCGAAATTACTCAAACGAGAGAGACAAATAATCGTTTAGATGTTCATTAGGGCAAGTGTTCGTGCTGTGGCAGGTGACTGCTCCCTCCCTGCGCCGGCGGGGCGTCGGGGCGACGTCGGGGCGGCGTCGGGGCTGGCGCCCGCTCTCTCCCATGCCGCTCTCCGCTCTCGGTACACCCCACCGCTTCTGGACGTACTTAGCTATGCTTTGCTATTTTTGTCTCATGGTTGCCTTCCTCGGTGATTACTATATTATCTTTATGGGGCCCGTGTTTGCTGTCAGTTTTCTGTCTTTTCTTTACTCTCTTCTCTCTCTGTCATCGCTGTCTGCTTTCTTTCCTCCCTCTGTTTTCACTCTCTGTTCTGTCTGCTCCCTCTGTTCTCGCTCTCTGGTCTCTTTCTACTTAGTAGATAAAACTTGATTGCTCTCTGACAATTTCCTGCCCTCTCTCTACGAGCTCTCTGAACGCTCTTTTGATAACTATTTACTATCTCTCTCTCTCTGTGATTGCTCTTTTTGACATTTCTCTGAAATGCTATGAGAGTTCTGTTATTTTTCTCGCTTGCCACTCTGAATAACTTCATGTAATTAACTTACTTGCTCTTAAACTGATTTGCTGATTGTTTTCTAGTTTATTGCCTTTCTCTTTCTACTCATTCTCTTCTACTTACTTTGCTAATATTGTGTTACTTTTTCTGTTCTGTGACATTCTGCTTTATGTCCTAGTTTAATTTAATTTTAACAATCTAGATTCTTATGCTGTTTTTGTTATTGCTTTGAAACAGAGCACTAGAAAAATATACTTATCTGCTTTCTGGTACGATTTTTTTCAGGCCCTACTCTTTTGCTCATATCTCGTAATCTCTTCCTTGCAGATTTTTAATCAGTTCTGTCTCGATATAATTTGCGTTCACAATAAGTCCTCAGTGTCACTTTGTATCTTCAGCATTATAAAGCTTGCTGTCACTAACATTTTCTGTTTTCAATTCCTTCTTTATCATACTATTTTCGATTTTACTTTACGCTTTTTTCTTTCTGTTCTCTTTTACTTCACGCTTTTGAATTATCTGACAATGTTCTATGTTTTATATTGTAGACAGTCACTTTTTCATTTGCTCAATTTTTGTGCTTCATTTCTGATTACATTTACCATTTCTTCCAATTAGTGAATTTTTTATTTCGTTGATGATAGTTTTTCAAAGATCTTTTCCTGTCTTTATTTAATTTCGTACTTCCGGTTCTTATTAAACTTTCTTGATTTTTATCGTGCAGTTACTTAAAATAAATTTATTAAAATAATTTTTCTACTGCTCTGTGACTTTTTTCTCGTCCTTCGCAAAGTAAATTTCTACAGTGGATCTCCACTCACATTTTGTATACCTATCAAGTTAGCTCTTCTTTCGAGTTCGATTGTTCTTTTCTCCCATCCTCTTTCAGCTTACTTTCCCTTTGCTCATCACAATCCCATTGCCTCAAATGGAGATGCTAATTTCTTTTCAGTTATTTATTATTACAATTGATTTACTTTTCATTAATGAATTGTTGAATACATTTCTCATGTAAATAATAACAATTTTTTAGAAAGTATGAAATATATAAAATCATTATATCGATTTTATTTGCAATTAATTTCTTTTCGTTACTGACAACATGAACTTTGTATCGCGAGCTTTATACAAACGATTTTACGTTGCTTATTGTGGATACAATAGTTTTATGATATTACTCATAATTGTATAATTTTTAAAACACGAAATCTCATCTACTCACGGAAATGCGTGTGATCAAAACATAATTTCTTATAAAGCGCAATTAACGTCTCACAAAATAAAAACCAATTCAATAATGATTCGTTCTCGCAAGAAGAAGCAGAAACTATTTCTCGGCGCTAATTGTAACCGGTTCGTTAGGAATCGATCGAACCCAGCGCAGCCCTCGCGTCTCCGAGCGCTCCCGCCGACGGTGCGACGGTGGCGCGGCGGCGTGGCGGCCTCCGTCTGTTCGCGGAGCGGATGTTTGTCCGTCCGGTCGTGTATCCGACAGGTAATTTCCTCCCCCACTAGCGAAACGCCCTTTTAATGACCTTGGCGCACGCAAGAAAGCAACAGGTTCCTCAACTTTTGTACATTTTATGGCGCGACTCAAAATCGGATGAAACTAGAAAAAAAAGTCCGGTGACTTTCTCCATAAACTTTTATACCGTAATGTTACTCGACCTAGAGTACTCACGAGATCGATGTACAGGAGGCGGAGTTTGCACGCGATGCGTTCATGTTTTCTCGACGTCTTCGATAATACGTATCTGATAAACGGCCTGCCCGTTCTTTGTGGTTTTTCGTAAATGCCAGAGTCGTACGTTTGGAGCTACTTACTGTGCTGCATTTCGGTGGCGGTTCTACGAATCCATTTGAAGCAAAATACAGGGCTCGCTCGGAGGAGCGCTGTGGTACCGGCGAAGATATTTTTCCGCCGCGAGACGAGAAGTGTACTCGGGGAGCGGGGTGGAGCAACGCCCGCTGCCAAAGTAGTCCTTCGTATGCCGACCGCCGAGGCAGCAACCGCGGCAAGAACGCAGAGCTATTTCTTAATGCAGCCAGTGACGTCATTTGAGTGACGTCCGTAGCAACCGCTTGGAATTTCATAAACATTTCTCCAGTCTTTAATGAAATTAGAAGTATTGATAGATACGTCGCTCGTTGCCTCGCTAGACAGGTGGTAGACATACTATAGGGAGCACAATAAATTCTACTTCCATTTTCAGACAAGAAATGCAATTATTCTTCGAGGATGGGGGACATGAGAGAGAGAGGGGGAGTGTCGACGTTTGTCTTGCGCGGGCGGTGTGTGGGGGCTGGGTTAATAAACGGTTCCTGGCCATTACCGCCGCGCTCTTTTACACAATCGCCACCGCAGACGAGCGCCCTTGTGTATCGACCGGGTCATGTGACCCCGCGCTCCCTTTGACTGAGGCGTAATCTGAAACGAGCGCCGTTCGACGGTTTAAAGAAGTTAAACGGGGTCCGTCACGGCATTTTCACCTGCGTAAATTTGGAATACTTTCTAATAATTTTAGTAAATTTCGAATGCTCCACTTCATTGAGAAACAATGAGCGCGAACTTTATCTTCATTAATTGTTTCATTATTATTATTATTATTATTATTATTATTATTATTATTATTATTATTATTATTAATCGGCCATTTCTGACCACGCTACTCGATTAAAGAAAAGGCTATTAGGATCAGCTTTTCAGATTATCCCTCGGTAAGTCAAAGTTGTTACACCTTGAATTATGAGGTGATAGGATGGTTATGAGAGGTGGTCGGGGTCTTCTTGAACCATCTCAGCTTTCACCTGTAGGCCGAGGGAAACCATAACAACCCCAGTCAGCATAGCTGGCCCGGGGATAAAAACCTGATCTTCGGATGACGAAATCTATACACCTTATCTGGCCTACCATGACCGTTCTCAACTCCCCTTTTGCCCATCCAGCCTCTTCCGTTATATCTATTCCTCCCGCTCATCAGGCTTCGTCCTAACCCTCCGCATTCGGCGTGCCATGACCATCCCGCCTACAACTTTCGTCCCTCCCGTCTAGCCAACATCCCTCCATATGTTCCTTTTGCTCATAAAGCTACATATGTGCTCCCTCGCCTGCCCTACCTGGCTATCTCCTATACCACCTGCCCCGTCCACCCAGCCTGTTCTGATGGATCACCTTTTTCCAGTGAACGCGCTTCGTCCGTCTCTCCCACTGCCGTCCTGCCATCACCTCGTGTCCCGCCCATCCAGCCCCTTCCGCTCTATCCGTTCCTCCCGCTCTTCACGCACTTTCTGCTTCCTCCGTGTTTCCGCCACGCCCATTCCTTCCACTTGACCTGGTCTTTCGCTCCACCTGCGACCCGACCGCTGCGCCGCCCTTACCTTCCCTTTCGCTTTTCCCGCTTCTCTATCGCTTTTCGTTTATTCTGCTTCGTCCGTTCTTCACTGTTTTTTCTGCTCCATCTTCTCCTTCCACCTCTCCCGATCCACCAGTTGTGCCTGCTACGTCCGGTTCTGCCCCGCCTCACCACGCGTCATTCGGCAATGACCAGCAAAAATTAAACCGCGAATACACACACACACACACACACACACACACACACACACACATATATATATATATATATATATTTATATTGTGACGTACCTGATTGTCGGTACTTTCCACTGCAAATCTAAAGGTTATAAAGGACTGGTGTCTTGCTCGTGAATGGGTTTCTGAGGGACTCGATAATACATTGGTAAATCAAAATAGTAAATTAGTATAAACACAAATACAATTTATTCATGAATCAACGTCTAATACACCTGATTACATACATAAAACCTCGATGACTTGGTACCAAGATTCTAGTTACCATACAATATTATCATACCTGGGGCCCCAGTAATAATTCGACTGTTGTGGCTGCTCGCCCACGGCGACAGCGACCGTTGACCCTCACCGCGGCTCGGCGTCCCCGGGCGGTTGATGCCGCAGACACGTGCCTCGCTGGTCTGCAGAGGCGGCGACGAGAATCCCTCGGCCGCAACCTCGGATGTTTCCGCATTCGCTCCCACACGCGCAATCACAGCATCTCGTAGTTGTCCATTGCGTTCATACCATGCACTCGAATTATGTTACTGCGCCCCTCCTCGGTTCTATTCGGCTTCCCTCTCGTAATCGCTATGCACGTGATCACACTTCGTACCGGCGTTCATTACACTATGCACTGTTCTATAAATTACCGGCTTCTAATCAGCGATTATACAAATCTAACACTGTTGAACGTTCTTCGTCTTTTGTAATGTCCTGCTCTGCTTACAGCTAACCGTCTTTTTCCGGCCACTTTCTTCTACTCGCTCTCAGCAACTGTCCTCTACGGCCGTCTCCACTCGGCGTCTCCTCGCAACTGTCGCCAACCGTCGCCTCGACTCCTAACGGCTGAAATCCCCCCTCTCTCGCTAGGCCACGGCGGCGGCGACCGTTCACTCTTCCCCCACCGTGCGTCCTCGCACCTGCCGCTATGCCGCGCCGTTCAAAATGAGTTGTAATTATACTCCTGTACACTTTGTCTTCAATTGCGTATGGAAACGCTTTCCGCGTTTCAATATATATATACATATATATATGTATATATATGTATATATGTGTGTATATATATGTATATATGTGTGTATATATATGTATATATGTGTGTATATATATGTATATATGTGTATATATATGTATATATGTTTGTATATGCATATGCAGAAATGTGGCCATTCTGATAAACAATAGGCAGTCAAAAACTATTAGTCAATATAAACAACTTATTAATATTTCTTGAACATATTTTATTCATGAAGAATACACATTATGTGTCTTTTCGGGGAGTTTGATTTTTACTCCTATCATCACGTTGTTATATTAATAAACAAGAAAGATCTAATTACAAACTTTTGAAGCTCTACGAAGCTTAAAAAACACGCCTTTGCATGGAAAGTGCCCATGCTCTGTTAACTAACATGACTCTTTTTTAAATAAGTCTTAAAATATTAAGTCGGAAAATAGTTCTTTTAAAGCAAATATTTCCCAAATCCTCATCGCCCTATCGTGATATTGATTGTATCCTATACTATCTAAAGTCTTTCTTACACCAATGTCTAAGATTCCAGGGTAAGCTAATTCATAAAAAATCAATATTTGTTTGTTCTTATTTTATGCGATGCCGTTCTGTTCATCCGATTACAATGAAACTTTGTCAATCTATTGCTTGCACTTGCGCGAAGAATATAGATATAGTACGATGTTTGTCTGTCACCCAGGACACGCATTGATAATAATTCAATGCGTTTATGCTGACTCAAGTGCCTCTCAACAGAATCTCTACGCAACCTGCCGCAGCCTCAAGTATTAAGGGCGTCTTCGCTGCATATTCTGCTTCTAGGATTGTGAAATACCGGCCGGAATTATTACTTGATCAAATGATATCAAATTTCAAAATATATTACATCAAAATTATCCAAGGCTATCGCAACGAATATATGTCCAAATGTGAAGGAGAACGTTTAAACAATAGGATACTTGACAATCATGTCCAAACCAGTACATAGAACAAACCCATACTTGTGAGAAACTCTTTCATCAATGAAAATGTTTACAGAGCGTGGCGTAAAACGTGACTGACAATTAAGTAACCAGGAGCGTGTGCAGTGTAACATATTGTAATAGCAAAGTTATTGTAATATCCTCGCGAAGCTATCGCGATAAAACATACACTACACTTACGGCTATAATGACCTTAGCAGTTTGCACGCACGGAAACACCATGTAATGAATCATGTATAGTGAAGACAATTTCAGGAGAATCAGATTATCGGTTGAAACATTTTTTCAGATCAGAGAGTTTCCAAAATATTTGTCACTGTGCTCATTACGTAGTTATCTGTAATACTGTACAAGGAGGGTTGCTGTTAACGATTCCAAAAGCATCGGAGGCATGTCATACCGAGCTACGAATTGCTGTTGCAGAAACTGAAGCCTTTCATTTCAATCGTCTCAAATTTGCATGTATTCATCTTATAACCACTCCAAGAGAGCTAAATAGAGAAGCTACAATGCAAATTTAAAAATATTATATGATAGTTGTATAATTAATCAACATCGCGTTAAATTGTGGTAAGCTGCGTCAGTGGCCGAGGGGAGTCAGAGCAATCAGATCTTTGCAACGAAACCTTCGCGGAAACTCACACGTTCACATCACCTTGAACTATCCGTAACAACGCCACAAAACCCTCGGGGCAATTTTCCATTCCCTTGACTTCAGCGGCCCTTAAAATCGCGAGCGGTGCGTTGCTACGATTTCAGTCATTATTCGCCTGGGGGAACGCATCGTCGACGCTGTTTTGTTTTCCGGAGGCCGAAGCGTCGCAGCGCGCCGCGCCGGGGGCGGCGGCGGCGGCTGCGCGGCGATGGCATTCTAATTAAGAGCGGGAGGAAAGGGGGGAGGGAAACGTCGAATGAGGAAGGTGGCTACGAGCCGCAGACGCAAAGGAGAACGATAATGTGAAGAGAGTGAAAGTTGCTTGCGGCCATCTCCGCGATCGACGATGTTTCTGTTGACGCTGTCGTTGCCTTTTCCGACGTCATATACTTTGTCATATACTTTGTCATGGTCCTTGTCGTGGTCGTTGTCGTTGTCGTGGTCGTTGTCGTTGTCTTTTCCATAATCGTGTCTTTGCTTTTTTGAAAAAAAAAGTATTGTTTTCGTCTTCTTTTTTGCATTTGTTTCTCGCGTGTGTTTGCGTTTAGAAATTATTATTTCAAACTGTTCTTCATACCTTCAGAATAGTCATTTACAAATTTTATACATTACGTTTGCGAGCTATACGAGGCGAAGATGAACCTCTATGAATAAATCGAGGATATTTTTATTGTCTCTATTGTATATGTATTTCTTTCTTTCTTAAATGCAGAGTTGTCACAGCTATGTGGAGGCCACTATGGATGCAATACTTGTCACAGCTGTTTCTTTGTCACCAGAAATACAATATTTGTTTCCTTTATCGTCGTCTTCCTCTTCATCTTCATCACTGACTTCTTCCTCTTCATCTTCATCACTTTCTTCTTCTACTTCTTTCTTCTTCCTTGAATCATAATGCGTATAATTTCATCGTTTTTTTATATAAACGTCACGATCTCATTTTATCATCGTGCTCTATTCACTTTACTATCGAAATCTTCTCATATCATCATCTTCTTCCATATAGTCTTCTGATTTAATCATCATCAATTATCACCATTTTATTTTTATATCAACCTACATTTTTCATCTTCATCATCATTCTACATTATATTTATCATATATTATTTCATCATTTAATTTAATCATCTCAAGTCATCATTATACACAGACTCTAACCAGTACGTACTAGGGTTCTACTCCAGCCTGTGACGGATTTTTGATACTCCGTAATCAGACAGGTTGAATTCAACCCCTGGCGGAATTATTTGTAGATTCAAAACCTGTGTGCCCTGTAGATTTCCTTGGTTACTCCGATCAACTCCATGCGAATACCGGAGCGGTGCCCTAACAAAAGGGCTATTGGTCACGCGCGTTTTCATCCTCTTCCTTGTCCTATCTCCACCAGTTACTTACATACTTACATGCATTACACTACCATGAACGTCGTGAGACAAGTCGGGTCCTTGGAGCATGTACTGGCTGGGGCCACTGGTACCCCGTTGTTCGAAGGTGCCTGGGTGAGAAAAACACAGCAAGTCGACATGTAGGTCGGTGCTGAACCTCGCCATTGAATGAAGGTGGATACCTGCTTCATATTGAGATAAAACATACATCACACTTATTGGACAAGTGACTGCAGGAGATAAACGTGCCAAGAAACAATCAATTATCATATTTTCATTAGATCATATTCAATTTTTCATCATTTCAGCATCTTTTTTCTTCTTCCATCAATCCAATCCAATTTCCATCAATCCAATTTCTTTCCATCAATCTTCTCACAATATTGATTCAGTAGATCATTTAACCATCTTTAACTTAATCTCCACCATTTATTCTTTATTTACTCGTTCTTCGTTCATTTCATCATATTCTTTCCTTCTCGTTTCATTACCTTTTCTATTTATCATCGTCTTCTCTCCGCATAATCGTGTACCTTGACACCATCCTCTTGGGGTTAGTCATCTTACTTTACCAACTTTATTGTATTTATCGTCGCTTTCTTTTTCTTTTCGTCGTCGTTGTCGTTGTCGTCGTTGTCGTCGTCGCCGTCGCCGCGCCATGCTCACCGCCGCCATCTCGTTCCGCCGTCACCGCCGTCGCCTAGTGGCCGCCCCAGAGATAAGGCACGACGGCCAGAGCCAAGGAGCCTCGCGCCGTCGCGAAGTGCGCCCCTCTCCCACTCGCGCCGCACGACCAAGGAGGTGAACGGGGAGGGGAGGGGAGGGGTCCGGCAACGGAGGCGACGATTTTTTGGATCTCTTTTAAGACGCGATTTCAGGCCCCTCCGTCGCGCCTCGATCAATCAATACTCGTTTAATCGCAATCTCCTCTTCTCCTAGACTTTTATCGAATGTGACGTCTTCGCACTTAGAGGCGCGCTTCTCGCTAAGCCTGTAAAACGCTCGTGAAATATTTAAGCGCGCATACATATTTTATTACGTGAGATGAAAGGGACAGGGAGACGGCAATATTCGTGATATTGTCTACTACTTTGATTGGTTTAGAAACTCATCGTGTTTGGGTTCTCATGATATTTCCCATTCAGGTAAAAGTGAAATACAATCAATATTGCTTTCCCTTAATTATAATTACAATTGAGGTTTTTTAATGTTTGATTTTTGTTCTGTTTCATCTAAAACAGCAATGGAAATCTAAAGATGTTGAGATTTCAATATTAATCTCAGAGAGGAAGTAACAGTTTCTTTACCTTCGTTGAGATGGAAAATGCAATCGGCTTGAACCAGACATAA
This sequence comes from Gryllus longicercus, assembly GCA_038098605.1. Classification (NCBI taxonomy): domain Eukaryota; kingdom Metazoa; phylum Arthropoda; class Insecta; order Orthoptera; family Gryllidae; genus Gryllus; species Gryllus longicercus. Next base: position 1,169,711 of record JAZDUA010000177.1, read on the forward strand.
AAAGTTGTATTGAAGATAATGTAAGCATTGACGCAGTCAATATGAATATCGTAAATAATATTTACACAAAAGTGATGAGGGATTATGTAAAGAAATGCCTTGCTGGTAATATTATTCAACTCTTGGCTCTCTCTGCCTGACAATAATTTGCACACTCACTTTTAAAGATTACAAACATATTATAAAGAGGTACTAGAAAAAAGTAATGAAATGACTATGATTTTAAATAAATAGCTGTATGACTGTTTTTCTCAATTACACATTTCGATAATAACTACGAAATTAGGATTAATGACTTTTTATGACTATTTAAATTAAGACTTATGTTTACAGTTTATTACTATACAGGTTGATTTGGACCTCATTATTAATACGTCTGAACCTTTTCCAATTTGCCAAAATTGGACACTCTTCCTTCTTTAGTTTTGTAAATAATTTACGTTATACTTTGGACTATGTGTTTATACTCGTGTAACAGGGTCTACGGCAAGTGAGCAAGCGGCTTCACCTCACGTTAGGGCACGCCACTTTTCCGGAAAACTCAATTTCTAATACTATCAGAGAAACGCAGGAAGCGAGCACAAGGCAAAAAGCACACGAGGTCAAAGTATCACTGTCCCTCGCCTGGTGAACAATACATGCGGAGAGATTACGACTTTTCCATTTCCAGCGGGTGCAGTATTTGTGCAGTAGACTTATTACGTCGTTTCTAATTTTCTACGAATTTCCTGCGCAAATGCAAAGAAAACCAGAAAATTTCTTTCGTTGTTGCTGTTCATTCTTTGCTTTTCGCTGTTCATTCTTTGGTCAAATGATGTGTGTTTTTAAAGAACTGGCACAATTATTTTGCACAATTTGCGTGTAAGGGCCGAGGAAATGCGCATGTTGCCCGTAGTGTAGCTCACTAAAAGCAAATCTCTGGAAGTGTGTCGGTTAGCAGTGTGGATGAATTCATCCTCGCTCCTCACTTCTTAACCGAGCGTTTAAGAGACGTTCAGAATCTGAATTTTATAACTCGGGTACTCACAATGCCTTTGGATCTGGGGTTTAATGAAGGACCGCGTTTATGCTACCGGAGTCGAGGATCATGATGACCTTCTTCGGCGCATTGGAAGGGAGGAGGCAAAAATATAGTACAACCCGAAAAAAGTTGTGCGTGTCGGCGGTGCTGTGCGGCACAAATGCTTACCTTGCGTCCACACAGGAGGAGGCCATTTTCAGCAGAAGAGCCCCTATTACACGAGGTGGAAGTGCACATTTTTGAGTGTATGTGCTAATATGATAAACTAACGTAAATAATACTTACGTAATAGGTTTTTCTCTCTCCTTTCATATACATTAGATAAATAGGTAATAATAGAAACAGGTAACAATGTTTATTGTAATATTTGAGCTGTCTTTCTTGCAAAAAATTATCAATGACAAAAAAATTGAATTTGACTATTTCTTTTTGCACTCAAGAATAACTTAGTGCACTCTATCACCAGGTCTGTTATGAAACGGAACAGGTCCTGTATAAATAGGTACGAGTCCTGAATGGGACGGGGTCCTGACTCGCCGTGTATTAACCACATGAACTCTTCTTCTGGGTATGTGTCTATTGGAATAGAATTTGGCTACAACATTTCGTTGTTGATGGACCAAGTGTTGTGAAGAGGAATACTATTTGTGCAAACCAAAGCGACTGATGGTTTATTACGAAACTAATGAAGTCAAAAATCTAAGTTTTGTATTGATCCACAAGAACCTTATAAGTGTTGTCTGACGATAGCCTGACTACCCAAGAATCATTCGGCCATGGTAAGGAAGATAAGCGTAATAATGTCCTGGTAACGGTCAACATACTTTAGAATATTCCTTTCAGTTTCTGGCAGAGGCGATAATACTCGCAGTGTGTGTGCTAAATATTTGAAGGTGTTGACTTTCGTTTGGTTGGTGCGGTTTGCCTTTTTTGAAGTTAATTTTTTCTGAATTATTTCAATTATTTCATATCATTTTGCGCGAAGCAGTTACACACTCTTGATCTTTATTATTTACATAGACCAACTATATTTAGAGAGTCGATTGTGAAATATTTTGATTTTTATCATTATTACTATTATTATTACAATACAATATATACGTAAAACACTTGAGTGTGCGGATATGGAGATGTGTGTTTTTGCGATTCCGCACAACGTTGGTAACACTGATATTTACATCTGTAAGTAAACAATTGAACTACCAAGTAAATTACGCTAGTTTAATTTCTCTTTACAGTCGATTTATTATCGCATTTAAAAGAATAAGTTTGTGAATACCTACGAACAGTATTGCCTCGAAACTTATTGAACTTGAAGAATTTCAAGTGAATATGGAGAAATCTTTTTGAACAATTGAATTACTAAGTAAATCGCGCTGCAGATTGATTTGATTTATTTTTGATCGATATTTCATTGATTGATTCGAATTAACGTATTTAAAAATTAATTTGCGTAAACCTGCAAACAGTATTTCCTCGGACCTTATTAAACATGAATAATTTCAAGTGAATACGGAGTAATGCTAGATAATGAATGAACGTTATGTTCGACTTCACTTTTACGTTCTTGCATAAGTGTGCAAATACACATTTTCAAATGAATGGATCCTACAACTTATCTTTATTAAACTTAACTAACACCTTAATCACATAAACATACAAACAGTCGCCTTTTAAAGCTAGAATTGTATGCAATGCTAGATTAGCATACAAAACAATTAATATAGCAATTGCAGAAGTAGAAGTGAACACAAATAAGTTTGTGAAGTTTCGATCTCATCAAAAATCAGGGGAGAAAAATATGAAAGTGTTAAGGAAGTCCGGGGAAGAATCAAGTGTACCTGTAAAAGATGTTGCGACAGAATTATTGGAACTAATTGGGAATTATCTGCATTTGTGCATTGAGCATTTGTGCTAATGGAAATACGCTATGCGAATTTTTGTGCATATTAGAAAATAGTTTAAAAATGTAGCTGTACTAAAATTCAACTATTAGATCAGAACCTGCAAGTATTTGTTACGACGATTATGACTTGAAATTGCAAAAAGACCACTTCATATCCCGTATGGAGGTAACACCCAATGCCATTACGTGTAGGGAACTTTTGAACGTGAATACATTATCAATCACTACAATTCATTGGTAAGTCCAATTCCTGATACTGAAAGAACATATTTGAAAAAGCCTGGGCATTAAATAAATTTTCAATACATGAAACTTAATTTTTTTAAAGTTTACGGCGTCGTCGACGCCACATTTTGCTAGTTATTATAATTTGAGGGTCAGGTAGATATGGCGGGGGTTGTTTTTCGCTTGTAACAAGCGTTGCTGCGGCGAAAGAAACTTTTCTTTGGAGTTTTAAATTTTATGAATACGATATACCAATGTATCACAATTGCGATTTTTATGACAGGAAAGGAGAATAAATCGATTGATGACTTACATTCTTCTGCCGCTACTGCGTTCGCCCCCTATTTGGCTCGCTCGCTCCTCTCCTCACCCGCTCGCTCGCTCCTCTCCTCACCCGCTCGCTCGCCCACCCACTCACTCGGTCGCTCGGCCGCAGGCAGGCAATACGATACGAAGCTCTCAAGTAAGCGCTTCCGACTAAAATTAGGTCGCGCGATTTAGAACGACGAGGCTCTCCGCCACAAAAGCCTTGCGGCGGGGCTTCAAAGGGGCCGGGCCGGCTGGCCGCATTACGCGAGGGCTCCGCAGCCTGCAGTGCACGCCGGCGCAGGGGCGGGGCAGCGACCGGCGGGGCGGGTGGGCGCGGCGGGTTGCATATGTGCTCAGGGGCTCTGCCTACGGGCGAGCGCGGCGCGGCGCGGCGGGCAGAGAGGATGAATGGAAGGGCGCACTACTCACAATTCAGAGGGAACCGCACCCAGCGGGATCTAGCTTAGCTTTTCCGGACGCAGATGGACCTTGGTCGGGCGGCTTACGATGCTTTTACGGGGCACGCGGCCTCCCTCGCGGCGCGGCTGCTAAACTGATGTTCTGATTTTGATCTTCAGCGATGCTTAGGAGTTTAGAGAGTGGTGCAGATTCCTTACAGGTAAAATCCTCTTAATGGGTAATGTAGGGAAATTATCTTCAAAACAGCCGTAGGAAATTTGTTAGATAATACACTTTCTTAGACATTTTTATGCAGTGTACATTCTCCAAATAAAGAGGAATGATCTATTAGTTACGTATTCAAGTTGTAAAGGGAAGTTATCCTTTATTTTTACGACAATATAACTAGAAATATTAATTTGTTTATTAATTTATTTAGTTATTGATAATGTCCAGAACACAATATTTCGCTAACAGGCTGTTTGCAAGATCATGTATTATAAAAATTCAAAATTAGGTTACAAACAACAGTATTTTTAAAACAATTATTGATCTGAGATAATAAAAAAACACTTACAAGTACATTGCAATACTTAAAATGAGATCAACGATGTAAAAACGGGTAAAAATTACTGTAGAAAAAAGTAACATTAAAATATTTACGCGTATATGTAAAAAACTAAAATTGTTAAAAAATAATAAACACAAAAATAAACCTAAAAGTTTAAGAGTCCATTCACTCATTACAAACTGAAATAGTACATTTGACGCAAGGTAATGTGACACAAATGGTCCTTTTTGACATACTCTTGAGATTTTGACATACTCTTCAATGTGAATGGATGGATGAGAACAAGAACAAAAGGGGTCTGAGGCAAATGATACAAGTGAAATGGAAAGAGATGAACAAGAGGCAAAAGGGGCGAAGGGAAAGGGGAGAAGAAAGCGGGGAAGCAAAGGATTAAAAAGAAAGCAAAGAAAATGGAAAAAGTAGGAAAGAATTAAAGGGGGATATAGAGAAGGGAAGTACAAAGTCTGCCCTTAAAGTAGTCAGACTGATTTTTGTTCTCAGGCACACGGATAGAATGCCGGCAGTTTCTCCACGTGTGGGTAGAGGGGTTATTAAAGAAAGACTGGAAGCCAGCGGTATGCGGCTCCCAGCCGAAGGTGGAGTGTAAATTACTAGTATAGTCTCCGTAACCTCTGCAAGTGCTCACGTCACGCTGCGGGACAGCTCATCTTTTGCGCTCTATCAACGCGCATCTCCAAACTTTGCGTTAAACTCGACAAAAACCGGAAAAAAGTCTCACGTTACGATAAAAACAGCTTACGGTGATAACGTCTTGGCCAGATCGAGTGTTTTCGACTGGTACAAGATGTTTTGGGAGGTAAGAGAGGATGATCAATACAACGCATGTTCAGGACTTCCTTCGAGTTTCATAACTGACGAAATTGTGGCGAGAGTGAAGAATTTGCCGGACAGTGACAGCAGGTTAACTGTTTGCATGATTGCCGAGGAACGTGGCATCGCCATAACCCAAGAGCACGAAATTGTGAGCGAAAATTTGCAAATGAGGCAGATCTGCGCGAAGTTGGCGCGGCGAGTACTGACAGACGAGCACAGTCTTTCGCGTGGCGCGGTACCTGACCCAACACAACATCGCAATCCTGCCTCAGCCACCTTAATGTCGTGGAGTTGTCCCATCAGACTGTTCTTTTCCCCCGCCTCAAAACACTCTAAAAGGACACCATTACGGCTCGGTGGAAACGTTACAACAGGCCGTGAGAAGGGAACTCGACAGCACTTTGGCTGCCGCCTTCCAGGAAGCGTATGAGGACTTGAAATCCCGCTGCCAGTGATGTGCGGATGCAGACTAATTTTAAGTCCTAATTTTAAGAATATTAGGCGCACTAATGTGTAAATATGTTGGTCTCTTGTTTCGAATTCACCGTTGAAAATATTTTTTGTGTTTATATATAACTCGTGAAGTCATATTTAACTCAAAATATGACTGCAGAGACTGACGAAATACAGAAACATATGTAAGAGTTAATTGACAAGTTTATACTTTGTGCAATGTTGTCGAATGGATCTATGTATTACATGGTTTTTCCGCTTGCAATACACGATTAGAAATATTTAGAACGTTACACGCACACATTGTGGAGGCTAATAAGCAACAGATCATGGGATGGCCGTTCGAGATACATGGATTCCTCTTCGGAATTATTTTCACTTTTAAAATATTAAATTACGAAATGCATGTTGGCATGGTTTGACTTTTAATATACAATAGTATTGTAATATCAGAGTATATTAATAGACTCCAACGCAATTAAATAACTCTCTTCGGCTGTATGTTGTAAGTCCATTTTTAGCCGATATAACTATATCTCGCGAATTACAAAATTCTACTACATGTTGTACAAGTATGCCTCTGTTGTACATGTATGCCTCTATTGGGTTTCAGTCCAGTTACTCTTCTGCATCAGTGCATACTCTTACACAAACATACAAACTTTTTTAATGACACTTTTTACTGATTTTTCTTACTTCCTACATCATTAACATTTGTTTTTTTTGTTTGAACTGGTACAAATTTTCAATTACCTTATTTACACATATTTTCAAAAATGAACTGCATTTTTTCGTTTGCACTTTCTGCCAATTTACACTTGAATTAGTCTTGTTTAGCGTTTATTTATGCCCAAATTTACACTTGAAATCTTTTCACCAATACATTATTAATTAGCGCAGCTAATGCGTTCTGGAGTACGTCTTCAATTAATATTCGAATTGAACGTGTGTGTGTACACTCGCAATATTTCTTACAGACATTTGCACCTTCCTGTTATGTATTTTTTTATCGAATTTAATTGTCATGTTTAGTTATACTATTAGTTTTCTCTATATTTTTTCTCATTTCGACTTCCTTTACGTTACTTTAACAGGATTTACATTTTGCTGCGTGGTCAACAGAAACTCGTTCTTGAAAATTATTCTTTCAGTCAACTTCATAGCTCGTCAAAGTAATCAGTGTAAATCAACTTATTCATTTCTAGACATATCTCATTCATGATCTACAATTTATGGCGCACGTGCTATCTCTCAATTTACACCACAATAAGCACCACTCATGTATGACTCAAACGACCAGACCGACGCATGCAACAAGACATTCCAGCAGAACAATATCAACACACACGAGTACTTCCAGGAACGGCGTTCAAATAGGCTACCAAAGCGTAGCAGAGCTGGGACGCAGCAACTGACAGAGGCAAGTCGACCTTATTGGACAAGCGAGTCTCGAAGCGGCGCAACGCGTCGCGACGAAACCTCTGATATTACGTCGCGGAAGTTTTTCTTTGAACTTGTGTCGAGCGGAGTCGGCGGTGCAACGTATCTCTTCCACGCTCTTTGCGCGAAAGGGAGCCTCTCCCCATCCCCCTCTCCCCCCTCCCCCCCGCTGCTGCTCTCGCGACTCGAGGCATCTTCGCAGCGCCGCCCGCGCCGCCCCCGCCGCCTGCGCCGCGCGCCCCGGCCGCGCTTCTGGAGTTCCACTCGCGCAAGTGACATTTATCGAGAGCACTTCCTCGGCGTGGAGCCTCGCGGCCTGGCCGACCGGATGCATACGAGATGGCGTGGGGGGGGGGGCGGCAGGTTTCGAGGAAGTTGAGTTTCGAACAGGAGGACGGAAGGCCGTTTCGGCCGTATTCATGGAGACTTTTACAACAAAATTCTTCTATCAGTCCAGTCCAGGAATACAAACAGAACATTTGAAACGTCACATACCGCCATACCAACAAAATAGTATTGTGGTATTTGTACAGAAGAAACTATAATTATAACTTGTAGAATGCAACAATCTGTTTAATTATTTTATTTTTATCAAAACGGATAAAAACTGTGTGACATACTATCAGGAGTACAATATGAGCGCGGTTTGTTGAGCTCTTGAATATCTCTGTCCTAACTCATCCGTATTATAACGAATTATGAAAGCAGATATTAAAAATCGTTTTTGGCAAGAATTGACCTGAAAAAATGCACTCCGGAGTAATAAAAACTATTTGCAAAGGCAAATCATCTACGATTTTTGACTATTGTTCCTAGTATTCTACATAAAAAATAGACTTACTGCAGCGAGAAAATGCCAAATGATTATTAGAATGTCTATTACATACCCTACAAAGCTCAAGAAAACGTGTACAGTTAGTGAAGCTACATTTACACCGAGAAGCAAAACAAGGCACTATATCATCATTTGCTGAAACGATTAGGGAAACTGGACGAAAATCCTGATCGAGATGGGGTTCGTTGACCCAGAAGCTGAGGTACGATACTTGTTATATATTATTTATTAAACACTATTTTGTACAATCTTTGCGTGTTTTGTGACGTTTGGCGCTCTAGACACATCGAGGAACTTCACATTTTCTATGCGTCACCAACTTCATTCGTATTTCATCAATTCGAATTTCCTTTCATGCATGCGCACAAATGATATTTATCGAGTGAAGTTTCACGATGTGGAGCCCCGGCGGTCTGGTCACCCGGCCGTACGCGCGTGCATACGAGATAGCTCGCGACGACGAACTGCGGTATGTTTCGGAGAAATGAGGTTCGCTAAAGATCGCAAAATAACATTTCACTCATGGGCACGCAGACTTGCAGAACAAAATTTGTCTATCATTCAAATTCTTTTATTTGAACAAGACTTACGGAATATAACACACTTTTTATCAATGAAATATAATTGGGCTTTTTATTTCAGTGAATTGTTATTAAGTCCTTTACAACACAAAAATATGATTTATGATACACAAATTATCACTGTATTTAATGCTTTGAAGCTTTTGATGTTCTAATCACAAAATAATTTCACGTCTGTAATAGCACGTGAACGTAATCTTTAATAGGAATTTCCTTAAATTCGCGTAAATGAGGTATATGGGAGTCACTTTCCGTACGAACGAGCTAGGTGGTTGGTTGGGCAACCTTATCCATGAACCTGGGTTAGATTAGTCGTTTAGTGATGAATGAAGGATGAATTGTGATCATAGAAATAGTTGGTATCGTGACTCATTGGCTCTAAATGTTTGCGACACAAGTTTATATCGTTAGTTCTTCCAATGATGATATGCGGGTCCAAAATTTCATGTTTGAATAGACTGAATCGATTGGAAAGTATCGAAACATAATATTGCAAATTAATTCTTGGGGTTTCTAGACGTGGGCGTGTAAAGAAATCAGTAGTGTAGGAATTACGAAATATGTTACAATGAAATCCAATAAGCTGTGGATTAGATACGTAGGAGGATATATGGACAAGCTTATACGTAGGTGCTTTAGAGAGTAATTACTAGAAGGCGATTAGCGCTACTAGTAATACAAAGTGAAATTGATATTACTACGTGGAGGACTGCGAGACACATCAGCGGAGATACTTGGGAATAGGAGAACTGGCGGGGCAGATCGGTTAACTTGAAATACATTTACGGATATAAAAATGCAAGATATCCTAGTATCAACATCAAAAATTTCAGAAATCTCACAAATTTACGCTGATTAGGTAAGGTGCTGAGAGAGTTATGTTCACACCTAGAAAAGATCTAGAGGGTTACACGTGGTGTATGACCGAGAGATTGATGCATTGATTGAAAGACCTGTTGCAGTGGTATATTGAGTGCTTTGCGGTCGTCCACAAACTGTTACGGTAAAGAGGTGGGAGGGGGTTTGAGGTAGCGTTACGCTGCGTTACATATAGGAAGGGGGTCATTGTTTAGTGTTACGTAATACTGGTATTCATTTTTAAAATCTTTCTACAGTTTCAGAAAAGAATCCTTTTATTGAGTCTTGAACTAAAATATTGACAAATCAAATTAAAAATGTAATCCATTAAAGAAGTTATGTTGTATAAATCGTTCAAAGTAATGGAAATGTTTTTCAATGATTGAATATTTATATTACGAAAAAAAAATTAAAACCGATCTATAATATATTCCAGAATTCAGTTCAGTTGGTGCAGTAAACTCAGTGCTAGTGTGTTATCTGTGACGGCGTGTGGACGGCTTGGCAGAAAGTTTCTTACATACGCGTTCTTCTTTTATTCAAGAAGTGTCCCCAATCGCATTATTTTACGCAGTCCACACCGTCAACTAATTATGACTTTAATAATTATACATTTTAATCTATAACACACATACAATTAATACCACTCGTTTTTGCTTTATGATTGATTTTTACTTATTGTAATTGGGGGTGGGTGTCTTGTTGCAAGCGTTACGTAATTATTAGAGGAAGGTTCAAGTGCGCGTTACAGGTGCATTACAGGGAGGAGAGGGAATATTGAAAATTCTCCTAATTTGCGTTACGTAATTTATAAACGGAAGCGATGTAGAAGATTGGATCCACATCCTTTTTTAATTTCTGTGCCACCAAAAAGTCAAGAGAGAGTGGAAGTGATTGGGGAACTATTTCTTTCCACATATAAATGTAATGCTTGTCTGAATATATTAAGAGATAGCAGGTCTCATATCTCAAAAAACATTCAGAACATTTCTAGGCAACGTTTGGACTACTAGAGAAAAGGTAGTAACTAAAAAATGGGAAAATAGTTTGATAATTGGCAGAGTGGATTCTAAACTGATTTAAAAGTACAAACAAAAATTAACCCTAAATAAGTAAAGTGAGACTTGCATACATATTAACAAGTAAATATAAAAATGAACACATTCGAGGTTAAATGGGAATGAGTGTACAATAAATAAGAGGAGAGATGCGGTTGCGGTCGATTTTCGTTGTCGCAGTTTCATTTTAGGCACTGAGGATGCAAAAACTGGGAAGATGAATACGCGACGACCTATCCCGGAAACAGTGCACAAATGGTTCGGCAGATTATTATGAAGTTGTCTTCAATCTGCAAGTTTTACTCTGTAGAGTTTTTTCATCTACCGTACAATATTATTTGTACAATATTATAAATACGACCATAGACTATCGACCATAGTAATTTACTCGCCGGAATCAGTCAAATCAAATCAATCGAAAGGAAATTCTGGTGGAATAAATGGCATTCTATAACTTAAAATACGGTTATATTTTGTTCTACTATTTCTTGGAATTTATTTTACCAGCAATATTCACATAAAATTGCTAAGTGTGTTGATAATTTTTTGGTTAACGTCCATCCAGAAATATATACCAAAACAGAATGAAAATATTAATTCGTTTAGATGTCTTTGACCACACCTGTGTTGCACGTTTTGAATCTGATTAGTCTTGAGCTACGCACACTTTCTAATCTCATGAACATCAAATGTCTTTACCTAACCCATTCAAGAAAGGTTTCAATGCCGAAATTGTCGATATTAATGAAATATCAAACAAAACCTACCTCAAACTGAAATTCATTTAAACTCATTCATTACGGCATTTATATCCACACAACATTCAAGAGAAGAGGAGAACAAAGAATTGAATAATGGGTTGCAAATAAAATGGCATCAAGAGTTTAGGAATAAAAATAGAGGTTTGTTACCCGTGAAATGTATGTTACCAGAAACGTTTGATTTTATTGAAAGGTTTCTTTTTGAGAAAAAAATGAGGAAGAATTCATCATTGAAAATATAATTTATTATGAAAGTTTTGCTTTATAGTTTCCAAGAATGAACGTTATTTTCAACAATCATTTTTTTGATCCATCAGGAGGTGTGACATTTCTCAATATTTTCTCAATCTCAGTTCATTTAAGCTTTTCCCGTAGTGTCCCATTAAATCAAAAACATATCAACTTGTATGCAGTGTATAATGTACGTGGAATATTCGTAAAATTCTGCACTTAAACGCTGTAAGGAGAAATAGTATTTAACCAGTTCCTTCAATATGCTATGTGACATTTATAGAGAAAAGTGTACAAATATCAGTTAGCAGGTGCAGATAAAGCAAAGGGGCTGATAGCGCAAAATAAATGGAAGCTGATTTTAAGAGAGATGTAAAAGAATATTCGTATGTAGGAGATGAAAGGAAAACACTGAAACGGGGCCTTCTTTCGAGCCCTGCGTTAGAAAGGGCAATTCTCAAGTGTTTTCAACCATGACATTTCTTTCGACATTCAAATATTTGATGTTATATTGTAAGCGAAGAAATGAAAAACACAGTAATATAATACGGTGAGCCATTTTAAGTGGATAAAACACACCACTGTCCTTTTTAGATTTATATATATGCCAATAAATAACTCTTTTACCGTTTTGGTTTTGAGTAGTGTGAATTCTCTTAGAAAGTGTTCTTTGTTTTGCCAATTTCTGCAAAGCCTGTGTATCACCGGAACTTTATATTCATTTGCATGACTCGAATCGCTGTTGGAGACTAGGGAGATTATTAGTATAATTTGCGAACGACGAGTGCACTGCAATTCTGACGGCCGGCTGTCGGACTAAGGTTCTGTCGGCAAAAGGTCCAGCGTGATCGCCTGCAATACATTTTTATCATTACGTGCACTCCTATTACGAAATCCTACACATTTTCATTTTTTTCGTTTGTATCTGAAAAAAGTAAATGTTTTCGGCAATGTTTTGTTACAAATATTCTCTGCTATTTGAATCAATCTTCTGAATATTATAAACGATGAAAAATTATCAAGAAGAAATTATTATACTGAAAAGAAGGGCTTTTTTAGGAAAATATCCAAAGAAACATTAGCTCATCTACATTTGTTCATCATAAAAAACAAATTTCTTAACTTCTGACATAACTATGATATTAAGGATTGTTTTCTAGATTTTATAAAGCACGTCACACAAGTCCCACAGCGTCCAACCTTCTTTCTCCCCCTCTCCCCCCCCCCCAGCCCGACCTCGGCTCGGACGCCATTTCGCGTCCGCAAATCCTGGTGCGCCGGGGGGCCCTCCCGCCAGCGAAGGCTGTTGCTGCGGATGATTGTTATCTGCCGTCACCGCGCAGGGGTGCACGCGATCAGGCCGGCCGAGCGGCGTGACGGGCGACCGGGGCTCCGCGAGGCGCACGCGGTGGCGTCGCCAGCCAGCCAGCGTCGCGACGCCGTGACGGCCCCGGGCGCCTCGGGAGCAGCCGTGGAAGATCCGCGTCTTACGGCTTTCGAGACGGCGCGGCGGACGCCGCCCCCGGCCGTTCCCGAGGGTCGCGCTGTTCGGCCGACGGATTCCGAGCGGCGGATGTGGGGTGGGGAGCGGTCGGGGAGGCGGCGAGCTGGGGCAGGGGAAGGGAGGCGACGTCAGAAATTGCGACAAGGGCGAGCGGATCCGTGGGGGCCGCGGAAGAGTGGGATGGGAAGGCGAGGAGCGGGATGAGAATGTGGGAGACGGGTGGGGAATAGGTGGATTGTAGAAATTGGGATGGGAATATTTCGGTGGGATTGGAATGTGGAGATGGGAGAATGTGGGAAAGGAGGGTAGGAGTGGGATGAGGATGAGAAGGGTGCGATGGAAAGGTGTGAGGCGAGGTGTTGCATGGCAAGGTGTAGCGTGGACTGGCAGGGCAGGGAGCATAGGGGAGGAGTAGGGAGGGGGTAGGGACGGACAAGGCAGAGCACTGCGGGGCGGGACAGAATGACGTGAAGTGAGGTGAGAATGGGCGTGACGGAGCGGGATAGGCAGGTGAGAAGTGGGTCGGGGCAGGGAGCGGCGGAAAGGAGTGGGAGTGGAGTAGAGAGAGTGGGAACGGAAAAGAGAGGGAGAAGGGTGGTGGGGGTGGTGGCCCAGGGAGGAGCTATCTGGGCTGATTGGGGTAAGGAGGGGTGGTCCGCATTGTGGGAGGGTGAGGGGGCTGCTTCAGATGGGAGGAATCCCGTTTGGAATTTGAGGAGAGGATTGGGAGGAGTGGGAGTATCTCCCCAGAAATGCTGATGTCCGCTGCAAGCCCCCCTCTCCCGCGTCAAACTTGCTTGTCGTTGGCGATCCCGTCGCCGACGCTTGTCGCGTAATAGTGCTACGATCAGCATATTGTCACCCCAGAAGTAGCCACTGTCTTCGAGCTTAGAACGTCTCTCATGAAATGTAAGTCAATTGTTTTAAACATCACTTTTTGAGAGAAATCGTGAAGGTTTATTGTCCTTCATTTACATAATAAGCATTTAAAGCGTTTAAACGACTTATTTTGTGAATGGTTTCAGTTGTTTCCTGCGCAAAAGATTCCCCATAACTGCACCGGGAGTGGGCTTAAAAGGACGTCTTATTCGAAAATCCATGATCAAATGGACGTCTCCTCGGAACCCGAACTCATATTTACGTTCACTTTCCCATTCAATTCTCCTCAGAGTTTTTTAATTTACCCTATCTCGGATTTCATCACTGTTCGTCTTATTCACGCCTTTCCCACGATCAATTACCTGTCTATTCATATATTTAGTCTGATAAAATCTTAATGTTGATTCAGAAGTATAGGAAATCTTAATAAATAACGTGCACCAGCGTAAAGTAGGTCTATGATGGCCTTAGGGTATTTTAGAATAGGAGTAAATCTATTGACTCTTAGACTCTTAGATCTATTGACGAATAGTTATTTACGTACATATAGAAAATGAGGTTCTGGAGTCCGAACGAAATATTGACGGCCAGGGCCACGGTAGAAGCCGAGTTGGGCATTTTGAAATGAGTTCGCGAAATACTTTCACGAGAGTTGCGTAATTTTTTAACGAATTCATGGAAACGTGCAAGCGTGTATTCTTGGGATAATTTTCAATGAGTGAGGTGGAAGCTGTGTTTATTTATGTCTCCCTAGTGTTTTGTTCACTTTGCAGTACACATATTTTTTATATGGCCTTGATATCAGCGGTATACGAAGAGGAATGTCTCTTTTTCGTACATGTACCGCAAAGGTACTCTTTCCAGCTAATAAACAGTGGCGGTTAATATGGCATGCGTGAGGGCTGAAACATATTCTTTTAATGTAATGGAATCAGCATTTGCTTCGTCGTTCTCATGACGGACAATTATTCGAATTATAACGTGAGAACTGGGAAATAAAGACAATCGTGAATCCAGATATTTTAGTTCAGAATAATTTTTAGTACAGCTAACTCTGAAAATAATTCATATTTTGATTTTAGCTTGCTTTTCAGAAGTTAAGAATTTGGAGGGTGTAAAACCATTAAAAACATTAATTAGATCACTGGTGAGGTAAATACCTTCTATTATTATGATAAATAAAGGACGTCTGGTATCAATAATTTTATTAGGCTTATGATCGTTTCGATCGCGTAGCGATCATCCTCAGAGCTCTGATACCAGATATTGTTACCAGACAACATCTTTTATTTATCATTGCAAGCATGTTTGACCCTAGAGGTTACCGCCTTGCTGCCATGCGCTTCAGCTTGTCTTTTTATTTTTAATAAGGTCGCATCAACATCTAGGGCATTAGCGACTACTATTGTATTTACATTAAGATAACTATGTAGATGACATGATATAATTATGATAGGGGGTGAAAGGACGAACACAAATACAACCATGCCCGAGGAGGGACTCGAACCCCCCGATCCTTCAGTTCGACATCGACATCAACATCAGTTCATCCATGTGTCCTTTGAAGGACCACCACCAGTTTCTCTCCACTTGCAATGACGTCGATCTACTTCCGCTGGCGCTGTCGCAATCTCCCGCAGGCTGTCCGCGGCCACGCATTCCGCTGAACTCGGCGACCTTCCTTGGCCGCCTGCCACCGCCATCCCTCCGCCGCTCTCCCCCTCCCCTCCCCACCCCACAGCCTGGATCTGGCGCTATCGCGTGCGCACTGATTGCTCCCACTGCAGCCAGCGCCTTCGACATCTCAATCACCCCCTCCCCCCATGTGCTGATCCCCATAATTCTGGGTCTAGGTGTGCCACCGCAACACTATTATTAATGAATTGTACATTTCATTAAATTAAATGGTGTAAAATTACTCATGTAAAAGATAACTAAGTAGTCTGTTGTAAGCTTTCGTTGTCTGGGTTTTCACTTAAAAAAACGGGCGTTCCTGAAACTGTACTACTTGTTGTGGCTGAAGCATCTTCATCAAAACGGAATGAAAGAAAACACAATCAACCAAATGGAAAGTTAAGTGCGATGCTACACAACGACTAATAAGCGATCACCGCACCATCAAACCTCATTGATAACGTATGTTTATTGTGTGTGTTGTATTATATGAATAACTTAGTTTCGTGAGTCACTCATGTGATGAATCATAGATGGCTGTATTATGTTCTAGAGAATGATATACATATGTTATGATGATGAACAGAAATTTATTTAATTATTGATACATTTATGTGTCATCATCAGTTGTGAACAATAATAGTAAAAGTCAGGAGGTATTTTCACACATGATATTTTGAATAATGCCATACAAGAATTGGTATCATATGAACAAATCTCACCTGAAGTTGTTCTTTTAAAATTATTGCTTATTATATAGTTTGCCATCTCTTTGTAGCGATAACTACTCATTTTTAAATAGTTGACGTCTTGATTCTTTATAGAGTACCATAAACTATAATACAGCAATTCTAAGTACAACTTTCATTTCTGCTTAATCATCTCTTATTCAAAACTCACTTAGTTCGTGAGACAGACTTCATAAATATAACTCAAGTTCTAAAATTCCCAAATAAAAGTCCCTCGCCGCAAAGGTGCTGGGTATTGGTAAACTCGGACCACTTCACAGTTTCCCTACAGTAATTATTTAGGTAATTATTCATGCGCTAAAGATGTTTGCAAATCGAACGAAAGAGTATCTTATCTAATTTATTAGCAATTAATAGTAAGATTATATCGTAGTGCTCAGTCTAATCTACTTCATTAATGCACTTACCAATTTTGCAACGGACAGCAATACTGTCACCCTTATTGCTGACACATCGCTCCCCTACGTATCCTTCTCCGGTTCGGTGGCTATCGCCTGTGCAGTGATTGCTCCCACAGCAAACCAGCGATCCGTTCAAATGTGGGGTCTGCTCTCGGCAACCACTAGCATTACCACAATTACAGTTAATAAGCTAACAAGTTTTAAATTGACCACCAATTCTGATGTATGTATTACTAACGCAGCTTAGGTAATCAAAACCAACTCTCTTGGTTTTTTTCTTACTCTTGCACAGTATCCAATAGTGTAACTATGTAGGTATCTATTGTATATTTACAATTATTTAAACAGTTAATCGTCCGGCTTCCTTTATAGTCGCCACCAAAACTATTTCACCCTGTGCATTTCAATATTCCAATTACTCCCCCAAACTGAGCTCCACAGCATTTAACACTAACCATATTTTTGTTTAAAATATTTGCAGAAAATATGAAGCAGTTCGCAGAAAATATGCCACATTTGACAAATTATTGTAACACTGCCACCGACACAGCATCCAGTCACTAGCCAGAGTGCCAAGATCACCGCCCTTTCTGTCTCCCTCGCTTTCTCGGCCGCCCGCGGCCAACAACCTTTGCTGCCCTCCCGGAGTCGGCTGGCTCGCCGCGCCGCCACGGGGCTGTCAGCTCCCGCAAGCCCCCCGGTAATTGGATGCTGCGCCTGGGGCCGCAAGCAACGGCACCGCCCGCCTCGCCTGCCCTTGCCCTTCTGCCTCGCCTCGGTAAGTTCCCGTCTCTGCGGCGACGCTGACTCGTCCCACCGTGTACCAAATGGTCCCGCTACATCGCGTCCCACCTCATCACGTCTCACATCAAATCTCACATAATATTTCACACCATCACTTCCCACATATATCACCTCATCATGTCTCACATCATCAAACCTCATCACACCACATTCCACCTCTTCATGCCTCACCTCATTACGTCCCACCTCATCACGTCTCACATTATCACATCTCACACCATCACTTCCCACTTCATCATTTATCACCTCATCATGTCTCATATCATCACAGCACACCTCATCGCATTCCATCTCACCAAGAGCCACCTCATCATGTCCCTCCTCATCACGACCCACCTCATCACGTCCCTCCTCATCACTTTCCACTGCATCACATCCCACATGACCATGCCTCACCTCAATACTTTCCATCTCTTCACCTCCCACCATGACACGAAACACTTCTCCGCACTTCTCTCACTACCTGCCCCAATCTTACCTCACCACGTCGTATTTCATGCCACCTAGTTATGCCCTGCCATTTCACGATACAATGTATCAAGATTCACTCTTTTCTAACTCATCCCGCAGTTACCGTTGCGTTCTACTCCTCTGTGGCACGGAACACGCTGATACCCGGCTGGACCCGCCCAGTGCCTTGATTCCATCTCGGTCACGCCGCGACCCGCCTTGCTGCCTCTTGTACACATCTTACTCTGGAAGACGTTCTGTCCCGATTCTTTCCGCCACGATTAATTTCCTCACAGACCCCGTCGTCATACTTTGCTCTGCCGTCCTGCGGTCCGACCTGTCACGTGACCTGTTCCGTACGTTCCAATCAGTCCGCAGGTGACCTTCAACCGCCCCACCCTTCTCTGCCGCCACGGTCCACCCTGCGGCATTCCATACCGCTCGGCGAGTCGCGTCCCAATCCGCGCCGTCTCGCCCCGTTCTCCACCCAGCCTGTCATCCACGCCTTGAGTTCCCTCCCCCTCTCCCCCCCAGTTCTTGTTCGTTCTCCTCTTCCTTCCGCTTCATCCCTGGCGCGCTTTATCTCGGGCGGCGCGCGGCGCGAGGTGGGGCAGACGTGACCATGTCGTCGACATTAATTACTCCGCCCCTTTCAGTCGCCGCCCATATTTCACCCGCTCCGTCAGCACTTCTTAATGGACCTCCGAAGACGCTCCGAATAAGCAGAGAATGCCCCCGGAACGCCCGCCGCCGGCGTCTTCGCTCCTGCCGCGCCACGCCGCGCCGCGCCGCCGCCTGGGGCGCCACTTTCGCCCTCCCATCCCTCTCCAACCCCCCAGGGCCGCTCCGGAGCGCAAGCGAAAATTTTCACGCCAACCTTCCGCCTCACCCTCGCCCCGGGTTCGCCTCCCTCTCCGCGTTAAGTGGAAAAACGTCCTGGGTAAAATCGTAATTTTCCCTTCCGTGGGCATATCTACCCCGATGATCAAGGGTTTTTAAACCCGCCGTTTCCTCCGCGGTAAAACCGAGCAGGGGGTCGAGCCACCCCGCCGCCGCCGCCGCCGCCGCCGCCGCCGCGCCGCAGGCGTGGAGAGGCGGCAAATGTTTTATGCATAGGATGATTAAGGAAATTTAACGGCGTCTGATAAAGCAGGCCTTCACGAATCCTCCTCCGTTCGTTAATCGGAGGCGTCGAATACATAACAAATAAAAGCGCCACGCTTCTTAATAATTGTAATATTTCCTCAGTTCCGCGAAACCACAATTATAACGTTCGCGAGAAAGCGTTATTTTTTTTGTATCTTTCAACCCTTTTCTTTTCAGTTTCCTCAGAAAATACGCTTCTCGTTAAGGGTTGCATTCACCGGTACTAATGAAGAGTCCCAAGGAATAGGAGGATATAATTGTGTACAGGCGACGAGAAGGCGCGCGGCGCGGCTCGGTAAAAATGGTCGAATTACTGAAGGCGGGCGTCGCAAATTAGAGCGAATTACTCTGCATTAGCGCGAGCATCTTCGCTTCCGGCGGCGCGCAGCTCCAGACGGCAGATTCGTGTCTGCGCCGTGCCGCTCTGCGCGCGACGACGCTGCCTCCGCCGCCGCCGCTGCGTTTTAAAGTCGCGCGCGGCCATTTTTAGTTGGGGGCGCTGCGAGCAGATAAGGCCGATCGCTGGGAAGGAGGAAGTCGTTACGGCTTTAACTCGGCCGGTCACAGCGGCGAAGACGCGAGGCAAAGAAGTCGCGGAGAGTCGGCGGAGGGGGAGGATTGGTGAGGGAGAATGATGCGACGAATCTGAAGGAAAGAGGGTGGTGCTAATGTAGGGGGGTGGGGACAGAAGGAGAGCGAATGTCGAAGAGACGGAAAAGCAGCGTCGAATGTAATTAACGCGGCCGGATTTCGTGAGAGCGCAGTCGGATGTTATTTGTGACGTAGATAGGATAGAAGAGAAAAACAAGTGAAAATAATGAGTCTAGGCTGACGAAGAATGAATATTGGTTTTCTATTGATGAGAAGGATGGATGATAGGAGTTGATTATAGAATATGTAATGACGATTAAATAAAATAATTAAGAACTTAAACTCATAGAAATAGGAGTGGAAATAGGAGTGGAAACAGAAGTATTTAAAATTATTTTTTATAAAAAAATGAACTTCATAAATAACAAGAGAAAAAGAAGAATAGAGGAAAGTAAATTTTAATAGCGAAGAATGTAATATACTAGTGCTGAGTCACGGGAATAAAATATAAGAGGGAAATAAAGGATCACAAGTTAAAACAGAAAGGAAAACTTTATGAAAATCATCCAAAAGAAAAGCACCCCAATACAAACAACACAAAAAAAACGAAAAGATGACCTAAGAAGAGAAAAACACACAAATATACATTAAAAGGAAAAAAAATTGAACGGTAAACCTGCAAACAAAAGAAGCTACATCATCCCACCGTCGCGAATAGTTGAGAAATAATGGAGCCGGAGATAGAGGAGGAGAGGAAAGCGCTAAAACCACGGCGACGACGCAACGAAGCGAGAGGTGGCGGTTGCTGCACATTTATTAATCTCTCGGCAGGATGCAAATTACGAGATCTCACGCGATATATTCGCGAATTGGATTCTGCAGTTGGGAACATTAAGGCTGACTACATTAAGCACTGTCGCGCACTTCCCTTGCAGCCCGCCGAGTTTCATTTGTTTTTCACGCAGTGCCCTCGCCCACCGGTGCCGCAGCCAGCGCGTCGGACACTGCCCACGAACGGGCCTAAGAAGGGGGCAAGTTTTAAAAATTTAAAATTAAAAAATACTGACAAGAAATATTCTACGGGCAATATTAGTTATAACGTTTGTTATCACACACCTAACATTGAGTAATGTGGTAAATGAATCGTGTGTGAAAAAAAAGAAAAGCTTCCAAGTCTTCTGAAATAAATAATATCATCTCTAGTGAAACCTGTCTCAAGCTCGCTCTTGGTGGCGGGAAAAATGGCTGTTTGTGTAGGTAACCACTTAAAGAAGTTTACGAAAATGTCGTTAGCGGACAGCTGACCTGATTTTGGTAACTTCAATTAAGTAAGTGCGTATTATTTGTGAATACATTTTTAATTACATAGTTCCCAATTACACCTGAAGCTGCAGTTCTTATGCTAAAGAAATTTCGGGGCGTAAATGACACTAATTTATTGGTATCTAAACGCAAATAAATCACCCAGTGAAATAAGCAACGCACTCTTCTCTGAAATCTAACATTAGGTCCCGATACATAAAGTTAAAGAATATACAGTAAATTTTACTGGTCTAGTGACGCTTTATATACTCGTAGTTTCACGTATCAAAATTGCGAGCTCGCGAGCGAAAATTGCGACTAAAACAGGTTAATGTACAAAATAACCCTTCCAGCTAACCGCAGGGTCAAGCGCTGGCTTACAAGAGGGAATATTTACACTTATCTTACGGGAAAATTGATCGGTTACACGAGTAAATAAACGTTAATTGAAGTAAGCGTTGAGCGAGGTATTTTTTTAATAATTTTAAAATGATTATTGCTACTGTTATTATTATGGCTCACACATAGTGAAGTGAATGGGATTGGTGTGGATTGAAGTGGCGTGAATTTTAGATAAAGTATAAGCCAAAGGAAATAAGAATGAAATGATAAAGATAATTAGAAATTAATTAGAACTTATTAGCTCTTAATTGTAATCATGTTTGCCATGGAGCTGTAGCTAAAAGCAAACTTTAATAACTCTATATCTCCATCTATCCATTTAACCTTTCAAGTACAGAAAAAGGGCGAGAAAATAAAAACGATTCAGTGAAAAATAATTTATCCAAAAATTGTGCTAATAATTACAAGTGGCAAAAAAGGCTACTTCATTGGCGTTCAAAAGGCAACTCGTGTATTGGTGATATAAAACTCCGATACTGCATATCTGCACGAAAATTCGTAAAAGAGAAACCATAAGTTCACATTATTTTTTACAGAAATTACTGGCAAACTCCTTTACGTTGGGCATGTAACAATTTCCTTGCAATGTAAACGAGAATGTTGCATCTTTCATGAATGTGTTCATTCCTTGAATTAACGGGAAACAGTTTTACTCATAACATGAGATTAATTATTGACTTCGAGTCAACTGATAAGATCATTAGCCCGATAAGTGTAGAGCAGGTTTTTTCTTCAGGAGGTGGCGGTGATCTTCCCGCGTTGGTGGTGAGATCCGGCGCCGACCTGCCAGTTGGCTGGCCAAGTTTTACCCAACTAGGCCCCTCTTGCGAGCGGGGCATCGCCCCAGCCGAGACAAACTCTAAGCTTCCGACCGATCTCTCGGCACGTCTGTTAGTGTAGTGCACGCAAGTGTAAGTGTATGTAAGGATGGGACAAGAAAGAGCAGGGATAGATCGCGCGTGGTCCGTGACCCGTTTATTAGGGTAATGCTCCGGGATTCGCCTGGTATTGGTGGGAGAAAGCAGGAAAAACTACCGAGCAGAGCAGCCGGTTGCTAGAAGTATACTTCAGACAACGACTTGGCTCGACTCTATCTGACTAATGTCAAATATGCTACCACCGTCGAGAACCTCCAAGCAGAGGCACCAGGTGATGCCCTGAGGCACCTCTCCCGGTCATAACACGTAAAAATCTCTCACCACGATGGTTGGCGTTTTAAGACAAATTGAAAAAAATTTAGATAAATTATATTTTAAGTATACCCATACACAATGTGATCAAAAGTATTCGGACTCGTGGCTCAACATGACTTACCAGTTCGTGGTGCCCTTCATTGGTAATGCTGGAATTCAAGGGTGTTGGCATATCCTTAGCCTTGATGTCAGCTTCCTCTCTCGCAGATATATTTTCAATCAGGTGCTGGTAGGTTTCTTGGGGAATGGCAGCCCATTATTGACGGAGAGCTGCACTGAGGAGAGGTATCGATAAACGTCGGTGAAACCTAGCACGAAGTCGGTATTCCAAAATATCCCAAAGGTATTCGAAGTCAGGACTGTGTGCAAGCCAGTCCATTCCGTGTAACCAATACGCCACAAGCCGTGCAGTAGAAACAGGTGCACGATCGTGTTGGAAGATGCAATCGCCATCCCCGAAATGCAACAGTGGCAAACAAGAAAGTGTTTAAAACATCAACGTAAGTCTGTGTCGTGATAGTGCCACAAAAACAAGAAGGGGTGCAAGCCCCCTCCATGAATAACACGGCCACACCATACCACCATTTTGGACGTGTCCGGATACTTTTGATCACATAGTTTATATCACTTTCTTTTATTGTCTCTCGATATAAAATGTTTTCTCCTACATCGCCGGGAATTCGCTCCGCGCGTGTTTGGCGTCATTTCGAGCCACTGTGACGTCGCGTCGCCCGGGGGAGCGCGGCAGGGGCAGCGAGCGGAGGCGGAAGTCGGATATTGTGTGGACACGCCCCTGGCTCGGACAATGGAGGAGGGGGCCGCGCCATTTTGTCGTCTCGTTGCGCCGTATCTTCCGAGCGACGCCGGCGTCGGACGACATAATTCAGGAGGTCGTCTGTCGCGACGCTTTTTGCTCGAAGTCTCGCCAACAAGTAGTGATGTAACAGGCTGTTCTCATCCTGAGCAAAAAGTGCGCGCGTTTTGTTGGATTGTTATTAATGGGAAATCCTTCTTTGGATTGGTTGGGATTTGTTGTGCTTTCTTTACAAGAGCAGATTACGTTCTCGTTGAGAACGTATATTTGAGTTTTTATGATATTTTTTAATGTGACGTGACTAATATTTAAATCCAAGGGGTTAATACAAATGTTTACTCCACTTGACAAACATCTGTCTAATGAAGTACTTTCAGTAAAGTTTAAATGTCTGTTGTGTAAATGTTCGAAAGTAGTTGAGAGTTCTGAAATGGGGTTTTGAAAATTAGGAGGTCGCAGGTACCAAGCTTTCAGGTCAGCTCTCTTCTCTAGACTGGCTGCTATGATCGGCCTGTAATTTTCTCCACTTAGCTTCAAGCGAATGGTGAAGTTGTACTATAATCAACAGGCCACATACCATATCCTTCGTGGAACTCATCACCTATTTCTCTCGACGTTCGTGTTAATCGAGGTTTAGACTTTGAGACATTCTTCCTTTGCTTTTAATATCTCACGGTCTACCGAAAAAGTACGTTCTGCTTTTTGAAAAACATCTCGGATGAACTGTAAATTTGAAGAAAACTTTTTTGAATTGCCTTATAGAAATGTGCATCAATCATGGCGTATTGTTTCCCTCAAAGTGATTTGGGGGTAACATTAACCTTTTGTGTGCAAATGAGAAAGGGAAAACCCTTTCGTCAAGTAAGAAGAAGATAAAAAATGAATTATAAGAAGTAGTTATCCCAAGCTATTTCAAAATTCTGATCAAGAATCATCATTCGAGCACAAAACACACAGTGCATCATAAACGTCGGGATGCTTATACTGCCTCGGCAGGGGCATGGCACTGTGAGATAAAGACGTACAAATATATTGATACAGAACTTACTAAACACATCAAGGGAAACAAAAAATGGGATCTTCCAGAACACCCCAGAAAATACATTACGCAAATATAAAAAAAACAATATGAAAAAATATTTCGACTTGGATAAATTAGAAAAGAAATAACGCTCTTCAATAAAGATTTCGAAAATCGTTATATGATATCACAAAATAATATTACTGTTCTTCTGAATACAAGTGTTTGTGTTACGGAGTGAACAAATGTATTTGTTGCATCATTGGGCCTACAAGGTTTATTTCTATTGATTAGAATTGTGGGAAATTTAAAACAGGTACTTGGCCATGACACGCAAAGAAAATTCATTGGAATGGCAATATTAACATCACTTAAATATTACGTAGAACACAAACTAAGGTGTGTCAAGAATATATATATTCAATTGTATTTCTGCTGAAAAATGTATAGATATATTTACAAACGAGTTATAAATTATATGCAAATATGTATTCAGTAAGAGAGAGCGAGAGGAGAAAACACTGGGATGTAATGAATTAAAAACACAAATCGTGTGGCTTATATAGCAAATTAACACTATTTTGCCTAAATGTTAACAAACGAGCGTATTAATATTATTATAAGTGTACTTAAAAAGGAAATCTGAACAGCTATCATCCACGCAGGGATCTTACAAAGCTTAAATGCCAATAAAAGAAGAAAAACAGAACTGTATAAGCAATGGTCTTTTATCTGGCACACGTTCAAGAAATTAAATATGTTATCTTGATAGATACTTCTATTAAAATGTAAACTGTATAATATCACAATTCTAAGATTTGGCGAAACAAGAAAATGAGAGATAATGTTTCATTATGATGCGCGAACAGTTACAGACTTTTTTGAAATTCATTCACCGCGCCCAATAAGACGTATTTATAAACAGTTCATTGAAAATTTTCAGTTGTATAAATTATCATTGAGAGATGAAGAGTATATTAGGGAATATCTGGCTCTCTTTAGAGGCAGTTAATCAAATAATATAGCTTATTCAAGGCGGGAAGTTACTCTAAAATGCTTAAAGCTGTATGTGAAATGAAGTCAGGTTTTAGTAGTATTAATTAGGATTCAACATCAAATAGGTGCGTGGCGTTATATAAGTATCTTCTTATGGAACATTTTTGTTCCATGTGATAATATCGTTCCTGAATAGATATTGCGTAGTTATTAATGATAGATAACATAATTAATAATGTATTATCCTTTGTAATAATTCTTATTATTCTTTGCAATAAAACTTGCGGACAGACCTGATGAAAATGTGTCTTTTTGAAATCTTATATGTTATCATCTATCACATTCCAATTATTGTAAGAAAAAAAGTCTCATAAATAATCCAAACTAAAACAAAAAAATACTCTAGTCATTAGTTGTGTAATCAATAAAGGAAGATACATATGTATTAGATACACGACTAGAATTGAAGGTAATTTTGCATTGAAATCGAAAAATGTATGCCCATTAGATTCATATTTAATCTAAGTTGAAATATATTTAAATCACTGTCTATATATTGGGCTAGAATAATTTGAATGACGTATGAAGAGCTGAGATAAAATTTTCTGGAATGTTTTGAACGTATCAATCTGCAATTTAACTAGTTACATAATTCTAGTTACATCTGGGGGAAAGAATTCGCAGTTCTGAAGAAAACTGTAGAAAGCTATCGATTTAACTTGGAGAAAAAGTGTACATACTTAGGGAGGAGGAAAAGAGAGCTAACAGTAAAACGTGACCCGTTACTGCGTACAATGCTACATATAACACATTATTTCACATAAGTTGATGTATTGGCAAAGCATGCATTTGCGGATTTAATAGAATTTAGGAAAATTCTAATGTTTTCCAGTTCTCCTTGAACCAATTACATGCACTAGTAATTCACAGTATTGCTTAAAAAACAAGAGTTTAAACGGATTGTGAAAGAACCACGGCTCCTATCGCGTGGAAGCGCCACTCGTGCTACTGTCCCGCCCCACACCAGCGGCGCGTTTCGACATAGAATGTTTCATAAGATCACGTGGGAAGTATTGATTTCGAAAACATAAACTTCCCAGGCTTAATTTGCACGCGGAAGTGCACCACAGCGCCACGGGCCGGGAGGCAGCACGCGTGAGCCCGGAGCTCCAATAATTCACCTGTCACACGCAGCAAACAATTGAGGTCGCAGACTTTTATCGTCGCGACAGCGCGCTCACAAAAGAATTTATATAACAATATTTCACGACGCTCTCCACGTGAAAGCCGATGGCCGGCGAGCGATGTCGATCGCAGCGCGCTCGGACGACGCTTCCACGAAACCAGGCAGTGGCAGAGAACAAAAGATATTGTCTGCGAAATAATCCCTCGCCGTAATGATACTCCGTGGTACAGTTTGTTAAATACTTTGCTTTTCCAGTGAAAACGGTTATTAATGTGGTTGAATTTTAAAATTGGGGCGA
The DNA here is from genome assembly GCA_038098605.1 of Gryllus longicercus. Classification (NCBI taxonomy): domain Eukaryota; kingdom Metazoa; phylum Arthropoda; class Insecta; order Orthoptera; family Gryllidae; genus Gryllus; species Gryllus longicercus. The sequence continues at coordinate 1,196,603 of JAZDUA010000177.1, forward strand.
AGCAAAATACAAACAATAGTACAACAACAAAGTGCGTTGCTAATGTTGAAATGAATGATAAAACTTTTTCCATGAAATTGCATTCTTTTGTTTTACATTTGTCATTTAGATATTACTCTCACGTAAAATTAAACGAGAAAATCACAAATGTAAAAAAAAGTTTTAGAATTTCTGAGTATTGTACTGTTTTCTTGTCACAAGAAGCACCATTCTGAATTTAAAGTATGTTGTGGATTATTTAAAAGGCGGGAAACATTATGCAACTCATATCATAGAAAACAACAACAGAAATGCCTCATTTAAGATAAAAGTGTGTCAAATGTAGCTAAATGTGAGGAAAAGTATGTCATAAAAGAATACCAAGCTCGTCACAAAATAGGGAAAGCCATTGAAGTACCGCCCAGGAAAATATCCAACAGAACACAAACGTTTTCATCACAGTTACCCTGCCATTGCTCATACAAAGCGCTTGAAAGAACAGAGAGGGAGAGGGAGAGCACACTCACTCAGTCGCTGAGCCTCCGCCGCCCGCTCGCGACAGCCCGGGGTGCACATGGCTGGCGTCGAAGGGAGGACTTCACTCGCGAGCCTCTTGCGAGGGCGAGCCCCGCGCTGGGGGGACGCGACGAGGGCCGGCGTCGAACCAAGGACTTCGCTTGCGAGGCTCTTTCGCGTGTGCACACACACCAAAGAGGCGCCGCAGCGGAGGAGAGGGCGAGGGCCGCTGGCGAGATGAGACTCCAGCACACGGAGCACTCACGCGATGCTCCGCGCCTGGCGGCGACCCTGAAACGTAGACAGCCATGCCAACATCAGGCAAGCAAGCAACAACCACACGAACCTCAAACCACATAAACATAGAGTAACCTAACATCAAACCACACAAAAATCAATCAACCAAACACCAGCCGAACGAACATCAGTCAAACAAACGTCAATGAAACAATCATCAGTCAAACATACGTCAATGAAACAATCATCAGTCAAACGCACGCCAATGAAACAAACATCAGTCAAACAAAACCAATCAAATCACTTGCCAAAAAACATTTCTCGTGGTAATGGAAAATTGAAATACAATGGGTCATTAAAATGAGTAATTATCACATATCCACGAGATCATATCTTTAGTTATCACGCGTTTCGGTCCAAATTTTTGTTTCATCAACGCTCGTCATACAAACATCAGCCAAATAAACATCAAACGAACTAGGCATAGCGCTTGACGCGCGGTGGTTCGCTGCGCACCTGTTGTGAAATCGCTGTTGGCAAATCCTGTTGTGAAATCGCGAGCGGCCCTGGCGGGTTGCTCAGCCAATGGCAAAGACGCCTGGTCTCGGCTGAGGCTTTGTCAAGGGAAACGGTAATTTCCGAGAGTAGCCAGTGAAAGCCTAGATATGGAAAGAAATATAAACTTCTAGGACTGTATGGTGACTTAAAAGTTCAAATATTTGATTTTGTGTAACTAACTATATAAAAATAATAAGATAAAATTTCATGTATGTGTGTGAGAATGTGTTTTTGATTCCCCAAAACTTCTGAACCATTGCATTGATTGCTGTCAATTTTTTCTCAAAAACAATTGACAAGCCCTAGGATTACCAATCAAAAATGATACCGTACAGTTGCTAGAAAGTTTGCAACTCGCAATTCGTCTCCATATATCATTATGGTCGAGCGGAGCGGGCAGCGCGTGCAGGAGCGGGAAGGGGAGAGCATGCGATGCAGAGCGGTCAGAGCATGAAGGGCGAGCATGAAGCGAGCAGCGAAAAGGTCGGAGCATGAAGGGCTGCTTTAACCGTGTTGAATAAATATTCGGACAACGCCTGGCAATCTGCTAGTATAAAAAAATAACATGCTGTTCTTTACAGCTTAACTGATATTACAGGGTTGTTTTTTATTGTATGAGTTGTTGCTTCTACCAACTTTAACACTTACAATGTGTGACTATAATGACAGTTGTGACTAGTGTTGTTTCTGTCGACGCACATGTCATGCCAACAATTGTTTAATAAAGAAGAACAGTTTATTACAATCTGTAATGCAAGAACCACCAAAATTGAAAATATCAGAGTTTAGTTATTAGGTTTTAGAAGAAATTAGAGCAATTAGATTATGTAAACATTTCAATTATTATCACACAGAAGATTACATTTCAGTTAAGAATTAGAAATACAGTTTTAGAATTAGCATTAGAACTGAAGATAAAATAACAAATTATGTGCAGAACATCGAAATAGTTAATTGGTAAATATTAAAAACATTTGGAAACGTTACTTATCTAGAGTTTTGGAAACGTTTTTGAATTTACCAAACTTTCTCATTCTACCTTGTGATCCTATCTTTCCCTCTCTCCCATCAACTCACAGAGTTACAAGCAGGCCACTTTAACCAGTAGAACAGAGGGCACGTCCGTGATTGGCCGATCGGTCGTCTCAAGCCTCAAATCGCAGTGCACACGCACCGGATGTTAAATGCACGGGCAGCGCCGCGTCCAACGTCTGCAAAGAGTAAGACTTCAGTTTGTTAGTGCAGTCTCGAAAATGGAATCGTTCCCCCCTCAGCCTCCGTGTTTGTGTAATCCCCCGCAACAATGAGGCCCGGAGGCAGCCGCGCCGACTGCAAAAGGCCTTTTATCTGGCTTCCGCAGTCAGCTCCTGTCAGCTGCACACTGGCTCCAAATAGGCCGGAAGGTGAGCATAGGGGAAAATAGTGTGCAGATGAAACTTCTTTGATTCGAAGTTTTATGAGCTGTATTCTGTGGACCAAAATTAGGAATTATTATGAATTGTGGATATATTGAGTAATGAAACGGATGTCGCGGCCGTCGCACTTGGCGTGCGGCGATGGTGTAACGGTTAGCGTATCGGACTGTTATACCCAAGTTGGCGGGTTCAAACCCGATCGAAGCCGTGGATTTTTAAGGGTGAAAAAATCCTTCGTGCGCCTTCCTTCGATTGGGAAGTAAAGACGGCTGTCCCATGTGAGTAGATTTATTTGCATGTAAAAGATCCTCAAGCCTAAATGACGCCTCTGAGCTAAATTCAAATCGCCTGTTTCTCGCCCAAGAAATACCTCCTTTCTCTGCTAGTTGGTGAAAGGAACGTAGAGAAATTTGTGTGGTCAGACGGAAGAGGGGGTCTGATGGCCCGAGTCTCGCCACGTAAAATAAGGCATTAATTCAATTCAAGTCGATTCTGAAAGGTATTATTTAGTAACACTATTCACATTTTTATATTACATTTTGAGCATTCATACTTTATATGAGCAGGCAGTAAAGTATTAAATATTTTTTTCCTCGAAACGATTTGGTTTCTTTTTTATATGAACAAAATCTTGCTCTAGTCGAGATCAACATTCTTTACTAAATTGATTTCACAAAAACACAAGTTATTCAGAAATGAAAACTACAATATCGGTTAGGTGATGTTGAGTAAAATCACATTTTCATCACAAGTATTATATTTCTCCTAACCATCTCGACTACTTCGTGACAAACTGTCTTCCCTTTCTGTCTGCACATTAGTTTCACCTGTACAAAACATTCATTAGATCCACGCGTCAGTATCGATGACTGAAATGGTTGCAACACAAACAACTCAACTCTTGATTGGGTGAAGAATCTGGTTCGATAGTTGCGTGGTTCGATTTGTTTTCCCCTGGGCGTATGTTTGTTTTATGGCGTATAGTATTCTGGTTCTGGGATGGAAACTAGTGTCGGCAGGAAATAATTTAAGAAAAAAATGTACGTATTTAAGATGTGGAGCTCTTACTTTAAAGTTGTTAAATGAGTTGAATCCCTTTGTACATTATAACGTTTTCAAAAGGGAAGTATTGTCAATAGACAACGTCTTTATTAGTCAATTAGTCAACTAAGTTAACAGGCTTCGTCAACCAAATCTTTATTAGACAATAAAGACAATGTTTTTCATAAAAATAAGTGTCAAAAATAAATTTGAAACTTAGAGAGATAATAGAGAAAAAATAACTACTCATTTCATTCACAGAAAAGGCATTTTTATTGATACGTATATTGCCAAATTTACTGAATTTTCGTTTATTGAAATGTTTGCTTCCAATGCATTTGCGCCCTCTGGATGTGGTTTCCGGCCACTGTGCGCCACCTTCGCCGCTTCACTCGAACTACCTTTGAAGCTCGACAAATTCCCTCGTCGAGTTCTCTCACAATCGACTGCAAACTCCGTTCTCAGGACATTCCGAAGCGCGACTAGCTGCTGAAATGTACGGCACCGGCTCCTTCCCCTTTGTAGGTAAATGCTTCTCTGGGTTGTTTGCCCTTGCCTTTAATCCTATCGTTACGTCCTCTGCTCACTTGTTTTTGCATTCATCCTTTTTGGCAGATTTATTACTTTTTGTTCAATATATGTTAGTATTTCTTCGTCTGTTGTTCATTATTAATACTTTTTTTGTAAAATAGATTCTCACATGATCATTTTACCTTTTTCTACACACTCTTAAAGAATACGTGTTACGTCCCGTTCAAGGCTCTCAAGTATATTTATTATATGATTATATAATCTTCTCGGATAATCGGTTCTCATGTACAATGTGTTTCGTGTACATGCTCAATCTGTACGAATGAATTATTCTCTAAACATTTTTACTTAAAAATTGCTCATTTTACATTTCCGGTAGCTTTTATTTTTGTTTCATTCATGAAATATTTGTTTTGGTATAAGCAAGCTTCTTTCTTTATCTGTTATCTACTTACATTGATATTATATTGTCAATAATATTTTTTGTTTCTTTATTTTTCACTCTTGACCTTTACATTACATTGTATTTTTTCCTTTAATTTCCAACAATCTTATCTTGAAATATTCTTCCTTTATTTTCAACTATATTATCAAATGCTGTTTCTCCCTATCTTGTGCTTTGTACCATCTCACCTCAGAGGCTTCTACCCCTCACTTGCCGTCTACTCACTTCGGAACGCCTGTTGCGTATGAAATATTCTAGACGGTTAATTAAGTTAACGACTACAGGCGCGCAACGCGAGTTGTCAAGAGGCGACGAGGAAAAGCGCCGGGGGAAAAAACCTGAAATGCTGAAATATTAAAACGCAACCTACCTCTTGGGCTACGTGGAAGCGGCGGCGGCGGCGGCGGCGGCGGCGAAGCGCGGGCGAAAAGCTGCGAATCGGCGAGCGGCGCTCGGAATCGAGTTGCAGCTGCCGAGGAAGGCAGAGTCCCGTTCTTCCCGACACTGCGGTGTATCACCAGCTAAAGCCGCTAATTGCGAACTGTTCCAGTTCTGAGACGTGCGACGCACTAGCACGAATCGATAAAAAGGTGATTTGAGTTCATCGTTACGATATTTGACGAAAATCACCGAGGAGGTGGGTAAGCGCGATAGGTCACCGATAAAAGTCGACCTGAGATAAGGAGCGAGAAGTTACCAGAGAAAGTCGGTAAACGCGATCAGTCTCCGGTAGATTCCAGTGCACCGGAACAAGTCGGTATCCGCGATCGTTCACCGGAACAAGTCGGTATCCGCGAGAGGTCGCCGGTGGAGGCCGATAACAGCGGAAGCTGCGCAGCCGACTCGTAAGTCGCGGCGTGGATCATCAGGTTGGCGAGGCGCGCTGCCAAGGACTGTCGGGCGGGCGGTTCCCAGGGGATGGAAAGGGAGCGGGGGTGGGGGTGGGGTAGGAAGGGGAGGGGTATCGACCGTCTCGGGCCGCATTCGATGGCGTGACCGCTCTCGACGTTCCGTGCGCGGGCGACGGCGGCGGCGGCAGCGTTGGCAGCGGCCGCAGGCAAACACGCGTGTGCGGCACGACACGCAGCCGCCGCCGGTGACCGCCCTGATAAGGGAGCGATCCGACCGCCGCACACTGGGCCCGAACGGCGGGCAGGCAAACGGCGCGAAGGGGGAACAATAACGACTTCATTGCTTCCCTGGGACGTTTTCCGGGCGAAGACAATTATCCTCCCTTCCACAGGGGGATGTATAATGAACCGTACCCTTCACACTAACACACTTGCGGAATACGGTAAATTGGTGCGAGGATCTTCGCGCGCCACACACACACACACACACACACACACACACACACACACACACACTCACACTCACACACACATGCATGCATAAAGGAAAGGTAAGGTGCATACATCTATGCGCAAATTAGGATTCAAACCCGCGACCTTCGGGACTGGACCAGGACCGAAACCCGCGACCCTCCGAGTTCGCGCGTGTGAACAAATGAGTAAAATTTCGGTGATAAAGATTTAGATGGTAAATATTCAGCAATATATATCGCTCCATTTTACTTCCGTTTCCATATTTATTTTGCATGTCGATTGATGGCGTAATATAATGAATTGCATATTAAATAAAAATTGCCATTTTTTGCGGAACTAGCCGTGTAATAAAATGGTAAAACTAAACAGAAAAGGTAAACAATTTTGTGAGAGAAATAAGACTGCTATCAGAAGTGACATTCATCTCTCACTTAGCAACTAAACGTACGAAGCACACAACGCAATTGCAAAACTTGACATTTTCTGTTTTTTATTTGTAATTACACATTTCCGGCATCTTTTTCTTCAATCACGTGGATAATATCACGTAGTCTGTTGCGTTTTTTAGATTTTTATCACCAAACCTTCGACATTTTTCTACAATTTCGGGAAGAGTACTTATTCGCTTGGTCTATTTTATTCAAATTGTTCTATATGAAGAAACCAATGTTGTATTTGCTTTGTGAAATTTTTCAGTGAGATAATATATTATAAACTATTTATTTATATGTTATTTCTTTTGACAGAGTGTACATGTATTAGACTGTAGACAGCCCCGCATAAAATTCATTTGAGTCAAGATAACTTCAAATTTCTATTCATATTGATCCATTTTCTGCTCATATTTGCGAATAGATGTTTATCACAATGATTGCTCTAAAATTACAAAAGTCATGTTATATAGTCTGTTAGTGCCCTTACGACCCACTGAGAGCCGTCGCAGTACGCTATAGGTCGCGGAGGTCACGAGCTCTATGGCGACGTATGCATTGCGCTACTGAATGTAGCGATGAGGAAGATGTTATCTTTTTTAACAATTATGATGATGAGAGTTATATTTTTCATTCAAACATAAAATATATTAAATAATTGGTTATTTTTTATATTTGCGTGAAGTTTGGTATATTTTTTTATTTAAATACATTAAAAGTATTTATTATATTTTTAAAGGGTCGAATAAATTGCACCAAGCATCTAAGAAAAGATCTATGAGAATAAATACTACTTTTGTTTTATTATTCTTGTAGTTTGTATGATGTAGGATGGTAGGTTGTAGGATAGATGCAGTATGTATGATAGGTAAGATAGGTAGGATTTAGGATATGCCAGTTCATTCAACAGACATAATTGTATTGATACGAGAACTTTAAATCCTTTTAAATTATTCATTTTGATTTTATTCTAACTGTATTTAAAAATATTTAAAATGATTATAACGCTTACTAGTTGTGAAGAACCTTTTAAATGACAGCACGTTAAAGATAAGAGTTCCATTAAATGCGTCACTTTCCTTTCATTGTTTCAAAATGATAAATTATCGTCCATTTCAAGAAGAACATAAGAGAAATTCGTATAATCGAACTGAAGTGTAGTACTTTACTAGAACCAAATTGAGGGACAAACTGTTTATTGACAGATCGGCGCCTGATAATTGTACATTTCATTACGGAACACTTGTAATGCAATGTCTGTTATCTGGGAAGAGTTTCTAAATCGATAATTTGTTTTTCATCTTCTATTTTTTAAAATATGTTGTTGAGCAAACTATCAACTTTTATAATAAGTTATGATATTAATTTTACGGAGTTCATAATTCTTACTTACTCATAATTGGTTTTTGCTCACGTAAGTGGGAAAATTGCAGCTAAATAATTATACCTTCTGTGTCAATAATCGAGAACAGTTTCATATTCAAAGTGTTAAAGAAAAAATAACACAATATCCAGACGTTTGACGTAAACATGAACAATTAATAAAACAAATAATGCCATGTATTAGAAGCATTTCTCTCCGATATTAAATATCAACAGCCTTTTTGTGAAATATCATTTCTTCTGGTTGAGACATGGGAATAATATGGGAAAGGATAATGCAAAACTTTTTTAGGGAATGTCTTAATGTTTTAGAGTTCTCGATTACTAAGTATCACATAATTTACTGTAAGATTGTATTTGTGAATCGTGCACGATCGTATAAAATATGGTAAAAATGACAGAATCCTTCAGTTTGAAATTAAAGTTCGTTGGCATTTAGTTGTAGATATTATTTTAAAGATTTACTCGTACATTGGGTCGTCTTCTTACACTTCTAGTGAAACAAGTTAAAATTATCAAAGATTTTGTTGGCCATCGGTAGATTTCATGGAATACATCTCCGTTAGAAGCAGGAAGATTTGAATTGTTCTCATGGTTGATGGGTGTGTTCCACTCAGCCTGTTATTCAATTAGCACTGCAAACTTTGGAAGGCCATGACGGCCACTGCATAGCACAAACCTTATTACCTGAGTGCTACGGGCTGGTGAAGACCAAACTTTGTCTCTCCGTTCTACAACAGCGCTTTCCAGAATTCATTTCAAGGTAGAATTTTCGACTTTTCTGTTAGTACACATAAATAACGAGAAAAATTATTAAGTATTACATCTTTTACGAAAAATTCGTAACAAATTATGAACTACTCTTAGAATTTAGAGAAATAAAATTGTTTACGAGTATTCAAGGGACATATGTGTTTACCCTTTGACATCTTCGCCCAGGACGACCTTGAGCCTGATCTTAAGTCAAATTATTAACAGAAAATACCCAAGAAGACTATTATTCGCCAAATAACCCCACTAAATGCCAATAGTATATTTTAAATATAACCATCAATACTATGTTATAATTATTTGTACCAGTCATTCAAAGCAGTTTGATCAGTGAATATATATATATATATATATATATATATATATATATATATATATATATATATATATATGCAAATCTAAGGAAAGTTCAAGATAAGATGTATTATTGTACCTTATAAAGCACTAATAATATTGTAAAACCAATTGATTGAAATTCTCTGCGAAACCTTTAATGGAAACTTCGCACCACTTGAGCTCGCCTTGTGTTGCTTGCAGTGAACTAATTCGCGAGGATCGCGTGACCACATGGCCTTTGAAGTGAGATCAAAGAAGATAGGCAACCTTTGCGTCCAACGCTGGTGACGCGATACACTAGCGAACTCTTCGGAGGGACATGTGAATCAAGAGATAGAGAAGCTGTAAAGATATTTTTTTAAAGTTAACCCCTTTTAATTTTTATTACTCTTATAAAGGTCTAAAATGTATAAATATTCTTACTGGTCTTGGGTGATGAAAATCACACTAAGTTTAATGGATTATTATTTTTAAATCACGTAATAACTTGTACAACGATTAGTTATTTGCTCTGTGCAAAGAAACAAACAACAATATTTGCGTTCAATCGTCTACGCACGATTTTACTTTTCTCTTCCTCGCTATATCTTTTCCCCTTACACACACACAGTTACTCTTGCTATCACATGCACTACTCTACCAGAAATATCTGAAGGCCAGTCGGGAGATTAAAGCCTACCCGGCTGGGACGTTGCCCTACTGTGGAGACACCTGGAAAGGGAAAACCTTCTGCAAGTCGACGTAATGATTAACAACGGATCTCACCATCCATTGGCGGCGCAATACCACTACCTCTCGGGATAAAACATTTACTACATCACTGAAACTAAAAACTGTAGCAGTTTCCGTACTCGAAGGCACCAATCGAAGTACAGAATCTTAGTAATTCGAGAGATAAACTGAGTTGACTGAGGCAGTTACAGACTCTGACCGAGAGTGTGTTTCCGAAAGGCTGAGCTTCGAAGGCAGGGAAGAGCACGGGTACTTGTCTTTGGCAAGTTGCACCGCGAAGCGCCTCGCAAAGAACTGATTTCAAAATGAATGAACTATTAGGGTCAAGAGAGAGATCTGAGAAACATTCCTTGATTGATGATTCGAAAATTAACTTAGAATGTTCATAAGCTGGGTATAGATGCAAGTCGCGCTCATGAATTTCCGAAGTATATAAACCGAAAGACAAATCTGAGAATTCTATCGCTATTTTACTGATATCTGTAAACCATTTTCAGATAGATGCAGGTGATCCCAAGAATGGATCACGGAGTACGAATGATTCATGCGTTTACGCGACTCCAGTCCATGTTTGCTCACTAAGTTTGTCCCTAATTTCAGGTTTGGAGTGCGAGAAGACGATATAAAGAGCAGAAATTAAAGAGCAAGGACAGAACAGTGGCTCATTTTCCTTGTTTCGGGCACAAAAGAACAAAACATTGTGATTTAATTATGAAGAATTCATTAAAAGCTCCATAATAGCTCAAATTATTATATTCTCTGACCTTTTTTTTATTGTTCATTAATGAAATTTTTTACTTTACCTACTTCTAATAAACTTTAAGTATTCATTAAATGAGGGCGTTATTTTGTCGTCTTAAGTAGGACTAATTGACATTACGAAGGACATTCTAAAGAAGGAGATCCTCATTAAAATGAAGTCCTTAAACTTCTAATTGGTTTGTAAACATTTGTGACGATGCTTTGGAAAATTACTTAAACATAAGCACACTTGAAATATAGGTCGTGCAAGAATGGAGAATACAAGAATTTCGTAATAGGGAACTTAAGATATTTTCATTATAAGAGTGTAAAGAGAAAATAATGAAAAGAGAAAAACACTAAACGAAATTGACATGAAATGTAATGGGGCATTTATTTTAATAGTATTAAATTAAGCATACATAAAAGGTTTCACGGAATTATGAAAACATAATTTATACGACTTCTACGCTTTAGCTGATAATATTTAAGCAAGTCTACTTCAACGCATGGTTAACAATTCAAGTCAAATCCCCAGTTGATTATTTTTTATTGTTTTGTTTATATTGGAACCAGGATTGCACTGATTAAATACTTCTCAATTTAACACCCAGGACCCATTTGAATCAACAACATCGAAACATAACAAGTACAAAATTATTAATATCAATTTCATTTCACAACGTATGAATTAATACTGAAATACAAATGCCGTATAAAGCAGGAATAATTAAAAGTAAATTCAAAAAAATAGTCAATTTGTAGGTAAATCGCTTACATGGAACACACTGTATTAATTTTCCCCAGAACATCAAAATATCCTTGCATTGAGCTTACATAACAAACATTCAATTGTTTGTTCTTGACATACGAAGGGTTGTTTATTGTTGATGACTTACATAGCAATTAAGCGCGGTTCATAGGTTATGGTCTGTATCCCCTTGCAGTAAAGTTTGCATCTCTGAAGCAATCGTCATGAATCTTCTCCAATCATGGACGTAAATGGTACGATTTATGCTTTAGCCGACTGGAAAAACCACCATTTACCACCCACTATTTTTACCTACCTATAGCACCACCTTTATAAAACTTTTCAACTGGAAGTAACATTGCTATGCTGATATTGTTTTGGGTGCGAATCACCCAATACGAAGTTGTGAATACCAATCCAATCGTACATGGCCCTCGCCCACATATAAACCCGAGCGCAGACCACTCATGCTCAGGCCAGCCCTGAAGAAGACCACGACAGGATGGTTGAAACGTCAGCAACACAGCCTTCGACGCGGCGTCACTCGGATAGCCAAGCTCATTTACATGACTCTTGCTGCAGAAGCCTACTTCACTGAACAGAGAGACGTTTGGCTGTTTGCAAATTTTTCGGTATCAGATACTCAGAAAACGTGGTTTCTGGCTACACAACGTCTTGGAGAAAGTAATTCACTACATATATAGAAACAAGATTTATTCCGTTTTTTTTTGGAATCGGGTCCTCGCAATACGATGTCTATTGAAAAATACTTATTTATTGCCGTACATTGGCGTAGCATTACAATAATCTAAATACGTAAATAGGTAGAAAGGTGAGAAAGTAGTAGCAGCGTTTGAGAGACTAAAGGGCATGTCGCAGTTTATTCAGTTGTGAATAGTTATAGATGGTAAATTTCCTGCTGATTGCGAGGTATTAACTAACACTTCAAATGTGTTGGAAAAGTAAAATGAACGAAGGTGGGAGAACCAAAAAATTGCGCCATCGATTTTGATTAAATTTCCTTGTGGGATAGTATGAAGGAAGTTTAAGGGAATGGTGCAGGTCTGATGTTTGTTAAAAGCTTAAGTTTTTTGAAAGTTGAAAAAATTCAAATACTTTTCATCTTCCTACAACTAAAATATTAAAGATAGACATTTTCCCTTTATAAAGTATGTTCATTATGGATAGAGTTTGAAATAAGATCATGTACAATTTTGCAAAATTTGCAGAACTTTTCGCGTAATTTTGGGTGAAATATGAGCAATTTTTAACTTAATTTTTTTCAGAAACAGCTCCTTCGTTTTTAATGAATTTTTGTTGGTGGATAGTCTCAAGGATGTTTAAGAAAATGTGCAGGTATCATGTTAATTGAATACTCTGATTGAAAAAAATTAAACTTTTTTTGGCGTCTTTCTACATCTACAGTTATGAAGCTACTTTTTTCTTAATGAATCGTGTTCTATAAAAACAGATTTTAAAATAAGATCATGGTGAATGTTTTAAAAATTTGAGTATTTTTGGAGTAATTGGGCATCAAAATTTGTCACCCGTTCTGAAAACTCTGAGCTTCGTGATAGTAAGTTTAGAACAGTTTTGAGGCAGTTCCATGCTACGTAAGTTAGAATGTGTATATTATTTCATATTTCATATTTCTTTGTTCGTTTCGTACTTTGGTGCTTTTATTAAACCTTTACAAATTAATCTTTTAGAATTTATTTCAAATCTATATGAAATAAATATGAAATAAAGATTACTAGCATTCAGTCGCCCGCTTACAATTTACGCAATAGGCTGTTACGTAAGTTAGAATTTATTTCATATTTCGTCTTATTATTATTATTATTATTATTATTATTATTCATTATATTTATGTTATTTCATTTTAAATTGAGTCTTAAAATTGTGTTAAGTTTGAAAATGAATAGACGAACGTCATTGTTGGTTGTTAGTACCCATTGTTGTAACGCCACACAGGTATTAAGGCGATAATGACGGTTACTTTTCGTTTGCGGGTATAAAAACGAATTCTTTTATATATTTGTAGAATATTACAATATATAGTGTTTAATAATTACTATTATATAATTTTAGATCTATTTACGTTTGTTTGCCAACGCTATCAGTATCGTATTATTTATTAACTTTTAATTATTTTACTCTCTCGCATACTGCGTACTTTTAGCACCAAATGTTCTACGATTTCAAATGAGTTTTGCAAAAAATAATTCATTGAGGATGTGTGGTAAAAATAGTATTACATAACATTTACTAATAGCGACAAAGTACGTTGCGTTTTAGCTCCACCACTTTCACCTTTCGGTATTCAGTACCCAACAAAAAGTACAGTCATGTGCAAGCTAAAGCGTGATTCAACTATTGCACACGCGCGGAAAGAATAAAATAGACGTAATAATTTGAGTGGATCCTTTGTGCTGGTTAGCAAAATCATACCTGATTACTTTAAGGAGTAAATGCATTCGTGTTTGCGGTGCGTGAGAGTCCAAGCTAAGTTGCGGACGATTGTATTTTGCGTTTCAATTTCACATTATGAACATGTAGCGTAGAACAATAAATGTTTATCCTACACCAGACAATAATTAGTTTAAAAAGAGATGGTTAGATTTAAGTGTTTCGTTCTTTGATGGCAGTTTTACTTTATATTTTTTTTTGAATATTGCTCTCTTGCGGAACTTTGACGCGATAGAAAGACCATCTGGGGTGAATACAGAGTTAGGAAGATTTAAATATCGTAGAATGTAGGTTTTATAATGTCTTAAAGGTTTCGAACTCGCCATCCGATATTGATTGCCTGATATTACAGAATGTAGTTTTTTTAATAGCCTACTAAATAAGGAAAAGCTAAACCTAGGCGCTCGGGTTCCTGAACGGGCAACGTCGAAGTGGTTACAGGGCAGTAGACAATGGCCATAGGCAAAGCAAGAGTCACTTGCCGTACGGTTAACCTGATAGCGAGTCTCGACTGCGGTCCTCATTTCATCACTCTTCTCCCTCATTTGACTCTACCGATCTGGAAGCCAACCTTCCGCCGAAAAACACGGAAACAGATTGAGCCCTTCCACTAAGTGCTAGAACCGAAGGATTCTCTCCCTTCTCGTTGTGATGACTAGAAGATCGAAAGGTGCATGATCTTGGCTGTCCGGGTGGCGCGGCGTCACCCGGACAGCCAAGATCACGCACATGACTCTGGCCGCGGAAGCCCACGACTTCATAGAAGACCGAGAGTGAATATGAAGTAAACTCCGATTTAAACATAGCGGCTCATGAAAGTCACGAGATGGACGACACCGTCATCCAATCGAAAGCATCGTTACGATTTAATTTTTTGGCATTTGAGCTCCCGACTCGATTTTAATATCCCGCTCTCCTTCCAGCAAGTGATCTTGAAGTGTTTAAATCGGAGTATGTTCATGCAGAGCATGCTCTTGGGGTGGGGTTCAGGCGGCTGCGAAGTGAGCGCGGGAGCGCCAGCGTCGCGGCCCCCGGCTGCCAGCGCCCTCTCTGGGCCGCGATCGACGCCCGCAGGGTGCTTGGCCGTTGCTACAGTTACCCGCGCGACCCACGCGTAAACAGATAACACACATCGATACACCGCACGTTATCGATAACGCTCGAGTCGGCGTGCAGAACAAATCGTTATCGAGGCAATAGAGTTTTTCTATAGACCTGTCAGAAAGGCAAATTTGAATCTTTGCCTAGATTGCCCCAGACAATATCTATTTTCCCCGTTTATTTTTCGAAGTATTTTGTGATACGTAATACATACAATTGAAAAGTTTGTAGAAATTGTGTTCAAGCTAATATATGTAAACTAGGATTTAATTAGAAATGATATTGAAATGGGTTTCTTATGAAACGAATCAGTGGAATAAGCAGTTATGAACTTATATAAAAATTGTTCTCAATGCTAATCACGTACTCGAATCACGCAATCGAATACTCGTAAATAATGTATTGAACAGTTAACAATCCTCTCCATCGCATAGGCCACTCGGTGTTTCTGATGGCGATTGTTCTGTACATTGCATCGACGTCAAATTAATTTTGATATGGACATAAATATAATTCATAATTAAGAATTCCATACTCTTTTTTTTCACACTTCGGTACGTTATATTATACTTTGAATTGCATGCCGTCAATGAACAAATATGAGTCAACATTTTAAAGATAAAAATCATCCTTTTTCGAAATTAACCAGAATGCATTATATACACCTGCGAATAATTCTCTTTGTATTTCTTCTAGTTATTTCCTTCGGTGATTAATACCAAAAACACGTACTCATTGAATTATTAAGTGAATGATGATCAGGGCAGTATAAGGCTGGTAAGAGAATTGAATGTTATGTTTCGATTTCCTCTATAGTCATACACAATGATTTAAAAATCTAAAACTTCTTTTTTCATTCCATATATTAAGAACAGTTAAGAAAAATACGACAAATACGAAAACGTTTTTACTTATATCATGATACGAACTATACAAAATTGGCCTTAGTGAAATACATTTAATTATTGACTTTTACGTAGGACCTTCATCAACAATATATATACGAATCTCCAGGAACACAAGAAATAAACAAAATAGTGCAAGAAAATGCTGATTACCAATGTTAAAGAAATCGTTTAAATCTTCAAAAGAATACACCTGCGGAAAACGTGTGTGCGTAACTTTTTGGGAGAAATTGAAAGATGTAGGAAAATATATTTTCATGATTGATATCGACACAGCACGACAACTTAGAATTCAAAATTCTCCTCATACAACCGCAATGATTCAATCTTTTAATACTTAATAATTGATACAATCCACTTCCGTTAAAAGCTTTAAATCGACCTCCCAGAAATATCGATCATGACTCCCAATCTCGATCACGAATAACAATCAAAAGAAAATACAGATTTCCAATTATAAAGAAATCGCTTAAAACTGAATGAAATACACCTGTGGACAACGGGTGTACGTAATTTATTTGGGAGAAATTGAGAGAAGAAGAATTGTAGAAGACACAGCTGGAAAACTTAGAATTTAAAATTCCCTTCATACGGCCGCAATAATTCAACCTTTCAAAAATAAATAATTGACATAAGCCACTTCCGATAAAAGCTTTAAATTGACCAACAAATGTCGACCATGACTCGCAATCTCGCCGCGGAAAGAGGCAAAAGACGAAAAACGCAAGCTAGCAAGTTTTCCTAGAAGCACGCGGGAACCCGGCGTAATTCTTTTTTTACGAGCTGCAGAGGTTGCTTCCAGACGTCAGCGGGATTTAAACGGGATGCCGAGGACGATGTGTTTCTTTCTGCTTCCTCTTCCTCGATCGGATCCTACCCCGCACCGCCACGCCCCTCCCCGCCCCGCCTCTCCCCGCTCCCTCCTCCCCGCCTCTTCCGGCTCCCTCCCCACCTCGCCTCGCCTCGCCTCGCCTCGCCCCTCCCCGCCTCGCACCACTCTCCGCCCCGCTCCGCCCCTCCCCGCCTCTCTCCTCCCCGCCCCGCCCCGCCCCGCCGCGCTCCGCCCCGCCGCGCTCCGCCCCGCCGCGCTCCGCCTCGCGTCACTCAACCCCACCCGGCATCCGCGCGCGGGCCGCCGTCGTCAGAAATTTATCAAATTCTTCGGGCTAAGAAGGATCTAGGTTTAAAGCCGTGTTAAGTGTACGGCCCGGGCCCCGAACGAGGACGGATCTTGCATCATTGAGGGATGAACCTCTCTCCGCTCGACGTAACAAGAGTTTCATGGGTTTACCGGCGCGTCCAGATTCCTCTCCCGAGAGCTCGGAGCGTGCGGGCTGCTGAGGTTCACGGGGATTTGAACTCGTAACCCTCCGCCTGCAGCGATCCGCACAATGCGAGAGAGAGACAGACGGAGAGAGAGAGATCGAGGTCGAGCCCATGTACAGCCAGTTTTCGAACTATTGACCCGCAGCCCTCTTATAGACCCTATTACATGCAGATTTGTGTAATTATGTAATCAGGAGGCCCCTCGCCTCGCGGAGGCGGGCGGGCGCACAATGGGCGATGCGAACGTAATAGCGCGCTCCGCGAGATGCCGACAAGAGATTTCCAGACGCAAATGGACCTTTTCAACCGCGCGGCGCTCGCGGACGGGACGGTCGGCTGGAGCCGTTGTCCCGCTGGGGCGGGGGTGGGGGTTGTCGTTTCAAAACACACGCGCCCGGCGTCGGCGGGGGAGGCGAGGCCAGGCACCCCGCGAGGGCACATTTCTTCCAGGTGCCTTTAACAATGGTGGGCTGACGAGGGGCGGGGTAACTTACTCTTGTGTGTTTAATTGATTAATTCATATATCCGGGAACGTCAACTGCTGAGATAATTATTTCCGTAAGCGTGGTGCTTGTTTTTAAACTAGGAGGGGCGGTAAAGTTCTTCTCCAACTAGATGGTGAGAACCAGCGCCGACCTACAGGTCGTCTTGCAGGAGAATCCTCTCCCCCACGATATCTCCCACCAGCGGTTCACCGCCCCACGCAGGACAAGCTCTAAGCTCTCGCTGGTCTTCCAAAATGTGTGGCAGTGTAGTTCATGTAAGTGTAAATGTTTTGTTAGGAAAAAGGCTAGGACGTAGAAGATGACGGAAATATCGCGCGCGGTTCGTGATCCTATTTTTAGGGCAACTGCTCCAGCATTCACCTGATGTTGATCGGAGGAACCAATCCACTAGAAGTCTTCTCCAGACAACTGTTGATTTCGACCTTGACGTGCAGCTAATATCGAACATACGCCTTCCAAACTCCACCTTGCGATCAGAATAACTGCCGAGTCAGAGGCTAAGCTAATGAATGGTTCATGTTTCCTGGTGCGTCAGCTGACACTGTGATTACTGGTCCGAAAGTTCAGGGCAAGGTATATCCTGGGAGGAGGTGGAGTTCCTCTCACACTGAGATCTGGCCTCGACCTACACAGTCGATTTACGAGCTTTTCCCATCTCCTGGCATCTCCTTTCGCGATGTATCGGTTGAGAAGGGACAAGATATAACACCCGGCTGATCTCCTGCCACGTGTAGTTGTGTGGTGCATAGAAGTGAGAGTATGTAAGGTGATGGGAGAGGACAAAAATGACACGTAGAAGATTGCACGTAATTCGTGACCAGTTTTTTATGGTACTGCTCCGGAATTGGGATGGATATTGATCGAAGAAAGCACGCATCAGAACAGCTGACTGCTAAACTTCTTCCAGACAGCGGCCAAATTCAACGTAGCTATCCAGTCAGTGGCGAAAATAACGCCACCATTGGAACTCAAATCACAGGACCGCTATCAGAAACCCGGCAATGACAAAAGTTGTTGCACTAGGTCATCTCTCTCGGTGCTGAGAGAAAGACGTCGTGTTCCTCCCGGATGCCGTTAACAACGCTCTCCTCTCCAGGGGCTGTGTGGGTGGGTGGGTGGCGCCTGGCGTTAACAAAGGTGCGGTGAGCTGGCGCGGGCGGCGACGCGTTCCGGAAGCAGCCAATTTGTCCGAATAAGCGTTGACGGACCGAGGACGCGGAGGAAAGTTAAATTTACGATCTGCTTATGAAGGCGCGGTAATGAGGAGGAATGTGCGGAAGGGCCGCGGAAGCTGCCTCTTGGCTCAGCGGATGCGTTGCGCGGGGTCAGGAGCCGGGTGGGGAGGGGCAAAGGAATAGGAGTTGGGATAAGACGCGAGGTGGGGAAGAGACGGAAAGGAGTGGCAAGGAGATGGTGGTGGGAAAACGACGTGAGGTATAGAGATGAGGCTGGAAAGACGCAGAGGGGGAAGTAACGGGGGAAGACGATCCTTGAACCGAGGAAATTAATAGGGCAAGGAGAAAAAGTGAAGAGAAAGATGGGGAGAACGGGAGTTGGGTCGACCAGAAGACGAATTTGGAACGAAATGAGGAAAGACGGAGATGAGCTGGGAGGAGGTGCGATGCGGGGACAAGAGCGTCCAGCAGGGAAAGGGAAAAGATAGGGCAACTTGCCCGGGGCCCTGAATTAATTGGAGCTCCGAATTCAAAAGAAATGAAAAATATATTTACCTCTAATCCACATTTAACACTATATGTTATTTCTCATGCATGAGGAAGTGAATCTGTTTATGAATTAGAGAGAAGCAACTTTTTTGCTTGAACTAAAGGGCCCCCTTGGATCAACTGCCCCAGGTCCCTGCTTTTCTCTGGGCGCCCCTACGTAGAGACGACGGGGCGGTGAGTATTCGGGGCAGGTAAGGAATGGGGAAGACTTACGGTGTGCTAGGAGAAACTCAGCATATTGCTAAACCAGGGGTCGGTTAACTGGCGAGAACAGCGTTGGTAGTGTTGGAAAGCGGGAGACCCCACAAGCGGGAGAAGGTGGGAGTGCGGTCAAAGGCGGGGCGCTGATGGAGCGGGAATAAAGCGGGGAGTTGCGTGGCGGAGTAAGTACGCGGAGAAGAGGTGGGGGTGGGGGTGGGGGTGTGGTCTTGGCGGGGAAAGACAGGCAGGGGAGGAGAGGCAGAAGCAACCGCTTTAATCACATTAACTTCGTAACTCATGCGCACGAGAATCGTCTCCGGCGTCAACTCCAGTTCTGACGCAACTCCGTTTAGACTCCACCCCAAGACTCCGGAGCTCTCCACCACTCATACTGCTCCTTGGCGTACCACTTTCGTCGTCTTGGATGAATATTTTGTTGTGTTTTTATTATGCATTCGAATATTTGTTACCCTTCTACTGTGAACTATTCGTGATGGATTGTTTTATTTGTACTGAAAAAGGTGTTTTGGCTGGAAAGCAAATTGGCTCAACCATAAGTTGATTTTTAAAATAATGTGATTCCATTCTCTGCTCCCTATTTTGAAATCATTCACGCGATTCTTTAAAGTTTTGAATCACCATCTCTTGGTACATCACATCCTTTCTCCGCAACTAGATAATTGGTTGCGTTATAAGAGAAATAATTTAGTTTCAGTTTTGTTACTTTAAATATTTCTTGTACTGCTGGCTTATCAAATTATCTTCTTTACGAATGTGCAGTAAATTTGTCCGTCCTTCGACGTTTACAGGTTTTCAGTGAATGAGATATTCTTCGAAGTTTTTTCTCGTCACGATGTCTGATTATTTGCTCCTTTACTTTTGCTCTTTTTCTTTTCTTCCCCAAGGCGACATCTTACATTAAAATTGCAAACAAATTGGCTTCTTTTGAGGATTTAACCATACCATCTTTGTTAAAATAAGGAGAGAGAGAGAGAGAGAGAGAGAGAGAGAGAGAGAGAGAGAGAGAGAGAGAGAGAGGGGGGGGAGAGTGCTTTCCCGTTTATGAACTCTTTCCTTTGCTATACATAGTTCTTTTTCTGCTTTTTAGCCAAATAAAATGTATTTGTTTTATTATTTGAATACAAATCTCGCTCTACATTTTCGACTTTATACACATTTATACAAAATACTAATAACACTGCTAATTATTTCTTTCAGTTGAAAAGTACTATATTACTATCTGTTGAAACTTGTTTTCTTCTGCACAACAACTTACGTATTCATCTTCATTTGAACAAAACTTAATTGGAATATTAGAACATTATTACAATATTGTTACTTTAATGCTGTCAGTTCTTTTCCAACGAGTATGAATGCATTAAAACATTTACTTTTGTAATCTGAGTGAATATTCATTTTTCATATGTTTCAACATTGACACTGCTTGTTTATTTTTTGAAGCTTGACAATATCGCTATGTTTTAACACTGATTTTCTTTACATTATTTAAAACTTCTTGTGTTTCACATTTCCCTCCTCCTTGTATTCCTCTCAGTATTTTTTCCTGAACAAATTACATCAGTCCCAGTCTTTGTATCTCATTATTTACCCACGGTTACAGCCTGCAAGGCTCCCTCTTCTTTAGAGTGTCCCTTCTTCATTCTCTTCCATTGTCTTCCTTTCTCCCAAACTCTCCTCCGCCGCCCTGGCACCCGCGAGCGTCGGTGTCAACTTCATGCCTAGGCGCGTGCGTGGTTATGAGCAACGCCAGCTTGCCCGAACACACGTCAGCGGGCGTCTGGAGGGGGCCGGGGAGGGGGGCTGCAAATTAGTTTGGTGTAGTGTTTCGCGGAGTGGGGTGGGGGGAGGCGAGACGCTGCGG
Source organism: Gryllus longicercus (assembly GCA_038098605.1). Taxonomy (NCBI): domain Eukaryota; kingdom Metazoa; phylum Arthropoda; class Insecta; order Orthoptera; family Gryllidae; genus Gryllus; species Gryllus longicercus. Next base: position 1,217,909 of record JAZDUA010000177.1, read on the forward strand.
TGTGAGGAAGTCGATCTTCTCCCGTAAGGAATTCCCGGCAACAATGGCGGATCCTCAACCTAATATTTCGCCATTCAAGTGGAGAACATTGTTGACAGGGACCCGACGGCGGCCCTTACCGGCGACCCCGGCCGTCACGGAAATTCCGCAACTAACCTAAGAGCTTATTAATTAACGAGAAGTTGGCGCGCGCGCGCGCGGCTCGGACAACATCCAGGCAATGTATCAGCCCTCGCCCCCCTTCCCGGCGTCTCGTGGCACTGTGCGGTCAGGAATTCGCTTAAATAGGAATTTTGTTAAGGTCCGTGTGTTCGCAGTCATCCCAAGTGTGGGGTAGCATCTAATGGGACTTTTTTAATTCAGAGGAATGGAAAATTCGAGAAGAAACTTCGAGGAACGAGAAATGGTCTGTTAACTTTCGAAAGAAGAGCTCAAAAACTGAAGCAAAGCTCATTCAAATAGTAGAATTGCTTTCTTGGATTTAATTCCAAACTTACTTTGTAGATGGTATTAAGAGAGAAAGAGATTATCCTCCAATTATATTACAAATTGAAATCTTCAATGAACGGCGAAAGTTCATAAAAGTTACTAAAGGTAATATGTATGATAAATCAAGCCTATTATACTTTTAAAATATGTTATCTTAGATCGACCTGTTTTAGGTTAATCTACTTCAGTGTGTTTCGACAAGGTGATATTTATTTTAAATACCAAACATCGATTTGTAATTTATTGATAAAATAACTAGTGATACAAGAAATTTCTTCACGAGTGTTTTAATTTCGTTGAATTCTTTTTTACATTATATTGCCAAATGATGAATTTTAAACAATACAAAAAACAACAAAATGAATAAAATAAACTATATTGTTGGGCAAAATGTACAAAATAAACAATTTAATGTCTCAGCAAATGGTTAGCAATAAAAATGCGCGTTTGTGAGGCTTAAAGTCGTCGAACCTCTTATGATTTAGAATTGAGTAGCTTCAGGGAACGAGAGACGGAAATCGACATTTCTGTGAAATCATCTTCGATCTGCTGTAATGAGCAACGCTCCCACTGTAACATATAATCATCATTCATAGACTCTTCGTTTAGGTATGAGAAGGCCTTGGAAGGGCCGGAAGAGTAACAAAAAAGGCATGTCCTCTGAGAAAAAGCAAAAGAAATTATCAGCGCCTGTACCATTTCCGCGAATTCTGCGCATCTAGCCTGCCTTTGAAGGAACGGGGGTATTTCCTTGTGTGCCCATTGATAAGCGTTTGCTATATAGCTTGCTCTTACGTTCATTGGATATCAATACCAAGGAGTGCTGGAGAGCAGAGGCATCTAGGGCCCAAACGTGAAAGTCCTTTCCCCCCGCACAGCCTGGTCTGCCATCTATGAGCGAATGAAGTTAACCTCAGCCGGGAGTCATAGGAGGTTCCTGAAAATACATGGAGATGGCAGGGAAATGAAATAAATTAGAGAAGGCAGGTTTATAACATTTTAATGGGAAGATAAACTAAATGTTCCGTTGAATTCACAAAAACATTAGATTTAAAGCTAATAATGTGAGCATGTTATATTTATATTCAATTGCCATTTCCTCGGCAAAACCTTTATCACTTTCATTACCTAAAACCCCTCAAGCGCACGATTCATATAAAATCATTTGTATTGTAATGCTCACCAATTGATTAAGTAATTGAGAAACCTATTAGTCCATATGATTTCGTAATAGAATTTCAAATGAATTAATGCATTCATAACTTCATTCAAATATTGAAGTCAACTCGTTACCGGATTAGTGCCGTAAAATGGAGATCTAGACAAATGGATTGTTTGCTTTTCGAATATGCAAAAAGAAATAAATGACTACTGAATGAGAAAATCAATATTGGCTCAAATGTTTGCATCCAGGTCACGAGTAACTGTAGCGAATGCAATTTTACGTCAAAAGTGTCGCATGTTATTTCAGGAGGATTCGATACATTATATTCAAATTTTTAAATGTCTCTTAAGCATGGACAGCGATTGTATATCGTGTTAGATTCGCTCCCTTGAAAACTTTGTGTAGCTTTGCACTACGTTCAGTACACCGAAAAGAGATATTATTATTAAATTGACAAATTATTTGTTTCGCCTATTTTTTCATTGTGTACCTCAAATATATTTCTGCAGATAAATTGAATTATAAAGATCTTAAGCTTATATAAATATTCGTATAAGTTAAAAATATTATGTATTCACAGCTTAATATAAATATTCTGTTTTTATACTGTCTAGAAGGACAGTCTAAAATAACTGGTAACACACTCTAGGATGATAACTTCATGGCGAAAAACAGATAGAGTTGGATAGTCAAAATATATGATTTTAGGACTAAAAAGATGGTAATTAGATATCACAATATTATAATTATATTCGGTATTCTTCGAATCTCGAAATACAGAGTTTGAAGCGATTGCGGGGGGGGAGGAATGTGAATGCGTGGTCTCTGGACAAAAGAGTGACTTTCAACAATTCACCTCGACGTTTTCATGTGCAGAACCTTACATCATGTAGTTTGTCACTTCATGAATAGTCACTTACACGTTATTCAAAATCAGGGCAAGAACTTGCTTAATATTGGGTAACTTAATGGAAAAATACAGATACAGTTGGATAGTCAAAAATAAATGATTTTAAACTCTCTACAGCCAATTAATGTAATTTTAGTACCCATTTTTTAAAATGAAAACTAGTACATTTGTTCTTAATGTATGTTTCTTCTGATGTATTCCTACACAAAGTACTTTAATTGCCATGGAGTACATTCTATAGAAAGTTCTAAATTACAAGTAGGCAAAAATATAAATTGCTAATAGTTATCGCACTTTCTTGTATATGATGGTGATGATAATGCTGATGATCATGCAATGCCCTTCACCCATCTTAACCAGTACTAATCCTATGTACGTGAGAAGTTACAGCTCAAAAGAACGTTGAAAGCGATTTTCAGGGCTAAAAATGCAAAATTCTATTGTTGAAGTAATTCCAATACAACATAGTACGTACAAAAATCGTTTGAAGCAAGTCAAAACCAATCCGAAACTCAAACGTTTTGCCCTCAAAAGCCTGAACCAAAATCCTCAATATTTTATTGGCCAAAACCGGAGCGCTCATTGAATCGGTTTGTTGTCCTGATTACATGAGTGCAATAGTTTTAGACAACAAAATATTGAGAAATAAAATTTAGAACACAACTTTACGAAAAGCATAGGAGTTTGTGAGTAAACAAGGGGGAGCTTTCCCCTCCCAGGGGTCCTGTTTCTCTGTCTGCCAACTTCTCGCCTGCGTCGCCAATGACAAATGTCTGGAGAGAAGAGAAAGGGAGAAGGCTCAGACCAACAGATATATATTTAATCGGGCCTTTCGTATAGGCTTGTTTTTAAAGAAACTTATTACGGCTTAAACTTATTTACTTAAAACGAAGTACAAAATTGAGAAATGAATTAGATTAGATCTCATTAGAAGTAATGAAAATATAGACAAAACGACGGAGCACTAACTTTCCAAACAAACTAACAAAAATAGATATTCTAAGAGGTAGAGAGCTAGATGGAGTGCAAATTATTCAAAGTAAAAAAAAACTCGAAAATGTTCTTAATAATTTTATCACAATACGTTTGACAACAGAAAAATTTGGAAAAGAATGGAAGTGGAAAGTAATAAAATTCTTTGGTGACATGCTCAGATGGAGTATAGGAAAGGAAGGAAATTTTGTTGCAAACATTTCTACTTTTCTCTCAAAGAAAGCGTTTAGAAATGTTTCTATCGATATCTTATCGTGTCACGAGTGCATGGGGAATTTATTGGAAATTTCCTATGCACAAATTGAGAGTAGTGACAATTTCGAAAATAAATACGATAATTAATTCAAATAAAATATAAATAAACAAAACTGTTGCACAAATAGAGATATTATAATTTTAGTTTACAAGTTAATTATAAAACGTCGTAATACCACATCCTGCAATTATTAACTTACGATGCACTGCAATTTCTACTAGATGCTATATTGTGGCGTCACCGATTAATTAAATATAATTTTATTATGGCGTCGCCAATAACAAATGAGTTTCTGCATCTGGAAATAGCTCGCGTCGAGAAGTAAGTGGGTCAGAGAGGACGCGGCCACCACCGAGAGGGTTCTTTCGTCATGCCGCCCACCCCCCGACCGCGCATCGGGCCAGCCCCGAACGCACCCAGCCCCCCTGTCTTCAGAGGCGGAATGTTTATTACCCCCTCATAAAAATACTTGCTGCCCCCTCGCCGGCCCTCTCCTGGGACAGAACGCGCCCCCGCGTCCTTTCTCCAGCCGCGCGACCGAGGGGTGCAAACCCCAAAGAAAGGATTGGCCGGGTGTCAATTAAAGACGACGACGCATTTACGACACGTCGTGAGCGAAACCTTTCTTGGCCATCAAACTGATCCCTCCACCGGACAATGCTAACTCGTCACATTCGTTCTGGCTCGCGCCTCGGCACGCGCCCGGGTAGGCACCCGAATCCCTGCACGGGCCATTAACAAATTAAATACAGTAGGCAGTCAAGTAGCCCATGACGGTCCGGGAATCGGGAATCCGTGAAATGCGCCTTTTTCGCGCGCACGTGTCCACACAGCTGCGATCAGCTCCCGGAGTAACTAACAAAAGGGAAGCAAGAGAGAGAGCGAAGACAGCGACAGACAGAGAGCATTTACGGAAAAATACAGAAAAATCGACACGAGATTGGTTAATCAGATTTCTGCGACGCAGCCACCCTCGGCCAATGGGAAGCTTCGCCATGAGGGAAGGGAGAAATTTGGTGCCAGGAACAATTTGGGAAGGGGAAAGGAACTTCTTTTATAAACGCGATGCAGAGTAGGAATAAGACATCTTTGTAAAATTTCCTCGAAGGAACACTTCTAAAAATTTCCTCGAAACGAGACTTCTTCTTAGATTTGTTTGAAGAGACTACTTCTAAGATTTTCCGGCGAACTTCACTTGTAAATTCCTTCGACAGTCTCGACTTGTAAAATTTCTTCGTGGAACTTCGAAATTTTCGTTACTTGAGAACTTCACTTCTAAAAGTTATCCATTCATTCACGATCGGGACGCGACTTGTAAACTGTTGCGGAGGAAACTCGGACGGGAAACTACCGAATCCCGCGCCGTTTTCGCTTCGGCCCGCCAGCCTTGCCGCCTCTCGTCCCGGGCTAAGTGACAGCCCTTTTCGCAACGTCAACGCCCGTGGCCACTCGCCTCCTCTGAGTCTGCTGGAGCTGACAACCTGGAATCGCCGCTACCTGAGCGAGAGAAGACGCGCCGCAGAAGATCAGCAACCCGGAGCCGCCGCCGCCTCGGCCCACCCACGAAGACCAGCAGCCATTGGTGATAACTATGAGACGTTGCCGTCTCACTGAACAATTATAACAGCGAAAAAATGCAAGTGGCCGCGCTCAGGCCTAGCAGAATTAACCACTTGTAATTAATTCATAGACTAGTTTTAGTAAAAGAACTTGCGTCGCCCATTGCGACATTGTAAATTCCCCTGGCAGCTTTTGGTGCCAGGAATAAACAGTTGTTTGTCACAAATGACTCAATTGCTCATTCTTGACCTCCCAACTCTTCCACTCAGTTACATTTCAGGCGCTGAACCTGGCGCCCTCCCCCGTGCACATTAGGTTTGTTTACATCTGGCTGGTCCCTAGTCGGGCTAGTTTAGGCGACTTGATCGCTTTTATTACATTTGGCTGGTCCCAACGTGGGGCTAGTCGAGTGCAACATTAGGTTTGTTTACATTTGGCTGGTCCCAACGTGGGGCTAGTTGAGTGCAACATTAGGTTAGTTTACATTTGGCTTTCCCAAGTGGGGCTCGATTAGTATTGTTAAATACCCCAGTAAGCGACCCCGAGATTAGGAAGTCAGATTGCTCATAAAATATTCTGTTATTAATTTTTTTTGGTTCAGCTCCTTCAAAATTCTATTGCGACAGCTTAAATCACAAGTTACCGCAATAAATGGATGGAAGAAAGTTGTAGGAGGGTCAATAATTTGTGTACTCTGATTGATGTATTTGTTGTTTGTATTTTTGTGTTTATTGTTTTTGTACTATGTTGCGTGTGTCGGCGTTTGCGTGTGCGGTATAATAGTAAACTAAGTGAACAAGAGAACTCAGTAAAAATGCTCGACGAATCAGGTGTCGATCTAGCAGGCTCAGACAGTTCGAGTGACCCACCGGCGCAAGGCGACAGTGAAACCGAGTTAGTAGAAATTTTAAAACAATTTATGCAAAGACAGAAGGAGCAACGGGAAAGAGATAGGAAAATTTGGGAAGCGCAAAGGGAAGAAAGTAGGAAATTTCTTAGGGAGCTACAAGAAGATAGGGAAATTCGGGAGGCGCAACGGGAAAAAGATAGGGAAATTCAGGAAAAACATTTTAGGGAATTAAAAGAGAGTATTCAGGAAACTAAAAATGAACTTACTGAAACCATTGTTAGCCTAACCACGGAAAATGCTAAGAAAATTCAGGAGACGCGACTGGAGGAAAGTAGGAAAGTTCTTAGGGAGCTACAAGAAGATGGGGAAACTCGGGAGGCGCAACAGGAAAATAGGGAAATTCGGGAGGCGCAACGGGAAGAAGATTGGGAAATTCGGGAGGCGCGTTTTAGAGAATTAAAAGGGAGTAGTCAGGAAACAAAAAAAGAGCTTAATGAAAACGTTAATAAGATTGATAAGGAATTAAGCTCGGAAGTTATTCAAACACAGGAAGAAGTAAATTCTATGGGAAATGCGTCAGAGGAATACGCGATGGGAAACAAATCTGAGATTAGGGAGGAAACAGACCGGAATGTCAAAATTTTAGTGCAAGAGCCTTTAAATTGGGACGGAGAAAACAGCGTAGGAAGCTCTCCCACGGCTGAGGCAGGCTTGCGATTTTCGTGGGCGCCCCCACAAAATCATTGCTTTTCGGGATCTCCGGACGAGAACCCCAAATTTTTATTAGATCGAGCCGAAAATTATATGGCTCTAACCAAATCGGTTCCCTCCTCGCTCAAACCCAGGTTCATGCAGGAGTTGTTACGTGGTAACGCCGCCCACTGGTTGACAGCAATCAATCCGTTCACGAGCAGTTATGAGGGGTCCCGAGATCGATTCGTAGACAAATTCTGGGGGGAACAAGCCCGCTACGAGTTTGAAAAGAAAATTTTGAAAGGTAGAAGGGACAAGCATGGCAAGTTAACAATGAGAGGCGACCGCCTTCTGAACCGCCCGTGGGGAGACCGGAAAATTCGACAGAGGGAAACGGCTCCGGTACTAGTGTCAATTACAATGTAAGAACAAATTCGTCAAACTAGAACCGTTTGGGTCATCTGGGTCCCAAACGAATTGTGGCAGAGATACCATTCGATGAAACGATATCTGTAGATTACGCCTTTCACGATTTTGGCAATGGGGAGGCTAATCAAGTCAAAGAGTGTCCGGAAATGCCCTGTTTTAGAATTTAAATTGAGTAGAATTCCTGTCCGTGCATTGGTCGACACAGGCAGTGAAATCTGTGCCATTTCGTTAGAATTATTTTCTCGCCTTGTAAGTGAACGTAAGCCCGTGCCAACACTGCCCACTGCTAAGTGTTATGTTATTGGAGTAGGAAATAAACGAAGTAAGCCTATTAATGAGCAGGCCCTTATCTCGTTTCAGGTACAAGAGCACTTATTTGACGTCCCTTGTCTAGTAGTTGAGGATTTAAAACACGATATAATTTTGGGGGGTTAATTTCTTAAAGGAGAATGATGGGGTGATTGACTTTTCCAGAGATATTATGAGTTTTGGTGGGGGTAAGGAAATTGCACTTACGGATGATGTTGACGGCGGAATAGAACCAAATACACTGTGTGCGTCCTAGAGTCAGGGAGATGACGCGAGTGGGGTCATAAGCCCAATGAGAGCAAAGAAAATGACTTAATTAATGACCACGAGCGCTCCTAGCTAGAGCAGGTATTTTTTTTTAATTTTCGAGTGTGTTCGCGCGTCCAACTCATTCTGTTATAGAATTTTGTTTCGGATTAACGTCACTGACGATACCCCTTGCCGACCATAATTATCCTGCACAGTAATCACTTAGGGGACAAGTCAATGAGACTACTGGGGGAATAATTAATGAGGGAACGAGTTAATGAAACTACTGGGGGGAAAGATTAATGAGGGAATAAGAGAGAGAAGTGTTGCGGTGTAATTAAATCCTATTGTTGTAAAAGAAAGACGGGAGTCAGAATTTGCCTAGAAGAGAGGCACATTAACAAAGCTACAGTACCTGAGAACGAGGCGCCGAAAAATGTAGATGAGATTATAGGAAACTTAATTGAATTAATAATACAACAAAATATTTACGGCACTAGATTTTTTTTCACTTGTACAGGCAGATAATCACCCATCCGGACGACAGAGAATTGATTGAATTTAGTTACGACGGATTGAAGACTTTTTCGGGGATTATGACGGGTTATGGGGTTCGGGGATTATGACGGGATTATGACGGGAACGGGGTTATGACAGGTTGAAGATTTTTTTAATTTACGATTTTTGTTTCAAAGAAAAAAGTAAAATGTCACGTTTCAAAGAACTCTGTCCACAATTCGCCAGAACCTGCGACTCATACGACACTAGTTGTCACGATTAGAATTAGCACCGTAATAGTAAGGATTTTAATTATAGAAAATTAGTTATGTAGACAGAGAGGCGCAGTATCTTAAGCCTCCAATTAAAAATTAAATTAAGCACTTCTTTATCATTAGGTGACACCACTGTTATTTTTTTTCGACGATTGAGAATTCTCGCCCTTTATTAGAAATTAACAAAGAAACTCGAATTATCAATCTAGTGGGAGGGGGATGCTAATGTGGCGTCACCGATTAATTAAATATAATTTTATTATGGCGTCGCCAATAACAAATGAGTTTCTGCATCTGGAAATAGCTCGCGTCGAGAAGTAAGTGGGTCAGAGAGGACGCGGCCACCACCGAGAGGGTTCTTTCGTCATGCCGCCCACCCCCCGACCGCGCATCGGGCCAGCCCCGAACGCACCCAGCCCCCCTGTCTTCAGAGGCGGAATGTTTATTACCCCCTCATAAAAATACTTGCTGCCCCCTCGCCGGCCCTCTCCTGGGACAGAACGCGCCCCCGCGTCCTTTCTCCAGCCGCGCGACCGAGGGGTGCAAACCCCAAAGAAAGGATTGGCCGGGTGTCAATTAAAGACGACGACGCATTTACGACACGTCGTGAGCGAAACCTTTCTTGGCCATCAAACTGATCCCTCCACCGGACAATGCTAACTCGTCACATTCGTTCTGGCTCGCGCCTCGGCACGCGCCCGGGTAGGCACCCGAATCCCTGCACGGGCCATTAACAAATTAAATACAGTAGGCAGTCAAGTAGCCCATGACGGTCCGGGAATCGGGAATCCGTGAAATGCGCCTTTTTCGCGCGCACGTGTCCACACAGCTGCGATCAGCTCCCGGAGTAACTAACAAAAGGGAAGCAAGAGAGAGAGCGAAGACAGCGACAGACAGAGAGCATTTACGGAAAAATACAGAAAAATCGACACGAGATTGGTTAATCAGATTTCTGCGACGCAGCCACCCTCGGCCAATGGGAAGCTTCGCCATGAGGGAAGGGAGAAATTTGGTGCCAGGAACAATTTGGGAAGGGGAAAGGAACTTCTTTTATAAACGCGATGCAGAGTAGGAATAAGACATCTTTGTAAAATTTCCTCGAAGGAACACTTCTAAAAATTTCCTCGAAACGAGACTTCTTCTTAGATTTGTTTGAAGAGACTACTTCTAAGATTTTCCGGCGAACTTCACTTGTAAATTCCTTCGACAGTCTCGACTTGTAAAATTTCTTCGTGGAACTTCGAAATTTTCGTTACTTGAGAACTTCACTTCTAAAAGTTATCCATTCATTCACGATCGGGACGCGACTTGTAAACTGTTGCGGAGGAAACTCGGACGGGAAACTACCGAATCCCGCGCCGTTTTCGCTTCGGCCCGCCAGCCTTGCCGCCTCTCGTCCCGGGCTAAGTGACAGCCCTTTTCGCAACGTCAACGCCCGTGGCCACTCGCCTCCTCTGAGTCTGCTGGAGCTGACAACCTGGAATCGCCGCTACCTGAGCGAGAGAAGACGCGCCGCAGAAGATCAGCAACCCGGAGCCGCCGCCGCCTCGGCCCACCCACGAAGACCAGCAGCCATTGGTGATAACTATGAGACGTTGCCGTCTCACTGAACAATTATAACAGCGAAAAAATGCAAGTGGCCGCGCTCAGGCCTAGCAGAATTAACCACTTGTAATTAATTCATAGAGTAGTTTTAGTAAAAGAACTTGCGTCGCCCATTGCGACATTGTAAATTCCCCTGGCAGCTTTTGGTGCCAGGAATAAACAGTTGTTTGTCACAAATGACTCAATTGCTCATTCTTGACCTCCCAACTCTTCCACTCAGTTACATTTCAGGCGCTGAACCTGGCGCCCTCCCCCGTGCACATTAGGTTTGTTTACATCTGGCTGGTCCCTAGTCGGGCTAGTTTAGGCGACTTGATCGCTTTTTTTACATTTGGCTGGTCCCAACGTGGGGCTAGTCGAGTGCAACATTAGGTTTGTTTACATTTGGCTGGTCCCAACGTGGGGCTAGTTGAGTGCAACATTAGGTTAGTTTACAATATGAATATGAAATTTATACTAAGAAAATTAATTTAGGTTTTGTTTACATTATTAAACACCTATTCAGCAACAAGACACAGACATAAAACTAGTGGCACTATAGAATGGGGTATATTTTCTCTTACTAGTTAATTTCCTTTCCTCTTGAATCTGAGCAATCATTTTGGTGCCCGCTACTTTTCCTAGCTGTTACTTACAAGCACGTAAGGGGTGTCTCATCTCTCTATCTTTACATCCGAGGGTAAGTCAATAAGTATCTGTACTCATTGTTTACAACCGATTAAAAACAGTACAAAACTTACGAGTTTATTTTTGATACAAGCATCGTGCTTTTCAATATATGTGATCCATCATAGTATCAGCTCTTTGCTATCCTCAAAATCAAGGATTTTCGATTGAGCAGCAAGCCATACATGTGCTTCATGATAATTAGATATCACAAGATTAAAATTGTATTCGGTATTCTCTGAATCTCGAGAGTTTGAATCGATTGGGGGGGGGGGAATCTGAAGGCGTGGTCTCTGGACAAAAGAGTGACTTTCGACAATTCACCTCGACTTTTTCATGTGCAGAACCTAACGTTCATATGGTTTTTCACTTCATCAATAGTCACTTGGACATTACTCAAAATCAGGGCAAGAACTTGCTCAATATTGGGATTAGAAATGAGCGAGTTGCTTTTTTCATGTCCTGCATGCTTCTTTGACTGATTTTGAATTGTTCAATCAACCGATAAATTCTTCTCCGAAGAAAAACATAGCACCCCCATTATGCCGAAAGTATTTTAATGATTCCTGCATTTAGTACACATTCAGATAACAAAAAAATGGATTACAAAAGCTGTTTTTTTTGTGCAAACGGAGAGTAGGGCCGCCATGTTTACGTCGCAATAACTCAAGAGAAATTTAGTCGATAACGCTGAAACTTAAGCTCAGCAGGTGAACGATGTAGTTATTAAGTTCCCAGAGTTTTACAATCAACCTACAGAAGATAAAAACGAAAGAGCAGATACTTATTGACTTACCGTCATATTTGGCCATGATATTCCTTGCCCCATCTTTCTGCTTGTACAAGTGTTCTGGGTGTAGATATCTATTTCCTCAAATACTTGTACACACATTCCAAAAACTGTTGAAGGTCAGGACAAGAGATTATAGAAGGATCATTTTCCGAAAATTTGAGTATTTTTCGAATACCTTTTCGAGAAATAAAGGCAGCTTTCAATTTTCGTTTAAACAATCTTTTCTTAATAACGATTGAATCGTTTTTGGTGCAATTTTATTGGTGGATAGTCTGAAAGACATTTAAGAAAATGGTGCAGGTCTCATGTCGGATGAAAACAATGATTTTTCCACAATTGAAACAATTCAAACAATTTTCTGGAGTCTTCCTACTGCTACAATTATGAAGATACATTTAATTGTTTTAATGGAATTTTTTAATCAAATACAGATTTTCAAGTAAAGTCATGTTGAATTTTTCAAAAAAATGAGTATTTGTGGAGTAATTAGGCGTCGAAATTCGTCACCCGCTCTGAAAATCCTGCGCTTCTTGATCTTCATTTGAGAGGTGTTTTGAGGCAGACGGATGCCTCGTAAGTTAAGATGTATATTATTTCATATTTAATGTTCCTTTGTTCGTATCTTACATTGGAGATTTTGTTACACGTTTACAAATTAATCGTTTAGAAATTATTTAAACCCTATCTGAAAAATATATGAAATAAAGGTTGCTTGCCTTTAGGCGCCCGCTTACAATTTACGCAGTTGCATGCTACCTAAGGTAGAAATTGTATACTCGTATTACCTTTTATTGTTATTTATTATATTTGTTATTTAATTTCAAATTGAAATAACATTTCTACAATTGTGTTAAATGGAAAAACGAATAGATGTGCAGTCATCTTTGGTTGTTGTTACCCATTCTTGTGTCGCCGCACAGATAACAGAAACCGATATGACGACTGCTTTTCATTCGTGATAATAAAAGTTAATACTTTTATATATTTATAGAATATTGCAATACCATAGTGTTTAATAATTACTGTTATGTATTTTCGATCCATTTTCATTTGTTTATTAACACTATCAGAATCGTATTATTTAACATCTTTTAATTATTTTACTTTCTCTCATTCTGCTTATTTTTCGCACCAAATGTTCAACGATTTCAAATGAGTGTTACAAAAAATTATTCGGAGAGAAATTGTGGTGTAAATAGTATTACATAACCATTACTAATGGTGAGAAAGTACATGGTGTTTTTACACTACTATATTTCACATGCGATCATTAACCAACGTTTCTCACTACCAAGATCCCTGTGTCTTTCAGATTCACCAAATAAAATTTTTGGTAATTGTGACCGCAGTTACGTCACGATATGTACAGTAAAACCGCGCTAAACCGAACACCGCAATTTCGAAATTTTGGATAATCCAAACAAAATTCGGGATGAACGGATAGGTTTGCAGTGTAAAGAAAGTAATATAATAATTACTGTGGAACTGAACTAATTATTGAAGTTGTTGAAATGAAATGTTTATAAAACCTGTTACTACGGTGTATATTACATGTTTATGTAGCAGTAATTTTCATATAGAAAAACTTGCAACATCAGCAATCTTCTTTTGCCACAAGGAACTCAATGTACTTGATGACGCGATGTGATGATGCAATCGCTACGCTACGATACATTGTCTGGTAATTGTATAGATATATTTGTGTATGTACGGAAAACTTTTTTCGAATAAACCGAACATTTCCGAATCTGAACGGACCACACCCCCCAATTAGTTCGGATCACGGGGGTTCTACTGCATATATAAACTAAAATGTTGAATTAATACCAGCTCAACAACCCCTATTCACTAATGATGCCAGCTTAGCAACTCCTATTCACTATCTAATTATACTGTATCCAATATTCTACTGAAATGAAACTATTTTTCGAAATACTTTTATCATTCTTCAAATCACCAACTTCGTCTTCGCACTACTCTTCTTCTCCTTTTACTATTACCATTACTACTTATCTGCCACTTCCACGTTTTCTTATAGCACGTTAATAGCTAGTATTCCAGAAGGAATAATTATTAATTTGTTTTGGCATCTAATCCTGTTTTCTATATTAGCGCTTGAAATCACTGTAACTGAAGCGTAGATAACTTATTGAAAATGTATTCCAAATTATTCTTCCTGTCACTCTTCTTGGCGTATGCTATTGGTAATTTTTATATATTTTATTTCATACGTACGACCTCTCTTCTACCAAATTTCGTAATGTTAATCCTGTATTTTAAGTCTTTTGTCAGAGTCTTTTGTCTGCAAAGAGAGTGATATCAGAGTGGTTGTAAACAAAATCTTAAAATGATTGCCAGGAGTGTCGAAATTTTGCATATATATTGATAAGTCCAAGATACTATCGAAACTATAAATACAAATAATTTCCGCATTAATGTTCGTAACATTTAGAATATAGTTCATATTCTGAATGTCTTGTAAAAATGCTTTTCATTTTGATGTGTGTTACAAAGTATTTTGAAAAGGATTTTCCGCAACTAATGTATTTTTTAATAACGGTGTATATATTATTATCCACATAAATTTATATATTTACAATTCTAAATATTCTTGTAGTCGAAACAGATATTTCACTGTGTATTTGTTTCAAATATTGTTGCTTTCTTAAACTAATCTACATTAAATTACTTTCTATACTCAAATATTGTCGATTACTTAAATATCTAAAATAAGCTCCAGCGTTTCTTCAAACGTGTACAAGAAGCTTTTTCTCTCGAAGCACAGACTTCTCTTTTATCAGTTTATAGTTTATATTCTTTTAAACTACTGTTTTTTCGCTTTCTTTCATAATGTCCTGCAATACTTGCCGTTTGCACAGTTAAACCAGACATCTTTCGTGCGACCACTGGAAAGGTTTTCGCCTTTTTTGTCCTAATTGATTTTTCGCAAAACAGATGGCGATGTTGATCAGATGATACAAATCATGGCCTTATTTTGATGATGAAGTTAGCCTTGAGCCAAAACAATTTTTTTCTGGAAAATTTTTTCAAAGTTTATTCTTATACCACATTTTTCAAAATTTTGGTATAAAAAATAAATTTTGTACCAAATTATCGATTTATTCAATGAATTTTCTTTATTTTTAATGTTTTCAATTACATAGTCATTAATTAGCGTAATGTGGCATGTCAATCACGCACTGTACGCCACAAATAGAATAAGTCTACATTTCTGAAACGATGCATGCCTACAGAAAAAAACAATAATTTGTCAAGACTTGAACTTTGTTGCAGCTGAATTCTGTTGAAACATTATTTGTAATAATATACTAACAGAATAAGTCGTAACCCAAGCCCATAAAACCCCGTTAATGTTTTCAGTTTATTCAAATTTTGAAGTTATTGTCAATAGAATTAAAATTCACAGCAACGGATAAATTGACAAATTGCAGGAACTGTGATTGTAATTTTGCGGTAAAAATAATTCCAATGGAAAAAAAAATTCATGGAGGATAAGAAAACGACCAAATTCAAAGAAACTAGAACAAACACGCAAAGACAGCACACTTTAAAACTTCACCTTGACTCGACGGCTCGCACTCGCACTCGCGCGGAAACAAAACTGGGAAGTACCAACTTCACAAGCGTGCCTCGCGACAGGGAGGCAGCATTCAACAAAGTGGGTGCAAGACAGATAACTTTGGAGTGTTTACTTGACACTGTGGTGCACATAGAGTTCAATTATGAAAGATGAAACATTGCATTTTGACTCCAGAATCGGGTGCTAGAAACCATAATGCATCGGGCACTGCCCCAGCCGACATACGCTTTAAACTCCCGACTGGTGTCCCAACATGTGTGGTACTGATCGACAAGGAAGAGGAAGGAAAGATCACCCGCAGTCCGTGGCCCATTTGGTATGGTACTGCTTCGGCATTTGCCCGGTGTTGATCGGAGAAGTCACGGAGCACTACTGGCCAGAGCAGCCGGCTGCTAGGATTCTACTTCAGATAGCGGCTGAACGCAACTTAGATAGCTAACTAGTATCAAAAATTCTCTCTCCGTCGGGACTCGCACACAAGACCTCCAGCTCAAAGGCTCTGCACTCACATCATGCGGAGCCCTCAGCCTGGTCAGCCGCTTCCACGATATTATTTTTTAGCAACTTTATGTAGCATATGAAATGCAGAATATCAAGACAAATTTATATACGAGTAAACCTCACATTCGGGCATTTGTCAAACCATTGAAACCAAAATGACGAAAACTGTGCTATTGTCCACCATACTGAATTTTAGGAATTTTCAATAGCCTATGACAGTCATGACGCAAGCCAGTACACGTGACATAAGAATATTAGTTTAATCACTCAGACAATAAGTGACAATAATATAGTCCAAATAGAGAATTATGAA
Source organism: Gryllus longicercus (assembly GCA_038098605.1). Lineage (NCBI taxonomy): Eukaryota > Metazoa > Arthropoda > Insecta > Orthoptera > Gryllidae > Gryllus > Gryllus longicercus. Next base: position 1,234,064 of record JAZDUA010000177.1, read on the forward strand.
AACGTAACCTTCCCTTTCGCTTCGCTTACATTAGCATTACAAGAAACATGACAGAGGTTAGTAGTTCAATAAACAAATATGAAAATCCATTAGCCCACTCATTCAAAATGTTTTTCATCTCTTCGTTTGATATTTGAGATGAAAATATACGATTTCTTTCCCGGCAGAACTGATGGAATGGTTTCCAAACTATTTCTATTCTTTCTATATTTGGCATAGATTTGCTTATTTTCATCCATTTACTTTTTTTCTTCCATTTGTGCATGTGAAGTTTCCCCAAAGCGTTTCATATTGTTTTCCTTCTTACAGTATTTTTTTTCTCAGAACATTAAAATGGATAAATTTAGTCATCGTTTTTTCCTAATGATAGAAAATAATGTGAATGTAGCATAAATTACACTAACAGGAAAATTAGATCATTTTTTCTGAGAAACAATTGAGATTAGTTTCGTTGGATATCGTTTCTTACGACAAGATTTATTGGTAACATGAACCTTCTTACATGATGATTTAGTGTTATATAACTTAGTTTACAGTATTATACGGGGTAATAGTGCACTATAACAGTAATAGATATATATTAAAAAGCGTAGTTTGTAATACTAATAAAATGAACTTTTGTTGTGTGTCTTTCAAAATGACTTTGGTGTTTACTGTTGTTGTAAAGCCTTTGTAAAAAAACATTCAATTTTCGCTGAAAGGGTATTCTCCTCGTACAATGAGCAATGAAGAACGTACTAAAAGTTAAAATGAGAATTCGTTAGCTGTTTTGCAAAGTAATGAGATGAAATTAACAGGAATTCAAGGCAGAAGTTAACATTTTGAGAGAGGTAGTATTTATGAGCGAGGGAGCTTTTCTCATCAAGGGGTTCTTGTATTTTCTGGAAAAGTTGCAATTTCTCTTTGAGAGTACTTCTCAAATAAATATACTTTTGAGAAAGGATGAGGGCTCCTTTGACATATTATGTGTATGTGGACTCTGAAACGGTAAACTCAAAATGTACTATCCATGAGGCAAATGTTTGAATTCTAGTTCTTACGTGAAACATTTAAAGGTGACAACACTCTCTGTTAACATAAAATACAGAAATCTTTATCCAGAGAGAAAAAGACTGAGAGATGAGAGAGAAGAGACAGTTAAGAGAAAAGGGGGGAGAGAGAAAAGACAGGGGTAAAAGAAGAGGGGAGAGAAAAGAGAAAGGAGAGGAAAAAGGGGAGAAAATAGGAAGAAGGGAAGGGAGAAGAGAGAAAGGTAACAGAATACTGCCAAAATATTCTCTTGTGTTAACCCTAGGATGGATAAACCCACGAAACTACATAAATGGTTATGTAGTGCCTCTGACACCCTGCACAATACGCTCTCAAAAAACGCACATACATTTTTTATTAGTAATAGCTTCATTTTTTGATAATTTCAGTAAAATCAACTTTTAATGTTAAACAACTTATTTATTTTAATAATTTTTAACAGGGACATTAATAACTATCATTAAGGTCTTAAAATCTCTGCATACGCAGTACAGTATGACGTATCAGAACCAAATTTCAAAACCTACCTCTACTTCTGAGGTTTTTTGTTTGTCAGTGACTAAAATGAAAGTAGAAAGGTAGAAGAAAGATTTAACAGAGGGCAAGCTCTCAAAAATGCATCTGTGCAGAGTAAAACACGATATAAAAACATTAATATCTCGAGGCCCTGGATATCGATCATAAGGTTAATAAATTCATGGATTATGATAACGAAACTTTAGTACGTTTTGCATACAATTATTGTGAAGAGTATTTTGCGTCCAGTAACAGGTACATAATGACATAATAATTCATCCTTTTTGCATGAAGAGATTATGAGGGTTCTTGTAATTGCTGCTGTATATGGGTGGACAATATTGATACTCACAGGCGAGATATAAACATTAATAATTATATGGAAATATATTTTAACACTTTCTTTGCCAATGATATTATTATGGCAAACTATACATGAATAGGGAATATATTAAGTTTCTCACACAAGAAAAAATATTGTCAAGCCTCAGTAGCTGCAGTGAATTACACTAATATAGGGTTATATAACGTATTCTGAAGGTTACAGAATTTTACACCAAAAACATATTCATTTCTATACACTTTTAACTAAATAAAGCGCCCTGCTGCTCGGAAATATTTATTTTTAGTACTGTACTTCACTACTTAAAATATTTACGTCCGTAAAAATATGCAAATACATTGTTAATGGGTATGAATTTCACGGATAGGGTAGATGGAAATCGCTTTGACTGTAACACCAATATTATCATATCTGCATACACAATTAACAATATAATATAGAATATATTAAATATCTTATATTTTTTGCGCTTTTGTGCAGTAGGTGGGGGCCACAATGAGAAATGGGTACATGAAGGTTAACATGGATTGGAACATGCAGCATGTGCGGTATGTTGTTTGGATCAGGATATCAAACGATTGTACGTTCCTGTCAGTGGCTGTGAAACAGCTTGTGTTAACACGACATGTAGATGCTACGACATTGAAATCACGTACAATGATCAACGTTCAGGGTTGTAGCTTCAATTATTCAAGTCATTTCGTTTTAATGCTTCAGTTTAATAAAAATGTAATCCAGGTGTATGAAAGAATAGTTGAAGACGATATTAGAAAACTAAGTAGTACAAAGAGTCTGTGCTCTTTTGTACAATCACTAGTTTAAAATCATTCTCTAAAGGAGTGAAAAAAGTGTTATTTCTGGATGTTTTCTGGAGGATAAATCCCGCGTCTTTCTTCTTCTTCTTCTTCTTCTTCTTCTTCTTCTTCTTCTTCTTCTTCTTCAAATGTTCCCTGTAATATTTCAGTGCCATGTGCCACTAAAAGCAGTCCATCACATCCAGTTTAGTCAGTATCACCAAAAAACTACTGTTATTACTGTTACCATTAGTAAAAATTCGTTGCTATGAATTGACTTTCATGTTAAAGCGTGTGTTTATGTAAAATAACCAGGTAATTCTTTTGAAAAACACATGTGTTTGAAAATGGATTTTGTGTCACGTTGATCTGAAGGAGGGTCATCTACTACTAGACATCAGGTACAGTTTATACAATATGGTTCAAGCAACTGTATATATTTATGTTTTCGAAGAATACACAATTCAGTTCCAGTAGTTTAATACTTAGAAGTTACTAACAGCTAAATATCAAAATAGATGCACCAGAGCAAAGCCACTTGAAATAATCACATGGAAGATTGTGGTAAAAGATTACTACTGTTATTTAAGTTTAGTAAGAGTAACGATGATGTACACTTGTTTCAAACCTGCAAAAATGGGGAAGGGGTAAATAAATTACAATGTTGGTGCCTTATGAATCTGAACGACTTCTAGGTACTTTAGAATACCATTCAGACAATACGCCGAATGTAAATATTGCTGGTCACAAAATCAGCCAGTCACTTGATCTCTTTGTCGACTAATATTTCTAGAATTTCAATAGAGCCTGAAAAGTATGTCAGGATTGCCCTGGAATCACTCTGATGTCCTCCATTTTGTCCTCCGTCCTTTCGACCCTGTGTTCGCGTGGCTGCCAGGCACAGAAGACGCATTCGAGCGCCGCTGCGTCATCCGTCGAACGTGCGACCCGGGTCTTCCCCGCTTTCTCTAATGGAGCGAGCGGCGCCGGCCGCGCAGATAGCGGGGGCGAAGGCGAAGACGGAGGCGCCGACGGGCAGAGGGAACAATGCGGGGGTGATAAACTCGAACGCACGGCCAAAGAAGAGCGGGTGCGTGAGATTTACTGCCACTAAGTCCCGCGGCCTATCCTTTCTCCGACGCGCAGGAGAGGGTTGAGGGCTCCGAAGTGGGCGACGGGAAGGAGGATAATGGTGACGGGGGAGGAGAAGGTGGAGAGAGGATGGTAGGTACCGACTGTGGGTGGGGTAGAGTGGCGGTGGGGCGGAAGTGTGGCCGGGAGGGCAGTTGAAGGGTTGGATGCGCGATGGTACGGGGTGCTCCGTTTGGTAGGCGGAAGCTGATGGGGGCAAAGGGCATGAATAGAGGACGGCAGAGTCGGGACAGAAGCAGGGGCAGGCAGTTTCTTAAACATTGCTTCATCAAGGTTAATGCAATAGATGCAACATCTCTGCATTCAATTTTGCAGTTGTAAGAAGACACGTAAATATTCGAACTTTTGCATATTTCAGAATTTCATAATTCAACGCATATTCTACCTGTCCCATTTTTGAACACCTTCTCTTTCTCCGGAAAAGGGGGAAAAATTGTAATAAAAAATTGAGAGCCATTTTTCAGAAAATATAAATGCTAAGGTTTCAAGTAAAGTTACTCCAAAAATAAACTTATCCATATGAAATTCACTTGGCTTTGAGTTCCGCCAGAAATACCAATTTTGGAGAAAATTGTCTGAAGGGTTTAGAAGTTAGTGTTGACTAGACTGACAAACAGGCATAACTGTGAAGCCACGCGATCACAGCCGGAAGGCAAACAGGCAGAACAGCCACGCGAACACGGATCGACTGACAGTTTGTTTTTCAAGGACTGGTGGCTCAAAAAATGGATTCTGACTACACATGATAGAGAAATAATGTATTTCTTGTAGGAATAAAAGAGAGTATAAACGTTTTCAATATTAGAACCTAAGAACACGATTTTTTCGACGAAAAGTAGCCCCCTTACCTTGTAACATTACAATACTTTCTCTTTCCTACTTTCCTATGTACGTACGTGGTATGGGAAGAGAGTGAAAAATCAAATGAGAATATAGTTGTATTTCATCTCAACCGTACTATGAGAGCAACACATATTTTTGAAAGCCCAGATATGATCTCTTCCAGACATTAATAAGAATGAAAGGAAATCTCAGGGGCAAGTGGAGAACAAATAAATATATGACGAAGAACATTGAAGTTCGTTGACATCTTATTTGCTGAAGAGTAAATAACTTAAGACTAGGATAGACAATTGGCTGTTCGGGAGTCGCTGTCCTAGGAGCAGTTACAAAGGTTTCGACATACTGCGACCTGCCTCAGGGCGATATTACTTCATAGCGTTGAAAGTCGCTGTGTAACGACCGGAACGTTGGTAACTGTGCCTAAGTCCTAGACAGTCAAGTATCTATTGACTTCGGACGCGGAAGCCTACGCTTTCGTAAGAAAAGGAATTTACTTTCTGATGTAATAAATTGTTAGGTAAGCTAATATAAAATATACTTATGAAATATATAATAACATATAAATCTTTAAAATAAATTCGAATTGATTAATTACTTAAAAATAAGATAAACTAAAATGTTCAATACTACCTTCTATAATTGAGATATTAACAAAACGTTTATTGGAAATGTTAATAGATGTAAATTTTACATTTGTTTAGAAATAAATTTTAATAATCATTTTTACATTACAACTTCCAATTAATTATCACAATTTATACGTTCTTTAAATATTTTATTTAATGAATCGCAAACTGTTTCTACATTTTAATGATCATTATATTACAGTTAATTACAGTTATTATGTTAGGTCAAACAAGTTATTACAGTTATTATGTTAGGTCAAACAAACGGAGACTTATATGGATAGTGGGTGCCAAAAAGTTACAAATATTTGAGTTACAGTAAAAAAATCTTAAATGGGAAGACACGTTTCAGAAACGTTTACATTCGAGAGAGCGAAAACAAGAACGGGATAAGTGACATTTTATATATTGTGATAAACCTGTATATTAAGTTTACCACTGTAAAGTCTTGGTGCTTTGTTTCATCATTAAAACAATGGCGTTTCAATTGTTCATTTAAACCAGGAAAATACATTGCAACTATATCTTAAAATAAACCCGTTTTATAAGAATTTATAAAATTTCACTTTCACCGTTCTGGTTTTCACTCATTCTTTTAAACGTTGACGTTGTTTCAAAACTGACCTTTATAATCCAAATAATTAAAGTATTAAGAACTGTGATTTAATCGGAAATGGAGTGGTAATACTGTAAAAATCTTAATGCTCAGGAACTAACGCTAACAGTTTTAGAGTTTACCGCACTTTAATCTCTCAGCGAAATCTAAAAGCTCCCGGGGAGTTAATGTATGAGGAGAATTCCATTTAAAGATTAGAAATTGAGCAGCTTCCTCTGGCGGTCGATTCAGTAGACAGCGATCGCCAAACCAATGTGCGGAATAAATTACTCTGGAATTCATGGCTTTCGAAGAAAAGAAGAAACTTTCACTTCGTGCGGTTAGTGTGGTCAATTTAAAGATGAGAAACATTTTAATTCCTAATCACTTGAACATTTAAATGCACTAATCTTGCTTTGCAATAGATACACAGTTCTATATGAATTTCTTAATTTTTAATAATGTATTTTATTGATACATCAGACTCACATGTATAACACATAAATCATTAAAAAGAGATAACTTACACTCACGGTCTAAACGAGATAAAGAATATGCTGGCGGTCAAAATGCGGTAAAGAAGATACTGAATATATCACAGAATCTACTGTAGTAAAAGCAACTGAGAGAAAACCATTATAAATTACTTACTGGTCTTAATTGGAAAAATACTGGTCTTAATTGTTGTTACGATATGTAGGTTTTCAAGTGCAGTTTTTATTACATTCGATCTATTACATAAAACTAGCGTTATTATGAACTGACAAAAAAGTATCTTTAAAAAAAATATTTGAAATAAACTCAAGAGTTAAAATAATGTCTTCCAGATCGGAATCGAATAGCCATTAAGCGCTCCCCAAACAACTCGCATTTCATTCCATCATTTCTTTTGCCCGCAGCTCACCTAATACCTCCAGTTCCCATAAATAATCTCTTGTTTACTCTCCGCTCGTTTGCCAACGCTTCGCGGAGTTTTCAACGACTTTTGCTGCGCCGTCGCTGACCTGAATCGCAGGGGGGGGAGAGGGGGGGAATCGCCCGTACATAACGGAAGAATTACGCTGCCTTCATACAGCGACACTGTAAACGATGACTCACTCTTTCCGAGGGTGAAATACGAGTTCCTTTCAGGGCGAGTAACCCCGCAAGTGTCTCGCGGCGCGGCGACTGCGCGCCGTCTCCCCATTGACCCGATTTCCGGCGACGCCCCAAGATTGACTTCCGGCTCCCGGAGAACTGATGTTGGCATCCAATAGAGCCCCTTCGGAATTGAATTCCTCGCGGAAAGAGTTCTTAACGTTATTATTTCATTAAGAGGGACCGATGTAGTATCGCGGCCGACGTCGACTCCCGACCGCTGCCCCCGAGGCAGCCAGCAGCGGCCGCTCAAGCTCGCAATTTATTTCCGTTTAGGCGGCGCTCGTGAATTTCTCCGCGAGCCCTTCGAGCCGCGTAATTGAGTCGCCTCGCGCTCCGACAGCGGCGACGCCGCGGCGGTCGGTTCGTCGCAGGCCAGTGACGCGGCTGGCCGTCGCTCGATGTGCTTGACGCAAATGTTACAATTATGTAATGGGGTCGACGCAATTGTACGTGGACTGATACGGGGTGTAGATGACGGACCGCTTGGCTTCAACCACTGGGACCACGCGTCAAGTTCACGTCGAACTGTGTTAAGTGTGAGGTGGCGAAGTGGTTTCGCGCCGGGTTTTCTCGGAATTTTCCACTTTGACCTGCATATCATTCTACCGTTACTCTCTCATCGTACGTATAATCTATTCCAATATATAAATACACAAGGGCGTTGCGTTACAGCGCGATAATCTCTAAATGTACCAATATGGACATAAATGGACCAATATCAATTAAGCTTTTATTCTAACTTTCTTTGAAGGTCACGAGTACTATGGGTTATGATTTACAACTACAAATATTAATATATTTACAAAATATATACTATTCTGAACTTTTTTCGCGTAGAATCAATTGTAGATTCAAGAATGTATCAATGTAGTGTAGTTGAACCGCGCGCCACCAGAGCATGACGACTGATATCTACGATTGAGTTCATGAATACACAGAATTGGATTTAGGAGAACACTGTTTGTTTATTTTCTCTGTCAATTGTCTAATACAAAATTATTTTGAGTTTTCTCCGCTTTATAATATTAAATTGGATTTTGATTTCAATGGCATCTAGGCGTGAATGTATTATGTGTACCAGATAAATGCAATGATCGGAAGAAATTATTTTCTGATGAATGTGCTTAATTTTGTCGTAAAAAGGTATGAATACACACATGTTTAATTTTAGTAAATTAAGGATGATAATTATGGATTTGCCATTTGCACGAGCTACAGTGCGTGCGAAAACATATTATGAGTGATTTACGTATTATACTGAAACTTTGACGGATGGATGAATTTTTGTAGAGAAGTGTTTTATTATAGTGGAGAGTGAAAGAGTACTTTTGAGTGGTAAAGGAATATATATTTAAATTGATGAAAGTTTGGCAAGAAGTATAATCGAAGTAACTAGTAATGGTAAATGGGTATTGGGAGGAATTGAATGTGTGTCAACGCTGGTTTTCAAGGTTATTGAAAACAGAACAAGAGAGGTTATTTTAGATAATAGAACTTTTGTTAAGCCGGAAGTGAATCAAATTTGAGGCTCGAAACATCAATAAGAAACAAACTATCAGTATTTTTAGTGATGAAGTGTTTTAGTGAGTACGAAAGATCTTATATTTCCAGATGGGAGCAAGGAAGGGGGGAGGGCGGAGGGAGATACAATCAGACTACAATTTCACTACAGGGTGAGAATAGATGTAATTCGTCAAGTTTAAAAAAATATTGTAATAAATACCCCGTCAACGCAGGGTATTCAGCTAGTACCTTAATAATTCCAAATTAAACAGTTAGTGGTTCCATTCAGCAATTAAAATAGAGAAATCGTAAAGAGAGCTAAATATGCAATACGAAAAAAAATTAACCCTCTAGTACTTGAGTACCTTCTCCAAGACCGCAAGGCTGAGAACTGCATAATCCACTCAACTTTACTTTTATAAGAGTAAGCCATTCCATCTAATCCTTGCTCGTCTATTGTAGACACGTTTCACAATTTGGAGTGCTTTTAGATCCTACTGTTTCCAAGAGAGGCTAGTCAGAAAATTCTGAGCAGTCTCAGAGTCCGTATCCAGGCATTTGTGAATTTCATTCTTCCCTTTGCAGTGATGTGCAAGATGGGAATTTCGAGAAAATTAGTTAAGGGTTGGAAGACGATAGTGGAAGTAATGTGAAAACATTATTGAAAGTGATCACGACAGTGATTCAGTGATGACTGATCTGATTCATGTAAAAATTATCAAGATAGAGATCTCGAATATCTGAACACTAGCAACGCAAGTAGTGATGAAAAGTATCTAGATTTGACTTTGGACACTGATTGCCAAAATAAAAAAAATTAAAAACAGAAAAATTTATGACAAGAACAGTTTGAATTTAGAGTGAATTCTCAAATGCTGTAGTGAAATCGTCAGTGAACATCAAATTGTGAATCTAAAAAGAGTCTCGCAATTTAAAAATAATTCAAATATTTCATAATTTTGTTTATAATTCTTACTATCAAAAGCATCTAAAGTTTCCAAAACTGATTGAGACAATTTCGTAACTGTAATGCAGACAATAACAAATTGTACTATAGAAACAAGAAATAAAAACAAATAATACCATTTCTTGAAGTAAATGTCATCAACCATTTTTATTTACAATTATTTGTCGATTGTTCTTAAGAGGTCTCTTTTTAAGAGCGACTTTTCGTTCCTCTGGTTGGTTCCCCTAAGTCGGTAATATCAGTAGAGTACTTCGGCAAGGTTATATTAAAGGTTATACTGAAACATCCTTGTAGAACAACCTTTAAATGCTAGATTGTCGCTCATTAATTTGGGCACCAAGAAATTTAGACAGTTGTCAATTTTTTACATTTTTCGGGTTGGTTGAATCACACAGTGGGACCACCGGTGGCGCTGTCAAGCATGATTGGCGATGAGCAGTCGTGCTCTGACATTGTACTATTTTAATTAGGCGATGGGTAGTGCAGCGCAGGGCGGGAAGGAGCGGTGTGGAGAGAAGGCGGGGACCATAGGAGGGGAGGAAGCAAAATTACTTCCATTTTCAACTGTTGACAAAGTAATAATGAATATATAATGAATTATGCATTTCTTTTAGTCTAATTGAGAATTGTGATGAATGAATACACATTTCATCTAATTCTCTGTAAAATTATACTTTCGGCATTATTGCGCCTGGATCCGGAGATTCATAGTCATACATATCAATACTGCGGGTTGCATATCTCCGAGCCTTCCAAGGAGTAACTCTCAATTCCGTGTTCTTATTAATTCAATTCTGTTTATCATGGCCCAACAGAACTATGCATTGGAAGGAAACAAAAACGTCTTTTGAAACAGAAGCAACCGGAAGGAGTGACATCTTTAAGAAACAACGGTTGTTGGTGTGAAAAAGCATGTATACGTGTCGCTCATCAAAACACAATTTTTTGAATCAATTCATTTAAAAAAAATGCAAGCTCTGAAGGACTGAACGAAGGGTAAAAATGAAGTTCCCTTATTTGATACTAAGACTAGTACCGGAGTATATATCCTAAGAGAAATGCTTAGTATGAGGTAAATTAATACAAGAACCCCATAATAGAAACTGCTTATAATGGAAGGGGTTGGAAATACGAAGGAAAATATGAATATTGTATGGAATTAGAAAATCAGGATAATGAGAGCCACTGACATCTCGCAGTGTTGCGGTTTCGGCAATTATTTCGAGACTTTGATCTCTACATTTTTGATACCGCCACGTCAGTTGTAAGCGAAATTTCTCATAGGGCTCCTGCACAATCGCAGCTTCAGAACCAAAAGCAACATGCACTACCAGAAACCGCCTCATGTGTGAGCAAGTGAGCCGCTTGCAGTGCAGATATGCAGATGCAAGGAGTGGGCGTTGCGGGGCTGGGCGGGGCGGGTTGTGGCGGGGGACAGTGACTGATAGCCGGAGGTCGTCACGGCAGCGTGGGTCGCAGTGGTGCGCCGGCCTTGGTAGTTCTGCCGCACGGCCCATTACCCCGGCCATGTCTGCAGACCGCGGCGCCGGGCCTTCAATCTCTTACACGGTCGCCACCCCCGCTGCCCCCGCCGCCCCCGCAGTCTCACACACGCCTCCCCGGCGGACGCGCCGCCTCGGACGGAGAAAGAGGAAACGCGCAGGAAGATGAACGAGGTCGAAGTTGCACACTTTTCGGATAGCGTATGGTTGAATTCAATCGCAATCTTTGACATTGTTTATAGGAAAATGTCTTGTTATTTTTATTATGACAACATACCTGACATTGAATGTTCATGTTGTATGCGAGTTTGTAGTAGGCTGGGCCTATTGGTATAGTGCAACGCAGATGAGAAAAGAACCTGGATGTGTGTCTGTGGTCTTTCACGTGCCTGTGTGGTGTTGTCATAAATAATATGATGCTGTTTCATAACTACCATTATTTAATTTTTTCGGTTGTATTTACAAAAAAATATGATAATTCCTACTTGGGTAAATACGAAAGTAATGCGAAGCAGAAGTAGAGGAGAGAGAAATCTTTAAGAAAGAGGTACTCAGAGGTAGGGTGAAGCTAGGAATATGGGGGTTGGTACGGTTTTGGCTCGTCAAAGCAATGTAACAAATTGTTAGTTTTATCATTCGAACTATGAACGTATTAAAAAATAAAATTCAATGTCTTATAGAAAAAAGTTAACTTTCGTTGCAAGAACAACATCGGCACCAATAAAACAGTTTCTAAACTGGGTTTAGGGATGCCACAACCCTCATGAGTACCCAATGTTTTGGTCTTATTCACTACTTTTAAGAAAATAAATAAATATTATTTAACTAGTTTTATCAACGAATGTTTGACTGAGTTGGTGCTCCTTTATCCCTCAACAATTTTATGTTATCAAACATAGTTTATTTTACTCAAGCAGAGTGCCACATTAGTCCGAATCTAGCCAATTTTATATTAAAACCATGGAGTAAGACATTTTTGAAATAGCCAAAATGGTTCAATAGTTCTAAAATATTTTATTCAAAATACACTTAATTTAGATAATATTAAAACCTGATATCTTTACTTTAATCTTGCTTCGAACAATTTAACTATTTCACTGCAATCGGCTAAAAGTGTTCTGCGCTCACTGTTAACGACCCCCATTTGAGCCTCACTGCTGTGTCTGATTTCTTTACTCACTGTTAGGCTGCATTGAACATATTGGTGGAAAAATTCGAAGGGTTTGAAAGTTAATCGACTTTAAAGATCACTATACGACATTTGGAAGTCGATGAACTCTTTCTCTCCTCTTTGTTTCCATGCGGAAACAGTGCCCACAGCATTGCGCGGCCTGGCCTGCGCGTCGCCCGAACCTACGGCACACTCGTTATTGCAGTTTGACCTTGATACCCCCTTTCCTTTTCTTAGATTTCTTGTTGCTTTTTCGACAGCCATGTTTTGCACTCGGCCCCAAGACCTCGTTCATTTGCCAGTCGTCAGAATTGCACGGCACTCGCTAACACAAATGGCTTTCTGAATCTACAATAGCGCTTCCGGTTTTAAAAATGCTCAAAACATTTTCAAGCTGCGACAAGTTAGAAAATTAGAAACAATAATTGTACGCCAATCTATGCTGTGAAGATCACAACGGCAAATGAATTATTTATTGTTAATAATATGAGGAAAATACAAGTTTTTCTGCATACTTTTCTATGTGTATGTGTGTATGTAATAGATTTGAACGTCAGATTTGAAATTCGTTAGCTTTATTGCAAGGCGGATTTGTGTCTTTAATAAAACTAATTCCTGTCTTCTTTATTCTTCGATAACCTGTTTCATTTAGCTTCTGTTCCTAAACACACGTTTATGGCAGCATTGAGAAAACCCCAGTAAAATCCAGTAAAATACAGTAAAAACTCACATTCATATGTGCACATTCATATGTGCACATTCATATGTGCATTTTCAAGTAGATGCTATTTACACGGATTTTTCGAAGGCCTTTGACTCCGTTAATCATAGCATTTTAATTGCCAAGCTGAAATCCTTCGGCATTTGTGGTAATTTATTAAATTGGTTTGATAGCTATCTATCCAAGAGGACGCAATATGTTAAATATAAACAATTTATATCAAAGGAAATCATAGCGACATCTGGTGTTCCTCAAGGATCACACCTTGGACCTGTATTATTTAACATATTTATAAACGATTTGGGTAATGAATTAACAAATGTTAAATTTTTATTATACGCTGATGACCTCAAACTATACTCTGCAATAACATCAACCCAGGATATTATTGCGTTACAAGAATCTCTTAACTCCCTTATCAATTGGTGTGGAAATAATGATCTTGTTCTTAATATATCGAAATGCAAATCGATCACATTTTCTAGATCTAAGAAAATTATACAAAATAATTACTATATACATAATGAACAATTAGATAGGGTGAACTCCATAAAGGATTTAGGAGTAATTTTTGACAGCAAACTTCAGTTTGGTGAACATTTAGATAAAATTGTCACAAAATCTCTTCAAAAACTGGGGTTTATAAAGAGAACATGTCAAAAATTTAAATCTGTACAAACGTTTAGAACATTGTACATCTCCCTCATTAGATCAACACTGATGTACGCTTCATCAGTTTGGACACCATATTTTAAAGTACATAAACAAAGAATAGAACGTGTTCAGCATAAATTTTTCAGGTTGATTGCTCATAAACTACATCTTCCAGATCCATTTTTGAATCACGATTATACTGAATTATCAAACACACTAAAACTGCCGTCTCTCGAATCTTTGCGAAGTGTGAGAGATATGCAATTTCTGTATAAAATGTGTAATAATGTTTTGAACTGTCCTGAGCTATTAGGCGAATTGAATTTTTTTGTCCCAAACAAAATCACGCGCAGATTTAAAACATTCTATACACCAAATTATAAATTATTATATACTGGTAATATGCCAATAAACAGAATGAGTACATTAGCCAATAGTTTCGAACTAGACTGCTTTTGTGATAACATGAATATTATCTTCAAGTTTATAAAAAACGCTGTATATAAATATGAATAACTTTGTATTCCTGATTGATATCGTTTTAATTGTAATTTTTATATATTAAAGCTGGATTATTCCTGTTTTAGGCTTTAAGGTTTCACTATTGAGATATGATTTGTCGTAACCACTTTCAAACACCATATATTTTTGATGTACCTGAGGCTTGGTCAACAATGATTACTTGCTCAACATTATTTCATTGTACTTGCATCTATGGCCCTTTTGGGATATTCGTCGAGCATCCTTACCGATGTGAGAAGGATAAGGGGGAAATAAAATACCCCTCACTAGATGTACAAAAACTTGAATTGGACCAATCACTCTGTTTTCGTCGTTTATCTTATTATCTCATTACTACTTATTTCATATTGTAAAAACTGATATTTGATATTGATATTTCATGTTAATGTTTCTGACTGATATTTCATATTGTAAAAACTGATTCATATTTTATTTGATATAATACCGAACATGTTATAATGAATTTCAAATATGTACAATTATTGTAAATTGGACAATTAGTCCGTGAAATATACTAAATAAATAAAATAAATAAATATGTTTATCCGTTGTGATGTAGAAGTGTCAGAATGATATTGTACTCAGCCACCGGAAGAGAATCGCCTGCTCGCAAATATACAGAGACCACAAACGTCGAAAGTACTACTAGTACTTGATAGACTGGATGCAGTGCATTGAGATCACACCTTCCGCAATCGGATCGAACCGCAATCCGCAATCGCAGGTGATTGCTGTCGGAGATCGACGCCCAGTGACGCGTGGACTCCTGCGAGCGAGAAACCAGCGGCGTCCGCGCTTCCAGCGGCGCCGAGTAGCAGCGGGGTGGGGGAGGGAGGAGAAGGAGGGGAGGGGAGGGAAGGGGGACGCCGCGGGGCGTAAAGCGCAGCGGGACACTCCGCCCAATTGGATTGTGCGCCGCTGTCGGCGCCACTCTCATCCGTGAGCGCCCGCGACACTAAAACCTCCCCGCCCGCACTACCCTAGTCGCTGCCGCGGCGGCAGCACGAGCTGCAGCAGTATCAGAAGTACTCGTGGCTACCGGCGTTCGTTGTGTCCCGGTCACAATTTTACATCCGTCATCGCCCCCCCCTATTCATCTCCACCGCTGCTTTAGCACGCGCTTCTACCTCCGTTTTCCTCCACCGTTTCCCACCTCCACCGTTTTCCACCTCCACCGTTACCTCCACCTCCACCGTTACCTCCACCGTTACCTCCACCTCCACCGTTACCTCCACCGTTACCTTTACCGCCGCCTACGCCTCCACGTCCGCCTCCACTGGCTGTCATTTTTTATGGTCACTGCCGCTCCTTCCTCTCACTGCTCTCATTTGCCGTCCATCAACAGTGGACCCGCTGCTGTCACTATCGTTGTAAATGCTCCGTAAGAACCCAGCTACTGCTACAAGCTCCCACTTTCACACCATCTCTACAACTATCTCTACAGTCGCCACTGGCATTATTACCCTTGAGAGTCCCGCCACCATGCTATGTCAGCTCCCGTACCCTTTGTTATTTTTAAACTATCTTCTAAGCTTGACGGAAGCTTGGTGGAAGATCTTTGTGTAATTATGTGATCAATTAAAATGGAATGCTAAGGAAATTAAATGAAAGAGAATTCATCTTACCTTTGAGAGTAGCTTTAGCAATGTGTTAAGTTAGATACGAGTATTTATTATTTCTACCAGTAGGTTTTGGAAACCTTAACACTGTAATTATCACACTATTAAAGATTTTTTTATACATTATTATAATAAAATTTAATTTTTGAGTTAATGGTAATCATAATTTAAAAGAATTCTACATTGTTATGGTAACTCGATATAGTCATTTGAAAACATTGAACGTGTGTTTTTCTATAATGAGAATAATACATAATGGATAACAGAGAAGAAAACTCCCAATTAGAATAATAACAATAATATAATATTAATAACTGTAAATATCTCCCTTTTTATCTGTATAAATATCTGAAAAAATTAAAACGCTATTTTCTACCTACTTTACATTACATTTTACTTCACAACAGTTCATGACACTTCACAACTTTCTCATTCTGTATTTCACGTCACTTCATCACACGACACACACCTTCAATACAAGCACGATATTTATGTTTTTTAATAATTTCCAAATTAAATAATAGTAATATTGATAGCTTCTGTTACTGAATTTTTTTAAAAACTTTTGAAAGCATAGAGGAGAAGGGTTAAGAGTGTTAGACCGGGAGCTAGCAAGAAAATACAAGTTTGATAAGCTCAAAGCCAAAACTTTTTGAGACGTTATCCAGTGTTATGAGGAACAGGGAAACGCAAGTATAGCGACCTGTAGGTGTCGGCGTTGCGGTGGACAAATTTTTAAATGTGTCCGGGAACTACGTATACCATTGGGAATTCAGCCAAACACACCAAATATTCACGATTAATCCTGGAGATATTACGCATAAAAATACACAATAGCATTAATGCCATGTTGGAATCTAATTCATAAACTTTAATGACAATGTTCTGTCTAAAATAAAAATACTCTGAAACATATTTATACTTTGTAATGTAATCAGTTTTACTTTATTGGTGTAAGGGTACTCCATTTGTGATATGTTTATTCCCACTTGCATCTCTTTTTGTTTCTGTTTTTTTTTTGTTTGATTTCATTGTTAACTTTTCGCAAATGATAAAGGCTAATTTTTACGCTTGAATCTCAAAAAATGATGTCTTGGATAAAAGCTCCTGAAATTAGCCGAAAAAAACTGAAGTACAATGCTTTGAGTCTTGCAAGGAAAGAAGTCAAAAAATTTCCAATCCCAACTTGAAGGCAGATCCTACAAAAAAAATGACGTGGAAAAAATCGTAGCTACTACCTGAAGTTGATGTCGCAGATGAAACTGGGGAAACAAGGATCAAAAAACTAATAGCATTTAATTTCCATCAGTTATAAAAATAGAAAAGAGATTGATTTTGTGTCTAGAAAAACCTGTGACTAAAATCTCTGATGAGGGAAAATATTCCCCTTTACTTCCACATAAAATATACACGAGTATTTATCAATTAATTCAAAGCAAATTTATACTTGTATGACTTAAAATTCTCAGAATTTCTGCAGAGACGTTCCCTTATTAATATTGTTTTAAAGCTCATTCGTCCAAAACTTAAAACTACCTTATTAATTACTACCCTATTAATGTTCTGAAGGTTTTCAACTGGAATCAAAACTACTTGGAAGTGTTATATTGACAAAACAGAGACAAATTACGCAATAATCTACAAATTTTCAATAATTTTCCCTGCATTTTTGATGGGTTTAATTTAAAGCAAACGCGCATGGCCGAAACTTTGTAAGAGATTTTTTCGAATATGCCCTGGACTAATAATTTCCTACCGCATTGCGCTAATTGATATCTACTTACACACTATATAATTCATAAAAAATATTTATGGAACTTCAGCAGTTCAGGGATCGCAAAACATGCAAATCCCTCGAAATCTCAACTTCGGCATTTTTGTGTTAATGGATTTGTCACGTTTATAAGCGAATACTATTGAGTCCCTTGATGGATGTATCGCCTCGTCTGCGGACATGCAAAGCGGTGCCATGCCGACAACGCCCGCCCCTCCAGGAACAGCGCGCTCTTGATGAAGTTAATAGAGTTTTTGTGTATCGTAGGAAAAACACGGCACTTCATTATCTGGAACCGCCCGAACAAGTTGAATCCGCCGCGGGGCTGCAGCGGCCTGCAACGCGCTACACGCCCCCGACGGCCACGCTCGTCACACACACTACACTGCGCGGCTCATTACCGAACAATTGCTGCAGGTTTCGAATAAGATTTTACGTTTGCGACATACGTCATTTAAGCTCATTGGGGGCTGATTGGTACATAATATTGCTCGAAGTTGGTTGAATAATGTGGTCCTGAAAGCAGGATACGTTCATGAAATAGAATAATCAAAAATGATAATGTTCAAGGATCAGTAATATTTGTAATAAACTGTGTAATAATATGGGGAACACTAGCAAAATGTGGCGTCGCCGACACTGTAAACTGTTTAAAAAATGGTTTCGTGTGTTGAAAGAAATTAATAGTGAAAAAAAATTTCATGTCCAGCTTTAAATATGTTATTTCAGTTTCTGGCCTTGGACTTACCGATGAATCGTAGTAGCTGATAATGTTATATTCCCGTTGAAACGTTCCCAACACCGAATAGCCTTGTGTGTTACCTCAATACGGGATATGAACTGGTATTATTGCAATTTCAAAATTATAATTGCCGTAACAAATACTTGCAGGTTTTAGTTAGGCTAATAGTTAAATTTTAGAACAGCTAGATTTTTAAGCTTTTTTGCTAATATTCACAAAAATGCACAAATGCATTAGCACAAATTCTAAATGCAAAAATGCAGATCATTTCCAATTACTTTCGAAAATTCTACGGCAACATCTTTTACAACTACATTTGATTCTTCCCCGGATTTACTTAAAACTTCCAAATTTTTCTTCCCATATTTTTGAAGAGATTAAAACTACACAAAATCAGTCCAATTTGTATTTACTTCTACTTCTTCAATTGCTCTTGAAATTGGTTTGAATGTGAATATAACGTTGCATACGAATCTAACATTAAAAGGTGACTGTTTTCTATGTTTATATCAATAAGGTTAGTTAATTTGAATAAGTTGTGGGTCACATTCATTCGAAAAAGGTATTTACACATTTATGTAAGAATGTAAAAGTGCGAAGTCTAACGTAACGTTTATTCATTCTCTAGCATTATTCACAGTTTTGTTCTATCCATATTCACTTGAAATTCTTCCAGTTCAATACGTTTCAAGGCTATACTGTTCGTGGGTTTCGCAAATTTATGTTTAAAAATTAGATTATAATTCGACTTTAAATTCAAATCAATATGCAGCGCGATTTTCTTGGTAATTAATTGTTCACTTAAAGATGTCAACATCAGTGTTGCCAACGTCGTGAAAGAAAATTGACGTAATATACAAAAAATGCCTTTGGGTACAGGAATTTAATCAAAGCCATCTACGTAGATCGATTTAGGAGGCGTTGGTTTAATACCTGGCCGTATCACTAAGACCGCTGCGCCAAAACACGAATAAACACTTTTTTGGAAATATCTTTAAATATTCTAGCGGGATCCGAAAACAGTTCATTCATTATCAGTTTCCCGTCAGGAGACCGAGACGCGTCGAATAATACCTCATACATCTCGATTGGTGCACGGGAAGTAATCTAGACTCCAGTGATGGATTGGCAAAAACACACATCGGCTCGTCCACAAGTCCACACGTCCGCACACTCAAGAGCTTTACTTAAATACTGTATAGTGATTAATGAATTAGTATTAAGAATCTAGCAGTTGGGAGGGAAATTCAAACGTAAATGGTCCCGCAGGATGTCAGCAACACCTTACACAAATTTAAGGTTTGCCATGTAGTTAAATAATGTATTATGAGTCAAAATAACGTAACGTTCGGCAAGAATAACTAAAAGAATTGGGGTATAGTTTTCATTTATATTTAATACCACATAATTTATGTTTTAAACAATTTAGAGAGTTTTCATCGGAAACTAATTTCGACATATAGCATTGAAAGTATTGGATCGTTTAGGAAAACTAACCAACTCATTTGTTTTCGTTATTAAACTTCCAAAACGAACTCAAACTAGTAATAATATATTCTTCACAAACTATGAGAATATTTTTCCACTACTTAGAGAAGTGGCACACGATGTGTTTAGAACACCTTAACTGTAATGATGCTGCTTTTATGGAAAACAGGCATAACACAGGCAACATATATTGTGCCTCGATCCAACAAAAGTAATTATAATGCTCTCCTGGAAAGGTAAATGAAAGTGCAAATATGTAACAGGCACAGTCTACACAGAAACATAGTATTCATAAAGCAGAGGTAATATAAACTCCCTGCGCGACTATATTGATATTTCTAATAATATGTAATGCGAATGTGACAAGAGGATATAATGAAAATGGAATGCTAATGCTAAACGATATTTCAAGGTAAACAATAAATAAAGGCAATTATCAGGTCTATGTAACCTATATTTAACATAATAATATTGTATTTAATACGTTGTTACTGGTAATGAAACAATGCCCTAATAATAATATTAACAACATGCAAAAAAACATTAAAGTAACCATTCAAAAGTTCACTTTCTGAACTTACTAAGATAATGCAAACAATTTAAAAAAGTTGTAGATAATTTTATAAAGTTTAATTTCAAAACTACACCTCACATTCTTGAGATATTTTGTCTGATTGGGATTATCGTAACAAAGGTAAACCGCAGGTATTTGGAAGCATTCACTTTCAAAACCAAACACACTCTGTGGCCAGCGTTATTTCAAGTCCTAAGTTAATTACTGCGGTGCGCTTTCATGTCACATAAAAGCACACTAGACAAAACCTACAGGCAGTAAAGGTCGCGTGCCTGTCACTACTTTTAGTCTCCATTACCTCCCCCTCTCCCCGGCCCTGGAAACATCCACCGCCGCCCCGCCCCCTTTCGCCGTAAACTGCGCGCGGCGTTTGGAGTTTGGTGTCTCTATTATGCACGAGTCTTATTTGCACGCGGCGAAACTTATCGAGCCGCCCCTAATGAATACGGTAAATGGAGGGACGAGCGAAGAAGCTCGAGACGAGGAAGGCGAGTGAAAGGGAAAGAGAAGGGGGAGAAATTCTAAACAAAAGCAACAACTTTTATCTTAAAGACTTTCGCGAAATTAAGAAGCGTGAGGTGTTCTCGGGCGAGCCGCCGCCGCCGCCGCCGCCGCCGCCGCCGCCGCCGCCGCCGCCGCCGCCGCCGCCGCCGCCGCCGCCGCCGCCGCCGCCGCCGCCGCCGCCGCCGCCGCCGCCGCCGCCGCCGCCGGAGCCTAAGTTCGGAGCTTGTGATGATTTATCGCTGGTACCCGAGCTCCGCCAGCCAACGCGCCTGCCCGCTTGCCAGCCAGCCAGCCAGCCGCTGCTTCAGAGCCGGCGACCTCCCGCCTCCCCAGCCCCAACCTCTCTCGTCTCTCTCTTTACTCTGTTCAGCGCTCCCTCCGTGCGCGTTATCCCTTATTGTAAGAACGAGGGAATGCTAAAATGTTATTGAAGAATTTGCTTATAGACATGAGTTTATAACTTTTCGTAATACTCTTCTGTTACATCGACTTAAAGCAAACCGAAGAACAAGCATCTACTCTGAACAACCGGCGACCGTTAGGTAGTTTACAGATCGCCATCCGTTAAAACAAAAGAAGTGTGAGTATCCCTTCTTCGAAGAAAGGTATTTCCTATTTATATTACTTTTTTATTATTCGAAGTCGTTATTAGGAAAAGTGTTAAACGATACACGGCTGATATCACAAATTATAGAGTTAGTTATAGATAAATTTCGGTTAATGCCTTGGTTTAAAAGCTTCAGCCATATTTGTTCTTTGCTCTACATCAACCTAATGATTAAGAATTATTATATCTATTGAAAAGTAATTTATAGTGACACCCGTCGCTTCATTCAAAACTTTTTACTTTTCCGTATACGTATGTATATCCGGAGTAACATACGTAGTATAGGGAAAGTTATGTAAGGCTGCGGAAAATCGATTTCGAGATTTCAACGGAAATACACGTTTTGGGATCCCCTAACCGAAAACGCGGTTCAACGTTTTCAAAACGTCTGTCTGTCAGTCTGTCCGTCTATGAACCCCACTAGCTCCTAAACCAAGCACAGGATTTTTTTCAAATTGAAGATACCCCTGTCTATTTGACTAGAGTCAAATCTTTGAGATTTTGAAAACCATTCTTAAACATTTGGGAATACAAGAAAACCCCCGGACATTCTCAAAATTTTCTCAAAATCGGCTCTACATTTTTTCTTTCAATTTTGTAAGAATAGAGTAACATACATTTAAGAAGGTGGCATTGATCCAATTTTCAAGTTTAACTCTAAATTTTCGAAATTCTCAAAATTTCAGTTTTTTTGGGCGTAATCCTACGATCACAAAATTGAAGATAGATTTCGAAATTTATCCTCAATAGTGTTATTTATTACATGGTCATGTACATTTTTTTGAAAATTTTAGATTTTTTGCAATATTGCGTGCAATTTGTGCAATTAAAAAATTAAAAAAACAAGATTTTCTCAAAAACATCTCCAAATTTTTTCGTTAAACTTTTAATAGGGATAGTATTAAGTGCACTCTATAAGATGACATAAAAGCCATATTGCTCTATTCTTTCAAAAATTACAAAACTGAACTTTCTTTACTTTCTCCCACGTCGTTAATATTTCATTAGCGGCCATTTTGTATACATTAATGTATTCATGAATACATGTGCTTTAAATAATGTAGAATAAAATTTTCCGAAAACTCAGCAGTTGTCCGTGAAAATGAGCTCAAAATTCCGTATTTTCAGAAACCTTCGTCATTTTCTAAAAAAACGTCTCTACATTTTTTCTTCAAACATTTCGAGCGCATAGTGACAATTACACTCTTTAATAGGACGTAAAGTTAATTTCAGTGTATTATTTGTTTTTTCAAAAATTACATAAATGTAAATGTTTTTAAAGATCTTGATATGCACCGAAACCAAAAACAAATATTTTCCGCAAACTTTTCCAACAGATACTGCTAATTGAAGTGTTTAACATATTATAGAATTAATTTTGCTGTGTTCATTTGTTTTTTTCAAAAATTACACATATACTTTTTTTGAGATCTCCACGCCGGTAACATTTACATTTCCAGCGATTTGCAAACGCTATTGTATTTGTGTCTGGAAGTACTTGAAATGGCGTCAGGGGAGGTTTTTTGAAAACTCAATAGTTTTCTTGGAAAACAGGTTAAAATTTCGAATTTACAGTAGTGCGTAAATGCCATTTTCTTTAAAACGGCTCCAAATTGTTAAAAGAAAATTTCCATTTAAGACGAGTTTTTACTGTTCTTTAATATTCTTAAAATAATATTTCCGTTCTACTATTAGGAAGCCGAAAAATTAAGACAATTAAAAAAAATTGAGCTGGGATAGATGGCAGCTGGTAAGAGTGTGTGGCAAGTCCGAAGAGCTATCCGAGACCAAAGGAAATGAAAAACTAATACGAGAAAGTCTGTGCCATTCTGTAGCACCACTAGTTTCATTCATGTTTCACCCTGATTACCCCTCACCTCATCATGTTGCTCTATTATCACATTTTGATCACATGCTCTCTTAATTTCTCTTGTCCCTCACTTCATCATACACAGTCCTCACCACATCCTATTCGATCATCACTTCAATACTACCACCTTAACGTGTTCGCTTCGCAGCTAACTATGCTCACTAAACGGTTTCTTCCACACTATATTCATTTCATCTTAAATCACCTTACATTCTTCTCTCCTAACCAACGCAAGCTGCTGAGCTAGGTCGGATTTAGCCGCTGACTGGAAGAAAATACTAGCGACCAATTGCTCTGATCGGTAGTTTCACGTGTTTTCTTCCAATACCAGGTGAATGCCGGAGCAGTATCCTAACAAACGGGCCAGAGACCGCTCGCGATCTATCCTTTCTCTTCCTTGTCCTATCTCTCTCTTCCGCCTGGGGACGGTGTCCCGCTGGGGGATACATCTGGAGAGGGAAATACCCACAAGCCGAGGTGTAGATCGGCTCCGTATCTAGTGAAGGAGGAACACCTCAACATCCTGGTGTTAAATAACATTCCCACTTAATCAAAGCAATTGATGTACCGAGGAACAAAAATAAATCAATGAGTTAATCTCCAATTCGTTGATGATTGATTGTTAGTGATTCTGGGAGCGTCAACTACTAAGGTCATTATCCCCGTAAGTGTAATGCATGTTTTCCCAGGGAGGTGGCGGTATGCTTTCCTCTGGACGGCGAGATCCGGCACCGACCTATCGTCTGCTAGCGAGGTTTTCCCCAACCGAATACCTCCCTCCAGCGGGGCACGGCCCCAGGCGATACAGAATCTACGCTCCTAACCATTCTCCCGGCATGTGTGGTCGTGTAGTACATGCTAGGTACTACACGTGTGTGTAAGTAAGGAGTGATGCTAGAACTAGGAAGAGGAAGGAAAGATCGCGTGCGGTGCGTTTGTTAGGGTACAGCTCGCTAAGTAATTCGCATGTTGTTGAACGTGAAAAACACAGAAAAACTACTGATCATAGAAGCCAGTCGATAGAATTATCTTCGAGACACCGACTTACCTGGACCTAGCTGACAATCATTCCCTAATCACCTCGCTCTGTTTATTCCGCTTGCGGCTTCCATCTCGCTTCCATTGCTACTCCCTGCATCCTGCTCGCCACAAACCCCTCTCCGTTTTGCCTTCTTGTTAGTCCTCGTCTTCCCCCTGCTCACCCCTCTCTTCTCACAGTTTACCATATTCTCCACTCCGCAGGCAGGAAATACTGGCTGGGATTCTCCGAACGTGTCTGCCAGAGGCTTTGCAACGTGATAGATATGAAAATAAATAATGGCGAAGAAACTGTTTCGTTCAAGAAAAGCAAATTAAGCGAATTATTTTACCGTAGGATGTTTTAACGATTCTTTACTGCAGTTGTGAAAGCGAAAACAACGATGATGAAACTACTTTAGATCTGGTGTTTGACTGTTAATGAGAGAAATTTAACGAGAATATATTTTGTGGTTGCTACAATCATTTTTTACGTAATTGAAAAAAAGGTTCATTTTTAAATGTCGTTTCTATTTCGTGCGTGTTTTATTCCTAAAAATGTATGTTTATTTTCTTAGGATACAGTTTTTATTGCTATTTTTTATTTTATATTTTTTAGTGTATTGATTTTTTTTCCATCTTTTAGTTTACGTTGATGAGTTAAAAATGGGGAAATATAAAGTAGAGTGTAAGAGAAACAATGATCAGTAAATCATAAGTCTTTTTAAACAATAGTATTTGTAATGCTTGTAGCACTCGTTGAATTAATGGATTGGTAATTGCTCTGTAGAACATGTTAGGGCATTTTGAAAATACGCCATTTCGAAATGTGTGTGCTCTATGAAATGGATCATTCTGTGTAGTACATTTGCGCAACCACATCCTTTATTAATGCGCATTCCGTGGTTTGGCACCTAGTGCACTCACTTTTCATAAATGTGCTCTAAGTACCAAACAGTATAAGTGTTGCACGTCTGCACGCAACCAAACGTCTGAGGGAACCCTCCCTTTTTTCACTTTAATTTCCATTCATTTTGACAAATCAGCTTCATTATTTATACAACCGTCTGCTTCTTACACCCTTCCGATGTGAACCCTAGCATATTCACGGAGCGTAAATTGGTCCGCACGTCATTGGAAATATGATTTTGCTGACCCGAAAAGTATATGATAAGGAACTGTTTTGCGCCATGTGGGCGTAGGTAGGAGGGTACACAGGTAGTTTTGCTGTCTCAGAGAATATTAAGATACATTTTTGGGGGATGCTTTTTACATGAACCATGCATCCCTGTAACACTTTTAAAATATTCTGAAAAATTGATACACATGTTTATTTATTTTTTTGTTCAAAAGTTCATTTATAAATATGGCATAGTTCCGATTTTCATTAAAACTTCTGCAATTTCGAAAATTTTAAAACTTCTTATTTCTTTGGGGAACTATTCAATAACTTGACTATTTAAGTCTGTGAATTCATTCTAAAAGTAGTTTATCCGTCAATTTTAGATTTTTAAATTTCCGTTTTTATGTGAATAGCTGTTGAGTGATAAGTAATAATACTAAGAGTAAAAGTGTAAATTTACCGCATTTTCCCACAATATTATTGATGCGACTGGAGAGACATCATTTATATGATGCATGAAGTAGTGTTTAGAATTGTTTATAATATTTTAATACTACGTGGTTATTGCATTTGAGTTAATCAATAAATAAAATAATCAATAAAGAAACATGGCCATGTATTATGTGCCTATTTCAATTCAATTTGCGAGGACTCTCAAATGATTCGAAAATAATATGAAAATTATTATGACCAAATAAATTAGGGTATCATCAGTAATATATTAACATTTCATATTACATGCTAATGAACATAAAATCATTTGCAGCACAAATAAATTAGAGTTTTGAAATCTCATGTTAATAACGTCCTTACATTAAAATAAGGGGGTAATATTTTTATTAAGCTACTTATCGCACGGAAAATCAATTCAGGTGAACAGTTGAAGCGATACGTAGGTACAGAATTTGCGCTGTTAAACAAACCAATACATTTCCGTTCGAAGATGAAGGAAGGGGAGATCTATCAGAACAGCATGATCTACGGGGATCGTCCATCAGTGCCGGGGGGTGGAGAGGGGGGAGGCGTCCACGTGCAGGCGAGGGCGCGCGGTGCGAATATCGACGCTTGACCTTGTGACCCAATTATTCGATCCCCCTTTCGACGCCGTACGCGCTTCACGCAGCGCCCGCCTCCGCCACCGCCCGCCACCACGCCCACGCACTTCCCACGCATCTGGAGGAATGCTTCACGCGCGCCCTCGAGGCGGCGAAAGGTGGCGGAATGTTGATTGCTGTTTGTACCACGAGGGGCAATGGAGGAGGGCATCTTGCTAACGAGAAGGATGCGGAGAACGTGCTGGGAGATTTCAATTTTGTTTATATTTCGTATATTACGTGTGCGTTGTAAGATGATAGTCTTAAAGACTAGAATAAGAAAATGGATACGGCACAATTATATATAATATTTGTTACCGTAAAACGTGTTCAGAGTGGAACGGGAGTAATGCGGAAATCTGTCTAATGTGAACATAAAACGCGGTCATGGCAAACATAAATTCTACAATACTACGTTGCATAATGCGGAACCTTGTCTAAAACGGAATAAAATACTGGTCTTTTGAGATTTCACATTTAGCAAGTTTTACTATATTAGTGTTGAATAGAACACACTGAACAACAGGTTCGGGATTCTATTCAAGTTGCTTACTCATAAGTACAATTTGAGGTTATGAACACGTCTAGCATATTTTAGTTAAAATCACGATATAAATGGACTGGGTGATCTAAATCATAATCAAGTTTCATTGCGATTTAAAAATAATACGAAATACACATTATTATAGTGACCATGCTTGTTATCGATTCCAGTCGTTCATATTATTTTATTTTTATTTTGAGATTAAAAAAGGACAGAACTAATGATTTAGAGGTTAGCTCATTAGCTTCCATACCTTACGTTTGGAATTGCAAACCCAGCTCGGGTGGTAGACTCTGAGAAGGTAAAATATTCTCTGTGTGCCATGACACTCATATGACATGTAAAAAAATCGTGGCAACAATTTTCCAGGAGAGATAAACATTCTCTGATTGGCAAAAAATCCAAATATTAATATACAAAGTAATGGTTAGTAGGTCAGTAGTTCTCATTGATGAGTCTATCTACATCAGCTACTTTTCAAGAGCAATAACGAACTTAACTACGATTAAACTCTTGTCGTTTATTTTATGTGTTTATGTAATGTATGTTATGTCGTTTATGTATAATATACCGTTTTATCCACTTTTAACTTAACATTTGTAATATCATTTTAAATATATCATTATTTTCATTGATTTTGCAGTTTTCGTCTACGAGTAGAGAAAGTGAACAGTATTAGAAATAATAAATTACTATTTCATGATGCAATAAGTGTTTTCTATTATTTCTCGGCATTTTAAAATTGTCGAATTATTTACAAAATATACTTAATTAAATAATCACAATGTTTATTATTGTAAACCAATTTCAGGAACGTTGTAATAGCAAGATGCACATGAGGAAACGCGAAGTCCAGTTAAGAGCACAATTCTAATTCTAAATAAACTTTTAAAAATTTAATGAAGGAGAAACAAAAACTATTAATTTATTTCAATTTTAAAGGAAAATAATAGACATTAAATATTATGAAATTTAAAGCTCCGAAAACTGAAAATGTTGATAATATTACGAATTCTTAATTGCCCTAATGTGCTGGAGACATTGTTTTCTTCCCATTGAATTCTTATCATACATTTTCTCTGCGTCTTTTTAAATTCCGAGTCACAAGTTTTAGAACGAGAACATCTTCTAACTCCACAATTGAAAAGTTACATTACTAACACTGCAACGTTGTATAACTGGTTGCATAATTCCCCTTAGCCAGTAACCCAGCTATATAGTAAATCTATTGGAGACTACTCTACAAAACATAGAATTTTACAACAACTCTTGTACAGCTATTGAACTTCCTAACTTTATCGTCTCTCTGTTTCCCAATACTCTGAAAAGACCTTTGTTGCCCCATTCCCTTGAAAACACACTGCCAAGGCACTCTGCTCGCAGCAGAACTCCAGTCGGCCTCAGAGCCCAACTCGAGGCGCAAAGTGCGCGCGACTTCCTCAACGCCCGGGGCGCCGACGCCCGCGGCACTAGGGCACAAGTCGAAACAGGCGCGCGTCGCCGCGGCAGTCCCGCGCAAGCGCCGCGCTTCCCGCGCCGCCGCCGCCGCCGACATCGATCGCGTGGCGTGCGACCACCCCCGCCAGACTTGGACTCGCCCTCATTAATTCCCTCCGGGCTCGTCCGCGCGCCCCGCGCACCGGCGCCGCCAGCGCCCGCGAACCTAGTGACCGAAATCGGAACTACCAGCAGCTACCCCTGCAGAGCAGTCGCGGGGCCGAATTGTATGTGCATCGGTGTCCGGCAAAGAGGAGGAAGGAACGTGAAAAGGCGGAGAAAAGACGCAAAGAGGGGAAGGAGGTCGAGTGAAAAGAAAGAAAGAAATGAAAAAAAGAAAAGAAAAGAGACCGAGAGGGGAGAGGTCGTGTGAACGCGGAATGAATAAAAAATGCAACACGTGTTGAAGGACTCGTTTCCTCTGTAAACTTCACTTTCGGTGGATTGAAATCTCCGGCTGAAACTCGACATCGATCGTTCTCCAGACGTCACGGGCTAACTTGCGCTTCAGAGCGCAGCGAAATGCAGTCGCGATTCTTCGGGAAGCGAGTTTGCCAAATGGCGGTGCCGTTCGAGAGGACTTCTGCAGACTGAATTTCGAAAGCTCTTCTCGAACGACGGTAGCATCAAAAAGCTGAGTCTGCTCTCGAGAAAAAAGGGCGAGGTCAATCAAACCGAACAACATAAAAAAATCGCAACTGAAAAACAAAGAATGACGAAGCTCCAGGATTCTAATTATTTTCGTCGCGACGGGGAGCAATAGAAAGGCTTCGGCGCGCCGATAGCGGACGCGGCAAGCGACGAAACAAACAGAAAAAAGTAGGAGAATGCGCCTTTTCCCTCGCAGTGTTATTCCGTCCCTTTATTCGGGCGTCTCGAGCAAAAAAGACGCGCATTGTGCCAGGACTCGAATGTATTCATTCTATTATTGTGCGCCGTATCTTCGGCGGGTCCCTGGGGGCTCGGGGGCTTAGGCGCGGCGTGGGCGGAATGAGCGCGGAGGGGTTGAGCCGCGGGGGGTTGGGGCGCGCGGAGGGGGGCGAGGGGGGTCGAAGGGGGGCCGGCGCGGCGCCGCGCGTGCCCAGTGGCGCCAGAGGACCGCGGCACAGCGCGGCAGAGCGGAGGGCGAGGAGCGAAGGCAGGCAGGCAGGTCGGCCGACAGGCAGGCAGGCGGGCGGGCAGGCAGGGCCGGGTGACGCGGGGCGGAGGGGTCGTGGTCTGGCCGCGCGCGGGCGTCACGCTGCTGCTGCTCGTGGTACTGCTGCTGCGGGCGTGCGGGCGCCGGCGGCGACTGGGCGGGCAGCCGCGACACGCGCACGCTCGACCCACCACGGCGCCCGCGCCCGCGCCACCGGCTGCGTCGGCGTCGACGGCGGCGGCGGGGACGGAGGCGGCCGCGGCGGCGGGGGCGGCGGAGGCGGCGACGCGGCTGCGGCAGCGGCGCAGGCGGGCGCGCAGCGCGGGCGCGGGGGCCCAGCGGCGGCGGGAGAGGCGGGCGGCCGCCGCCATCTTGGAGGCGCCCGCGGCGCGCCGGCAGCGCTCCCCGCGGCGCGCGCGCGAGGCTCGTCCGGCGCCGGCCCGCGCCGCGCAGAGGGCGCCGCGCCGCGAGTGCGAGAGTATGACGACAGCGGCCGCCGCGTGAGGCCGCTCCGGGCTGCTGCAGCTGTGTGATTGTGGCGTGTGTCGGTCGGTGCGGGTCAGTGGTTGGGTGGTGCGGCCGGTCGGCTGGCGACGGCGTCGGAGGTGGAGGTGGTGCGCGTCGTGACCCGGCGTGACCCGACGCGAGCGGCGCCCCAGCGGGTCGCGTGGTGGGCGGAAGGAGCAGCCGCCGCCGCCGCCGCCGCCGTCGCCGCCGAGGGGGCGTGCCCGCCGCCCTCCGCACATGCGGAGCCTCCTCGGCGCGCCCGCCCGCGCCTTCTCCCCCTTCTGCTCCTCCTCTTCTTCTTCTCGCGACTTCTCCTCGGCCCTCCCGCGTAGTGTGCAGCCGCCGCCGCGTGGCCCATCCGTCACGGTGCTTCCACGAGAGCGATCGCCTTGTCGCTCTTCTACATGTTAACTTTTGTGTTCGGGTTTTCGGTTCCGCAAAAGTTATAGCGCCGCACGTATCCGACTACCGTCCAGATGGCGTTCATACGAAAGAAACACTCGGCGGGGGCGTGGACGGCGCCGCGCTCGCCGCTGCTGCTTCTGGCCCTGTGGCTGGCGGCCGGCGCGCGCCTGGGTAGTGCGTTCGTGCTCGAAGGCTCCTCCACGTCCTACGCACAATTCCGCAAGTGGAACGCCGGCCTCAACGGCTCGCTGGAGCTGGAGTTCAAGACGGAGCAGCCCAACGGCCTGCTGCTGTACACGGACGACGGCGGCACGTACGACTTCTTCGAGATCAAGCTGGTGGAGGGCGCGCTGCGGCTGCGGTACAACCTGGGCGGCGGGGCTCAGATCCTGACGGTGGGGCGCGACCTCAACGACGGCCACTGGCACAAGGTGCAGGTG
The DNA here is from genome assembly GCA_038098605.1 of Gryllus longicercus. Taxonomy (NCBI): domain Eukaryota; kingdom Metazoa; phylum Arthropoda; class Insecta; order Orthoptera; family Gryllidae; genus Gryllus; species Gryllus longicercus. The sequence continues at coordinate 1,265,085 of JAZDUA010000177.1, forward strand.
CAGAGGGACGGAGAGCGGACCTCGCTGACGGTGGACGGCGTGACGCAGACGGGGGCCTCGCGGGGCAAGGAGTTCCACTTCGGGCAGCTGGCCTCCAACTCGGACGTGTACGTGGGGGGCATGCCCGCGTGGTACAACACCAAGCTGACGCTGCTGGCGCTGCCCAGCGTCATCTTCGAGCCGCGCTTCGGCGGCTCCATCCGCAACCTGGTGTACGCGGACGACGAGGGCGCCATGCCCAAGCGCCAGGAGATGAAGATGAAGGACTTCAAGGTACGTCACTCCGCAGCACGCCACCTGCAACCTGAACGATTTTTTTACAATGATAGTTTCACTTAGACCCTCAGCTTCTGTCATCGCGATTTTTGCTTTCTCCACCGCCTATGAGAAGATTCTTTATATTATCGTCAAATATTTAGGTATTGTTTGGGCAAAATCTTTTTTTATAGATTATTCTTTTAAATGGCAAATTCCTATTTATATTTTAATCATATTTTCTCCTTTTATATAAACCTTCTATTCTTTTGAATGTTTCAATTAGTTAAATGTTTGTATTCTCTTAAAAATATCCCATGATTATTTTACTCGCCCATCTTTTTGTCATTCATATTTACATGTCAGTTCTGTTAGTATAGTGTACCTCTTATATTAATTTTCCAAAATCTTAATTTATGTCTTCCACTGAACTTTCGCTTATTTAATCGAACAGCGAATTTAATATTCACAATACAATTTTCCGGTCTTTGTTTAATTTTCCGTATCATCAATATGTCCATAAATGTTAATTTCGTTGTGTCGCAATCTTGAAATTGTACTAATTAATTTATAAATAATGTCTGCATTTTCCCTTTTCCTATTACTCTTAAGTTTGTAGTTATTTTCTTATGATTAGTGAAGTTTGATCAATTCTAATTTATATTTTATCTTTATATTAATCAATAAAAAATGATAAGTCGTCCTTAACTATTAACTGCGTCAGACACTTTCATATCCAATGGAGTAATTTCTGTTCAAATAATTAGTTATGACTCAAATTATCCTCTTATTATTCTAATTATTTTGTTTCCACCGTTTTGTCACTCACTGCGCACGTAGTAGCATATAGCGCATGCAGTGCCTTTCAGTTCGTCGCGATGTATTTTAGCTCTGTAGTACGCGCGATCGGTGATCGGTTGATGCTCTCGCTAGTTCGCAATGGCGTTCCATTCTAGGCTCGCTTTTATGAATGGCGAGTCTTCCTTGCATGCACAAATGTGCGTTTCCCATTCCTCCAACTTCAATACTACTCCATAAATGGTAAGTATACTCGATTTCTCTAGGGACGTGGGAATGTAAGTTTATTTTCACATTCATTTTAAGTATGATGTAATTTTCCTTTGACCAAACTAACAGTTTGGAGTGTCATATTAAATTACTGCGATATATTTTCATTCAACTAGAGATCTTCAGATTAGGAGACTAATTACTGAAGACTAATATTAACCACCAAAACAGGTTAACTTACAACTTTAAATAAAAACTTTTTGAACTAATATATATTGAAAATCATGTACGTTTGCAACACAACACCGTCAACGTTTTACTATACAATTTTTTGAAAGAAAGAGATTTTCATGGTCAGATAACCGTTACAATAATATTTTTATTGTTACCTACGTTTAACTGGATTATTTATGCCATTCAAGGACAATATTTCCTTTTGTCATACAATTCGTACTTAATTGCTCGTGAATTAATGTGATAAATACAACAATACGCTTGATATGGTGAAAGTAAATAAATATGTCACTAAATAGAACATTACCTTAGTTGAGTATCTACAACAAGAAGATAAACTTAATGAGATAAACTCACTACATTTCTCAGAAGCACATTCCGAAACTTCCATCACAAGCCGTTCAGTCAATAGCATTCGTCGGACGCGGCGGCATTCAGAGAGAGGTAGCCACCTGCAACGAGGTGATAAGACCACCTTGCGCGGTTACATACTTGTCCCGAGAACTTCGAGCTCGGTCCGGCCAAGTTCGAATGCGCGGATGCTTTAATCGCTGCAACTCCGAAACATGCTCATAATGTCCCTCTGGTGCTTGCGCCTTTCACGCTGTTGCCGCAACCCGCTCTGCGTCGTCTCTGCGCGCGGTCTCTCGCTTCCCGCGCCACCCACCTAGCCTCCGACGGCCAGTTCTGTGTCGCAATACCCCTGCCAATGCCATTGCTCGACTGTGCTGTTCCATCCCCGTCAACGGCGTCTTCTCCTCTCCGTCTCCGTCTCCTCCTCCTCCTCCTCCTCCTCCTCCTCCTCCTCCTCCGTCTCCGTCTCCTCCTCCGTCTCCGTCTCCTCCTCCGTCTCCGTCTCCTCCTCTTCCTCCGTCTCCTCCTCCGTCTCCGTCACCTCCTCCGTCTCCGTCACCTCCTCCGTCTCCGTCTCCTCCTCCGTCTCCGTCTCCTCCTCCGTCTCCGTCTCCTCCTCCGTCTCCGTCTCCTCCTCCGTCTCCGTCTCCTCCTCCGTCTCCGTCTCCTCCTCCGTCTCCGTCTCCTCCTCCGTCTCCGTCTCCTCCTCCGTCTCCGTCTCCTCCTCCGTCTCCGTCTCCTCCTCCGTCTCCGTCTCCTCCTCCGTCTCCGTCTCCTCCTCCGTCTCCGTCTCCTCCTCCGTCTCCGTCTCCTCCTCCGTCTCCGTCTCCTCCTCCGTCTCCGTCTCCTCCTCCGTCTCCGTCTCCTCCTCCGTCTCCGTCTCCGTCTCCTCCTCCGTCTCCGTCTCCTCCTCCGTCTCCGTCTCCTCCTCCGTCTCCGTCTCCTCCTCCGTCTCCGTCTCCTCCTCCGTCTCCGTCTCCTCCTCCGTCTCCGTCTCCTCCTCCGTCTCCGTCTCCTCCTCCGTCTCCGTCTCCTCCTCCGTCTCCGTCTCCTCCTCCGTCTCCGTCTCCTCCTCCGTCTCCGTCTCCTCCTCCGTCTCCGTCTCCTCCTCAGTCTCCGTCTCCTCCTCCGTCTCCGTCTCCGTCTCCTCCTCCGTCTCCGTCTCCGTCTCCGTCTCCTCCTCCGTCTCCGTCTCCGTCTCCTCCTCCGTCTCCGTCTCCGTCTCCTCCTCCGTCTCCGTCTCCGTCTCCTCCTCCGTCTCCGTCTCCGTCTCCTCCTCCGTCTCCGTCTCCTCCTCCGTCTCCTCCTCCGTCTCCGTCTCCGTCTCCTCCTCCGTCTCCGTCTCCGTCTCCTCCTCCGTCTCCGTCTCCTCCTCCGTCTCCGTCTCCTCCTCCGTCTCCGTCTCCTCCTCCGTCTCCGTCTCCTCCTCCGTCTCCGTCTCCTCCTCCGTCTCCGTCTCCTCCTCCGTCTCCGTCTCCTCCTCCGTCTCCGTCTCCTCCTCCGTCTCCGTCTCCTCCTCCGTCTCCGTCTCCTCCTCCGTCTCCGTCTCCTCCTCCGTCTCCGTCTCCTCCTCCGTCTCCGTCTCCTCCTCCGTCTCCTCCTCCGTCTCCGTCTCCTCCTCCGTCTCCGTCTCCTCCTCCGTCTCCGTCTCCTCCTCCGTCTCCGTCTCCTCCTCCGTCTCCGTCTCCTCCTCCGTCTCCGTCTCCTCCTCCGTCTCCGTCTCCTCCTCCGTCTCCGTCTCCTCCTCCGTCTCCGTCTCCTCCTCCGTCTCCGTCTCCTCCTCCGTCTCCGTCTCCTCCTCCGTCTCCGTCTCCGTCTCCTCCTCCGTCTCCGTCTCCTCCTCCGTCTCCGTCTCCGTCTCCTCCTCCGTCTCCGTCTCCTCCTCCGTCTCCGTCTCCGTCTCCTCCTCCGTCTCCGTCTCCGTCTCCGTCTCCGTCTCCGTCTCCTCCTCCGTCTCCGTCTCCGTCTCCTCCTCCGTCTCCGTCTCCGTCTCCTCCTCCGTCTCCGTCTCCGTCTCCTCCTCCGTCTCCTCCTCCGTCTCCGTCTCCGTCTCCTCCTCCGTCTCCGTCTCCTCCTCCGTCTCCGTCTCCTCCTCCGTCTCCGTCTCCGTCTCCTCCTCCTCCTCCGTCTCCGTCTCCTCCTCCGTCTCCGTCTCCGTCTCCTCCTCCTCCTCCGTCTCCGTCTCCTCCTCCGTCTCCGTCTCCGTCTCCTCCTCCTCCTCCGTCTCCGTCTCCTCCTCCGTCTCCGTCTCCTCCTCCGTCTCCGTCTCCTCCTCCGTCTCCGTCTCCGTCTCCTCCTCCGTCTCCGTCTCCTCCTCCGTCTCCGTCTCCTCCTCCGCCTCCGTCTCCGTCTCCTCCTCCGTCTCCGTCTCCTCCTCCGTCTCCGTCTCCGTCTCCTCCTCCGTCTCCGTCTCCTCCTCCGTCTCCGTCTCCTCCTCCGTCTCCGTCTCCGTCTCCTCCTCCTCCATCTCCGTCTCCGTCTCCTCCCCCGTCTCCATCTCCGTCTCCTCCTCCTCCTCCGTCTCCGTCTCCGTCTCCTCCTCCTCCTCCGCCTCCGTCTCCGTCTCCGTCTCCGTCTCCTCCTCCGCCGCATCCAATGATTCGTTACCTTCCACCGCCATCTACCTCCTCCTTCGCGATTCCAGTACGGTCTCTTATTTCCTTTGACGTGTTGGAATTCCAACGGTCGTTGTCATCACCTACTGCCCACCGCAGCTTTCTATAATTTATCGCCGCCATTGAACACTGCTTGATTCTGAGTATTCCACAACATGAAATTATGTCTCCCCTCTCTTGCACGAAGGTACGAATGTTCGTAATATGAGTAAAAATACTAATTTAGTTGAGCGAGGGTCAGGGGAAAACCATTCAACAACGAGAAAACCTGGAAATTTGCAATAATTTTCCTTCTTTAATGAAAAGCCCGTTCAAAATAGAAAATGATGTTCAAAAATATTAGTTGAATCAGTCTACCTATCGAGTACTGGTCATTGCAATCTATTGGTAATACAAGTACCCAATATTCAAGTGAATCAGACACTTTCTTCGCCTTAGAAAATGGAATTATAATAATAATAACAACAACAACAACAATAATAATAATAATAATAATAATAATAATAATAATAATAATAATAATAATAATAATAATAATAATAATAATAATAATAATAATAATAATAATAATAATAATAATATGCCTTTATTAATATGGCGAGGCAATTATGTTACACATCCCCCTATAATATTCAAATCAGCCAAAATTCGAAGATAAGAGCCTATAATAATAAAACCTTGCAAACCTTTACGACCTCTAATTTAGTTTTCTTTCAGTATGTTTCTTATAAATGTTGAAGTCAATTAGGTTTGCTCTTCTGGGTAACCACAACTCACAAATGTTCTTGTTCACTATCTATATTTCTTTCCGTTTTCCGTCTCTCTTTTTACCGATGTTCACCATTCACTCGCTACCTGTTGTTACTTCCATTCTTACCTATTCATCCCCACCCACTGCGCGGAATAAACCTTCACTGTCCTCGATGCCACTTTATTACCCGCAGTCACTTGTGTACCGTGTAATAATGAAAATGTCACTACTTGTCATTATTTCCCACCGCCAGACGTTTCAAGTTCGTTTTTTTTTAAATGTTCATTACCTATATACCACATACGTTTTCACTACCAACTGCCTGGTGTTATGGTTCTCAACGTGTATATTCTAACATATTGTGGCGCTGGGTCTCAAAACGTATTTTAATGATTTAGTTTAAGCTCTCTGGTACCAACTCTCAGCCAGTTATATCTTCACCTCTCGTTACAAACCATACAGATTCTCATTTCCTTGGCGTCGTCAAATTCTCATCTACAATTGCCTTGGGTATAATGTTTAATTTTACCCCCTCTTTAATCGTCATTAATTAGTCTGTCACTTCACTTTTGGTCAATTCTGTGCTCTCCCTCGTCTGTTCTGCGCGCGTCTTGTATTTTTTGATCTCTCTCATACTCTTCACATGCTCTCTCATTTCCTGAAGACGGCTAAGAATTACTAGATTCCATTAAGGCTAATGATTATCACTCGATCTACGAACTTGCTTGGTGATTTATGATTTATTTCTGTTGGTGCAATGTACTCCCAATCAATTATTACGTCCTCATGCCCATTTACCCAGCTTCTGAGTGTCCTCTAACTGTTCTATATACCCTCTGTCAGTAACCTGTGAACTTATTGCTGTGATACGTTCTCATTAGTGCTCTCGTGTACTCTCTTCCCGCCGTTTTACTGAATATACTATTTACTTCTGCCGTCATCCTTTGTATCTCCATTTCTTCGCCACCACTGGTTTCTCATCTTCTCAGGCCTTTCCTCGGAATGCCTTGCGCATTCGACTGATTGCCACTTTGTCGCGCACGCTCTTTCTCATACATGCTCTCTCTTTCTTTCTTTTTCTCTCTTTCTCTCTTTCTCTCTCTTTCCCTTTCTCTCTTTTTCCCTCTCTTTCACTCTTTCTCTCTCTTTCTCTCTCTTTCTTTCTCTTTCTTTCTCTCTCTCTTTCTCTTTCTCTCTCTCTTTCTCTTTCTTTCTCTTTCTTTCTCTTTCTCTCTCTCTCTCTCTTTCGCTCGCTCGCGCGCGCTCCGCCCCGCGGCCACTTGACAAAGCTCTACCTGTAAAATCCTGCCAGCCGGGTCCCCTAGGGTCCTCCACATTTTTAACTACAACGAAAATCGGCTTGTCAATCTGCCTGGTGGTCGACGGGTTAGGGCCGCATGAAAACTATACGCTAAATACGTAATTCGTGTTGTTCGAAAATGGAAGCACAAAGTACAAAGATTTGCCCTCGTAATTTTTAACTCGGACTGAAATAAAGTAGCTCTTTCACATCCCTCGTTGAATTAGGATTAAATGCGTAAGTAAAGAAGGATGAACTGTCTTCTTGTGTTCTTGACACGCTCATTTACGCGTCAACAAACAAATGAGTACGCGAGGTCAAACGCACCAAGCAACTGATGGGAAAATAAACTAAACGAACTGAGTGGATGTTGGAAATGATCAGTAGTTACATGCAGAAACAAAAAGATTACAGCGAGTGGAATGGCAGAGGAATAATAAAATGACAGAAAATGGGAAGGATGAAGAGGAGAGAAATACTGAAGAACATGTAAGTTATGAAATGTTCTTTAAAAATATTCTAAAAAACTGCTTATACAGGTTTCCCACAACATCATCGTGAGTAAGTAGGTTCAAGACTCCGAGGTTCTACGATATTAATAATAATAATAATAATATAATATAAAAATAATGTATTTCTTAGTGGCAAATAGAATTAGAATTGTGAATTCTCGGCTATCCGGGAGACGCCGCGTCGTTGGCTGGGGTGCCGACGTTTCGCCTGACATATCGCAGGCTTCCTCAGGGCAGTGACGACTCACTGCCCTGAGGAAGCCTGCGATATGTCAGGCGAAACGTCGGCACCCCAGCCAACGACGCGGCGTCTCCCGGATAGCCGAGAATTCATGTATTCGAGCCGCGGAAGCTTACGTATACAGAATTAGAATTGGTCTGAGAAGATCCAAATATTAACGGCGCTGATGGGATGAAGTTCAAAATGGATTGAAAAATATGATACCAAAACAAAAACGTATGTAATTTTAAAATGTCATTTATATTGTACATCTGATCGTTAGCATCGCAGTATCAGTTTATTTACCTAAAATTTTTACTATTCATTTCCAAGATGAATGTGAATATTTTCAAACTTTACTTGTGATGTAATTGTAAATGAAAGAATCACCAAACTAGAATTTTTCTATGAACTTACACTTCTGTCCATACGTTTCATTTGCCCCTTTACAATTTTATGTTGTCCTAACTTACATATACTCTTCAGGTCGCATCTGCGGCTCTCAATCGACAAATCGCTACGCTTAGTGCAGAATGCTTTATTCATCTCAGAGCCGACCGCAACAGACATCGAAGGGGAAAAGTGTGTCACGGGGCCTGATGGATTAGGTTCTCTTGGCCGCAGGTGGCGCAGTCGTGCGACAAATGAACGTCGCAGGTTCTAGTTCGGTAACAGCCTGCACGTGTCTTCTGCTCATGAACGTCGAACACTTCACGTTTCAAACACCGCGACAGCGGGTCATCTTTTATTTTCAAATTAATCAAATAAAATAATTTATTTTAGTCATGGCTAAAAATATTTAATTCGGAAATACAGATCGTAGTTTGTTCACTAAAATATGTTTTTCTCAAGAGATCAAAGCTTAAGTTTATCTAAAATAAAAGTTTTACTAACCTCCTTGTCCTCACGTTCCTAAATTAAAACAGAATATGAAACATTGACGTTCTCGATAAAATATGATTTCCCAGTTACTTGCAACATCCGAGAACTTTCTTTCTTGTATTTGAGTGCACCACGTTTTAACACATTCTACTCATGTCATGGAATTGCAATTAGATTGAAACAATATGTAAAATTAAATATATGTACTCTACAATGTATTTCATATCTAAGGAAATGTTTAGTAGAACGCGAGATGGGTTTCACAAAACAGAAAAAAATCTTTCTGTAGCTAATACTTGTATATTGGTTGTTTACGCCAGTAGTTATTGAATCATTTTTGCAAGCGGTGGAGGTGGCGGCTCGCGACGACGCAAAGACAAATGAACGACCTGAGCCTCCAGTTCCGTAACGTCCCGTGCGTGTCTTCGCCTCATGAATTTCGAACTCCTCATCCGAGCTGCGTCAATGTTTACGACCGCGGTCGCCGCGCCGCGGTGTTTATTTTTATGACAATGACCGAAATTGGGGGAAGATTCTGGAAGACACGCGATTTCCTGGCAGATGGATCGCCCGGGGCCCACCTAATTCAACGCCCTGCAGTAAACTTTACGGTCTGCATGATGGTTGGTGTGGCTGAATACCCTGTATTGTCTTTCGGCTGGTAGTTCGTTTAGACAGCGGATGAGGTGGTTCAAGACATCAACTGATATCACTGCTGTGCCTCTGACCGGGATGTCTAAGGATTCGACTCCAACAGTGGAAGGATATTCGATACTTGCAAGACAGCTAGGTCTAATTCAGCTGTTGTTTGGAGAAAAATTCTAGAGGCCTGCTTCTCCGATAGTTTTACGTCGTTACTCGAATCAACACTAGGCAAATGCCGGAGCAGTACCCTAACGAGGTACGGACCGTGTCTTTCCTTCCTTTCCCATGTGCTATCGTCACCCCTTACGTACACACACACTTTCATGCACTACATATGCGGGGAAACCTGTCGGGAGCATAGAATCACTATAGTAGTTGACGCTTCCAAAAACAAAACAAAAACAAAAAAAAACAAAAATAATTAATGTTGTGACGAAATAAACCTTTTCCTTTCAGTATATTTTTATGCGGTATTATACGTAACCGATACCAATATGATTCTTATATCGAAAGAGAGTTTACAATGCAGGAACAAAATCTTCGTGGCAAAAATAATTTCTGACTAGAGAGGTCAGGTAACCATTCTTCTACTTGGAAAAAACCTGTACTATGTGATATGATGATCTAATATCTAAGTTGATTCACATTTTTCAGAACATGGGATAACTTTGTTCACATTCAAATTTGTTAAAATTTACGATAAAACAAAATATCTTGAAACTAGAGGTGCTAAAACAGCACGTAATTTCTTGCCCGTATTTTCACGGAAAATTGCGCGAAAACTCCTCAAATTTTCGAAAAATTGTATATTACCTTATTTCAAACTCGATCTTTAAGGAATAGAGTTCATTGTGAAAAAACTCTACCTTTAATATTTTAGATGTAGGAAGATCCCGAAAAAATTTTGAACTTTTGCAATTTTCGAAAAATTAGTTTGCAACGAACATAAAACTATACCATTCTCTCAATCGTCCTTTACACTATCCAAAAACCATATTCTAACAATCAAAAACGATGGAGACATTTTTTAAAATTTTGAAAATATCCCAGGAGCTTCATGTAAAGTACTCCCAAATTAAAATATTGATTTCAAATTCAAGAATCTGCGACATCAGCCAGATCAATACAGGAATATCAATTTTGGAGAAAGTCGACCGAACAGTTTAGCCACTAGCTTTGTTCACAGATAGACGGACGGGCAGTCAGACAAATAGACGGGCAGACGTTTTGCTGTCATTCGATTTTTCCATATCATGGATCAACAGAACATAGATTCTGGGTACACCACGTGCAATATTTTTCTAATTTAAGCAACTGGATTTGTCCACATTTTTATTACTAGGGCCCTGTAATCAGATATTTTCTGCGGAAAATCCACTGTTTTACGCGCAACAATACATAACTTTCTTTCTACTACTTTCTCTCTACATGTTTATAAATGCTTACTGCAATCCTCATATGATTTACAATTTAATTTGAAATGCTAGAAACGCTTTTCACACTCATATTATATGCGTTTTGTTTCATACCTGCTTATATTGTTTCATTGTCAGAATAATGAAAGGACTGATGAGTTCATTATTCTGGTAACGCTGTCATTTTTGGTGTTAAACTCTCTGATACATTTTCATTAAGAATTTTCAAGAAAGTGACGGAATATGATGCCGAGTTCGTATACGTTCGTAACGTATGCACGAGTTCTGCATACGTTAGTAGGATCGAAGACATTAAAAATCGAAGTCGAAAGTAAAATTGCACTCGTGACGCAAATCTCAATAACTAGATGATTTGTGAGGAACTCGGATACTAGATTGATTTGAACAATCGTTCTTCGTTTGAAATTACTCTTTTGAATATCCTTTTGGTGGTAATCAATTGTAATTAGCGCACGGACATTTGTCATTAGAGGAACAGTATTGATTTCACACCTGTTCATTTTCCCACTTGTCTCAATTTGCGGCAAAACTTGTTTGTCTGAACAGTTGGATGCGTTTTTGTTCTAATGAAACGAAAACAAATTGAAATTACCCTGTCAACTAGAAACGTAACGGACAGTGCACGCAAGCTATAATTTCAGGAAAACCCTGACGGAAAACGTTTAGAAACATTTTATAGTGTGTCGGGATGTTATTACTAAATTAACTCTTTTTAAAATATGAGATTTTACTGTGATAATAAATCAGCGTTAAACTCAAATATTGTTTTAGGAATATTGTTGCCTCTTTAGTATAATGAGACTAAACTCAAATTATTTTGCATGAGAGACTTGTTTTCTGTAGAGATAAAGAGGTGCGTCTAATAAAATATTTCTTATGTACGACGAAAATATCTATCATTATTGGTATTCAGTTTTTGCTTCTTAAATAGCCTAATATAAAGGAAAAAGAAATCAATAAGTATTTTTTATGCAGTAAAAATATTTTGTTTATTAATGTTAAAGTATTTCCGTTAATACTCTATTTATTTATTGGGAACTGGGGAAAAATATTAAGTGGTGTTTACTGGCCTTGAATGTTTAAAAAATGGTAATGAAACCATATTATTCAAACATTGCAAATAATTACAAATGGCCAGAACAAATAATACCCAAAAGAAGTAACTTATGACTAAAGCGAATTCATGTATGCTGAAAATTAAATTATATTTACATTCTTGACTGTTGGAAGTCATGGTACGAAGCTGTTCCAAATTACAGCTCACAAACGAGCCTAATGTAATTGAAGTAAATACAAATATCTTAGACAACACTGTCTTGCTTTTAAATTCATCAAATCTTCTGAATTAGCAATATATGTTGTGCAAAGTAGCATTTATGAGATGTTTATTGGGATTTATTACGTTAGATTCAATGGAAAATAACTGTATGTAGCCAGGAAGAGTACGTTGCATTTAAATACGCTGAACCAAAAGCATATATCACCACTGCAGCCTTCCTACATAAATTATTCAGATATTGTTATCCACTGTTGACTTAGGGGCTCTAGAAGCTAATGGACCTCTTACGTGACCTACAAGACGGACCACTCATGCGAGACATGTGGTTGTCAGACTAATGTGAATTAGCAGCAAACCAGATAGCCGAGACAATGTTAATGAATTCACGGCCAGTCAAGGAGATGAAATAGGTACAGGAGTGGAACAGTAGTTGCGCAATTAGATTCGTATCTTTTAGACTGATGGGTGTCTTGATTTATGATGGTCCTCAGAATCGCATGGTTTTCAATCTGTCGCAGGCGATTTGTATTTCACATTCGAAACATTATTCGTACGTCGCAATTGTTATGGACCGCACCGGGAGAGGTGGCTAAGGATGATCTGGTGTCACTGCAGTGCCTCTGTCCGGGAGGTCAAAGGAACGAGTCATGACGGTGGCAGAATTTTCGACAGAAGCTTCTAAGCTATGTCGAATCCAGTGGATGTTCAGAGGAGAATTTTAGAGGCCGGTTGCTCTCATCGCTTTCCGTGATTTCCGTGGTTTCTCCGATATTTGCCAGCCGAATGCCAGAGCAGAGCCCTAACAAACGGGCCACGAACCGCGCGCGATCCTTCCTTCGTCTTCCTCCCCCTTTACTAACACACATTTATTCTAACATGCACTACACAACCACACATGCCGAGAGACCAGGCTGGAGCTCAGAGCTTGGGAGGTGCTCCACTGGCGGGAGACACCTGGTTAGGGAAAACCCGACCGTAGGGCGGCGCAAGATCTTGCCATCCAGCGGGGCAAGATCACCGCTACCTCTCGAGGGAAAAACATGCACTACACTTTCGGTATCACCTTAGCAGTTGACGCTTCCTGAACCACTAATAACCAACCAACGTTAGGAACAGCTATGCGGAAAAGTGTTGTTTAAAACGACCCCACTTCCTTATTAAAATGTCACAGAAATATTGTTTCGAGTAGTCGCGCGCCAATCGAATTCTCTCACCTCGCACCAATTCATCTCCCTTACGGCTGACAGCAAGACGACACTTGTTCGTAGCCTCCTCGCACATTCTTTCCTTTCCTTTCACGTTCACCGCGCTCGGCCTTTTACACATTCACCCTTCCGCCACCTCCACCCTCGCGGCGCCTCCCGCACCTCCCCGTTCGATTCTCCTCCCCCCTCCCCCCGCATTAGCCTCATCGCCCCCAACACTTTCGCCCGCCGGCGCTAACCGCCGCCACGCCCGGCGCCCGCCCCCTCCGCCCACGATGCTATCTCGACACCGCCTTCCGCCCAAGATATCGCTTTAAAGCAGGGGTGCGCATACCAAAACACCGCGAGGCATTCGGCGAGAGAAACCGTTTTATATGGTGCGTGGAGATTAAAGGAATGAAGCTAATGTTGTTAATACTTGTGTAAGAAGAAATGCGTAACATTTTTGAGGAAAGCATTACATAATAATAATTTCTTAATAACACATTTTATATCTGCAACTTTTAAAAGCATTCATAACAACATATTTTAACGACATGTTTTTACTTGTTTATTATGTCTGTGACCGGAGGAATGCTCTTGTAATTTTTTCTCGAAATAGACCGAGTCCCTATTGATTTACCCTCCAAATAACAAATGTGTTTTCATTTATTTGTACGATTTGTAATCTTGGATCTGATGGGTGACCATTCAAAGTATTGCTGCTTGTTACATTCCCTTCGAAATTGCATCTTCCTCTGTATTTTTCGTAGATAAAGATTTCTTACTTCACGTGATCATTTTTTTCCAATTCACTAATCCATTTATCCTGTAGAACATCGACGTCGGCTGACAGGCACCGCTGTGTCATGTGTTATTGACCAACGCTTAATCCCTTTTACCGTGCCCTTCTTCAGGACTTATATGCAAAATTTCTTCAGAACTAAATATACTTCAGCACACCTTTTCGAACACAAACTGACGCTTGCGGCATCCGACAGAGTCCTTTCGTCAAAATATTTTGGATTCCCCTGCTTTAAAGCAACCGCGGTGAGCGGTGGTGGCGGCGGCGGCGGCGGCGGCGCCGGCGGCGGCGGCGGCGGCGGCGCCGCCGGGTCGCCCGCGCTCTACTCCCCGCTCCCGCCCTACTTGCGTGCATTGATCGAGCCACGTGCTCGCGACCCCGCTGCCGCCGCCGCCGCCGCCGCCGCCGCCGCCGCTGAGAGCGCGGGCCACGGACTGCAGTGCGGCGCCGCTCGCGAGCTCAGCCCGGTGGCGCCGCTGCCGCCGTCTCTGCCCCCGCCCTCGCTTCGGAAATCAATTGAACACCGCCAACTTTTTTGCCAAACTGTCGGAGACGTGAATCTTTTTGGATCAGGAAGCGACTGAAGAGGAGGTGATCTTCTCTATGGTCAGCACTTCTGAGAGAAATGATCACGTGGGGATCTCGGTCAGGTTAGCGCAGTTTACGGTGACGCTGGTGTAACTGCGGAGCTTTTGTGTTTTCTATTCCCACATTTTATGCTGTGGCGTCGTACTCTTGATGAGTCATTCTTTGGCGTAAGGTTTGGAAGGCCTGGGACGTAAAGTTGTTATATGAATGCGTGTGAGCAGATGCAATAAGGTTGTTAGAAAATTCTGCTGACTCGAATTTCGTATTTACCCCGAAGCAATGTCTGTCATTTCTTGTAAATGAATTATTTTGCGCTTTTAAATAAGTCACTATTGAGGAAATGATTTTAGTTTAAGATGTTTGAAGGTATAAGTCTCTCTTGAAATAATGTTTCTTTAGTAAATTTTGTTTCATCAGTTCCAAATTTAAAAAACAATCATCAAAAATTCCATATTATATTTGTCATTCTTTACCTATTTTCTTAATCATCTCAGATCTTCTATCGTAGCTAAAGTAATTTTTACACGTACCACGAGTTATTGGATGGAAAATATTGTATTACGCAATATTAGAAATAGTGTGTAATTTACACTATAAAATATATCGTATGTTTAATGGAAAGTAGTACTTCAAGACAACAAAAAATAATTCCCAAAATAAAAAAAAGGGTTGTGTTTGGTGCTAAATTGCTTGTTTACACCAATAGTTGTGGAAGCATTTTATAAAAAGTCGGTAAAAAACCCTGCAGTAAATCCTTTGCTCATTTAGATTCCGCATACGTGAGCCAGTTGCGGTCACTACCTGCGGTCAACGTTTACACAAGAAAAAACAGGTGGTGCGGATATTCAAACCAAGCGAAGCGTTTTTCCTTCGCGAACAAAAAATAAACATTTTTCATAATTAATTTTTCGAAACGCTAAGCAAAGCAGCATCAAATAGGATGTTTTTCCCCCTCTCTTCCAATAAAGGTGCCATGAACATTAGCCTTCAGCACTTCTTCTGAGATTCTACGACGTAATAGTATTTTTTTCCAGGAAAATGGGAGAGAAAAAAAGCCGTACGTACAGCGGAGGGTAAAATAAACTCTCAGTGTAGCCCTCGAGTTCTGGAGTCTGACGCAGCGGGGTGGGGGTGGTTGGGAGGGCTGAAAAATCCTTTCATCCCTTTCATTTCGCGCACCGAGAGCGCAGCGTATCTGTACACAACCGGCGTAAAAGCCGCGCTAAAATGATAATGCAATAAAAATATCCGTACGAATAGCGGGTGAGGGGATCTAAAGGCTAACTAAAAGGTTAGTGCAGCAGTCAATGCTAAAGTCAGAGTATTATTCTGTTATTAGTAATTAGTCAATCTTGGAGAGAACTACGAGTATTGTACTAGTATATTCATTTAAGTCTTAGGTACTTTTGTGATAGTTCCTCAAACGAATAGTGCAGAATGCACTTCTGTTAGTGTAAATTATATTGTTACAAAGTCTTTATGATGGAAAAACAAATTCCAAAATTTCGGCAAACTCCTTGCTGCAAAACGTGTGTGGCCAACTACCATTAAGCTTAGAAATATTATATTTCATGATACCTAACATTAAGTATATAACTATTAAGTCTTTAACAGATCGAGTACTAAATAATAGTTGATGTGAACAACATTAATACGTATATAAAAAAATTGATTGGGAAGTAGAATTTTTAAAACATGAAAACCGTAAATAATATTTAAATATAAGAAGACAAAGGAAATATATTATCTCGAGTATGCATTTAATGCTACTTCACATGAGAATTTTTGAAAATATATGTTTCTGTTGTTAGAACGAATTATTTTAATTGTGTGTGAAAGATATTTACAAGAGTATTTTGCTACAATGTTATTCCTAGTTGATTACTGTATAATATTTGTCTTGCGTAAAATCACAATGCGCATAAAGAAAACTATACTTCCAAGTGGTTTATTTGCAGAAACGAAATGTATTAGCAATATAATACCATTTGCATTTTGTATACGACGGTTGCCGCATAGATCATGGAAAGAATTTTTTTTTCTGAGACTACAAGCACGGGTGGAGAATTTAAAATATGCACATGAAAGGACAGGATATGAATTACGTGTATGGACATTGAACCTCACACCAAAATTGTATTTCTCATATTTATTAAGGCATTTGAAACGTCAGTACTGGTTTCATGTTCCAAAATATTTTAGCACGTATGAGTTCACTATATTCCAAAACCATTACATACCACATCCTCAAGACTCGATTAGGCAGTCGCTTGATTACCACACGTGCCACATTGGTTCGCACACTCACAGGTCGTTACGTGCGTTGCTAATTAGTGGTTGCTACACATCCTCGTAGAAACCAGGGCCCTGTAACTCCCGTATAACGTGGTGGGGACCATTACAGTAGCACGCTCTAGAGCATCACCTTCTTACATAAATACGAACGGCTACCAACGTTATTTAAAACGTGCGTGGGTTCTCGGGACGCAAACACACGCGTTTGGTACAAGACATCGCGCCACTGTTCGCTCTACCTTTCCTTTCATGCGTGTATTATTATGAATAAATGCATTTTAGAAGATAAACACATAGTATTTAACTTCTTTTGTAATTTATTTCAGAAATCGTTCATAATCAAAGTGTATTCGTATTTCTTGACCAATTTTTATGTACGAAAGTTGGCGAGATTTACCAGCAGCGTATCCGGAGGCACTAGCGCATCCTGTAGTAGCAAGCTCTAGCTTTCTCCCCAATTTTGATGGAGAGTTGCCGGGTAGAAACTCTCCTGCACTTCTCGCGGCTATCCGGTATAGAATGGCATTATTCCCAAGAGCTTTCACCCATTCTCTGTGACATTTTTGGGCATTTCTCTCTACAGGAACGGACGGCTTTTACACGAACGGCTATCTTGGTGTATGAGCGTTGTTCGAAACAGATTACATTAATCTCGCACGGCCGCAGTCACACAACTGATTTCACATTACTCTCTGTGCTAATAGAGGCACTCATATAGTCATTTATTGTTATGAACAAACATTAGTTCAGCATTTCTTTCACTCGAAAAAAAATTGTGTGATCCGATAACATTTATTTTAGAAAAAAAAAAGTTACCAAGTATACTGCCCCATCCGTTGTATATCATAGATTTTTGTTGATGATGAAAGTAATAGATATTTTTTCCTCCTTTGTTGGAATGTCGAGGTAATGCTAAAGAAATAGGTAAGAAAAATCACTGTGCTATTTACAAACAAGAAAAGGATGTCCGTTCATTCACTAGAGAGGGGATTTCGCTCTAAAGGAATCTTAGACATTTTTTGCAGGGAGGAGTCGAGTGAAAGAACTCGGCTCTCAATAGATTCAGCCTTCTTGAGAAATGGATCTTCCATCCTTGTACGATGTACTTCAAGATATAAAAGTTTAAAGAACTATAATTTTCCGATAATAAAGCGAGTCTGCACATGTTGAGCTTGCAAACGCACATGTTCTGACATTTCTCATTAAAACATGTTACGTATTAAACCTTTTCTTCAAAACGGGTAAGCAGAAGAAAGTATCAGTTAATTGAAATTGAAATTTACTGACCATAAGTTTTGGCGAAATACCATTTACCTATTTTTCCCAACCTTAGTATAAGAATAAATTAGCAGATATTAGATTGCTACTAGAACTATTTCTTGCTAATATTTATTCTCGAACATCTATAGATTTATTAATGTACAGTTATCAATATAAAGAAATGCAGTTTTACTGTATTGAATATTCTATCGCTGTGATTTACGTGCCATATCCATCCTTTCATAACCATCCGTGTCGTCTACATTTAAACAACACTAAAAGTTTTTGTGTAATTGAAAGTTGTATTTTCACACTTATACATTTTTCTGCTTAAAGAGAGTATAATTGTTCAGGAAAGAAATAAGAAATATTTTTGTACTTGCTCCTATGAAATGTGTTCAATTGTGTATTACATACAAATGTATTTTACCACTGAAAAGGCACGAGAAGACGTGAAGATGTTAACGAGGCACCTCATGAAATTTTATTCAAAATTTTTTATCGTTTCACTTTACAAGTTTTAACTGAAATACCAGTCGTGTTTAGAGTAGATAATAACACACTGCATTCATTCAAAATGTTTTCAAAGATACATCCCTTATGAGTTGTGAAATTTAAAACCACAATAAACAAAGATGGAGGAGAGTGATTGACACTTGTTTACTCCAGTTTCTGTCTCCATAGTCACACAAACAAAGTAATGGAGGCAACTCACACAAACAAAGTAATGGAAAGGACAATGACGTAAATTGTCACTAGGCATTTGCGTCTGTTAGCAGTTAACGTCTGGACAAAGTCCAATGAATAAACACAAACGAGTAAAGAAATACGATTGACTATTCGAGTATCGTATCAACCATTTGATTTTCTTCGTGGGGCTTGTTCTAACTTCAGGGGATGTCCATTTCGGCTATCGCGTACCCAATATGCTCTGTCGGCACACGCTCTAGCCACCTCCGCCGTTTTTCTTGTTATTAAATGTCGCAACAACATCATTAGCGACTACTATTGTGTAACGGTATGGTAACTGTAAGGATGACACGATATGATGATGAGAGGGGGTGAGAAAGGACGAACACAATACAACCATGCCTGATGCGGGACTCGAACCCGCGATCCTTCGGTCCGAGATCGCTACGGCACTACTTCCTTAGCGATCTCGGTCATCCGGACCGGCACCTCTGTCGTTGGTATGGTATCAACCACACATTCCAAAATGTAACTTAATGAACAAGCCTATTCTCAGAGTATAGAACTCTTAATTCCTACGCGCTAGACCACATTGCTCTAAATGAACCACACTTAGTGACTGGTTTCAAGGCGTGGCGTCGTCACAAGCAGTGACCCTGACTCACAGAGTGCTGCTGATTTTGAATGGGACGCCATTGAATCCTCTTTTTTGACAAATAAATGTATTTTATACGCTTTATTTGCTAGTAATATGCCTGTAACAAAATTGCCTCACTTTTACATTTACGCCTACTGTGTAGTAAAGACGATGTTTTGTAATGCTAAAGAAGTATGCGGCGATTTTGGTCAGTATAACTCCTATTTTCGGGCTCTAATATCGAAAAGTGAATATATTTTGTAGCTATATTTATCAATTTATCTCCTCTAACACGTTTAGACAGAAGCTACGTTTTGTAGTCGCTTGATAAGGAAAATGGTTTTGCGCGTCTGGTTTAGCGTTGTGGTCTGCGACGCGCCTAGAAGCAGTGGTGCATACAATGGGTGCTGTACACCACTCGAGTGATTTGTTGTGATATCGTACATCACAAACCTAACAAAGATGTTACCTCTCACCTAGTGAAAATAGTAGTTCACGCTTTCACTCACTTACTCGAATTGACTCTAAAGTGTCCATTCTGAGTAGCAAAATCGTAAATAAAAATATGATGTAATCATTCGTGGATAATTCTGTTATTACCTGGTTCTTATTTATTACGAAAATGTCTTATAAATTATAAAAAATATTATGAAATGTTTTTAAAGTACCTGTTTGGAAAATGCAACTTTGAGAATACACTATCAATAGGCTTGCTCTTTTAAAGGCACTCACAGAGGAACGTGTGACACGGAGAGGCAGAGAAAGCTGCACCGACCACCGATTTACGTGTGTGTTTAAGCTCACAGCTACACAAGATGTCTCAGGATAAATGTTACAAACTTCTAGAGCATGTAGAGGGGACGAAGATTAACTTGTAGTGGGCGAGCGCATATAATGGAGTTGCGTGGCATTTGCCACTGATTTTTCAAATACTTCATTAGCCCAGATCTTCAATAGGAACAAGAAATGTCCCTGACTGCTTCAGAACGTAACCTACCGATCGTAACCTGCGTAATTAGTTGTAAAATGCAAAGGGAAAATACACTTTTGAAACCTCCGAATTTTCCACTGTGTTTATTACTTTCTCACCTTACGAAGTACTTCGAAAGAAGAGAAAGTTATGTTATCGTACGCCGGAGAATGGAAAATTTGTGGGCAAAACGTGATCATTTTCGACCCTTCTTAATCAATTTGATCTTACAGCACAGCTTCGAATCGTTCAACACAGTTCATTGGCCATTATGATAATGATAGAAGTGACAAACATTTTTAAGCAGGCGGGAAAGGGAGTACTTTATATGCTATACGTTTGAAATCAGCGCAGACAACGTTAGAAATCAGAGAATCCAGTTCAGTTCGGTATATATTCGCCAGTTCAGTATATAGAAACGTCTATATACGCAAAATACAAGATGAGCGTACGGAATGATAATGAAGTTTATAGACTGCGAGAGGTCGAGAGTAGAGAATCAATACAGACAGAAATGCATGTGTCGAGTATGCAATCTGCGTGGTGAACAGCAGACACACAAAGGAGAGCAAGCTCGCAAGGCTAATTGATATGGAACAAGCTTCAGAATGATGCGATGGTCCGTGACTCGATGAGGCGGCACGCATGTGCATCGGTGACTACACGAGGCTGCAAACAGATTGGGGTACGATGGAGGAGCGGGAGGGACGGGAGACGTGGACGGGTTCAATTACGAGAGCGGCGTCGGCTCAAGAGAGCCATTCCAAGAGCCCAGAGCAGCGCGAAGTGACGGCGAGGGACGGCGGCATGAGGCGAAGGCCGGTGGTATGGGAAAGGAAGAACATGAGACGGGGTAGCTCATACGTTCGTATTTGCCAACGTGGGACACCCACAGCTGAAACAACACGTGTCGGGAGCGGTTGCGTCCACGTAGGGGTTGGGGAGAGCACGTAAAGATAGCAGTGTTGGCGAGAGCAGCGGGGGACCAGTGGATGGTAGGGGAGGAGAGAGGGAGAAGAACGCGGTAAGTGAGAACGCGGGAGATGTCGGAAAAGGAGAGGATCCGATGGAGCTCTGGATAGGTAGATAAGAGCGTCGGGGGCGGCGGCGGCGGTGGGGGCGCGGGTGACGAGAGTGACGTTTGCAATTAGAAGGGCGGGGTGACTGAGAGGCAGAGAGACGGGCAGCGACATTAGGGGGGGGCAGTGAGGAGGTGTGGCTGCGGGACGATGAAGTGGAGCAAGGGAACGGACGACGCCGAGGAGGCGGACGACGGTGGGGCGTTGCGAAGGGGCGGGGAGGGGTGACGGAGCGCGACGGGGCGGAGCGGTGAGGGACGGCGGTGAGGGACGGCGGGGCGGGACGGCGGGGCGGGACGGCGGGGCGGGACGGCGGGGCGGGACGGCGGGGCGGGACGGCGAAACGGAAATGGTGGTGAGGGACGTGGGAAGGGACGGCGGAGCGCAACGGCGGACCGGATCGCAGGGCAGGATGGCGGGGTGGGACGGCGCGTAGGGACGGCGGTGCGAGGCGGGACGGCAGGGCGGGACGTTGCGAAGGGACGGTGAGGTGGGAAGGCGCGGTAGGACAGCGGGGCGGGGCGGCGGGACGTGGTGGGTCGGCACGTGGGAACGATGGCGCGGGACGGCGGGGCGGGATGTGATGGAGGGACGTTGGAGTGAGATGGCGTGGGTGACTTGGAGGCTAGGCTGCATGACAGGGAAGAGAGTGCGGCGCTACGGCATGTCGGGTGACGGAAAGGCAAGAGAGTCGGGATAACGAGTGGGCAATTGCTGCGGGGAAATCGTGGGCGGCGAGGGAGTTGGAGAGGCGAGTGTGGGGGTGGGTTGGCGAGCGCAACGCGGGGGCGGGGGAGGGAAGCCAGGCGTGCGCTGCTCGCACTCTCGCAACCGTGCACGCGAACTGCCGCCCACGCAGCTAGCGGCGCGAGTTTTTACTCGCGAATGCCAGGGGTCGTTCGGAGTCCTCTCGAAATGAGTAATTGCGACAGTGGATTCCTGCTCTATCTGCTCGTAGTGGAGAACGGTTTATCTACATTGTGAGCTCTTCTGTTTCTGAATGAGAAAATATGGTAGGATACAAAACGAAGACAAACATTATTTGAAGGGAGGGTGTGTAAATAACACTTAACAAAATATAAAGGTACCTCTTTCAAGTTATTTATACAACTATTTCGATTTTCTGTTCCTCGATTAGTACTGTGAGAGATACAAAAAAGAATAACTATTTTTAAATATATTTCATTTGAAATTATACTGTTTGCTGTGTGAATAAATGACAGTAACTGACCCTATACTATTTAATTTTCATCAACTAAATTGGTGTTACGACACGGACAAATTGACATTTTCATCTTCCCAAACAGGGTAATTGAACAAGAATGTGCATTTAAAATATGTATTTTAATAGAGAACGTTTCTCTCATCTGTTTTTGTTCTGTTTATCTCAATTTTCACTTCTACTTTCATATTGGTTTCAATTGCTTAATAGTTACACATGTGTCAGAATTATGTTCAAGGTTAAATTACTCCTGTATTAATATGCAAGAAACTTATGACTGGAATCCTAGTTTTGTACCATTACTTAACTGGATTGCTGTGTGTATTTCTTATTGTCGGTCACGTCACCGAATGTAATGTACGTACTAAACAAAAAGCAAATCCTAATACGTGTCCATTGGTGCCTGGCTCCTTTGTTGAGAAACGAATTTTTTATTCACGTCGGCTGTCACGGCCCAGAAGTACATTTCTTTCGATCCAATGCCACGTGATTCATTTTCCTTCCCCTTTCCCCACTGCTTGGGGAAGCGTTTGGCGATCCGGATGGGCGCCGTTGAAACCCAGCCTATCGAATAAACTTCCCCGGCTATTGTCTGCAACTCCGTGAAAGACAGTCGGGGTTATATCTTTCCCCGGGAAGATCGCGACCAGCACTTCTTTTAGGCCCGGGGTAACAGGTGCGGTGCGTTCGTTTTGTATAGTGTGACTCGGGCCGCTCTATCAAACGGGGGCTGCGTGGAGGTATGAAGGGGATGGGGTGCAATTTCTCACGTCGTAATACGAATCTAAAGGGCAATTTAGCGTGGTTGTCGCCCTACCGCAACGCATATATCTCGAGTGCGTCGAATCGTTTTAGGGTGGGGGGGCTGCGGATTTCGCCGGGACAACCGTTTGAATGGCTGGGGCCCGGGCGTTCTCTTACGCGAGACGCGGGGACGTTTCGTTTTACAAGGCCTATCGCCGCTAACCCCCGACCGTATGCGTTGTTTTATGCTTTATGCCAAGCTTTTAACGACTTCCTGAAACTATACGCAAGCTCACATTTACGCTTGCTGTGAATCACCGCGGTAGTGCAGGTAATGGGGTGCTCAATGACAGCGCGCAGAGAGGCGGGGCGCTTTTTATGGGCGGAATGTGCGCGGGGGAGGGTCGCGATGTTTATGACTGGCTAAGAGGAGGGCGGAAACGACCCGACCCTTCGATGTTTCTTACAGGCCTTCTTGTTTTGTCTGAATCTTCGTAAAAATAAATTATCGGAGCGATACTGTTTCCTGCACGCGCTTCATCATTCGACTAATTCATTCACACGTAAAATTCGATCATACGTGAAATCATAAGTATCAAACGTATAAATCTCGTATGAAACAATTGACTTTGCTTCTAGTATTGTGCGAAGTAAGTACAAACGCTTACACTTCTAAGTTCTGAGAGTCTTTTTAAAAAAGATTGTTCCTTGATTTGAAAAGTGAAAGGCATTAAATGTTTAAATTTGTATGTTTTGTAAATGTTTCTGTTTGTTTAATATTTGTAGATAACGATATTTAATCAAAAGAATAAAAGTCATGTTGAAATTAAAATTATTTTATCCTTTTATTTAGTTCCGAAGGTTAAACACGCTATAACCTAATGGCCAATAGGGTGTTGCTACAGTACCTCTTTGTCACTAACGCAAGTTCTTTGTACGATATTCACTCACTTCTATAATAAATTAGTATTTTATCAATAGAGCTAATATTGCAGTACTTTGGCAAGTATATTCAATGCAATCGCGTTTCGGAATGACTGAAGTAGACAAAAAATACTTGACCATAGAAGGGGAAATGAGGACATGGAAGAAAAAAAAAGAAAGGCGAAAAAATTGTCGCGTCTGCCATTCAATTTGGTGAGGACTTCAGTGGCTCGTTGGTTAGCTGGGTTTAAGTTCCAGTGGAGGCAAAAAATGAGTGTGCGCTTTCCTTGCAATGTCCCAGTATCTGTTGCTGTGTGTCGATTCTTTCTCAGGTTACGAATACTAGAAATACAGTGTAGGGATGGTTATGTGCTAACCACACGTACCCTAACCCATGGCCGCAAGGCCGGGACGCTGCTGGTACGCTTAGCTCGTAAAAAACTGTGTGCCCAAGTACATACATACATAATTCAATTTGGTGTATCAGAGACACCTAACATGTTGTAATGAGCTATCCAATACATCCCGCTTTGAGACCTTCTCCAATCCACTGGCACTCTGGGTCTCCTCGCTCTCCTCCCAATCAACATGGGTTGCAGATCGCTTCCACGTGATTAGATC
Source organism: Gryllus longicercus (assembly GCA_038098605.1). Classification (NCBI taxonomy): domain Eukaryota; kingdom Metazoa; phylum Arthropoda; class Insecta; order Orthoptera; family Gryllidae; genus Gryllus; species Gryllus longicercus. Next base: position 1,289,595 of record JAZDUA010000177.1, read on the forward strand.
CTAGTTTCTCATGCACTAATACACTTCAGTCGTAGCGAACATCACGCCAGTAGCTTCTCGAGACAACATTGATTCGCTTCTCTAATTGAAGCCATGTCCGGCTAGCGTTTGAAATGATAACCAATAAGATTTCATCACTGTAGTTGGTATTCCAGTAAATGCATAACTACAGTCCACTGAAATACACAACTACGGAAAATACATACATTTCTGAATTTGTTCCGTTCATTTACCAACTTTAGAAAACATTGGTATTGCTGCATCATCTCTTTCAGTAACTGTATCATTTATAATTTGTGCTCATGGATAACGAGGTTTCTTTGAGGAAAATGTAGTTTAAATACATCAAGCATATTTTATATTAATCAGAATAATATCGCAAATCAATGAATGATTTATAACTAACGAAGAAATAATAAATCTAAAATTCTCGGTTAGTCCAATTCCTGATGGACTTGCTAAATCGAATTGCGATTCACAACTTTTCGCATTGGATTTTTGAGAGACAATTTTTGGAAGACATATCGTGGTTCAACAGCACCAAACAAATTGGGAATTGTTTTTGCAGAACTAGTTTTCGAAAATTCTCACATCGGTTCCAATCAATCATTACGAGTAGTCTCACGATGTGACTCATGCTGATGATCCCAAACACTTTTGAAAATTGAGCGAGCCTGTTAGAGATATTTTTCGGTTTATAAAGGAGCCTCCACGAACACAAACAGTACCTCAATTATTTGACTGAATTCTTAGGCCACGGTTCGTTTTATTTTCTTTCCAAGATAAGGGAATAATCTTTTTTAGGATGAATAGTGGCAAATGATGTTAAGAAAATGAAACTGTAAGGTAAATGCAGTTTAGATTTCAGATGTGAGTGAAGCTTTCTTTACGTTAAATGTTTAGTTCTTTGAGGATATTGTTGCACCCTAGTTAGAGAGCCGTAAAGGTGCCAAATTTATGGACAGTAAAATGGATCCCATTCGAGTTCATCTACAATTCACACAAATTTGATGGTTTGGTTTCCATTAATGCTTTAATTTCAAGAATAGATAAGAGTACGTTGAATTTCCTAAACTTCGATCATTCTTTTATATGCACAGTTTTTTTCCGGATATTTGTGTACCTTGCAAAAAATGAAGTTTTCTTGCAGCGTTTATCCATTTATCGAAACATTTCTGCTTTCATCATTAAGCTATGAAAAAATATTCCAATCATCTATTATAAACTATTCGTGTGATGTAGACTATGACTTTGGTTATAGATTCTTATTTCGTACTTGATGTTCGTTCCACTTTACTTACTACTGGCGTAATTTACATTATTTTTTTTTTCAAAAAATGGGGGGAAAATGATTGTGGATTTTTCTGGGAGCCAGTTATTAATATTGTTTAATAAAATGAACGTTGATTATTGATAATTTGATAAAGATTAATTATTCAGTTTTGCTAGAAATGTATAAAGTTTCATTGTATTCTAATTGTTTTTGGAACTCGCGTGCAAGATTTATATTAAAAGCAAATGGCTTTCTAAAAAATATAGAGTCCCTTTTGTACTTTTATAGTCACTACAAGTGACGGAAATGGCGGTCGCCTGGAAAGTTCGTGCAACGAGCTGAACTAGCTGCTTTTTGTGAAGCATACTCGGTCAAGTTCGATCTCGCGGCCTTGCATTCGTGGAACGGTTATGGTAACCCTGAACCACAGCCATCGGCCCAGATATAATAATTTCACATGACTCTCCTGGGGATCGCCCGGGAACACAAAGCAACCACGCACGCACGCACAGCCCACGCACGCACGTGCTACGTCCGTCCCCCGTCCCCGGCCCAACGCTTCCCTTCCCTGCCCCCCCCGCCCCCTCGGGCGTCTACCACGGGGCTGAGTCGCTCTTATAGATTTTTCCTTCCTCGAAGTTGCCCCGACAATCGATGGCAGGGCTCAGGGCCCGGGAACGATTCGCCGGCGTGGACGCTTGGAGGAAGCAGGGGGAGGAGGGGATGGGGTGGGTGACGAGAGCAAGCATAGTGCCTGTAAGAGCAGGGTTGGTCGCAGAGGGAGAAAGGGCGGCGGCGGCGGCGAGGGCGAATGATGAGAGCGGTCACGATGATGGGGGAGGGGGCGAGGCCAAGGGCGTAGAAGATACAGCGGGAGTGAGGATAGTTGAGAGCGACCAAAGAGACCGAAGGGGGGGTGTTAGGGGCGTCGGTGTCGACGGGGGTGGCGAAGGTGGCGGGGTGACGGGGTGAAGGGGCCGGCGGGGGCAGTGGGGCGGCGGGGGCGGTGGGGCGGCGGGGGCGACGGCGGTGGAGAGGATGTTGGGGCGGCGGGGCAGCAGGGGTGATGGGGTGGCGATGGTGGCGGGGGCAAGTGGAGCGGCGGGGGTGGTGGCGGTGGGGGTAGCTACGGCGGCGGGGGACGGCGGGGATGGCGGGGGCGGTGGGGGCACTGGGGGGCAGCAGGGGTAGCGAGGACAGTTAGGATGGCATAGGCGATAGCTCTAGAGGGCGGCGAGGGGCAGAAGACTTTGTGTCACTATAAGCGGTCGCAGACCGGCCGGGGGCACCGTTGTCAATGGGAACCTTCAGAAAGGGGAGAATGAAGATGAAGCTGAGATGAAGTTAGCCGAGAGAAGGAATACTGTAACGTTAGTTAGCATAGCAAAGCTTGTGCTACTATGAAGTCAGTTGTAATTGAGTATTGATGTCTTTTTAGTTCTCGCTACACGAATCTTTATTGTTGAGTTGTTTTAATTGATACGAATGATATTACTAGCAAATAAAATACAGGTAGAGAAAATATACAGTTTCCTTAAAGTTTTACATTTTCAATACATTCTAAACCACGCAGTACTTTTGCAAAAAGAAATGTTTTCGAAAAGTCATAACATGAATTAAACCGTGAAATGATTATACATAAATCATGTGCTACAAATATTATTGTCAACTACAAGTTTGTATAAAAAAGATTAAATAGTAATTTTAAATAACAAAACTTGTAATATAGCAGTGGAAACTGATTTGCTGAGGTTTTACTCTTTACGCTGAAAACAAATGAACAATGGAATTTATGGCAGCTGCATTTATGCTCTTTTAACTGTATGAATTTATTGATCATTATTGACGATGTGCATATAACACATACGCATAACAGTTTAACCAAATTCTGAGGTTTTCGGCATTTAATGCGTCACAGAACTGAATCAAGAGCTTATACCTTAATAACTTGTAAGTGCAGTTTACATAAGGAAAGAAACGTTCTTGACAAATATTTGTGTTAGAAGAAAATATTATGAAGGGAATGAGAAGAAAAAAAATTGTCGCTTAAAATTCAATAGTATTGTAACGTTTCTCCGTGGTGAATTAAAACCAACTCAATATTTTAAACAATTACGTTTTATTCGGGAACAACTATACACTCTAAAATCTACTGACACTAAAAACTACTTGGTCTATTTACAGATATATTACACTTAATTATTTACACTGTTACACACGACTCCGTTCTCTTGATTTATTTACACAGTCCACCTCTTACACACTATTTATTTAAACAGTTCTCTTCTTCTACAGTATCAGTCAGTCCATGCACTGTCCACGGTCCACTGCACTTGACCCCAATTCACTGCACAGACCACAATTCCCCTGTGCAGACCACAATTCCTTGCGCAGACCACACTTCACTGCGCACACCAGGGTCCACTGCACTGCTGTTTACCGCGATGCCCACTTCACAGCTCAGCTTGCACTGCAGACTTCAAACTGCTGACTGCTGTTTCCCTACTGCACCACTGCTTACCGCGATGCACCCTTCACAGCTCAGCTTCCACTGCAGACTTCAGACTGCTGACTGCTGTTCAACCACTGCACCACTCTTCACCGCAATGCAGACTTCCCAGCACAGCTTCCACTTCGGACACTCTGACGGACTGACGTCTTACTGCTCACTACTGACTCCTGCTCAAAACTGTTAACTCTCTTCTCACTTCTAACTAACTGACTTCTGTCTGACTGACTCGCGGCCGCCGGCAGCGTAGCATTTATACCCGCACGGCGCTTGTCTCGAGGCGCCTGGCTCATTCTCGGCATTTCTCCGCGGCTCGCGGATTGTCCGGAACCGTCTAGTTCGGGGGAAGGGGAGTGGCGGCGGCAGGTGACGCAATCCACGCGCAGCGACTTCGGCAGGTGATGCAATATTCGTTACAGTATGTTAATTGAAATGAACGGGGGGAGGAATAGAGAATTGCTTTTATCAACAAACAGCGGTAATCTGAAGTAAATTTGAGCGACGGTATCAAGATTTTATTTTCAAGTTATTTTTTGTTTCACTACTTCCCCGTAAAAGAATTCTCAGACAAGAGAAGAGGAAAACCAACGCGTCAAATACAACACACGAAAACATTCTTTAGTTAAAGAAGGAAAAAGTATGATTGAGAACTCGATAACCGATCGAAATGAAAATGTCATGTCGCATCATCCCAAAATTCATGACTTAGCAATCAAACGTATCTGAATGCTATTTACAAAACATTGAATTTTTGAAACATTTGAACACAATTTTCATAACAACAGGTGTGACGCGATGAAGAAGTTAACTAAAACGATTTATTTTCTTAGACACTAAGTTCCATCATACATTAAAAACGTTTAATGTAGGAATATTTACCTAAAATTGTTAGAAACTCTAAAAACTTACGCGGAAGGGTTAACTATTACTGGACATCAGTAACATTGGTAAAAAAATCACGTTTTGTTTATAAACCATTCTAAAAATGCAAGAGGAAACGTTAGGAAAGGAAAATTTGGTGATAAGATCTCTCACTAGCCAACGTAGTCTATAGTTGTTTCTCCCCTGTTTGAAGTTTGTGGAGCGGAACGGACCAAAAGAGCCATTTCGCAGAAGAAACATATACGAGTATATGAGAACAGCTTCGAAAGGCAGAAACGGCAGAAGGCAGAAACGGAAACGTACAACGACGCTGCTGTCATTTCTCTCATGCACTCAGCCCGCAGTCGTTTTCGCTCCCCTTTATCGCATTTATGTCTTTCCATCTCTTTTCGCCGACAACACCGTCGTTCTCCAAGATAAAAGACCGTTGGTATCCCTCTAGAAGTTCGAATATGTTTCCGTTACATCTCTTGGGTTTTTGCGTTTCTGCTTTTGGATTGGTTGGTACACTCAACGGCTTTAACTTTTACGAGATGAAGACAAATAAGTCGAAATCCTAAAACAGGAATATAAAATTATATATTTAAATTGAAATACTGTTTCAGTGGAAAAGGGTACACGAAGTTCATGACCTCCGCCCTTACAGTAAATCACTAGTCGTTGGTCTAATTTCGTACTAATAACCACAAAATATTTTCTCTTCACTTGAAAAATGGTACGCTGAATCTTACCTTAAAATAAAACCAAAATTTGAACTAAAATACTCGGTGGAACGTTGAATAAATTTTCTATGATGCAAATATTTGAATTTATTGTTAAAACGTTTAAAAGTTATTTCATTTTCCCAACTTTGTTTATCTAAAGAGAAACATTGAATTGAGATAAGTAATGGTTTACAACGTATTCTTAGGACACAAGCGTTTCGTAACATGTATTATTACGCTTAAAAAGTATGACACTTTTGTATCATTTTACAGGAAAAAACACAAAATTCCCTTAAGTTTCTTATCGTCGGAGAAAGAATTACTTTCAAGCTCTGCATATAACAGTTTTAAAACGAAAGAAATAGAAGTTCGGAGATTATGATACAGGGAATTAAGAAGATGCATACTCATCCCAAAACAATCTATACGATGCAATGCAAAATACTGCAGCTCAAAAGTCGGAAATGATGTGTGATAGACCCTTAAAATAAGATCCTGAAGGAACACGAGTTTTATTTCATGAGACACAATCCTTAAAATGATACCATTTTGGAAGTTATATTTTGGTATTCACCTGCACGACTTGTCAAAAACTTTTCAATTTAGGTTCCAGTATATTTTCAATTCCAAAACAATGATTTACGAAGGGCGGAATTCGAATTGCTTTGATTCAACTAGTATTATAATATTTGATTTAATAATCCATGACCTAACTATTAGACCGACGCAGTAGACTGTCACATCCAACATGATGAAAAGTCAAATATAATATATTCAAACTATAGTACTTTGCAATTTTACATAATGGATAAAACTTTATTCGATATTCCAACATCTAAAAACTGATTGTCGTATTAATTTTAACAGAATCGTTTAAAAAATGCTCCCATCTCGTATTGTAATAAGATGTATTTATTTCGTAAGTAAAATGGGGTAAATGCCATTTATAATAAATTAATCCCCAAATCAGTGACAGAAATTTTTTTATGAGATGCTAACCAACCCAAAACAAGAAAAGCGACGTGGCGGTGACGTCCAAAAATAGGCGAGACCGAAAGCAATTTCACACAAGTCGTCCTCCCGCTGTTCCTTTTCCATTACTCCCGCCATTTGCACCGCTCCGCTCCGCTCCATCTTCTCCCTGCAGCGCCGCACGTCCCTGGTGCCTCTTCCCTTTCCGGGCTAGCCTTTCTTTCCCCTTCCAGCGGCGCCCTCCCTCGACCGCAGCGCCCCAACCGCCGGCGAATAAACTAGAATTGAAAGTTGGCCGCGCCAACAGGGAGGCGCCTCCTACAATATACCCGATAACGGGACCTGCGTTATTGTAACGGCTCTCCATTCAGACCCGGGTTCTGCGTGGCAGTTCTACCAACTATAAAGTAATAACGAAAGCGCGAATAAAACGTAGTTGTTGGTTTTTTTGTTGCAGTGGATTGGGTGTTGAGCTGGCAAAATTTGAATGAGAATCCCAGACGCAAAAGCACGTTCATTCGTCACGGTGTACTTTTATGACGTATGCAAAAAGCACGTCGGTTACCCAAGGCAATAAACTTCTAGAATTTGCTATGAGTAGAATTTTTCTAAATATTCTTGACGTTGTTTCATCACACATGAACACGGCAGTGTAGATCCTAATTGCCGATGAAATTAACTGTAGATATGATTTGATGCAGGCAAAGTAATCAACGGGCATTATGAGTGCATAGCTGCTTCCTAACATAGCAGAAAAAGGTCGTTGGTTTCGTGTAGTGAAATCTGAAATTATATACGTGTGTGCATGCATGACAAAAACTGCAGTAAAAATTGACAGAAGACATTGAAGTTAGTTTCTGTCATATTTTTTTCAATACTATCTGCACATTTCACGGAACTTTACGAATCCTATTACACGTTAGTATACAGCGCCGTACGGGTGACTAAATGGCAGGTGACAGGAAAATAAGTTACAGAATATTATTATACAGAATTACAAAAAATAATGTGATTTTCGTATTGTCATTTGACTTGTTGAGAAACACTCTCCCTTTCACCAAAGTTAATAAAACAAGTCCTTGAAAATCACCGTTAATCACAATTAAGTTCACTTATATCTGTCAATTCCTGAAGCAGAATAGGTACATTTCAGACCTATTGTACGAACAAAATCAGAAATATGACATGATATCAAAACTATGCACATAGTATTATTTATATCACTAAATACACACATATATACCAATACATAAATATTTCTGGTATTCACAGGCAAAACTGAAAAAAACATGAATGCACATAATGCTAATTTCATGTTAACAAAATTTCACTTCCCCGGACGATCGTCCAAATCTTATTCATTTTTAATTTGTGATGCTACACGAGCGCATACTTTCTTGCATTTTATTTAACACTAACAATTTTAAATCGTGCGGAAAATTCCCTGAAATGATACATTTGCTATTTTTAGACGTTATTTGCTATATCAACAGAAAAAGTAAGAAAAAATATAGATCCGTTCTTGAAAAAAACATTTCTTTCTAAGTGCCTTTTACTTCGAAATAAAAGTTGACCTCGGTCGGACAGACAGACTTTTGGTCGATAACTACTTTTTCGGAAAACGAAGTTCCACAATAATGGATCCTGATTTCATAACGTGTTAGAGGAAATAATTTTTAGTTTCAGGTACAAAATTTATACACTTTTTTGATACAAGTGCCCCATAATACGACTTTATATCGAAAAGTCGCCAATTTTTCCACATCATAATATACGTACTTGTATTAATACGCAAGTACGTACAATGGCGGGAAAGCAAAATCAATTTCACTTTGTAACTTTGAGGGAGTACACAAATTGATACAAAGTCTCACAGTTTGCTTCATGCCGCAAAGGTATTCCAACCCAAAAAACGTCTGCGTCATAGTTGATAAGCATTCTATACAAGAAGCACATGACGTATTACATATGTTACATCGAGACGGTGCGTGAAATTGGCCAAACACATTTTCATGGTAATCATGTTCAACATTACAAGAAGCACCTCGAATCTGCAAATCGTGGCTCATTTCGTGCGCATTTCGAATCTCGCTCCCCCGAAGCGCGTTTGTCCCTGCGTGTGCCCCGCGCTCTGCCTGCAAAACAAAATCCATCACCATCGCGTCGATCTGCGCGGTGTTGCGTCGCTTGGGAGAGGGGAACAGGGGCGGAGGAGGAGGCGGGGGAGGGGAGGTGGAGGAGTGGAAATAGGATGGAGTTGGGTTTGGGATGGGGAGGGGGCGGGGGGCGGTCATGCGTGGCTGACGAGCGCGCCTAAAAAGCGGAACGCACTCGGCCACCTCGGTCGGTGCGAGGCGTGACGCGCAAACATCAGCGCCATGCAGCCGCGCGTCACAGTCGCAGCCAGGGCGGTCGGGCGGCAGCCGATTGCGCAGAGGACCGAATGGACAATTATTAAAAGTACAGGAAATTCAAACATACATTAACATTGGTAGGTGTAATTGTTATTTAATCAAAGGATGACAGCAGGCATGTCGAGGTCGCTGGCAAAATAATTAGCGCACTAGAGTTCGCGAGCACGGCATTCAGAGCAACTGGCGCGAGATTTAAAATTAAGGGTTGTAAGAGAACAAATCGCTCTGGAGTAGTGATAAGGTGCTGGATACCTGGTTCGCAACACAATTTTGAGAAAGTCGGTTGACAGTCATTGTCCTAAATTCAGCTATATTAATTTCCATTTTCCCTAATAATGCAAACCGGTAGAGGTGGCACAATGCATCAGCTGATGTCACTGAAATGTCTGTCTGGAAAGACATAGGTTCAAGTTCCGAGAGTGGCCAGATTTTTCTCCCTAGATTGTCAGTTAGGTTGAATTCAGTCACTGTCATGGGGAGAGTTCTAGAGGCAGGCTGCTCTGATTTATAGTTTTTCGTTATGGTACTGCTCAGGCATTCGCCGGAACAGTGCCTTAACAAACGGGCTACGGGCCGCGCGCGATCTTTCCTTCCTCTGCCTTGTCCTATCCTCACCCCTTACACCCACTTATACTAACATGCACTACACTGTACACAAATGCCGGGACACCGGTCGGATGCTTAGAGCTTGTCTCGGCTGGAGCGGTGCTCCGCTGGTGGGAGACACCGAGATGCGGGAAACTCCATTAGTCGACGGTGCGTGGGTACCGGATCTCGCCATCCAGAGAGGAAGATCACTGACATCTACCGAGGAAAAACATTAAAAAAACTTACGGGACTAATGACATCAGTAATTGACGCGCCAGGAATCACTAACAACCAACCAACCAACCATCTAATAAAGCAAAGAAATAACCCATGAAAGTAAAATGATACATCAGTCAGGATTCTAATTAATAATTGAGAGTAAAATGAAACGTTTCGATTTGAAAGAATCTTGATTTCATAATTGCACTTACGTAAGAGTTCAATTATTGTATTAACGTCCGACGTTCATTTTAGGAGTTTTAACAGAATTCTTGTCTATTTAAAGAGCTGTACGACAGTAAGGGGAATCGTGAATCTCTAGAGGCTTTTTCATTAATGAACATGACAATAGACCAAAAAAATACTAAACCACAACGCAAAGAAAAACTGTTGCCAGACAAAGAACTACACCAACACGTAACCAAAACAAAACCTCACAACTAATGTTTAGTCCATGACTCCAAGAGGTTGTATCCCACTATTGTAACTATGTTTGGCTTCAGTCATTAAATTAAGCGTTTTGTTTATTTTTATAAATTCAATTTCTAAAATCATGCGCTTCATCTTCTAAGATTCAATAGCTAAAATAATAGCTTCTTTAAAAATTAAATTTGTTGTTGTTGTTCCATTACACGTCTAAATACAAAATTAGACTGACCTCTGTTTAAAATCAGCACTTTACGAGACACATTAGATTCAATGAGAACAATAAATATTCTTTGATAAATATTTATTTGAATTTTGAAGACCAGTGATATGAGAAAAATGCACTATAAAATGCATCCATACTGTTACGTTATCCTGATTTTGTTTCGGCAGAAATAGGCATTGAGATACATAAGTGAACGCATGTATTATTATAGTAACTTTGTAGTGTAAGAATATGGAATTGACGCTACAAATACATTATTAAAAAAATGCGAAATATTAATATTGGTCTAAGACTACTATTTTAATTTGTTAAAGACTAGCTGCGTTTATAAAACGAATCTTCATTAGCTTTATTAATTATTACAGGAAAAAATGTTGACAAAACGCATGTTATAATGTGAACCTCCCCTGATAAAAATGGGGAATACAAATTAAGGTTTACATATTTATCAATTCATTTTGAAATTACTACAAAAAAGGAAAAAAATAAGTCAATACATATTGAAGAAATTAAATAATACAGTACATCGACCAAAGTAATAAACCTAATGAAACTTTACAAATTGAAGAAAAAAACAATAGAAACATATTTATGTCTTAATAGGTTTAGAGCGCACTTTGTTTTACCAGAATATAAGCCAATCACATACAGTCAAAATAAATTATAAAAATATAGGAAATATACTATAAAAATGGCATACATTTTTTATAAAATAAAAATAAAATAAAGGAGTATATCAACATATTTACTTTCAAAGCAAAAAGTGATGATTTATTACCTTAAATTAATTAATGTTTTTATTTTTATAATTTTTGTCATTACAATTTTTAATGCTAATTTTTGTACATTTTTGTACATTTTTGTTGTGCAATTTGTTTTTCCGTATGTCGATTTATTTGTGAGTACGCGGTGTGGTGTGGTCGAGCAAAAACAGGGCCAGAAGAGGGGCGGTGCAGCGGAGGTGGGGCTGCATACGAGAGTGGGGAAGAGGGGGGCGCGGGAGAAGGTCGTGCAACTGACGCTCAGCGACCTCGGTCGCATTATCACGTCGCGCTGAATTATTCAGCGGCCCCGCAGCTGCGGCACGCGCTCGCGCCCGCCCGCCCGCCCGCCCGCCCGCCCGAACGCCCGCCCGCACGAACGTGCGCACGCACACGCGTGCACGCGCGTTGATTATTTCTTGCGGGCCGCGCGCTGTTCCGGCCTTTCTCGCTTGCTGTGGCGCGGGTCCGGAGGGGGAATGGAATTTTGTTTCCCTTGCTCCTGGGAAGGCTTCTCGTAATCTCGGAAAGTTTGGTGATTCCGGCACGTCAACTACCAGGGTTATTAGTTCCGTAAGTGTAATGTATGTTTTTGTTCGGGAGGTGGCTGCGAATTTCCCCCACTGTATGGCGAGATCCGGTGCCCACCTACCGTAGGCTACCGGGGTTTTCCCACAACTAGGTATCTCCCTCCAGCAGGGCACCACCACAGCCGGGACATGTTCTTAGCTCTTGAAGGATCTCCCGGCATCTGTGGTAGTGTGGTGAATGCTAGTGTAAGTGTGTGTGTGTGTGTAAGAGGTGAGGATAGGAAAAGGAAGAGGAAAACAAGATCGCACGCGGTCCGTTTGTTAGGGTACTGCTACGGCATTCGCCTGGTGTCGATCGGAGAAACCACGGAAAACTACGGATCAGAGCAGCCGGCCGCTAGTATTCTCCTCCAGACAGCGACTGAATTCGACCTAGCTAAGAAGCTAGTGTCGAAAATCCTGCCAGCGTCGGGACTCGAACGTAGGACCTCCCAGTCAGAGGGACTGCAGTGACATTAGTTCATGCTCTGAGCCATCTCTCCTTGTCTTTGCTACATAAGTGAGACATGCTAGGTTTTTAGTTATTTTAAAGTTACGCTATTAGGGTGCTACCCTACGACCTGCCTACCTCGCGGAGGCAACGATTAAAGTAACAGCGAGTAAGGCGAGGAGTTATAAAGTTTCGTGTCCATCGTAAGACATTTGTGGTTGATTGATTTTTATTTTGTGTTTTGGCCGCTTTTATTGCCGTGGTCATTATTGTTGCCTGCAAGTGTAGTGCATGCTATAACACGTCAGATGGCGGTGTTTTTCCTCCGCTGGGTGATGAGATCGGTCACCGACCTACACTCCGTCTTGTGAACACGTGAGAGGATTTTCCCCTTCGGGAACCTTCACCACCAGTGGAGCGGGGCACTGCTTCAGCGGTGACAGATCTAGACTCTCGTCTGGTCTCCCGGCATGTGTACTAGGATAGTGTATTCAAGTGTACAGAAAGTGTGTGTATGTGACAAAAGGAGGAGGGCGGAATCAAGAAGGAAAGATCCCGCGGGGTCCATCACCCATAGGTTCCTGCTCCGGCATTCGCCTGACGTTAAGCTATTCGTGTTTTCGTAATTGCTTTTACTTTATCGTTGTGACTTCAATTCGATATTATGGGAGTAAAACGTGCTTCTTCTTCCATAATCTCATGTCTGAACCATCATTTCTATCATAGTAATTAATTTTCCAGTACGATTTACCCCTCTTTTTCTGACCTTCCACCAAGTGGGAGGAAGTGGCATAGCACTAATAATGACAATCAATGAAAGGAGTTGAAAGAACGACGACACCCTTTTCCATTTTCTTCGGGTGGGGACCGGCTAAGGTACTAATCAGCACTACGCTACTGTTACTTTGTATTCCAATGAAAACTTACTTGACTTCCACAAGGCCTCGTATCTGATAGAGATGACTTTGCCAGCAGAAGCCATCCAAAAAACAAAAAAAATCAACTATATTAATTCTAGTATTATCAAAATCTAGTATTAACATGGTGATATATCTTTTTTCTCAATGTCCTTTTCCACAGAGTTAATAACAATCTCAATTATTTATTCAGCTTCAGCAACGGTTCACTAGCATAACATTATGATAATATAATTTTAATTATATTTCCAGCTTAAAGGTCATTCGAGTTATATTACATTTTTCAGGACTTGTAGCTAATTATATTTACTTAACTTTGAATAATTATTTATACATTCATCTATGCTTTTGTATAATTTCGTTCTTTCATTTGGCGAACGTACACATTTTCTTGTTTACAGGCAATGCAACTGTGTTCATATTTTATTTGCTCAAATTTCATGTTCGTACTTGTATGTCAAATAATTTTGAATACTCATTAAAACATATATTTTTCAATGCAATGTTTCGTCTTTTCTCATAATAATTATTTTCTCTCTTGATTAATTGATTAACAGAAAAAGTATATTTCATTATTTAATTACTAAGAATTATTAAAATTAGCTTGAATAGTGGAAGATTCCGTGTATTTTGATTTCCACACAATTCCAAACGTTCTTCTGCTTCATTTGACTGCTTGAATTGCTTGTTTGCATGGCCGCTCGCTCTGCGTTGTTTGCGTTGGCAACTGTCTCTTCACAGTTTTCTGGAACTAAATTGCTCGTTGACCAACGTTGCATCTCGTAATCCTTTTAGTCATTTACTCCAATTTAAAGCTTCTTAGAAGGAGGGTGTTTTCCGAGCAGTTCTTTCATTACGCTGTCGCCCTTACAAAACGAACAAAACGAGTTGAAGAGTAACGTCATTGCGGGCAGTGGAAGGTCGGTGCTTGGATGCTTGGTGCTGTTTTGTCCAGTTGACTTCTTTGTTAGATTAAAAGCACGTGCTCGCCTTGTGGTTAGTTCAGCCGCCCGGTTATTTTATCACTTCTCCACGACCTTCCTCATCTGAATTCCCCTCAAACATCCTGTGAATTGATAATAAACGAGCACATCATACTTTTGGTTTCGATTTCTGAGATTCGATGATGCATTTTTTATTTCGTCATTTCTTTTGTGATGAGCTCGACATTTCGACTTTGTTCTCTTGTTGTTGTTGTTGATTCGATGTGTTGCATATTATAAATATTTCTGAGCAGAAATAAAGCAATCTGTATTTAACATTGTGGTGAAACATTTTAAATTATGTTGTTTGAACGTATTTGTATATTGAATACACATTTAAATTATTATGCCCCTGGTACATAAAATGTTTCATTTCTCACCAATAATCAGAATAATCAAATGACATATTTAAATAGGAAAGGAGCATGTAAGAATGCTAATATACGTCTCTCGAGAGGTCAAGGCCAAGACATCGAGGCACTTCTTTACTTCTCATTCATACACATGAGCCGTTCAAGAACCAATAATTCTGGAGCTAAACGGCCGTGAGATAAAATCGAAACTGTATAAAAATGCCAGAAATAAAGGTTAATTTTCTTTAAATTTCCATGCGAAAAAATGAAGAGTAATAAAATGTGATTCGCAAAATGAATATACAATGCCGGTCAATGTCGGTATTATCTTTAGTGCCACTATTGCATGATATTTGTTCTGCGAATAAATGTCCCTTATTTTTGATCTATTAGATTATACTGATCCTCCATTTCACCCATATTATCTTGTAGGTATGAACAAACAACACAGACGACAGTATCACACTCTAGTAATGTCATGGTGATATATCTTTTTTATCAATGTCCTTTTCCTGAGAGTTTGCAATCTGAAAATTACAGCTTTATCGCAACCTACGTAGCTTCTTGATTAGAGCCGTATACTCGCCTATTATAGAAAATAGCTAGCGATTTCATCTAGGAGAATACAAAACATAATGTCGAGTAATTTCCTACCGCTTTTTATTTTTCCCTTATCCACTTACCGTGCAAGGGAAAATACCGTAATTAGAATCTCCTTGCTGTGCGGTGTCGTTGAAATTGTTTCCCGCAAACGAGTGTATAGCTTGTGGATCGAGGTTGTGGGGCACGACCGGTCCCTCACCTTTCATATTTTCTCTGGGTCAGATACATTTTACGACGAAACAAAAATTCGCTATATTACCATATATATTCAGGTGTTTACTGTATCAGTGGCGGAAGAGCTTGAATAAACATCCGAGCATGCGGAGCCGAAAAGGTAGGAATTCGAATTCTTTGTAACCCGTCGGTGTTATTAGTACCATCTGGTTTTGCCGTGATCGATCTTTTGTGACACTATACGTTCACCAAAATATCGTCGCATTCATAATCATTTATTGATCTTTCATAAAGTATACTTATTTTTTCGCAAGAATGCTGCTTAGCTGTGAATACTTCTTAGTTTATATTTCTTGCCCTCCCGGATTTCATAATTTTATCCTTCTTTTTTTGCGGTCTTTTTAATTGAATACATTTACACGTTTTTGGATGTAGTCTTTCTCTCGCGAATTTTGTAAACGGTCATAAAGTATGTCCGTTACAATTGCTTCCAAGTTTATTGATTTTATAAAATTCAGACCCGCAACCCAAAGTGCATTTTAGCATTCCCTGAAATTACTATAATATTAACTTAATTACTTATTTTTTTACTTATATCTGTATTGGCAAATATTCAAAGAGATTTATTTTTATGTGAACAGACACACAAAATATTAATGATCCGTTATTATTATTATTATTATTATTATTATTATTATTATTATTATTATTATTATTATTATTAATAATAATAATAATAATAATTATAATTATAATAATAATATACCCCTATAAAATATTACGGAAAGTTAATTCTGATTTGCAATGGTTTTAGTTCAGCAAATACAATACTGTTGTTAAAAATGTGTACATTTTAAATAATCCTTTATTTTTTTGTTGCCAGGTATAGATAGATGCAAAACAATGATATCGTATAGATTCTTCAATGTATAAATACGACTTAAGTATTTGTATTTAGCCATTATACTGTATGTCCCGTAAAGAATATTTGTACTCGACACCGTTACATACCGCAGTTCCTAGTAGGTCACCCAACCAGGAACCCGCGATGTCCCGAATTCACTTAACCTTCGTGAGACTTCAAGTAGTTAACGAATTCGGATAGCGGCGACGGTTTCACGGCCGTGGTCAGTTGAATTATCCCAGAATTCGTCTGCATGACTGAAGGACACCACGAAAATCGTGGGTAGGATGGACGGCACGGGGGTTGAATCCGGACCTCCCGAATGCGGAGTCAGTGCGCTACGCCCTGAGCCACTTCGCTCGATACGACCATAGTAATGCGTCTCAATTCATAGCCAAAGACTCACAATGCGCGTTTACTTTACACGACTTATTTTTCAAATTCAATCATAGTAGATCTTCATTTTACGTGTAATTTTAATAAAACATATAATTACGACCTAAAACATTAAAGCTATTTTTCGTTAATAAAAAGTATATGACTGGTCAATACAGGTTTCAAAATTAATCAACACTGACGTCACCCACATGCATTTTTCTATTTTGCAATGCATACAAGGAAACATGTTGTTAGTACTTGAGTATAAGGTAAAAGTGAGTATAAAATATAATCAATGAAGAGTTCTAATCAAAGCAGAAAAAATAGAATGAAAGAGTAATCCAGTGAAAGAAATTTAAAGAAGCAAAAATGAAAGAATATGCTGAACCTAAGGCGAAAAAATGTAGAAATATCGATACTATATCACAAATCACAAGTTAAAAGAGAATTGCATTTTTAAATCAAGATAAAACATAAAAAAACAATAAAACAGAGGATCAAGAAAATACGATAGTTAAGAAAACTGTCAGTAAGCTAAATGATCCGATATACAGGCTATAGTAATATTAAAAACGTAAAAATAAGTCATGATGAAGGGCGAGGGAATCGACGGAGGGTGCGGAGAACAAAAGAACGGGCTCCGCGAGGCGGTGAGCTGGCGGAGGGGGGGGGGGGGGCACTCAATGCCGCCAGGAGCCGCACTGTGCGTTTATGGAGCGGAATAAAAAAAGCGCCAGCCGCGTTGCAGTCGCCGCCAACGCCAGCGCCTCGCCCCGCGTGCTCTGCAGCAGTGAACGCCATCTCCAAGGTCTCCTCCACCGCGCCGCGCCGTCTTCTCTATCAGTGATTAGAATTCCAATTTTCCTAAAAGTCTTATTATGTGTGTGCCGCATGCAGATATCGACTAATTACTCGGCTGCCGGAGTAAATGGTCTGGCAAAACGGGACGACGCCATCGAGCGCGCGAGACACGAAAAAGGGGAGTTGGAAATGGGAGCTCTTTCACTCTTTCACTCTTACGCTATTGCACGTTGCGCGCGGGACTTTTGCTTTAAAATGAAGGTGGAATTGTTACAGACCTTTGAGAGAGAATACGTGTTTTTTTTACGACAGGACTCTTGCAAGTTATAAGGTATTGTAGATGTAGGTATTCGTAATAAATGGTACAATATTTATTCAATCAAATAAATGTTTGAAATAATAAAATGAGACGTCGAATACGAAAACAATATCACAATATTTAGCATAGGCACTTAAAATTCAGAGAAAATTATAATATACACAGAACATTAATGCTTTCTTACTCAATAAAAAGTATTTAACCCCCGTGAAGTGTCCTTAACCTCCCAATACCTTCCCAATTCTCGCCGTTGGGGTGTGACGCAAGAGAGCGTGTAAAGAGGCGCGTACGCGGAGATGCTACCTGGCGGTCTTCTTGACAACAAACTGTCTACTCTAACGGACACCCTAACGTTAAAATCAATAATATAGCTAATGATCTAGTAGTTGATACAACCTTGAATAAAACAAAAAAAAGAGTATCGGAGCAACATGTTATTGTACCTTTCAATTATGATTATAATGAATACAGTTTAAAAAATAAGAAAAAGGTGGAACACAGGAAAATATCTTCATGTGGGTATTCTTCTCAACGCAATATTAAATTTTAATCGAAACTATAAAGAAGTGCGATCCACTGAAGAGACGTCCTCTTGTGCCACCTTTTATTTTTGAAAAGCATAGCTGTTTGTTGCTTCAGCGTTCAGTTTTCTGGGAAAGCTTCACAGTAAACTGGGTAGGCAGCCGTCACTCCTTGCAACAAATATAGACTGTAGAACGCGTGGGCGCCCCACGAACTGTCTGGAAGCGTCAGACAGTCCACTTTCGTCGGGCGAAGCCGATGAATCATTCCGAGACAACAGAACTCAAACGCGTAAACAATGTTTCAACACAAGCCAAAGGCTCTCTTTTCGATGAACTAAGAATGTCGTTGGAATCCTGCCCACTTCATTTCTATCCTCTTAAACCACTTGGGAAGTATAACCTGAGTTACTTATAGTAGGTTTACTTGTTTCTCATAGAATGTGGTGATTATTTAGCACACGTGTTTCGGCGTAGGACGTTCTTTGCTCTATTTCTAGAACAAAAAGGTTTTGACAACTTTTAAATAACCTATAACATTAATTGATGCCAATATTAATTAGGGAGTAAACTATTATTATTATTATTATTATTATTTATTCATTAGTTACTGATTTATATAAGTATAACATAATTGCATACATTTACATAAATTTATGTTAGATTAATATTCCGCCTTTTTCCCAAATAAAGATCTGATAACTTATTATTTTTACAAAAACTATTTGCAAAAAGTATTGAGTTTTTCACGTGTATTGTATGCAAGATGCTGAATGTTACATGCATTTGGACAAATGTTAAGTTTGTAATAATTACAAAATAATATTTGAAATGGAAAACTGTCATCAATAAGTATGTATATTTTATTAAATCTTTGCTTTTATCAACAATTTTATTGTAGATGGAAAGAAGCTACATTTATTTACGATGTTTTGAACAAGCATATTTTATTCTGATATTTGACTTCGCAAAAGAACCTTGTGCTGTTAATACTTTACAAAAAGTGTCTATCAAAATATCAAGGAAATTTCCAACAATATTATTTATACTATTATATATTTATATAGAAGGACTCGAAGTGAAATGACAGATGATTGTCAGAATGAGATCAAGGAAGTCCTTTAAGCTGTGATGACATCTATCCAATGTTTTAATTTGGGATGGTGACGTGATTATGTTACGCCGAGATCTATATTTCCTGTTGGCAATCTTTTTTTAATAGCGAGGTTAGTTGCATAAAGGCAAGTTATAAAGATCAAGTGGTAATTGTACATTGATTACGTGTGGAAATTGACTATCAAATCCTGATTCGGGAATATTCACGTATTTACTACGTATCTTCTGGTATAATGCATTTAGTAATTATGTTACGTTATGTTTAACGTATTCCCCAAGGCAACACCCGAAAATACATAATCCATATTTTTGAGAGAGCAGAATATCAGTTTTTATCGATAAGAAGCATAGAATTTCAAGACGCCTGCTTTGAAAGAATTCTTAGGCTTCCATCTGATACTCGTATCCCCTTGGTATTTCGCAGGAAAGGAAACACATTCACGGGGAGGATGTGCGAAGCAAAGCAAAGAAAGCTTCTGAACGTTTGAACACTAAATGAGACTGCTTCTACTATTTAATGTTGTTGGTCAGATTGGAGAGTTAAAGAAGATTGGTTTTAGTGTACATAACACTAGATAAAATTCTGTGGAAGATTTTTATTATTCACAATTATTAATCACATAAAGTACTAGCAGCGGTGGTGGTCAATAAAGCGTGGGTCTACTTTTGCAAAATACTTTTTCGGTTTTCATTTACTACCAGAACAAACATCTTCATAATCACTTTCTGGAGTATGAGGTCAAAGAAAATAATTACTTTAAATAACAATTAATAATATTAATATCAACAATCACTAATTAATAATATTATTAATATTGATAATCGATAATAATATTAATAATTAATTATTATAATAATAGTTTAAACACTGAGGGGTTTTGTTTAGAAAAAACTTTGAGCTTTCTGTTCAATAAAATTACGTGTTTTTTGCTATTTAAAGGAGTGATCCCAAGATGAGTCAAAACTTACTATTATTAAACTGTTTTATGATATACAAATAACTAAATTGTAAAAGCAATTTAAATGAATAAAAAGAAATCTCATATACTGTCATTTGTTGATTATGTTGTTTGGTTTTGTGAGTTGCAATCGATCTATCGAAAGAAGTTGACTATTCGCAAGTCCAGACGCTAGCGTGTGCGGGTCTGAAGTTTAGATAGCGAAGAGAATATGTGAGATTTTTAAGGTCTCAGGTAGAACGTTTTTAAATGCAAAGATCTCAAACGCAATGTCCAGTAATTGTTTACAACGTCTCCTATTTATTATAATAGAATTACATTACGTTTTTAAATTAAGCTAGATTGCAGAAATCCCTGCTATAATTATAAAATACATCTCCAGAAACCTTTTTTGAAGGAGGTTGATTTTTTGTATCGTTCGTGGGTTGCAATTGTAGCACATCTAAAATATCAGGTTTTGAGATAAATGGGTTTGAAGTTTCAACTTGCATTGTAATGCATCATTATTGCATTTACACTTCTGCCATTTGTTGATGGAATATTTTACTGTAAGATATGCTACTGTTACTGATAGAAGATAGACCAATCTGCAATTCTGAGAAGTACATTAACTCAAAAATCTCTTTTTGTTAGTTGTGCCACTATTGCAGACCACGAGCGATATAGTACATATGTACAACTTTCTGTTCTAACTTTTCTACAGTTATTCCCTTGATGCACTGTAATTGTAAGGTTGAGCTAGTAATTTGCAAGTATCTCGCGGTGATTATAACTGCTGGAACATACAATTACTTCATCTTGTTTGTATCTTGGTCGTATTATCATAATCTGGATTGAGTTCAACTTCATCTTATAATAAATTTCTTATGATGATTCTTATTATGAACTGGAGGAACTAATTATGCTTTATGCTTCTTCAAAGATTTGTTTGCGTTGGAAGATAAAATAATAGTACATTAAAAACACATCATATAAGTTAGTACCAGATACCTTAGTACCAAAGTATGCAGATAATTTATTTAGTGAGTATTGTACTACCTTATAACTTATACAAAGTTTGAAATTATTGTCAATGTATGCATGAAGATAGAGTACTGTCTGCAGCCACCAAAACGTGTTGCTGCTAAGACAACGGCAAAAAACATGGAAGCAGACAAATATGGGCAACGGTGGAGTGTGTGGTTTCTCTAGAGAAAGAAATGACTACTTCTGACATCTACAAAATATTAGTAGCCATGTGTGGGAGTCATTACAAAGTTGCAGATCCATGCTTCGTTGGGAATAGGAGTTCAGAGAGAGAGGCAGGGACCGTGCTGAAAAACGCAAAAGCACTGGGCATCCAGCAACCGCACGCCAACCACACAATGCCCAACGCGACAATGACTTATTATGAACCACAGACGAATCACGTTTAATGAATTACAGGAGGCAACAGGTCTATCACGAGCACCCTCTACCATCATACATGAGGATTTGAAGATGAAGAATGTGAGTGCACAGTGAGTATCCCAAACCCTCACCATTGCGCAGAAACAGAAGCGTGTGGAGTTTTGCCAGCAGTTGGTTAAACAGAACTATGAAGATCTAGCGGAGAGCTTTCCGCGTGTGGTCACCGTCGACGAGTCATGATTCATCCAGAGAATCTGGATCTTCCATATTCACCGGATCAGGCCTCTAGCGACTCTCTTCCTATTCGACGCAATGAAAAAGGTCATGTGGGGTAGGAGAATAACATACACCCAAAAGAATGGCTTGCAAGCAACCACGGAAGCTGCCAGAATATCGGCAAATATGCATAGACCTTTGCGGGGAATATCTGAAATATAATCTGTATTTGTTAGTTCAGTAAATGGTTCCTGTGAACACAAAATAATTGTTGGGCCAATCATTTCTGAAGGCCGCAAGTCATACGAATACGTTTTGCTCAATATGTTGGCCAACAAAACTCTCACTTCCATATCTCATCGCTTTTCTCGACATATTTTCGTACTTTATCTTCTTCTCTTCTAATATTTTGCAAAAGTTGACCTACGCTTTATTGACCACCACTACTGCTAGTAATTTATGTGATTAATAATTTTGCCCAGACATTTCACCCCCCCCCCATAGGACTTGCTTGTTTTTCGTGTCCCATTCGCGCAGCTTGTCCTTGCCCCAGCGCTTGCGAATGCAGCTACTGCCCTCGTTCCCGTGGCCTCTCCGCGAAGGTCCCAGCGGAGAGATGAGGTCACCGCAGCAGTGCGTCGCGTACATCAAACATTTTCCAAAAAGCGGTGTTTGTTGTGAGGGAATGCATGCGGGGGAAGCAATGGCGGAAATGCAGCTGAAGAGGTGACAATAGAGAGACACTGAGAATAAGGTAGATACAGGTGTTTGGAGTTGCATCTATGGATAAAATAGGAGTGTAGTTACGTGGGAAGTGTGATAAAACGATGGGGAAGATGGTGAGAAGAAGATATAAGGAAAAAAAGGGGAGGATGATGGAAATAGAAACTCGAAAAGACTATGTTCACTGTATAAATGGAGGTAATTAAGTTGTTATTGATGGTGGTGGTACGGATGATGCGGGCAGTAGGAGCAGTAATGGGCTTGGAAAGAAGTGTGGTTGAGGAGGTTACTGAACAAGAGGAGAGATGTTGGAGGCCTACGCGGCCGAGCAAGAGGTGGAGGGTGGAGGTGCAGGCAGCAGTAGCTTGCGGCGACGGCGGCGTGATGGAAGCGCTCGTTATGCGGACTGCGGTTGTTCTCCGCCGCTGGATGCTGCAGGTGGCGCGGGAGGACGAGCGGCGCAAAGCAGGGTGGAATGGGGCGGGGCGCCTAGGAGGGGAAGGGAATGGGGGAGGGAGGGTTTAGGTGGGACGGTTCGGGCCACGGTGGAGTGGAGTGGGACGCGTAAGGGCAATGCGGGGTGGAGAATTGCGAAGGGCTGTGTTGGGCTGGGCTTGGCAGTGGTGGGCAGGGCAGAGGGCACGGGGCTGGACGAGAGAGAAGCGGGACGGGGTTGCGGGGAGCGGAAATGCTGGCAGGGCAGAGAATCGGGGAGGTCTGGACGCAGTAGGTGGAGCGTGGTGCGGAGAGAGGTGGAGCGGGGTGGGGAGCGTGGCGAAGAGCGGGGCGCGGAGCGAGGTGGAGCGGGGCGGAGCGGGGTAGGGCGGAGCGGGGTACGGCGGAGCGGGGTACGGCGGAGCGGAGCGGGGTACGGCGGAGCGGGGTACGGCGGAGCGGGGTGCGGCGGAGCGGGGTACGGCGGAGCGGAGCGGGGCGCGGCGGAGCGGGGCGCGGCGGAGCGGGGCGCGGCGGAGCGGGGCGCGGCGGTGCGGGGCGCGGCGGTGCAGGGCGCGGCGGTGCGGGGCGCGGCGGAGCGGGGCGCGGCGGAGCGGGGCGCGGCGGAGCGGGGCGCGGCGGAGCGGGGCGCGGCGGAGCGGGGCGCGGCGCGGCGGAGCGGGACGAGTGACGAGGGGTGGAGCGGGGCGTGGTTGCTGGCGGGGTGGAGAGTAGGGGTGGCGCCAGAGGAATGAGGGCGTGAAGGCCGCAGCGAGGGTCGCTCTGATTCAAAGGCCCAGTGCGACCTGCGAGCCTCAGACCAACCCCGCGCCATCTCTTGCGGTGTGTCCAGAGACCACTCCCACCACCGCCAACCCAATTAACTTTGTTTAACGCAGCCAGCGGATGCTAAATGGGCCAACTGGCATTGCAGTTATATGCTCATGTGAAGTTCTTACCTTTCTTCTGCAAATGTCGCTAAATTTATGAAGAACTTTCCTCAGGCACATTGACTATACACAGTACGGCACACAGCAACACTTAAATGAATGCACACTTCTTTAGAAACTTTTTGCATTGATTATGGTCACAGATATACCGAAAAGCTTTTTGGTTCAATAAAGCTATATGATGAGAACACCAACGTCTAATGTTCAAAATATTTTTCTAATGGTTACAAATTTTACATTTTCTAGGGATAACATATGACAACCCGAATAAACAGATTTTCTATACCGGGTATACGAAATGATATGTGATATCATTTGATGTGATATCATGTTATATAATATTTTTGACATAATTGACATATTTGAAAACATAAATAACATATTTGGGTTTGTGTGGTGAGTTCGTATTCGCATACGTTCGTATTTTCCAAAAAAATGTACCGTACATATACAAATAAAACAATAGAATTTCCAGGCAAAATGCAATATAGCGCGCGTCGTGAGAAAATGGAAAGGTGAAAAGAAAATGGAAACCGATAACATAATCACATCAAGCAGATTCAATTCCTTAAGGTAAAAGACGATTGCCGATTTTGCAAGTTCCTACAATTGATAATTGCCACTACATAAACATGCAATTTATACTGTAGTTACCAGTTAAGTAAACGTTTTATTTTGACAACTATTTTCAATAATTAGTTGCTCAGATCAGTAGTATTTATAAAATCCTTTCTTTACTACAAATATGAAGTTTATTTATTTTGTTTATTTTTCCTCTATCCCGACTTTTGTCCGGATTATCCGAAATTTCGGATTTGCGGGGTTCGAATTATCGTGGTTCTACTGTACTTCATAAATTCTGTAAGAGCGAAAACAGTTGAGACTGTAAGCTACGAAAGAGAGAACTGTGGAGGATTGTTCAGTCCGCATTAGCTTTTCCACCTACAGGTTAACTGCTGCAGGGCAATCTTAAGAATGGAATTTCCCTATTAGTCATCCACTCTCACAAGCCATGATGACGTCATTGAACTTCACCGATCTCACGGATCGAAAGTCTACCTTCAAACTAAGACAAGCGTGCTGCTGACTTCTTAGAAATTTATTCCTCTAAATACTTTTTACAAGAAAGATATAATCACTTGGCTGTGTATGATATTACGTGTGTAAAGAAATGCTGTAAATTAACTAGTTAATTTTTGTACATAGTAACAAGTACTGAGTGTGATATAATCCTAATCACATTGGAGTGATAACCATTTTATATAATACACACCAGGCAAGATGGCATTATGCAGAGACGTTATTCAATGTACGAAAGAAACGCATTTATTATCACGGAATAAAGTTTTGATCTAATGTAACGGGTTGAAGAATATTTATCGAGATGAGATCTTTCTGGTTAGCCTTCACGGAATGTTAATGTCTATGAACTTCAACTACTCTAATTAAAATTAGAGAGAAAAACAGGGCATCGTGCAGGTTTTGCAATTAAAATGAATTTTAAACTCTCATAAATTGGCAACGTTAGCAAAATAAATGCATTATATCCTAAAATATAATAGTATCGCTATATTTTCAGAGCGGTTTATGGCCGTAGTCGTTTTTTAATAGTTTGCAGCCAATGATCATTGATTTAAAAATGCATCTCCAGCCCATCGTATTGCAAATGACCTACTGCACTGACTCGTCAAAGCAACTGGCATGGTCGATTGGTTTTACAATGCGCATTTGGTATTTCTATCTGGTAATAGAGGTTAATCCGATGTAATTTATCTGCTATCGAAGCGCATTACGTCAATATAATTATTAGCCATCAGTCTAGGCCAAATTATTGAGCTTTTTGTTCCGACATATTTTAAAATGCGGAGGGATCAAATGTCTATTCAAAAGGTTATTTGTCAGTTGGTCGTTTTTAAAAACTGTGAGCATAAAAGGGGGTGTCTTTGATAAGAGAACGTCATTACGAATTAGTAGTCCCACTCCTTCCATCATTTTATGTGTATTGTAGAGACTGACGAATTTGCTTGTTAAGGAAATTAAATATTTGCAATATTAAAACTGTTTATTTTCAAGTATTGATCTCCGATCCTGTGTATGATATTAGTGGAGAAATAAAATAATACAGTTTTTGAATATTACTTTTTAGAGAGTTCCGTCCCTCAACCGAAAAATATTGCTGGACATTATGTATTAATTTAAACATCATGACATCGTTTATAAGCTTTGGCAAGATCTCGCGATTTAAAAAAGCCTCCCCAAAGGACATGGTATTTCTTCTTTGATCATTTTTCAGTCATAATTTTTTCTTGTTTGTGCCATCACATTAGTCTCCTTCGCGTCACATGCATTCTTTATTCTCTTCCCCCATTGTTTCCCCGTGGCTACAGCTGCTTTTCTATTCATCGCAATACCGTTACTCTCTGGCGATGTTCCGTCTCCGAGGGGGGGGGGCGTATGAGTGAGCGTATGGGTAGGCGGATGAGTGGGTGGGCGGGCTGGTGCTCACGTTGTGATGCATGCGCCATGTTACACGAGCCAGAGTTGCTGAATGCGCATATAAAAAGGCTTTCTCTGTTACTACTCTACCCCGCTGCTTCTTGTGTGTCGGCCGGGAAAAGTGTCGTACTGTGTACTAAAGTCGACTAAGAAGAACCGCTATTTTCGACCGTCGTGGAACTGACGAAACTAATTGTGCATCGTCGTTGCGCAAACCATTTCATGCAATGTAGAGACGAATGTTCTTGTTTAATCCATTTGTTGTCGGGTGCTGTTTGCTCTTGATTTGTCTGTTTAATCTTTAATTTACACCGCTATTTATTTCTTCACTTCTGTTGTTTGTCAGTTTGAATACTGATATACTGGCGAGACTTTGTTGGCATTCGAATGGTAATAAATATTGTTGCTTTTAACTTTTTTATTTACGAGATGGGCAGCTTTCAGTAACAGATGAAGAGGTTTCAATGGGTGATTTCGATGGAAGATGAAAATAATGGCTATGCCATTAAAAGCTGATCAGCTTGTAAATAAAAATGTTTGTTTCTTGAAAATACTCTTAGTACATATTTGTAATAATTTGATTCACATGGAAGACGTGTGTCAGTGATCGTTAGTAGAACACCAGTATTACATTTTTTGACCCATGCAAAACGCGCGGATCTTACAAGGACAAAAACACATGCTTTTTATTTTAAAATGTTTTAATAATTTTGGGAAATATTTTATCATCCTGAAACATATGAAACGGCATGAACGAAAAAAATGATAAAGGTATGAATTGGAAACGAAATGTGTGACATTATGTGACATTAAAAAGAGCAAGAAATGTAGAGACTAAAGTGATGTAACGGAAAACAACCAGCGAGATTAAATGGTGCTCCGGATATGAGCGTCAAGCCTGAAGACGAAAGACCCTGGATGCAAGGAGCAGTAGAAACACAAAGAGATAAATGTGAATCCAAACTGTCGCGTAGAAGGAAAAGAGAAACGAATAGATATCAACTACAAAAATAGTAAATATTGTCTTTTTTGTGCCTTTTACAAGCTGATTAGTTGAATAGTGAAGTAAGAGCTGATGAAAATTATGTTCTCTTAAGGTCAAATGATATTTAGGAAGACATTGTAGTAAAAGGATAAATAAATTTTAGTTAATACTAATGCTTTCTTCAAGTATTTACTTCGGAAGTAACGTTTCCGCTCATTTATCATCTCCAATTGGAATGATACTTCTGTCAATATTTTGTTTCTTTTCTTCATTTGCAAATCTTGGACTAGATTAGCACTCACATTTTCATTAATTTTCCACTCATTTCTCGATTTTATACTTATGAACTAGTGATTTTGATTTCTGTTCGCCATTTATACCTTCTTTCATTTCCTTTTCCCTCGTGAAATATTTCCCGCTTTTGTAACTATCGGTTTATGTAATCATCGTATTCAAGATATATACACTAACAATTAGTCAATTTGTTTTTAAAACATTGTTAGCAAAATTATTTAGTGTTTCTTTGTTGTTCTTCCCACATACTACAGCGGTACATCAGAACACCTACAGATAAAACCCGCGACTACTCGCATAAAAACTAGAACAGACCTACGACAATATAGCTTTTATCGCCTCTATTCAGTGCCATTACTGGCTGCATAGGGCTGTACGATCGCATACAAGAAAATGACTCGCCCTCCCAGCTGAGAGGAAATTCTTTGATTCTGTTCTATCTCTCATTTCCTTTCCCGACCTCTCTCCTCTCCTCGGAAGAAGAATATTACTCTCCGTCAGCCGCTGGCGCCTGCAGCCAGCCTGTCAACGGTTGCATGCAATGCTTTCATTCAAATTTACTTGTGTAAAAAAAATTCAATTTTTGAGCTATCGCTCCAGCATATCTAGTGCCATTTGCATACTGAAAGCGGTGATATTTCGCCCTTGTCCAACACGCTCTCCGACCGTGTTCTGATGCCTTGGGATGAATAACTCACACGGTTCCACAATACATGCCCACCACTCGTGTGAATTCATAATGGTGCCCCGACCAAGTGACGGCGTCGAGAATGGCGATTTGACCAACATACGCCGGCGGCCGCCATCGCGGTCGTTAGTGCAGTTTTCATTCAGTCGACAGTACGAAGCGACCACATGGATCTACTCGCTCGATTCAAACCCGGAAAGGGACATGATTGAGAATGGACCTAGACACGTTGATTGATTGATTGATGATTCCGGGCGCTTCAAGTGATATGGTCATTAGTTCCGTAAGTGTAGTGTATGTTTTTAATCGCGGAAGGTGGTGATCCTGCCCTGCAGGATGGTGAGATCTGGCGTCCACCTACACTTTGGCTTTCGTGATTTTCCCCAACCAGGTATCTCTCACAAGCGGGGCACCGCTCCAGCCGGGACAAGCTCTAAGCTCCCGACTGGTTTCCTGGCATGTGTGGTAGTGTTGTGCATGTAAGTGTAAGTGTTTGTAAGTAAAGGGCGACTATGGGACAAGAAAGAGCAAGGGAAGATCGTGCGCGGTCCCTGGCCCGTTTATTAGGATTCGGCTCTGGCTTTCGCTTGGCGGAGAAACCACGGAAAACTACCGATCAGAGCAGGCAGCCGCTAGAACTCTCCTCCAGACAGCGATAGCAACTCGACCTAGCTATGTAGCTAGTGTCGAAAAACCTGCCACCGTTTGGACTCAAACCCTAGGATCTCCCTGTCTAAGGCACTGCAGTGACATCAGCTGATGCACTGAGCCACCTTTCGGCACATTAGAAAAAGGTTCCTTTGAGATAGCTATATTGTGCACTGAAATATATTTCCAAAAGAAATGAAACCTTTAAGCACTTGACAGTGCTTTATTGTATTTTGTATAAAGTCACGTAAAAACAAGTTCACACTTTATGTAAACTTTCTGATGGATTTTCGATGCATGTATTTACATTTTGCATTCCTTTCAGTTATATTTTATTAAATGTTCTGTCTCTCGTTTTTACTTCACCACCAGTACCCTGTCGCTTTTATCCTTCTTGCTCTGGAGATATCTTCTAGTATAAACGCCATTAGTCGCGAAGTTAGAATTATGGAGTGTAGGCTGTGTGATGGCTCAAAGGCCTTCGGTAGTCACTGAGTGTCTTGTGCCATGTGTTTCACATTTGTAATAAATGATCTAGTACATAAAAACAGATGCGGTGCGAATACGATTATCTAATATACAAAAACAATGTTTTTTTATTTGTTTTTGGTTCGTGCTTAATGCGCTGCCGTACCGGCCATCGGATTACGGTCAAACTTTGTCAACTTATTGCTTACACTTTTGGGAAGAATATAAAAAAATATAGATATTGTACGATGGAAATGTGCAAGTACATGCTCACATAAAACCACGTTGATGATGCTTTTATGTAGACTCAAGGCCCCTGATCAGGGCGCTTTTCGCCACGGCGCTATCTACGATACAAAGAAACATAAAGAGTCAGAGGAAGACAGAGACGCAGAGAGAGAAACAAACAGAAAGAGAGAGTCAGAGAAAGAAAGAAAAACATAGAGAGACACAGACAGACAGAGTCGAGTAGAGAGGCGGTGAACGAGACAGAGAGAGAGAGAGAGAGAGAGGGAGAGAGAGGGAGAGAGAGAGAGAGAAAGATAGAGAGAAAGAGAGAGAGAGAAAGATAGAGAGAAAGAGAGAGAGAGAAAGATAGAGAGAAAGAGAGAGAGAGAAAGAGAGAGAGAGAGAGTGAGAAAGTATGAGAGAAGACACGCACACACACACACGGACCCTCACTTGGGAGAAAGTCTTTCGTCTATTGAATTTTTTGCAGAACGTAGCGTAAAACGTGATTAACAATCACGTGACGAGAAGTGTGTTGTATTGATACATTGAAGCATTGCCGAGTTCACTAGTGCTTTATAAAAAAAACTTAACATTTTTTTTATAAAACAAATTTCGAAAGTGACAATAAGAGAAAGTGATTGTTTTCAATCCAGTGTATTGAAATGTGTCGGTAAAATATTATAAAGCGCCTAAACATTTTCTACATTTCTAATTTGTATCAAAAAATTATATTTATTTATACAGTTCCAAAGGTATTGAACTTATAAGCAATAATTCTGTTTGTTTCTATGTATAATTCAAGTCAATTTAATTGTGCGTAGTCTCGTGGCAATATTCTCAATGTAAAAATGAAAAAGCTAATTAATGAAACATTTATCTGCCAGTGGATTCATTAAAGTGTAATATTTATGGTTTACGTAAAGAAAAATCTATGTACTGTAAAACTTCATTGGTGTCGAAATATAGTACAATGAAACAACAGGAACATTATAGGAGGATCTAAACTTCATGTATCCGCAAGTTAGGAATATTTTTCTGTACACAACTGAGCAATGAGAAAGTATTATTCTTAATCCATGAATGCAATCGCAGAGCAGAGATCTAAATGACTTTAATGTCGACGTAACGGCACTGTTTGAATATTAGCCATTAATCATAATTAAAATGAATGTATGTGAATTCCAAGATACGTTCACAAGCAACGTTCACAAGCAACTGTATATTTACCAGCTGGTCATATTATGATATATAGAATACAGTTCATGCAGATCACTATATGAATGATACAACATAACTCAAAACAATAAGAGTAAAACATTTATAGTAATTTGAACACGATCTTGGTCGTATTTCCCGATGTAAAAAATAATTCATGCTGTAAGAATAAAACTGCGTGACCATCAAATATCACCAGATGCCATATAATCCCATTTGTCGGGTCTCTGTTTAGACACCTGAATAATCATGGAGCCAATAATCTCTATAGATTCATTAATCTTCATTCGAGACCAAAGCACATCACCAAATTCAGGTAGAGCAAGCAACGTGAAAAGAGAGGCTGTCGTTCGTATCTACGTCAAACAGTGTAATCTGGGCATTACAAGCTCACAGGCGCCCATCCGTTTGTGCGCCAAGTACACGGCTATAGTGTGAAGGCAAGCAGACGCCCAATGTTTACAGACACATAGATCCCTAAGAGTAAGCTATAATATGTTTAGAAATATCGGACATGAGTTTTAAATGCGAAAATAAACAAGTAATTAAAATCCATTCTATTTCGCAGTTATTTACAAATATACCAAAATTCAGGATAGAGTGGTAAAGGGTGAATTATACTAATCATAGCTGTACAAATAATGAAATTATAAATTGTTCTAGGCTATGTGTATTGATGTAGTTAATATGCCTACATAAATTAAAAAGCTCGGGATTATTCACGTCGAAAGAAATATTCTGTATACTCTTAAAACATGTTGAAATAAGACAATCAATCATTATGAACTTGGGGTATCAGTGCATTTGGATATAGTTTCCATTTATGAGATGTGTATTTACAATTACGTTTCTGCGATGAACATTTTGTGAATATGAATGAATGGGAATTTTCATATATTTATTATTCATATGCATTTATGAACTAACTATTCCTTCAATATTGAAGATTCTTCATATTTGTTGGGGTCAGGACAATCTTGGATGCCACTAATCATCCGCACGGTTGAATAAATAACTATATGTTCTTAATGTCAGTGACTCTGCAACAAGGAAAATGTAGGAAATGGACACTAGAGTTGTTTTGTGTTGTGGATTCGATCAATCGCTTTCATGTTCTTTCTTCTTAACATTATAGTAACATACTATATACGAATATTTTTTTACGTTTATTTCATTAGAACTGACAATGGATCACGTTCAAATTAATAATGTTAAATACATCACAGGGAATTGTCATTTTCAGAACGTTCATAAAATAAAACTTTCATGCAGTTCACTTTACATATTAATAAAAACAAAAGAGGTAATACGGTACTATGAAACGTGTGTATAAATGTGAAGACTGTAAACATTTATGACAAAATATTTGTTACTTCAAAACAGACATTAGTATGACAATTAGAAATCCTGAGACATGCACATATTAAGGTCTCACAGATTTATTGATTATTCTTTCACACTACTTACACCTGTTTTATGGTAATAAAAATCCATAAGGTCCATATTGTCTTCTCTTGTTTCAAAATGAGTCGATGAAATGTAGTGTTAGAATGAGGCAGTTTTATCATGATTTAGAGTGAGGCAGTAAAATGTAATGTTATAAGAATATTTATTTTTTTTACAATAAATACAAATGTTTGGAGGAGTTATTTTGACAGAAGAGTGAGAATACAAGCCAATCGTTCCGCTTTTTTTTTGTTTTGGGGCCGCGATCGTCGATTTCACTCCGCTGGCTGAAATAATTCCGTCAACGCATCTCGGACGCCAAGCGTCCTGGCAGCAGGGCGCATTTCAGGTGGAAAAATGCAGACAGGGGAAACCGTAATTTGTAAGGAATTCTATGTTCTCGCAACTTCCCACGCAGAACTTGCCATTTGAAATATAAACTCTGCTGTACGTAGATAATATAACAGCATTTATTAGAATAACACAGGTAGTTTGCGAACCTTTGGTATTTATGTTGGCTTTTATAACTGTTTTGCGTAAAGAAAACATAACAAACTGTCTTATCAAAACATTACAATACAATGAGCAAATGACTAATAAATATACAGAAATTTAAATAGTTATTGAAAATAATACATCATCATAGAGTAGTTTCCTAGCGCAGATGTTTACGCATTATTTGCTTAGTTTTGTGTATTTACTGAAAGGAATACCAACAATCGTTATCTTTATCATTTCAATTAATTAATGTTAGAGCTCAGAAAACGTATAAAATCGTTCGACTAATATAAATACGTATTGTTTGTTTAACTGTTATTTGCACAATAAACAAAAATATATTAATAAATTATTTGTGAATTCAGGTGTATGAAAAGTAGTCGCCTCTGTCATTTGTTAATTGCTTTTCAGAAAAAAACTGTAGCTTAAAGTAATGTATAACATTTACGATGTTTTCTGATATCACATATAATATAAAATATTGAGAGTCAGAGTTTTATTTTCAATGGCAAGTAATAAAACAGGCAAATATTGTAAGAATAATATCCTGTTTATCGATATAAAACTTTCTCATCAGGTTTTCAACATATTTGACTGGATTTTAACAGCCATTCGTATTGATGTTCCAGTGACTATTTGGTGAGCAGATACTTAGTTTTCCAGAAGTGTGAAACAGTTTTGATAGAAAACAAAAATATAAATAGACACGCTACCGCCGCGTTTACTATTTTTTAGAAGTCACCGTACACATTTCAAAGGAAAAGGAAAAATAATTTTTTTATACATTTGCAAAGAAATCAAACACAAACTAAAAATGCAAAAATACCAAAGTTAGGAATTCATTCTTCTAACTGACTATGAATTAGCTTCATTCTTACTTAATTATACAATCAAATACTACACTCCTTTGAGAAAATTAAATTTGCTATACAGTTCAAAATAAACATATCAGAGGAAAATAATTAACTAAAATAAAATAGGTATTGGAATTTTGTACATATATTGTTGACAGTCATTAACATTTTACTAATAAATATAAAAATAGTAATCTGTTTCAAACTTAATTTTGACGTCGAGTTTTAAATTTATTTTCATATATCCTTTAAATACATCTGCTCAGCAAACTTGCTCGCTGGAACTTTCCTGATGAATGTCTGATTAACCGGCTTAATGTAAGGACGCGCGAAAACATGGGACTGTGTGCTGCCGAAACGTATCACGGAATTATTTCTGTTGCAGTGTGGAGATTACCACTGTTCCGGGGGACCGTCTAGGAAGTTGCCGCGGGTAAGTCGTGCTCTCTTCTCTTTACCTCTGTAGCTCGCGCATGGCGAAGGACTACTTGAGAAATAAACTCTCGGGCACATAAAAGAAACGATGTCTGAAGATGGATTCACATTACTCTAACAGATAACGTGAGTAAAGATACGTGTCGCCGCTCTTCTTAACAAGTCTTTGTGCTCCCGTACTTGAAGGATTTTCAACGGAATAACTAACTAGGTCAGATACAGCAACAACGCGATTTAAGATTACTAACAGTTTTTGAAAGAACTTCATCTTGTAGATGCTTCTTATCCTTTAAATATTTCAACTTAAACGTTTATCTGCCTTGATGTGCCGTATGCAATGTTTCTTATCTCTCGAAGTTTCTTCCGCGAATCTTGTTTGTGAAGTGGAAGTCTGTGACGGACGAACAAACAAACCCGCACATAAAGTCGATGGGCAGTGCAGACTTGGGACAAACTTCCTTCCTTCCTTCTTTCTTTCCGGGAGCCCGTTCCTCCGGAAGTAAATCTTCTGACAAATCGGTGTAGCGGCCTCGGCCGGGGCCGAACGTCCGGCTGAGTAGCGAACAAACAACGTCAAGCACCCGCTCCGTCGCCGGAAATAGACATTTTCGGTGCACAACAGCCG
Source organism: Gryllus longicercus (assembly GCA_038098605.1). NCBI lineage: Eukaryota > Metazoa > Arthropoda > Insecta > Orthoptera > Gryllidae > Gryllus > Gryllus longicercus. Next base: position 1,324,213 of record JAZDUA010000177.1, read on the forward strand.
TCACTGCTTACGACTGTTCCTCGCTTTCATCTCACCCACCGCCCCCCCCCCCCCCCGGCTACCTCGCTTTTCCAGATTGGCAGCGCTGCTGCAGAACGTCAACTTCATTGCGTTTTTTAGGAAATAATCCAAACCGGTACTACAAGTCTGACATCGGTTTGTGAGAGGATTATTGCTTTTGAAGCAAACAATTTTCACAAGCGATGTGGTACATTGTTTTATGTCGTGTTTTTCTAAAATAGAAATTAAAACTACAACGAAAGGACATTAGAAGAGTAACTAGGAGTAATCATCTATAAGAAATACAATCAAGTTTGCTTTTATAATATGAGTTCATCTGGGTGCGTTTAGCCAGGTTAACCACGATAAAAATCTTTCACCATACCAAGCCACAAATAATTCTATCACACTATGATTAACATTCTTCAGTGTCTAATGAGATACCGGGAGAGGTGACGCAGGCCATTAACTGATGTCTCTGCAGCGCCTCCGACCGGGAGTTCCTCGGTTTGAGTCCTGGTAGGGGCAGGATTTTCGATACTAGCTAGATAGCTAGGTCGAATTCTGTCGCTGATCAAAACCAGGCGAATGTCTGCGCAGTGCCCAAATATCCGGGCCACACTCTGTGCGCAATATTTCTTTGTCCTTTCTTGTCCTGTCCTCATCCTTTACTTACACTCACACACTACACTATCTCACTTCTCGGGAGACCTGTCGGAAGCTTAGAGCTTGTCCCGGCTGAGGCGGTCCCTCTCTGGTGCCTAATACCGAGTTGGGGAAAGTTCTGCTAGCCGACAGGTAGGTCGACGCCGGATCTCATCATCCAGGCGGGGAACATCAACACCTCCTAACGGGGAAAAACGGTAATACTCTTACGGGACTAATACTCTTAGTAGTTGACGAACACGGAACCGCTAATCAATCAATCAAATGACATGTAGGTAGGAGATGACACGTCCAACAAATTTGTTGATACTATTTGCAAAAGTTATCTTAACTAAATGTGGAACCTCTCATGGTATTTGGATCATCACCACGGTCGTGATGAAGCCTAGAATTGCCGCGTGAAAAGAGCAAATTGCTTCTTGACCGATACTCGGATCGGAAGGAGTAATGCCGACCCATTACATTAAAAAAAACGCTGTTAAATAGAATCTCCCCAGTATCCTACCCTGCCTAGCGAGCTGGAGTCATTCATTGCAGCAGCGGCTCGAGGAGTAAGTGTGTAATGTAAAATAATGGCAGTATTTTTTAGAACACTAGTCAGCTAACAGCCGTAGAATATTTCAAAGGAAATTCAGTACATTATACTTTTTGTAAACGTAATTACTCTTTAAACTGTTGACCATCATTATTAAGATGTGCAATGATTTGTAAATAGTTTCAGGTTGCGAAGTAATAAAAACTGGTAAAGTAAAATCTTTATTGTAGCTAACACTAGCAAAATCTGAACTCTTACAAATTTTCCATCTATTTAAAATATAAGATTTCTAAATGGTAAGGTTACCACCTTTCTAAAAGGTAGTCCTCCTTGTGACGAGTCACACTCAGGATTGATTCCCGTCTCTTTATAACTAACATGAAACTTTTAGACTACAAAAACGACAAGCATATTATCGAGCCTTTTCTCTTCCATGATAACCTCAGTCCGTGTCCACCACCATCACCATCGAAATCTCTTGGTTCCGGTTATCAGCTCTCTGATTCTCTGCGTTCCGGCGCTGAATTTCATTTGCTACAAGACGCTGTCGAATTGATTGCTAAATAAATTGATTGTTTCGGGTTCCCCTACGAGCCAATTCTTGGGGTCATTAGTTCCGGAAACGTAGTTCATATGTTATGTCATGTGGTGGGGGTGATCTTCCTCCGCTGGAAGGTGACTTTCGGCCCCAAACCTACACTCCGCCATGCGGAGGTTTCTCCAGTCAGGTATTTCCAAGCAGCAAGGCACTACACCAGCCACGCAATCTCTATGCTTGTTTCCAGACATGTGTGGTAGCGTAATTGTAAGAGTGTGTAATTACAGGGAGAGGATAGGGCAAAATTTAAATGAATCTTCAGACAGACGTTCTGGGTCTGTATTTATGGACGTACATTACGAAAAGCAACTGTTCAAAAACATATGTAGAAGCTAACATAGAGAACAGTCGCCAATAATACATAATTTGCATAAGTGAAGTCCACTGCTTCCGTGACTACCCTTGCTGCGGAACCTATATGAAAGCCTCCCACGTAGGCGTTCCTCTTTATTATTCTCCTTCCGCGTCAAGCAAGCACAAACGAATCGCTAAACGCCGGTGGCGTCCCCAGTTCTCCACGAGTCGAATGTCCAACTACTCCAAAATGTAGGAAAATCGAAAATAATCTCTTTGTGTCAAGAAATATGAGAGTGAAATGTCGTGTAATGAAGTTACACGTGCGGCAATTACCCTGACTGTTAGGAAATTCTTCATGCATCATTGTTCAAAAGGTTCAAGAAATACCGTTGACTGCGTCTGAGCGAAGTCTGACGAACATCAGTCAACGGGCTGCCTAACAATGAGTAGAATTCCACTTGTGTATCTTTGATATATGAAGTTTCCACCACATGTTCGTGGATAACGAGACCTGGATAACCGATGTGGCTAAGAGCGCGTGCCGACTGAGCGTCTCGGTCGGAAGTGTCGAAAGTTCAAGACCCACCGTGGCCATGGTAGTTTTCTCTTGTCTTTCATGTATGTGTGTTGTCGTGGAAGGTCTTGTGAGTCTGCTGACCGCAGATCGAGTATTCCGTAAGTGCGTCACTGTCTAGTGTAAATATTAATATGTGTCCCCGTGGGAGACATAATGGTTACCCAGCGGGGGTAGTCGAAATCGGCAACCCCTGAAGCTGGAAAAGGCCCCAGGAAGAAAAAAAAACTGTTCACGGGTAATAAGTGATCATCTTCGACATCTACATGCCTTAGAAGTTTGTAACGTTTATTCCGAGACATCCTGTATTTGCCACTTGCGGCACCCCCAGTCGTCGCTGCAGCATAAGCCCCAGGCGGTGCTCGGGGAGGTTTCTTCTGTTTGGCCAAACAATCGCCGCAGGGCCAGCGACAACGCCGCGCGCCGGGCGCCCGGGGGGGGACGGGGAGGGGGGCGGGGGCGGGGTAGAGGAGGGGAGCGGAACCGCAGCGGCGAGGGCCGCTGGGGGAGCTTCCGGGCTGCGGTACCACGCATCCGGCAGGGGTTGGTGCGTGGGGTGGCAGCGCGGCCAGGGGTGGCAGAAGGGAGAGTGGGAGCGGGAATGTCGGAGGCAACGAGAGGGAGAAGGGGTGCGGATGGAAACGAGAAGAAGAAGAAGAAGCAGCAATGGGGATAGACGCGTTAGCAACATTTTATGCTAAATAAGTGGGGGGCGAGAAATAATTTAAGGATTTACTGAATGCTTTAGTGAAGATTTTAATTTGCGTGGAGCTGAGAGAGAAACTACCATTACAGCGAAATGTTACTGTCTCGCGGTCTCTCCAATCTGGTGATGAAGTTCACCGCTATAAAATTATACTAAGAAGAATATTTATGCTTTGTTGAAATTTAGAACATACACTGTAAATTAAGACGACAAAACGAAGGATTGGAATGAAACACTCCAACAGGAGCATACGTTTGTTTACATTAAGGTATAATAATAGTAGTGTATTAACATTATAGCAGACTGAATTGTGGGATTCGCTTGGAGATTTAAGCCACCATGTTCACTAATTGAGGTATGGGAATTTTGCAAACACCAGAGATCGAGTATATCAACTACTAACTTTGAGTTAAGCGACACAGAAAATCTTATTTATATTATAAATGGTACAATTATACTTATTTATATTAAGTTTCATGCATAGGGGTAAAGGGGGCGTACTGATGAGTCTGATTAGAGTAGGTGTAGAGAAACATCATAGAATAATAAATAATAGCACAAAATGTATCTAATCAAAATACGACAAAAATATGCGCAATTTTTCCACTTGCCTATTTGCTGGTTCTTCTGCATGAGTTGTTCTTAACTTTGTAAAAGTAGACTAAGTTTCATCAAGAGTCTGGCATACATCATTGAAGAGAAGAACATTTGTGAAACGGCCGTCTACTGTAGACGGCGAATGAGTCAATGAAAGCCAGGCAGGCGCCCAAGAATTAATTCATTGTGAATTACATCCTCCGTCCCCCCCAAAACAAGCCCAAATATTGGTTTTGTAGCAGAAATTTCATAATTACTGTTCTTTCCCTTTGATCTCCTTCCTGTCTCCCTTGATGTTGCGCTCGCTCTCTCTTTCCCTCCCTCCCTCTCCCTCCCACCCTCCCTCTCTCTCTTCCTCCCTCTCTCCCTCCCTCCCTCTCTCTCTTCCTCCCTCTCTCTTCCTCCCTCTCTCTCTCCCTACCTCTCTCTCCCTACCTCTCTCTCCCTACCTCTCTCTCTCCCTACCTCTCTCTCTCCCTACCTCTCTCTCTCCCTACCTCTCTCTCTCCCTACCTCTCTCTCTCCCTACCTCTCTCTCTCCCTACCTCTCTCCCTACCTCTCTCTCTCCCTACCTCTCTCTCTCCCTACCTCTCTCTCTCTCCCTACCTCTCTCTCTCTCCCTACCTCTCTCTCTCTCCCTACCTCTCTCTCTCTCCCTACCTCTCTCTCTCTCCCTACCTCTCTCTCTCTCCCTACCTCTCTCTCTGTTTTTACTGTTTCTCGTGCGGCTGCAAATCCGTGTGGTTTGGCAAGACCGTGGATCATAAGAGCTGCGCCCGACACTTGTTACGTATCCCCGGGGAGGGAGGTTACGCCACGTGGGGGTTACGGACGACGACGTTCGCATCGAGCGCGATGACGCAGGAGCTGCGCTGTGCGCTGCTCAGAGGGCTGTGCCGCCGCCCACGCCTCCCGCTGCAGGGGAAACCTCGATAGTCGCGTGCGGCGCTGGGGGGTGTTCGCAGCAGAGGCGAGGGAATGGAGGGAGCTGTGGGTGCACAGGGGATATAAAAAACAATGCAGTTTGCGTTGCTGATAACATTTGTGCTTGCTAAGAAATGCCGTATAGGAGATATGATAATTACGATCGAGCGGAAGTATTCATGAACGTAAAAAGAAGTGTAGGTAAGCAGAATTGAATATACGTATTACGTTACAATAGGCAAAACTCATAACACTTATCGTAATTATTTTGATAATGGGGATGGAATTGGAGGCAAAAGTGATGATGAAATACAAACGGTAGAAGAAACAATGGTTCTGCAAGTAGTTTTGATGGAGTGTATAATGGGATGATGCAGCTTCCAAAAAAAGTGTATTGAGCGACGACGAAAGCTATTGAACAAAACAGACAAAATGAGTGATGATATCCATGTGCTGTGATAGATATGTCGGTTGGAGTTCTAAATGTAGTGGTGTAAATATGTGTCAGTGATGGAAACTAGTGATGAATGGTGACTAGAATTGTTTTGATGACGAGTGAGCATATATTGCTACATATCTTGTCTATGCTAATGCTAATGCCATATACCAGTATGAGTAGTGTATGAGGGAAATTGCAATGTTCCTCTCTCACGAGTATGAGTGTTACGTAGCCGGCCTACACGTGGAATTGTGGGGTTTCTCCCTCCATTGTTATTGCCCTCAGCGATGCGTCTCCCTCCAGCGGGCAAATGTGTAAGCTCCCGACTGGTGGCCATGTGGCATTGTTTTGGCGCTAGTAACGCTAGCGTGCTGGTGGCAGCAGCGTCTTAAACAGCGCGTGGCGAAGGTTGGGTGGCTGCACGGGGTTCGGAGCGCGGGGCTGCGGCAGGCAGAGCTCTAATTGGGGCGGCGACGGCGGCCCCCGGCGATCGACCGCAGCGCCGATGGATGGCGCTGTCTGCGCGGCGCCTCTGACGACGCCACATCCGCCACCGCCGACGCCACCGCCGCCACCGCCACCGCCACCGCCACCGCCACCGCCACCGCCACCGCCACTACGTCCTTCACTTCCACTATCGCGTCTACCACCGATACCGTCATTACGATCACAGCTACCGTCGCCTCTAACGCCGCAGTCCCTACACAACCACCGCCAGCACTGCGGCCACCGCCATCACTATGGTCACCGCCACCACTATCACCTTCGCTACCACTATGACTACCGCCATCACCATGACCATCGCCACCTCTACGAGAACCCCCACGACTATCACCACCACCTTCACTACGACCAACTTCACCACTACGACCACCGTCACCACTACGACCACCGCCACGACTATCACCACCACCTTCACTACGACCAACTTCACCACTACGACCACCGTCACCACTACGACCACCGCCACCAATATGACCACCACCAGTATTACGACCATCGCCACCGTTGCCTTCGCCCCGCAGCAGAACATTGTCTTTGTTAGCTTCCTCTCCCCCTTCGCTCAACTTCAGCTTTCGCCTCCGCCTCCGCGCCGCCACTCGCGAGTTACGCACCAATGCTCATTATCAACCATCTTTTCTATTCACTAATATGCCATCGTTGAAAATTGATACTTATCACCTTTTATGTTGATATTTGTACTCATTCTCTAAATGACTTGTGTTGTGCACTAGTTTCACTCTATAATTCTTGAAAACAACTATTGTGAAGAAATAATTAGCATTGTTCAATGGTTAACATTTGATACTTTTTTTAGATACAAGCGCTTCCTCACACTCTTTCTCAGAAAACGCAAAATTCAGTCTCTTTTACGGAAGACACTCTTTTACCGCTCAAAATCATCCTATCCGTCTTAAAGTTACCGTACCCGCGTGTGTTTTCTATGTCTTTTTCCTTTGGAAATTTCTTCATCTTTATCACGACCATTCACAGCTACTAACATTTCTTCGCCAAACTGAGATGCCGCGTTCTACATATTAGCCACTGATATTGTGGCTAATAAATAATATAAAGCTTCATTCTATAAGGACTTTATCAACACTTTAAACTACCCTTTAAGGTGTTTTTTTTTATTATTACTCTCTCACGACATTATTTATTCTTTATTTGTGATGAACATCCTTCTAGGTTCCATCGCAACATAGATATGAGTATAACTGTTTCACTAGCGTTGTCAACAGTATAATGATTTTCACAGATACAATCAAATTTTTGCTAATTGTATTCAAGCATCTCCTTCCATATTATGTGAATTCCTTTCCTTAGCTTTTGCTATTGCAGTTACAGCTGCACGCAAATTCTGTCTCGAAAATCTCTGGAATATGTGGTATTCTTTCCCATAGAATTTATTATGGGCGCCGCTACCACTACTAACTTGACCATCGTCACGTATCACTATTTCCGTTGATGGGTTCGAAACATATTTTGGCCGCTGTTCTGTTCTCCGCTACAAACATTTCCCTACATGGTCTCATCGATGACGTTCATTTCATCTGCTCAAGGGAGCTTATGATAATGTCAAGAACCCTCCACGAAATTTTCATTTTTACCATACTGCTGCCGGCACTTCCATTGCAAGCACAGTTGCCGTTGATGTCTCTTCTACCGACTCTCTCTTTTCGACGACCACCGCGTTCGTTGCCACATCCGGCCCGAAGCGCCTCCGCGTGGATCAAGAGAAGAAGTTTACGTCGCCCGGCGCCGTCTCGTTACCGCCGCGCTTGTTCGGGCCGCTTCCTACGCAGCCAGTGGCAACGGGAGAAGGGGGCGGCAGGGGCGGAGGAGCAAAGGCACGTGTCTGGGAGCGCCAGATGGAGAGATACACGGCGCAGCGCGCAGAGAAGGGATATGTGGGGCAGGAGATTGCTAAGAATGAAGGGGGAGCGGCGGAAATGTTGGTCACGGGAGAGGATGGAGGGAGGCAGGTGAGAAGGGAGGCAGGTGAGGAGGGAGGTTGGCAGGTGAGGAGGGAGGTTGGCAGGTGAGGAGGGAGGTTGGCAGGTGAGGAGGGAGGTTGGCAGGTGAGGAGGGAGGTTGGCAGGTGAGGAGGGAGGTTGGCAGGTGAGGAGGGAGGGAGGCAGGTGAGGAGGGAGGTTGGCAGGTGAGGAGGGAGGGAGGCAGGTGAGGAGGGAGGGAGGCAGGTGAGGAGGGAGGGAGGGAGGGAGGCAGGTGAGGAGGGAGGGAGGGAGGGAGGCAGGTGAGGAGGGAGGGAGGGAGGGAGGCAGGTGAGGAGGGAGGAGGGTAGGTGAGGAGGGAGGGAGGCAGGTGAGGAGGGAGGGAGGCAGGTGAGGAGGGAGGGAGGCAGGTGGGGAGGGAGGGATGCAGGTGGGGAGGGAGGAATGCAGGTGGGGAGGGAGGGATGCGGGTGGGGAGGAAGGGATGCAGGTGGGTGGGTAGGGAGGGATGCAGGTGGAGAGGGAGGGATGCAGGTGAGGAGGGAGGGATGCAGATGAGGAGAGAACGAGTGGCATTTGAGATTGGGGCAAGAAATGTGAGGAGACGGGGGTGGCAGGGGAGGCTTGGGAGACGGGGAAGTGGCAGGGATGAGGCCATGAGAGACAGGGGGCGGGGGAGGCAGGGGTGACAGGTGAGCTTGGGAGGCGTGGCAGGTAGAAAAAGCGGGGAAGGCGAAAGAGACGGTTAACGGGGGTGGCTGAGCGAGAAAGGCGGTGCGAGGCGGCGCGGTGAGGGAAGCGAACCGTGGAAAGCGCGGCTGTCGGAGTGGGGCGTGGAGGGGCGGTCACAAGGCAAACGCAGCCTACACAGCTTCTCCAGCGAGGGGCGCTGACTCTTCTGCTACGCCAGATCTTGAGCGCAAGACGAGGGAACGACGTATTTAACCGTGCGCGGCAATCGGATTAAAAATACAGCAGAAGCGGCGGCGCTCCGGCAATTCTATTAAGCTGTTTCTAGGTACGGCGGCTTTGAATGTAAGAATTACTGCAACCTCACTTCTTCAAATTGTTACTTCCCTCAAATGTTCTCCTCGTAGGGAAGACAGAAGAGATGTCTTAGAAATATGTACATATTTTATGTTAAAACTTAATATAATTTAGCATTTGGTGTTGATAAATGGTGAACATTGATTTTAGAAATTAACCATTGCAGTTAAATAGGGAACTCTAAAATGAATTGGAAATTCAGATAATTAAAAAAAATGCACCTAAGTGAGTAAATATTCAAAGTACTTGATACAGGTTATAAAATAAAAATGTAATTAAGAGAAGTGTACTTTAAATACACAAAATTATATGCATTATGAATAGATTAACAAATACTAAGTCACTGCCGAATGTATGCTTAGGGATAAGAATCCAAAGCATCTTCAGAAAGAAAAAAAGCTAAAAAACTTCTGAGATTAAACTCCAAAATTAACCTTAAACTTCACACTGACAACTTCCTTACATGAATCATTCGTTGCGCCATCCCAGTCTGTTTCAGCCAGCCCTCGATCACTAAAACCTTCTGTCGTGCGCCTTAAACTCACAATAAAAACGACACCCCCCCTGGCAGTACTCTCAAAATGAAACCATCCACGCCGTCTCAATCTCACCAGCACCAACTCCGCACTTCCTCTGGAGCAGCCCGCACCGGGCGGGAACACAGCCTTTGAGTCGGGGGAGCCGAGAAAGGAAATTCCATTCCGATTGCAACGTTCGCTACCGCTGCGCGCCTTAATCACGGCGCTTTCCCGCGCTGCGAGGGGCGTCGCGAGGAATTAAAAAGTGAAACAATGGAGCCGGGACGCGGCGCGGCGCAGCGCGGCAATCGCATGCCCTTTTCTTGCCCGGGAGCGGTGGCAGCGCCAGATGAGATCTGAGAATGGGGGGAGCAGGTTGGCTCACAGGGGAAGTAGGGGCGTGGATGGAAGTATTTGAAAATGTACGCTGTTGGCAGAAACGTACATTAAATTATTCTCTCCATAACACAGTTTATTTCTCATGAAATAATACAATCTTGGCGAAATTGATAATTTCCTCTCGAATAATTTACTACCCAAATATTGTCAGCATGTAAAAGAACGCAAAGATAAAAAAAATCAGAAGTATATGAACTTGGTGTGTATAGAAAGGTTTCGAGGAAAGTGATCTTTTATAAAATTAAATGTAGTTAATTTCGTATCCGAATAGTTGCATCAAGTAAAATAATCTACCGCACATCAATGATACATTTATTCAGAAACATTTCATGTAATTTAAGGTATTAATGCTGTTTTAATGGTTAATAAAATAATCAACCATAGATTTAAAAAGTTGTTATATTGGAAGAAATGACAAAGAGGGATCTCCATTATCATGTGCTGCCTCAGGCCCCCAAGTAACACGTTGCGACCACTGATGGAAAAATGAATAGTTTGATTCACCTACATGCACAATTATCAGAAAATGACTGATAATGTCTCTATTTTACCGGTTTTCAACCATGTCTAAGAAGTTACATAATATCAAACTTTCGCGAATTCGTACCTACACAATGAACTGCATGCGACCCGCTTTGCGCCCTACCTAGCGCTGGGCTGAAAGTTGACCTAATTTCTAAAGGGAGGCGTTTCTCTGGAGGAGAGGGGGTAAATTTTCACTCATATATTTATTCTTTTGATTGTAATTTACAAATAAAATATTTTATTTTATTTTTGATAGAAAATGAATTGGTTTTTAGTTTATAGCTATCGGGAAACTGATGTTGAGAAGGAATTAATATACACCCGATTTGAAGTAACAAAAAATGATTAAAATCGCTTTAAGGAAACTCTCAGCTTTTCCTTCTTTTTCTCAGTAATCGCCTGTATCTCATAGCTCTCCTGTGGTTCCCTCCCTGTGGCTCGAGAACGTCCTCCTTCGAAATGATATCTAGAAACGTCTCTTTCAACTAAATAACTGGTGTGAAATTTGATGCTTCTCTTAGCCCTCATTAGTCATGTCACACATCGGCAATCAAGACTTGGGAAGATGTTGGTGCATGATGTAATGTTATTCCATGATCTTGTGGAAGTATGGGAAACGGAACAACCAAACTCGTGGCTCTCTTAAACCACTGCAAGTCGTCGCGTGTGTTAAAATTCGTTCAATCTTTCATATCAATTAGTTACTGATATTGACTCCTTTTCCTTGAGTTACAATTAAAATAAAGACAACATTCTCGTTTTTTGGTAGTGATTACGAAACTTGCACAATGCGGGGATATTTTCAGGACGAAATTATGACGTGACAGTGAAATTCAAAGGATCTTGATCACATAATGCATAGTTTCTTAATTGTCCAGGACCAGATAATGACACCAACCCTAGTATCAGTTCTCTGTTCTTGGCTGCCAACGTATCGATATCGAATGAAGACGAATGAGGATAAGTATAGTGTGTGCTGTAAGATTATAGAGAACTTGTGCGGGGGGGGGGGGGGGGGGGCAAAATTGTGCCGGGTTATAGAGTAGAGTGTTCTCTGTTGGGTTCGGATGAAATCAGTTATCGTGAGAAGATGCAAAATTATTACATTCGTAACACGCAATATTCAGTCTTCCCAAAGATATTCGTCTTGATTTGCAGTTTCAGTTACATTCAATGTTCTTTTGTCGGCTATTTTGAAAAGGTTATTTTTTTAGAACTGTTGGTCTGGTAATGTAAAAAGGTGCCTTTGTCAAAGTATTTAATTTGTATATATCGTACCTGAAATCTATCTTACTTGAAATGCAATGAAAAAATATTTAATTTATATATATCTTACCTCGGATAATTGTCCAGACTTTTTAATGATTTGGATTTTTAAATAATAAATCTAAATAATTAAAAATGCTGGCTAATTATCCGACGGCAAAAAAGTGTTTATTAGTTGAATGACTGTTTTCCTTCGCAGGTTTTTATACATTCGCCAACTAGGGGTTTGTCTGATTACTTGTTTAAAATGTTATACGTTTTAAAAGGAAATTCCATTTCTTTATGTTATACTTTTTTGATATTATTTTATATTTGAAAATTTTTATACATAAGGTTATAATTCATTACTATAGTTATTGTTCCTAAACTTATATGACTGTCAATAACTAATTTACTGTAATTGACAATTACAATATGTTGTTGCAATAAACAATATGCATTACGAAACTATTATATATTTACCGAGTATTTGAATTATTTTAAATACGTATGTATTTAGTACATCAAGTCCTAATATATTTTAATTAAGTATTTAAATATTTATTTATTAAGTATTTTGGAGACATATTTAAATACTTATTTATTAAGTATTTTGGAGACATATTTAAATACTAAATTTAAAGAATTTTGCCCAGAAGATATCCAATTTCCTTAAATTGCTTTGATCGAATTAGTTTCATTTAGTGAAGCAACGTTGCTTTATCTTCACCGAATGTGTAAACAATGCTACCTGACACATCCCAATAAACGAATTAATAAAACTAAAATATTGAAATATACTTTGCTTAGTTTGGAAACCTGTCTGTCTGTACTTGTCTGAGGCCAGGCCTGCCAACAGCGTCCCGGCTTCGCGGCCGTGGGTTAAGGGGCTACCCGACGATTCAAATTCACTATTCTGGGTTCAAGAATATTTCAAGAGTTTCGAATGACTGATCATGCCATGACTAATGAATTACCTGATAACTTAACGAAGCGATTGGGCGGTTTTGTGGGCAGACCTATTCCTTCCTTGATTGCGCTCTTCAATATCTTCAGCCCGAGATTTTCCTGGCTCCCTCCAGGCGCCGCCGACGCGACGGCCGGCGTTCTCAGCGCCCCGCAGCGCCCTAAGCGCCCCCTGCTGGCGGACGAGCGGCATCACACCCCGCCCGACACGCCCGACACGCCCGACACGCCCGACACGCCCGACACGCCCGTCACGCCCGTCACGCCCGACACTCCCGACACGAAATTTCACATCAAATCACCGGTTACCGAAATAATGAAAAGATAGCAGACTTTTTTCATAATTGCTTATCTTATTTCTGCAAGACGTATTCTAGAGCCTGTTTCTCCGAACTCAAACAGCCTTGCCATTTCGCCTTCTTCCCATTTTGTATCACACCATTGCTACCTCGGCATTTTCTCTCTTCCAGTCAGTTCTATCTCCCTCAATCTTAGGTCTATCTTTTTCTTAGTACCTCTGCCTCCGTCACACATTTTCAGCATCACGTTGCGTTTCTCGTCCGTCTGGTTCCATTCGAATCTCCCCACCTCGCAATATTCACAAACCGCTCGCCTCTCCCCACCATTTCTCTCCTCTCAACCCACATCTCCCCGCCCCGCACTACTTCCCCTCCCCGCCCCGCCCCGCCCTCCCCAGTGGCGGCCGCCCGCACGGTCCTCTTCCCATTGAGGCGTATCGCCCGCCGTAATCACGTCCGAGGCGGAACCCCGCGGCGCCGCCGCTATTGACGCCGCAATTTGTCTCTAATGAGGGCGCAGGTTCGAGGCGCGCGTTTGTTTGCTGTGCCTTCCCCTCCCCCTCTCCCGCCTCCCCCACCTCCGACGCCGACCGCACGTGCATTCAGAACCCACACCGCCCGCGAACCGCCAAACCTACCACCCACCTACAGCCTATCTTCAGACCACCCACCGCCCACCACCACCTGCCATCCACATTCAGGACCAAAGCCGCTCACGAACCGCCAATCTCCACCTACCGCCCACCTACAGCCCTCCTACCACCTGCCACTCACCTCCCAACGCCCACTATCAACACCGACCGCTCGTTACAAACCTCCACTCACCGCTCATCCCACCACCACCTATCATTCACCCCCACCACCTATCATTCACCCCCACCACCACTTCAACTCATCGCTCTGCGCTACCCGACACCCACCGCTCACCACCGCCACCTTTCGCTTAACACCACCACCCATCATTTACTCACCACCACTTACCACTGCCTGCCATCCTTCTTTATCCTTCACCTCTCATTTCGCCTGCCTACCTTTCTACCTTCTAGTCTACCATCCGCCCACTACTCATCGCCCCCTGCCGCTACCCTGCCGCTCGGTATGAAGACTGTTGCCCACCCACGTCGGCTGCTTATTACTGCCTTGATGTTTTGTTGGGAGAGGAGCTTCTTAAGGGATCTTCGTCAGTTGCTTAGGAGGCTGGGCTTTACCCGATGCGAGTCGTTTCTGATGAAAGGTACAGAGAGAACTCTGTGGCCACAATGCTTTATGGAGGGCATTAGAGACCATTCCTGAGATGCGGATACTCCGTTGAAGAAGGATATTGCAGACTTCAGGCAGAGAGAGAGAGAGAGAGAGAGACCGAGAGAGAGGGGGGAGGGAGAGAGACCGAGAGAGAGGGAGAGGGAGACCGAGAGAGAGGGGGGAGGGAGAGAGACCGAGAGAGGGGGGAGGGAGAGAGACCGAGAGAGGGGGGAGGGAGAGAGACCGAGAGAGAGGGGGGGAGGGAGACCGAGAGAGAGGGGGGAGGGAGAGAGACCGAGAGAGAGGGGGAGGGAGAGTGAGAGAGGGAGTGAAGAGTGTGTGAGCGAGTGAATGAGTGGGGTGAGAGAAAGCCCTTTTCTCTCGATAGCAGAGCAATCATGTGGAATGATATCTTCGCGAGAAGTTAAGTCAGGTTGTTCCTTAATTCTAAATTTATTTCTAGTTACAAAAATTGTTTGTTTAGTAAAGAAAGAAACACGCTTAGACGTGTTTTATAGTTTATCATCAACGTACGACCCTCCGACTCCATTACTATTCCTGGTAAGTGACTGTCGACATTTTAGTTATATTTAGTATTCGTTATTACACTTTTTATTGCGAAAATGTACTTTAATTTACGTTGGAGTCTTAGTTCTACGTAGAGCTGCAGCACTTATGTAAATAGAATAACACTCATCTTTCTAATTTCAATTCACGCCGTAGTTTTTACGGCAAGAGCAAAAATACTTGTTTCAAAACATCATTAAAATTATAATATCTTTGATTAATACTTGTGTTTACTTCCAAAAAATCATATAAACGTTAGAATACTTTTTTGAATTAAATGATTCACGAACGCACACATACAACACACTTGCTTGGCAGTGTAGAAGGTGGTAATATGTGTAAAAATTTTGTTAAATTGTGTACTGTTAAAATTATAAATATGAAAGACAAACACTTAATTTCGTTAACTCTTTAGCTTCCTTAACGTTTAATTACGTTAATTAAATACGTATTAAAGAAGTTAGCTTATATTTTCACTCCTGTCTTTCTTATTCAGTTACTGATTTAGTAATTTAATTTTAAAAGGGGAATTTTTTAAAATTATCACCGAGCAATTCTAGCGTGTAATGGTACTTACAATTGTACTTTACAGATTAAAAAAAAACATGCAGTTTGTCGTCGTTATTATTTATTTCACATTTTTTCAGTCTTCCCTTATACTTTTTACATACACAATTTAATAAGTGATTTAAGTAGAACAATCTCTCCTTCAATGCCTTCCCTTTTCAGACATAATTTGATTTACATCTATATTATCCTAAAAATAAAATTTACTGAGAACACATGATTCAACCAGTTTGCAATCTATCACGACATCCTGGCAGGTGCAGATATTTCGGTAGCATAATATACGAAACCACGAAAAGCGAGAAACGGTCCCCAATTTTTTTATTTACTGCAAGCAGTTGCAGCGCGGCAGAAGTACAACTCCGATACAATCTTAGGCCCTGAAGCGCCTGAGCCAGTAATTCGCGCAATTTCTTCCTGCGGGCTTCTGCGGCGAGCGGTTAGAGCAAATTGCAGCGCTTCATTTCCATTCGGCGTGCGGCGCGGCGCGCGATCTCTCGGAATACGGAATATGCTTTTAAAAAAGCGTCGGGAGGGCGCTTCGTGACCACTGGGTCTCGTGGGCGAGATTCCGCCGTCTGCCCCTCCCCCCCCCACCCCGGCCGCCACGGTTCGCCTTTCCTCGCCTCATCCTCCCCCGACTACCTCGGCCCGCGAAGTCTCGCGTCGAGCCGACGCGCGCCTCCGTCTACTCCCTGCTCTCCCATTCTCGCGCTCTCCTCCCATCTACACCGTGTCCTCCCTTCCGCCATTTCCCTTCCTCTGATGTTTCCCACCTCCGCTCGCTTCTTGCCGATTAACCCCGTACTCTCCGTCCCAGGACATCCTACTCAAGTCTTCTCTGACCCATTCTCTGATCCTTCTCTGACCCGCTGCACTTGCCACTTGCCACACCGCGACTTGCCGTTGTGTGTTACACGGTCCTACCCCGACCCGCGCCGCGCCGATCTGTTCTTCATTATCCTATTCGCCCCACGTTTTATACCATCCTACCCAGTCCCGACTGACGAGCATCTCTACGAACTTCACCGTACTTACCTGACCCACACCACCTTGCGCCGTGACGCGGCACAGGCCAATCAATTCCCGACTCTTCCATGCTCTTCCCTTCCCTTCCACCTCTCCCCGCCCTGTTCCCCAATTTCCCGTCCTCTTATTCCCGACCCGTCCCGTCACCTGCATGATCCTTCTGCTCCCCTTGCTGTTCAGTTTCACCCCAAACCACCACGTGCCACTGGGTCGCAGCCCCCCCACCCTGCCCTACCCCATCCCGCTCGGAGTGATCTAAACCACCACGTCACACCATATCCCACTCCGACTCTCATCGTCCCCTTCCCTTCTCCCATCAGTTCCCCTCATCTCACTCATCCAGCCCCTTTTCGTCTCACCTCGAACCAACCCAGCCACCCCTGCTCATCGCAGTCCCCTTGCGTCGTCCTACCTCACTCCATTCCATCCCACACCACGTCATTCCCCCCTCCGCGCGGCACCTGCGGCCGCCCCACCACACTTCGCGCCGCCCCACCCCGCCCCGCCCCGCCCCGCCCCGCCCCGCCCCGCCCCGTCCTGCCCCACACCCCCTGCCTCCGCGGGCGCCGCGCCGCCCACGCCGCTCCGAGACGACGCTGTTGCTACCCTGCCCTGCCCTGCGCCTGCCCTGCCCCGCCGCGCCGCCGCGCCTCCGTCTGTCACGCCTCGCGCCACGTGCCGAGCGGGTGCCCTCTCAGGGTCATACAATGCGGACCTTCCAGCTGCATATGGCCTGCTGGATAAAGCAGAATGTTACGTAAATACGAGTAGTATATCATCTTTACGTAAATAAATAATATCGGGAAGCAACTGAGCGACAGCGTTATGTGATCAGAAAAAATGGTTATGATCGTGACTAAGATGCTCCATTGATTTAATGGGAATTCGAGAGCGATAAAACTTACGCCAGTGACTGCAGTACCGTCTATTATTTTTATTAAGCATGGGTGCATTTGGAGAGAATTTTTATGTTTTATGCTATAAATTGCTTGATGTGTTGCGATATAATGAATGATTAACTATATTGCTGGTCCAAGTTACAATATTTCTGATAATGAATTGAAATTTAAAAAATGCGCTGTTTCCTTCATGAAACACAATTGAAGGATTTTATGTTCTTTAATCAATATAAACTTACAAATATTTACAATTTACTTGGCCATTTCATTAACAAAAGATGTTTGATCGTTTACCGTTTATGAGTAATCCTCAGAAGATTACAATCCTGATCAAAGGTGCGAACCACGAAAGATATCCAAATGACATCCGATGCGCAGGTCCAGTTGAGGTGGTTAAGGAAATCAATTGATATCACTGCAGTGCCTCTGACCGGATACTCCTAGGGTTTGAGTCGCGACGGGCCAATATTTTGACTATCAAGATAGGAGGACAATTCTAACGGCCGGCTGCTCTGACTGATGGTTTACCGGTTTTTCTCCGATCATTGCCAGACGAATATCAAAGCAATTCCGTCACAGTGGGCTTACTAACTGCGCGCGATCTTTTCTTCCTCTTCCTTGAGCTATTCTCACCCCTTACTCACGCACACACTTGCATTCATTATACTATCGCACTTGTCGTGAACGTCGAGCTTGTCCCGGCTAGGGTGGAGTCCCACTGGAAACCTTTTTTGAAAAATCCTCACTCAAGCCCTTATGTAGGTCGGCGCCGAATTTTGCCAGCCAGCGGGGAAAACACTGCGCTTTCCTGTGATAAAATATTGACTATACTTATGGAATAAATACCACAGCAATTGACGAGCCCGAAATAAACAATCAATCCGATGTGCGGGGTTCATTCTCTACGCCTGCCTACCGTTTACTTCTTTCAATAGCCCCCTCCCCCTCCAACCCGTTCCCAGCCAATCTGCTTCTGCTCTCTCCGCTCTCCCTCCCACGCCTCGCTGCATCTCGGGGCAAGAGCGCGTGCGGGGGGCGGGCTCGGTCTCGGTCTCGGGCGCGGCCGTTTGCGATTCCCCTGAGGGAGGGGAAGACGAATCGCCGCAGGTCCTCCCCTTCGCGGCACGCACGCCCCCTCCCTTCCTCTCTCCACTCCCCTACCCCTTCCCTCCCTGCCCTTCGCCAACGCCGCCCGCCAGCCAGCGGTTGCCGCGGCTGCGAATGTGGAGCGGGGAGGGAAAGATTTCCGATGGAGCCACAATTTTTGCGGTGGCGGTTGTTGAGGTTGAGACGGTGTTAGTGTAGGTGGTGGTGATGGTGGTGGTGATGGTGGTGGTGATGGTGGTGATGGTGGTGGTGATGGTGGTGGTGATGATGGTGGTGGTGATGGTGGTGGTGATGATGGTGGTGGTGATGGTGGTGGTGATGGTGGTGGTGGTGGCAACGGTTGCATGATGATGGTCGCCGTTCATGACACACTGATGAAGTTTGCCGATAGATCGATGATGATTATGGTATCTGAGAGTAATGGTTGTTGTTGAAGAAGAAGTGATTACGAAGGTTGTGATGGTGATATGGATAGAGTTGGTAGTTATGCTGTCAGTTGGCAGGGTGCGATGACGGTGATGGTGACAGGTATTGTGGCAACGGCAATTGTGATAGTGATGCAGTATATAATAAGTGTGATTATGATGAAGATGGTAGTGGTGATGGAGGTGGTGGTGGTTCTTGTTGTGCTGTGGTGGTGGTGGCGGTGGTTGTGTTGTTGTGATGGTGATTGTGGTGGTCGTGGTGATTGTAATGTGGTGGTGGTGGTAATGCTGTAGTGTTGATGTTTGTGCTGTGGTAGTAGAGCTGGTCTTGATTTGTAATGGCGGTGGAGGTACGGGGCCCATAGCGGTGGCGGTGGCAGTGGCAGTGGCAGAGGTGGAAACGCTGAATTAAAGTTGGGGGTGTACAAGAACTGTCGGGGGCAGTGGCGGTTCCATCATGGTAGTGGAGGCGACTGCAATATATCTAGTGACAGCGGGAATTCTGGAGCCTAGCGAACTTGGAGACCACGTCGATGTCGCAGGCAGGGGTAGATGGGCGGCGGTGGCAACAGAGGACGGCCCAGCAACAGAAGTGGCAGCGGTGGTGGCAGAGGTGGTTGTTCGGGCGCGGCCTCCACTTTAAAGAAGGAGTGGAACGCCCTTATCAGCGGACTAACGGTCACGATGAACTTTCGTTAGGGGATTTTCGAGCTCGCTTACTCGCCTTCCGCCGGCCGACGATAAATCGCGGCATTTATCCCCCGAGCGTGCGGGGCGGGGCGGGGCGGGGCGGGGCGCGGAGGAGCAGGGCGAAGCGAGGGGGGGGTGCGGGGCGCTCTGCATGTCTGGCTGCCTCTGGCCATTGTGGTCGAGCTATGTAGGCTCATTTGGGAGCTCCTGAGCACTGGCCGCACGGATGTCGGAGTATTTCGGGCGAGGGAGATGTAAAATGAGCCTACGGGAATGAATCAGTGAGGACGGATATGGACATTAAGTTTCGTTGCGATCAGGCATTGCTGAGATATTTTTTAATCAAACAGATATAATCATTATGAAACATAATAAATTGGTTTGGAATATAATAAACATATGGAACGATTAACTGAATCCATATAAATTAAAATAGCTCTATTTCGAATAGAATTATAATCGCTGAATGCATAACAATTATTCTCATGACTATGATAAATGCATTGTACTAATATAACTTGCATTGCACTAAAATAACTTGCTTTGTAATTTTCTAATTAATTCACTAAAAATTCATTGGGTAAATATTAAAGCATAATTACTAGCGTAAGAAACAAAGTATTTAATGTTACTAATATATTTGTGAATAAATATACTGGGAATAAATTCATCCAATATCCATGTTAAAAACCTTTATTCACTTAATTCAACTTTATTTTGTAGTTATTGGGAATTAAAACAAACATTCTTGCATTACATAATTATTCGCATTTAATAGTAAACACTTACTCTATAGAATTTATGAGGATTATTTATTTTCTATAATTTATATTTTAAAAATCAAAATCACATTATCGTGATGGTGACTCTACGTGCTAATAACTTGCCTTCAACGAAGTTCTTCCAGTATTTTTACCCGTCTTGATATCCAGTATTCCCAGAGCTGCCACTATTTTCTAAATTGAGATGTGCAATTGAAAACTTCGTATATATCCAACCATCGCATGATAAAAGAGAGGTGATGTTACGTTCGAAGTTTTATTAGCGTTTACGAACAAGAGTTGCGGTGTAATTATTCTGTCCAGATAAATCAGGGCGTGCTGCGCAAATCAATATTTACTATAACTGTCACTGTTGGTGAAAAATAACAATGATGCCTACTAACATTTCATTTCCCTGCAGAATTCTAACAAAACTGAAATCGTAATTCCTAGGCCCTGTCACCCTTGCTGTATGTTTCCAACAGAACAGTTGTATTGGATCTATGATTGAATATCAACATTTATTCTTTCAACAAAAATGGACCTAAATATGGTTATACAAAATGTTTTCATTACTAGTGTTTACATTAGGAAGGAGAAAAGTTCATTTCCTTTACAAATTGATTGTGTTTTCCAAATTTAAAGAAAAATGGGGTGTTAACAATTATGATTGGCTTTATTCTGGAATGAAAATGAAAGCATGTAATATTAAAAAAAGGTAGAAAAATACAGGTAACTCAAATCTGACAGTAAATGTAAGAATACAAACGAGAGAACTGAATAACAGGAGAAATACTAACACAAATACAAACAAGAGGACAAGAATATAATGTATATGTCTCCTTTATATGGAATAATAAATTGGAATTTTTAAACAAAAATCTCATTATGTTGTTAATTAAATTCTTTCTTTGTTGTTTTGTTTAAAATGTTGATTTTGTGAACATTGTAATGATAACCATGGTTAACCGTATTGATGGTGAGTAACAGTCAAGTGATAAGTGGGAGCTTAATGTTGTTTTCTATTGTTTCTGAAGAATTAGATAAATATTTACTTTCACCGTTACTTTTTCTCCACAACCACAGTAGTTTTCGACGTGAGTGTGATATTTTTGTACCTCGGGAATATATTCATTAAAGTTTGTTGTTTCATTAAAGGAATACTACTTGTATATCATCATTAAGCTTGTGTTTCAAGCAATATCACTTTAGGGAGATTTGGAGATTAAACAGAGCTGGTAATCAAGAGTTTCGGCTTCACTCTCTCTCCCTCCTCTCTCTCTCTCTCTCTCTCTCTCTCTCTCTCTCTCTCTCTCTCTTGATTTAAATACAAACTCTAAAGAATGATTTGTTTACATTTTCTGCCACTTTATTCATAATTATCCTAAAATCTGAGTATATTTTGTAATACCTGTCCCGCACATTGTAGCTCATCATTATGCACTGATGTGCAGCAATGACGTTTGGATATGCCTGTATTTGATTTAACATCTACAGAATGACGCAGGTTGACATATTATTTGGAAAATTTAAAATAAGTTACTATATGAAAATGATTTGTTATAACTTTTGATTAAAAATCGATCATAATAAAAAGGATTTTTTTCTTTTCAAAAGTTTTCCGCGGGCTCAGTGACTTTAGGTCTGGAAAGGTTATGGAGTTCGGTTAGGAGTTTTGCGACAGGTACGAAGCGGAAAAATAAGGGAGAGAAGATCAGGCTGGCTTCTTGAGCTCATTTTTCAAAGAACCGTTCCAGAACTTTCCTAGCGATGTCAAGGGAGACAAAGAAAAACTTGCAGAAGAATGGCCAACTCGGGATTACACATCCGGACTTTCGAAAAGAAACTAAGCGAGTTGACAATACAGTCTGCTCGCGATGCACCTCATTTCACTGCACCAAACATTCCCTTAACTTGAAGCCACCTTAAAGGTTGAGGTTTATTTGAAAAAGGTAGATGTCTAAGCTGAGTAATGGCAGGATTTGAGATATTATTGACTGACGAAAATTGGATCTCTTTCCTGAATTTGAGTTTCAAATTTTTTTAATTTTTTCAGAAGGAATGAAAAATATATTTCTGAAAGTTGGCATGTATGCGTGACGAGTTAGCAAAACAAGGCATCTTTCAAACTAAATTTGTTGAAATTTTAAGGATAAATGTAATATGAAATGTAGCGTAGATTCAAGGTAGAAAAATTTCATTTCCACCACAAGATAAAATATGTATGTACTAAAGTATTTAGCATTTTAGGTCCAGATTAATCTGACTTTTACGAGCAAGTGGTATTCCTCGTCATAGTACCCTTTTTTATTTATTATAATAAACATATATGTTTGGGAGGTTAAGGGATACATGTGGCAATCATGACGAAATACTTTCAATATTATTTCTAGCGTACTTGACCTGCCTCATCTCTTCCCCTATCATAGAACTGTAGAAACTGAGACGAACGTATTTTAATACTACTGCTCTTTTTTTTTCGAGCCTGAGCTACCAGAGGGCTAAATGAAATATAACTTTACAAATTCATTTTTCTGTGTCAACAAACTCCAAAACTGGTTGAGAAAACATCTATTACACTTATCGCTCAACAAAACGTTTAACTTTTCTTACGACGAAAATTGCGAAAAATTATTGTTGGAAAGGTAAGGCAGTTTTTTAAAGAATGCAATCTAACTCTTAAAATTTACATTCAAACTTTGTAAGAAAAATAATTGCGATTTAAAAAATAAACAACACATTTTATTCACAATAATTTTGAATTTTTTTAAGTAAATGTGATTATATTTAAATGAAGACAGAAATATGACGGGGTTTCTTAAAATATGTAGAAATTGGTTGGTATAGCTTATCACGTAGTATTTATTTATTCCTATCATTCACTCTTATTTAGTAGTATAAGTAGCTTCCCCACTTTCGATATGAATAATTTTCCACACAAATAGTTTTATATAAAAAATAATTAAGTTTCGATATTTTTCTTCGAAAACGTTGTGAGGGCATTTTGCTGTGAATTTCAGCTTTGGATGCTATTCTAGTATTTAGCATCCACTAGTTAATTCAGAACCGCCCCCTTCCGTCTTTGAATGGAACGGGTAATTTGTCACCCAATGCAAAAAGCTGGTTCTCATCTATTACCAATTTGACGTCCCGGAAAATTACTTCAATTACTGCAGGGAATGTAACGACCACGGTGGCTAAAGTAGGATATTGGAAGTGTAAGCACAGATTCGTTCTTGCATTCAAAACTGTCTTCAGTTGTAGCATTTTATAATTCACAGTGCAATTATAAATTATTTGCGTACTATAAATTATTCCATTAAATGAGAAGTTACGAAATAGAAGTATATATTGTCATTTGCAAATAAACATTATACAAAATAACAATAGATTTATAATTTATTAGTACTTTTTATTATTTTTTAATCATTGGACTTTATTGAAGCACATTGAAGTACATTATTGTAGAATACAAATCTAATATAATATGGATCTTAACGATTTAAGCGTGAAAGTAACTATGTACTTGAAAGTAGATGAAGATATTATGAAGTTCTCACATCTTCAAATATATTGAGTATAATATTGGTCATAAATCAATTTATTTAGAATATTTGTACAGAAAAACAGATTGGTAGCAACGATGAACAAATAGAACTACAATATGGTGGGTCGATGATCCTCCAGAAGATTTGTGAATACCTAGAAACCAATGGAGGTGAACAGGCTATTTGAAGATGTAGCTTTTAAGAGGGTAGAAAATAAAACTAAAAAATGAAAGATCATGATAAATAGGAAGAAGGCGCAGAGGAGAAAAAAGGAAATAACAAAAATCTGGATAACAATAGGTTAAAAATATGTCAAGAAGTAGAAAGTGAAAACAAATATAATATGCAAAGGGGATTAAAGACAAAAAAGTGTGATGAAAAAGAAAAAAAGTAAAATCTAAAGCGACAGGGAGCTGAACAAGGATGCACAAGAGAAGATACAAAAATGAAACTGAAGAAAAATATGACAAAGGGAGAAGCAAAAGAAGAAAGGCAACGACGAAAAATGAATACTGAACATCAAGAGGAAAGGAGAACCAAAACCCAGATAACGAAAGGCGGCGGTGGGCGATTGCATCTTCTGGAAGGAAGCAAACCGGGATGAGACCTTGCAGAAAGGCCGATTCGCGAGCGATGGGATAAAAACAGCAGCACTGCAACCTCTGCAGACAGAAACTATTTTTTACTTTCCGCAAGAAAAAAAGAAGTGTGGCGGGTGCGGCTGCGGGCGTGTCAGCACTTCCCGGGGCCACGGGGCCTTGCGTCGCGTGCCGGGGGGCGGGGTCCGCCCTCCGCCGGGCCACTTACCCGGGGCCTTATCAGCGCCGTCCGCCACGCCCCCACAGGTCGACCGGCTGAGCTAGCTCAGCGCAGCAACTGTTGCCCCCGCAGCCACTTTGACCGGAGCCTCTGCAGTTCGGGCCGCGACGGTGACGGATTTTCGGCACTAGCTTCACGTGTCGGGAGGCCAGTGCACACAGTCGGTGCTTATGGTGTGTCGCGGCTGAGGCACGTCTGAGGTGGCTCAGAGAATCAATTTGTATCACTACATTTTGTCAGACTGAGAGGTTCTAAGGTTCGAGATTCGAAGGTGACAGGATTTTTGTCACTAGCTAGAAATCAGGTCGAATTCAGCTGTTGTCTGGAGGAGAATTCTAGACCCCGGCTGCTCTAATCTGTAGTTTTCCGTGGATTTTCTGATCACCACCAGGCGAATGCCGGAGCAGAATCATAATCAACGGGCCACGGACCGCGCGCGATCTTTCATTTCTCTTCCTTGTTATATCCTCTTACTTACCCACACTTATACTAACATGAATTACACTATCACACATACCGGGAGACTGATCGGGAGCTTAGAGCTTTCCCGACGCTAGCGGAATTTCGACACTAGAGCGGTGTCGAATTCGGCCACAGCCTGAAGGAGACATCTCGCGACCACCTTCTCTGATCAATAGTTTTCTGTTGTTTCTCCGTTAATACCAGGCGGATGCGGGAGCAGTGCCTTAACATCCTCGCGCGATCTTCCCTTTCTATTCTTTGTCCTACTGTCATCCCTTACATACACACCGTCACAGGTCGCGCGCGATTTTCTCTTCCTCACTCTTGCCCCTTCATTTCCTTACACAGACTTAAACTTGCGTACCCTTTACTAATACAAATGACTAGAGATGTTTGGAGAGAAGAGAACTTCTCTCGGCTGGAGCACTGCTCCGCTTGGAGACATTCCTGGGGAGGGTCACATTGCAAGACGACGTTTAGGTCATGGCCGGATATCACTTTCCAGCGTGACTGAAGACATTTCCACTTATAGGGATATAACACTCACAGCTACTAAGGGACAAATAACCATATCAGTTAACGCGTTCGAAAATGCCAATTAATCAATCCATCCACAGGCGCAGGCGACCTAGTGAGGAGCAAGGCTGCTCAAATGAGAGAATTTGGGCCTCACCGCCTACAGTGGTCCGATGCGGTGGTCCGATCCGGTGGTTCTTTGCGGTGGTCCGATGCGGTGGTCCGATGCGGTGGTCCGGTGCGGTGGTTCGACGCGGTGGTTCGATGCGGTGGTTCGATGCGGTGGTTCGATGCGGTGGTCCGGTGCGGTGGTGTGGTGGTCCGATGCGGTGGTTCGATGCGGTTTCACGGGCGCTTGCACTGCCCTTCTGGCGGGCTGCCGAGGCAAGCAGCGCGCCACGCCGGGTGCCAGTAGATACGCGCTGGCCACGCCAAGTGGACCGTCCACTTGTTCAGCAATGGTGGTGCGGGCAGACTCGTCGCCCTCCTTTGACTAGAAAGAAGTTCTTATCCCGCTACATCCACGTGGTATACTTGGGTGGCAAAACAGGTTTGCGACAAGTTTGCTCGGGGTTCTCCAGTTTCATCCATCGCTCATTCTATCATACTTTTTTCATATCTTCATAATCACTTACCCATCAAAATCATTCACCCAATTTCAATTGTATGGTATATCTTAAGCCATATTTGCTCTAGTATACTATTAAAGAATTCGTAATGGACTCTTCTTCGCCCATGTGACGAACGCACTACGATTTTGTTACAAGAAACAAAAGTAAAACACTTGTGCTTATTACGGGAAAGAAAGAGGAACAGTGTGTCAGCAATAACATTCGTCTTCAACGTAATAAAATAAATATCAATGTATTATAAGTTGTTCAGGCTTTAATATGGATACTAATCAAAAGTTTACCTCTGAGAAGGATACTAAAGTAGTAAAATTTCGCTTGAATTGCAAAATAATACACTAAAAATAAAGTGCAGTTAACTTTTGTATCATCTAATCTCAATTACCAATATGTCTCTTGTATCATACATGTTTATCATATACGTGATACATTTATTTTTCCTCAAAATAAAGAAATTGGAAGGAATTGCTCTGTATGCTTTTCCGGGATCTTCTCAAGGCCTAGTCTCCAACCAGGATTTTCTCCTCGTACAATGAACACACAACGATTTTACCCCAATGTTAGACTCGAAGAAACGTTTTGAAAACGCTTGCTCAACATACTACAAATGAGTAGCAGTGAAGCAGCAATCAGCTTGCCACCGCACATCTTTAATTCTGGGGTAGCAATTTACAATTACAGCAACTTGTAATTTAACACTGCAGTGGTAGACAAAAATTTGGGACTTAGTGAGGTACCAGAATACGAAGTAGTAAAATAAAAAGCAATATCAAAATCATTGTACATTATACCTTATTATATCAGTAGTAAGATCAGAAAGCAAAATATTCGTACAAAGTTAACAGGAATTTATGTCCGTCTGAATTTCATAATTCCATTAAAATAAAGCACAATAAAACATTGTATCACTTAAATTGCATTTACAATGTGTTCACTGTAACATAAATATGTGTATTATGTTGGGTGTAGTTTCTCTCTCGCTTTCCTTTCGAGAAGATGGAAGGTCTAAGTTGGAAGATGGAAGATGGAAAGTCTAAGAACTGGTCCCTTACCCAAAAATTTATCAGCGGAATTTTATCCGACGTGCATTTTTCATCCCCGCCCCAAAATACTCTAAGTCCTGAACGTACTATGAGTTCAGTGTGAATTTGCTCAAATCTTAAGAACCACAAACAGTTCTATATCTAAGGACGGGCTTGAGAGGGGAAGCATGGATTATCTTCTTATCCACCTCATCATGGGTTTCAATATTTTAATCGAGAAGACTTACATTCTTGTACTCTGCAATGGTAGAAAAAATGCGACGTAATAGAGTGCACGAGACGTGCGGAAATACGAAATACCCTAAAAGACGAAGTTCACAGGAACGTACGTTGGCTCGTATTATAAAAAGCATGAAAACAAATTTAAGAGGGGAGATGAACATTCAATATCTTAAATGAAATTATATAAATGAAAAAATGTATACTTGCCTCCTTCATAATCCGAAAATGCATGTGAAGATGTAATCTCAATAAAATGATTTCTTTTAGTAATAGTACAAAAATCATGCACGTTTTTGTACTATTAGTAAATTTTGTCATTATAGTACTACCGCAAAACTCTTTTAGAAAGACATGACCATAAACGCTGTCCTTCCGTCGATTCTTACTGCTATGTTGTGCCGAGAAGGAAGAAAATCCTTCTGTTGATTTTATGACGTTGCACTTCCATTATTTCATCTAAAATCATTTGTTCGTGATTTGAATATTAGGTTTGCAAAATTTTAAATTTAATGTTCAATTTGGAATTATACTAAGGCTGTCGTTAAACAAATAAAAAGATATTGATATTTCATACAAAACCTTTTGTTATGCACACGAAACGACGAGAATAGCTGCCGAACAGGAAACCTCTTCCACCTGCAAATAAGCGAAATGGGTACACTGAATTGACATGCAGATATGATTGTGCTCCGCAATCGAAATTATGCATCTCTGTTCTTTAGCTACAGTCATTGGAGGAAATGGAGATCCCAGACAAGTGCAGAACAAGCAGAGCTATATAATTTCAAAGGTGAATGGGTTAACCAATAACCATTCCCACTACGGTTCTTTGTGGAACATGTACGTGACATTCAATTGCTAGGAATTATTTCAGTAAATGCCATCACATTCAAGTCTTACAATTTTTATAGCCGAGAGTAATTGCACAAAATTTTGTATAGGGTAGCAGCTATATTTGTTTTGTTTTATAGTCTCTCATCCATTTCAAACATTCGAAATATGTTTCCTAATAATTTTAGTTAGAACAAATACAATTAATTTTAATTAATTAACAAAGAAATATTCCAGAAAGCTAAATAGTGTGAAAATTAAAACGTTGTTCAACATCAAATTATAATATTGTAAACAATTAAATATTTGGTATTGTTGCGTGCAATTTGAAATGTCTTAGATGAAACTGAAACTCAATACCGAAGAAAAGGAAATTTATCTCGTACATTTTGTCTCTTTTTAACACATTAAACTATTAATTTATTGCGTATATAACCATTAAATAACCCCAAAATTCAATTTATTAGCACCAATGAATAAACTATTATGAAATTGTTACGTATCAATGTATAGAAATATATTTCAAATAATATTAAGTATCATAGAATCTATATTTTCTTCCAACTCTTCAAACTTGACAATGGATTCAGACAAATGAAATTTCGCTGTTAGGAACAAACATTCCGTGCACATCGAAAGTAAATATCTTCAACTTACATCATCATAAACATTTCTAGATCTCATAAAGGTAACTAAAAGATTACCCTCCAGCCAGTGTGTGTTTGTGCACGTAGAACATAAAAATATAGAAATAAAACGGAGCGGGCGGGAGACGGTAGGCATATCGCGCCGCCCGAGCACCCTCTCTCCCCTAAAGTGCAGGGTTCACGCACGCGGCCGCCTCGCCTCTCTCCCCTCCCTCCTCCCCTCTGTTACTCCTCCCCTTCCCCCCTTCCCCCGTGCTTCCATTTCCGGGCGCGGCACGCAGAAGGGGCTGCGCCGCGAGGGATCTCCCCAGGCGCCCCTCGACGGAGGGGGCGGGGCACAAAGGCGGCGGGCGGGCGGACGCAAATTGAAGGAGGGAAGGGAAAGAAAGAGGAAGGAAAATGAGGGGTGAGGAGGGCGGGATAAACGAGAGTGGGTGCGGAAGGAGGAAGAGGATATCGGAGAAGGAAGAGAAGGAAGTGACAAAAGGAGAGGGAGAATGAAGAAAGATGGTTGAGGAGGGGTATAAAAAGATGTTGCATGGAGGAGAAGTTCGATGGAGGGGGAGGTCGACGGAGGAGGAGAATAGTGGAGGGTGAAGAAGGAAGAGGAAGGAAGGAGAAAGAGGAGGAGGAAAAGGAGGACAGAGGAGGATTTCAACGACGGGTATAAAGGATGAGGGTTATGAGAATACCTCAGCAGGAAAAGGAGGAAGATCCAGAAGAGCAAGACAATGAAGAGTAGAACGATGATGAAGGAGAAGGATAAACGAGAAGGACGACGAGAAAAATGAAGAAAAAGAAAAATGGAAGACTAAAATGGAGAAGGAAGATGGAGGAGGAGGAAGGTGGAAGAGGAGGAAAATTATGAACCGGAGGAGAAGAAGGACGAAATAATATACACAATAAGCACCCAAATGACGGGTGCAGAGAATATATGATCAAAGACTTAGAGAGAAAGTAGAGTACAAGAACATGACACTGTATACAAATACAAATCAAAAGTGAAACTTTGGAGGGCTACAAGAAATTGCTTCAATGAAGTATGGAGGAAGAAATTTCGTCAAGAACGAAGTCGAAGGAGTCGAGAAGTCTGAATTCATACACTAATGTACGAGAGAGTGAGGAAAGTTGCGCATGTCGGGAAAAAAACTGTCACAGAACATCATTTGAGCCAAACGAAATGTGATACGGAGCTAAACAATAAAGTGAAAACTTGAGGCGGATTAAACTAGGAGTATTTCTGAAAATGGTTAGACATCATGGCGGGAAGATCAAAAGAGGAACTTTTTGCGAAGAAACAGTAAGTGAAAGAGGTGTTGAGACCATCTGGAGCTACGCTGATACATGATCTTCTAAGGGTCTTGATGGGCTGTCCCCCCGATGCCTTCGCCTCTCACTTGAGAAGGAAGGAAGGGCGACGCGTTCATATAAAAATGTGGGGGATTGGCACACGAATGTTGCGTTGACGCGCGTGAAGTAACGCGCGTCATAGAATAACACAGTAACTTATGCGAAACGGCACACGAGCGCTTTTACCGTTGTGTATAAGATGCAGTGTTAATCTACGACGCTCAGTAATTATCGCGCGTCAATGCAATGCCCAAGATACAGGCCTTGAGTGGAAGCAAATTTAATTGTAAGGCTCAAAAAATGATTTGATCTGTTGTTTTGAACTTGGAAGCACCGATTTTTCAAAAGGTTTATTTTTTGCTGAAGCGTCAATACATATGAGTCATGGAAGTCTCTGATAATTAAATTCAATAATAAATAATATGTGATTAATAAAATAAACTACATTAAAACGTTAGAGTGGTCGTATCATGAGTGTGTGAGAAAATTGAAATTTTGAAATAAAAAAGGGTGTGCAATTTTTATACTTACGAGGAAAATGAGTTTATATAAACGTTAAACCAATTGGTACATACGACTCCTGCCATTTATAATCACCCGGTAACACTATTAAGAAATTCTCTGGACTTTAGTTCTTATTTATGTTACAGCTAGATTCATTCAGCATTATTCTGATAAAAACGTAAATTAAACAGAAATGGCACTTACATCCTTTTTTATTTGAAGTCTTCAATTGAACGTGTACGTATACTGATATGCAGACAACCAATAACCCGTATGTCAATGGTTAAAAGCTGTCGACATGAAAATCGAACGCTCCTCAACCTTCAATTGTTGAATTAAAAATATAAACTGACAATATACAGTTGTTTTACGAGTACAAAGTACAATACTTAAAACCTAATTAGAACGAGCCGTCTCTGAAAAGCTCAACGGGCTTTAGTGCAGCCCAGTGCCCCAAGCAATTTAGATCTCCGTTCAAAGAGAGGTAATGCGTTCAAGAATGAAGTTGAGAGTGAAGGGAAGGGCGCGGAGCTGAGCGGGACATCGACGGGCGAAGGGCCTGGACGTCTGCTTGCGTGCCTATAATATTTTCAGCCGGGAGGGTAGTTTGTTACTATCTCGGCGGTAAAACAAAGTTAACGACAGCCTCGCTTGCTGGCGCGTACGCACGCGGGGGGTCGCGGGCTGATGGGCTGTCCCCCCGATGCCTTCGTCTCTCACTTGAGAAGGAAGGAAGGAAGGGCGACGCGTTTATATAAAAGTGTAGGGGATTGGGGTAGGATCTGAATTTTCAGAATACAACAACATCGTAAATTTAGACAGCGGACACTTCTACTTTGTGATTGGACGACGTTTTGATGTTAAAATCCCTTAGGCATTCCCATAGGCGTCGTGAAAGAATGAAATCGACGAAGACGAGGAGTCGTTAAAAAAGGAGGTACACTAATGTAAATTATGAAGTATGTTGTTTTGTGTGTTTACTTTCGAAAACAAATTTACAGTTTGATTATCAAAGACTCGAAATGCGCATGAAACGAGAAATGTGCATAAAATTACTATAGAAATCAGTTTGAATGATTTGACAACATCTGATCTCTTTTTTGCAGTTAAGTAACATCGCAGTAATAATACTGCGACCATGTTCTAAACACGTTTCTCACAGAATGTATTTGCAAATGTTTTGTCCACTATCTCTCATCCTACTCTAAAGAAGGTGTAGTTCTCCAACATGAAGCACGAGCATTCTAACTGTCAGCCGTAATTTTCCTCCGCTGGCGCATAAACTTGCTATAAATTACCATATGATAGGTCGAGAATGATGAGCTATTCCAGGAAATTTGCTAGTGTTTAAAACTTCTGCACTAACGCTCCTGCAGTACACGCCATGCAGTTTTGGCAAACATAGCTGCAAATGCAATATTCTTCACTGCATACAGATTGTTATGAAATCATGAAGTACGATGTGTGATAGCAGCTATTGTTCTGCTAATGAAATGAAAGTTTGTATCCATATATGTTTCATTCATCTATAACTTTTTTCAAAAATTGCAAAAAAAAGAAACAAACAAAAAAAAACAACAAATTTGAGGGTAGACTTCGTAACGCTGCAAGAGCTTTGTACGAAATGAACATAATTGAACAAAGATGTAAAGATTATTCCTTTTTTGTTTAATAGGTAATTATTACAAATGTCAATTAAATAACTTCAAACTATGTGGTTAGGCTGAAGGCCTTTTATCCATTACAATACGTACATTCTACCGCGTTCTAACCTTTAGAATTCTGGTATTCACCCCAAATGACCAAGGAGACCATTTGAAATGGCTAGAGAAAAAAACCTGGCGGGAAAAATCTTCTGTCAAATCACGAGTACATGCCAAGCTATTTCTTATTACTTAATGATTTATTGCTTATCAATGTACTAAATTAACTTAATTACTGATTAAATCATTCCCTTATTTATTATCATTAATCATCATTTACTTATTAACGTTTATTTTCTCTCCCCGCTCATACTAACCAGTGCCCGTCACCTGACCCCACACCCCACTGTTTTCCAGTCACCTATTTTCCGTTTTCGTAATGATCCGAACCTTTCGTAGAAATGTTCCTAGTTCTTTCATGATGCGGGACCTATTAGAACCTAATATGTTCTGGGCGAGCATTATTTTTCTAAGTTGAAACTAGTAGTTCCCCATTTCCATCAATTTCCTTTCTCATGCTTCGGTAGCACAGCAATTTAAAATGATAGGATCCAATTTTCCCTATCACCGCAAAGCACTTATATACTATTATCGTTCGAGTTTTTCAACCTATGTTGCATCCACCCCCAACCTTGAATCAAGCGTATCTATCTCTTGCGCCCTTCTTTTGTGAACGTAACGAAGATGTTAATATATTTGTAGCGGAATACACACGCCTCATTTTACACATGAGGATTAATATAATAAAATATCCAAGATTCCTTAAGATATATCATATCCAGTGATTATTATTTCCCTCTAGACACAACTGGATAGCTTACATTAAGCACTTGCTCCCCTCTCCTGGTATTTGGTCAAAGAATCAGCAATCAAACGCTTGTGATCAAACGTCATTTGCTCAAATTTCAAGAACAAAACAACTCAAGAACCATATGTTCAAAAAGTATTTTTTTTGCTTATGCGACACATGTGTTTACAAGATTGTACTACCATCGTACATGAACGGTATTATTCTGTTGCGCTGCGACAAACACCAAAAAGCAAGAAATGCACTTGATTGAACTACTCCTAAGGGCACCAGCAAACTATTGTTTTGGCTACCCTCTCCGTCCCTTTAATACTCGGCGTGATATTGTTTTCCACATTCTTATAACTTCCCACTTTTAGAGTCAAGTAGGCATTCTTTTTTTTATACTTGTTCATGTATGTATTTTGGAGTAGGGTCGATAGTCCGACTTTGCCGGCCTGCTAACGGTGCCCTCCATGCCTGGCCTTAGTTAAATTTTCATACTTGGGGGGTAAGAGTATGATATATAGGGAAAATGACGTATTCACTTCACTGTAACTAGCAATAACCGCCTGACAGATCTTTCCTTAGTCACATAGCTACAGAAACTGGGACGATTTTAAAGGAAAGCTACTACTCTATTTTTTCTCGACAGGGAATTGAACCCGGGACCACAGCAAGGGAAGCTAGTATGGTGCCCATGAGCCATCCTAGAAGCAACTTTCTTTTTATTCCAATAAAAGGGCTTCGTCTTTACCTAGAATAATGAATTAACTGACAAACAGGCTACACGATTATAGATTTGTATGATTTTTAGACATGAATGATGATGAAACTTTGGTGGAAGAGGTTCGTGTCTTAATGACTTGAAAATAAACACCACAGTTCTGAGCATCGAATTTAATTCCCAGCCAATACGTGCAGAATATATGAAGGAAAAAGCAAGATCTCGGTAGATTTTCTCCCAGTTTTCCCGTTTCGATTGTCTTTCTTTCTCCACTTCATTATCTCTATTATTTACTCAGTACATCATGGGCCTCGACGACCTCAACAGTTGAAGGGCCTCTGAATATAAATAAACAACTTAATATATGAATAAATGGCGAAAGAAGCAGCGTAAAGTAGGAAAACTGCATTATACGAGTATTTTATCGACCGTACGTGCTTGTCACAATATATCAAATGAAGCCCAGTCGAGTACTGTTATAGAAGCCATGAGAACGAAAGAAATTGCCTCTCGCAATGCTCTAATGATGTTGAACCTCGTAGAAAAACAGATTCAACTGCTCATGCTAAAATGTTGACGAACCTTTGTAACCCCGCCACATGGAACGTCTGGTGCGGTCGGCTAACATTCCCCCGTCGTCTTCTCCACGTCTTCGGAATCAGTAACAAATGAAACTGTTCGAGCACGATTGTGTTGAACGCACAACGTTCCGATTGATGGGCATCGATTGACCTTTGTACAGCCCGAAGAGGCCACGCCCGGGAAGGTTCTACTACTTGAGACGACGGAGAGGAACTCTTCCCCTTCACCTGGATTGATTATTTTGTGTTTCCGAGCACGTGAACACTTATGGACATTAGTCCCGTAAGTGCAGTACTTGTTTTTACTACCGTAGGTGGCTGTATTCTCGGGTGTTGGAGAGATTCAGTGACGACCTACACATCGGATTGCAGGGTTGTACGATATATATATCGCACCAGAGGGGCACCGCTCCATTTGGTACAAGCTCCGGTGTGGTCTCCAGATGCGTGTAAGGAGGTGAGAATAAGACAAGAAAAATGAAGGAAAGATTGCCCACGGTTCGTATTAAGGTACTGCTCCTACATTCACAGAAAACTATGAATCATAGTGGCAGTCCGCTAGAATTCCAGACAGTGACTGAATTCGACCTAGCTAGCTAGTATCGAAAATCCTACCACTGTAGGACCTTCTGGTCAGAGGCACTGCTGTGATATCGGTTGCTGCCCTGGGCCGCCTCAGAAACTCGTCACGGCCTCTCGGCCGGTTTTCACGCGTTACATCTGCTGCAGCTGTGCATATTCTGCGCCGCCCGTGCAGCGCTGTGGTGTGTTGTGCGTCCTGTGTCTGCCAGTTGCTGAATGGATTTTTCAACAAAGATGAGAAATTGCTGTTGACCTTTTGACTTGCCAATTTATTTACAAACCGCTCGAGAATTACTGCCGCTGCATTTTCGAGAGAAACGTCCAAGAGACTGCTTAGTAAGAATTGGTGAAAGAAATTAATGAGGTTCCGTTGTTTGTTTGCTCACACTGGAATAAAATATTTGGTATATTTGCCAGGTATATTTGCTTTCCAGTAATGGTTAGTTTAGACTATTTATCAGCGTATTCAGGGCGGTGAAAGATAAAAGCATTAATTTTCATAATTTATTATTGTTATTATTAATATTTATTTAATTTACATTTTTGACGAACATTTTCAGTGAGAGGGCACAATGTTCTTAGTTCCGTAGCCAGAAAACTCAATATGACTGACGTTGGGTCTCTCCGTTTATGTTGAGATTTAATGGGCCGTTTATATTGAGATTTAATGATTAAGATAATGATGTGAATACTCGTAATGAGAACGAACATGGAAAAGATGTTGAGATAAACGGCAGGAATATCAGGAGAACAGCAATGAAATTTGCTGCCAACCCACTAGTCCCCACAAATTCCACTAGGATTACACCAGTATGACCCCCAACCCCGGTAACTCCGGTGAGCAGATGGACTTCCACACAAGAACTATTGCTTCCCTCATCAAAACGTTACGTTCGTGTCAATCCTCTCCATCTGACTCGTGCGACAGATTTGTTCCCGCGTGGATCTGGCGAAAATTCGCCCATAGTATTAGAACAGCCGAATCTGCGTATCACGGGAAGCGACACGCCTCTCGCGTGCGCGTGGCGAGAGGCCGAGCGGCGGCGGAGGCGGCGCGTCGCGTCGCATCGCGCGGCGGACAGGGCGGAGCGCGGATGGCGCGGGCGATAGGCCGAGGAGGTCTAGGTCAAGGGCGATGCGCGCTGCCTCAGTCAACGCCTCTGCATGCGTGGCCTTGAGCCTCGCCTCTACGCGCGCTGTTGAAGAGGGAGTTGAAATGCTAATGCGTAAGAACCCCGCGTTGATCGACTAATATTCGATTCTTTTTTTTCCTGCGGCTTTTACCCTTTTATCAGTTTACCCCAGGGCCCGGCAACTCTCCATCAAAATTGAGGATAAAGCTAGGGTTGCTACTATAGGATGCGCTAGTGTCTCCGGATACGCTGCTGGTAAGTCTCGCCAACTTTCGTACATAAAAATTGGTCAAGAAATACGAATAGACATTGATTATGATCGATTTCTGAAATAAATGAGAAAAGAAGTTAAATACTATGTGTTTATCTTCTAAAATTCATTTATTCATAATAATACATGCCTGAAAGAAAAGGTAGCGGCGCCATCTTTTGTATCAAGCGCGTGTGTTTGCGTCCCCAGAACCCACGCACGTTATAAATAACGTTGGTAGCAGTTCGTATTTTAGTTCGTGTAAGAAGGTGATTCTCTAGAGCGCGCCACTGTAATGGTCCCCACCACGTTATATGGGAGTTATAGGGCCCTGGTTTACCCTTTACGTCGCGATGGGTCGCATATTCAACTATACATTAGACACCAACACTCTCGCGGGCTCGTCTGATCTTGGGCCAGCAGAATGCGACGCCCTCCGCGACAACACATTCATGAGAGACATAGAACAAACATCCATTCCCAAGGTGAGACTCGATCCCGCGACTCTTCGGACCGAAGCGCTAAGTCGGTTCGCACTTTTAGCCACCTCGACCTGTTAATCGTAATCTGCGATTATACAGGAAGAGGAATGAAAAATGCTCTGCATTGGGCTGCCGTATCCCCGCTCTGGACTCCGATGCCCAAACGCACCCTAGTCCCTCCTATCGGTCTCATCCTGACTTGCCCGCCGTTACCTGCCCTTCCATGTCGTATTCGATGCGGTCACCGTTGCTATCACTATCGTTACTAGGGAAGCCGTAAACAGTTTCGTTCTTCCAGTAACGATAATTTTCTCCTGCAATTACAAAAACGTAATAATGCTATTCAAATAAAAATAAAAATTTATTTAGTAGGAATTTTAATTAGATTTAACAAACGTTTAATCAACTTTCATGGATTTATTCACCCTTTACGAAATGTTCCCAAAAAAACTGAAAGTGTGTGCACTTACATTTTGCTGTAAGTGCTAGGAATCGGAAAGGGTTAAGTTTTATGATATACAAGGCAGACTCCGCCTCAGTCTAGAAAAGCTCTAAGCTTCCTACTGGTGTCCCAGCGCCTGGAAGTCTAAATGTGTGTGTAAGGGGAGAAAGAAGACAAGGAAGAGGAAGGAAAGATTTCGCGCTGTCCATTACCCGTTTTTTAGGGTACATTCATCGACATTCAACTAGTGTTGATAAGATTACAAATTCAGTCGTTGCTTTTACGTGACTCAAATCGTGATATTGAAACTTGTATGAGTAATTGTATGGGCATTGGTATTAACGTAAGTGTAAATATATTAAGAATTGAATGAATTCTTCTCGAGGTATTTTTCAAAAAAGAAGCCAGGTCCGAAATGTTACAGCTTGTTTGTTTGTTCTTTCAAATTTATTTATTTTCCGAGATACTAATTGTGTGTACCTCTGCAGACATGAAATTGAAATTTAAGAACTAGTTAATGTTTTTACGAAGAAACCCTTCTAGATCAATTCCTCTCTTAATTTTAAAATAATTTATGCAAGGAGATTTATGTGATTATTGGATACTGTATAAAAGTTTTTTCACCATTAACGATTCTGTAATTGCACAATTAATATAAAATATTTATAAAACATAACGAAATACCGTAGTATTTGTTTCTGTTATTATTGACATTTATTTATGAACGTATGGGTTTGAATGCGTGATGTTTAACGAAGCTTTTGTAGGGAGACGTCGTCACATACTCTCCCAAACATTCGGAAGCACTGGGAAAAGACACGAGTTACTCCAGATGAAAGCAGTGTTAATTTACTCTCGATCAATAGCGGCCTGGTGTTTTTCAGAGCGCCTAACACACTTGTTCCATCACCAATACATCTACAAAGGGGATCACTATAAACACTCGCTGTTATTTGCGAACCCGCCATGCCACACAAGCGTAACACAGACAATCCTTCGCGAGAAACCGCGTAGAATCGATCTACACAAGCCAACACACAAAGACGGCTTAAGAGCTAAATGTCTCCCGACCAGAGAGTAAAGGTAGTTTATTGTGCGTTCTTTGCACGAAGCGAAGCAAGCACGCATCGCAAGGAGAAACTACGTTGGAAAGGTCATAAACAGGCCAGAGAACAACACACAGTGGGTCGAAAGAAGAGGAAACCGGACATTGCACTTAAGCTGTGAATTGGAACCAAATATTCAACCAGCAGAAATTTAAAAATGCTTGAAACATTACCAAAAATAAAAATAAACGAATATAATATGCACAAGTACTGGTTTCTTAAACACATTCTACAATTTCCATTCATTTTAACAATTTTATTTTCGTGTACGGAAAAATTTAAAATATTTTATTTCCACACCACAGTCTTACATTTTACATAATCTTTTCTTATTGTTTGCTATAGAAAAGTATTTTCTCTCACCTTGGAATCATAATTCAAACTCTTACAATTAGCATGCCACCGGGTAATGTTTGCGAATCCTGGCTGCATTTTTCCATTCCATTTTGATTTGAACAGATAGTTTTTATATTATAACGTAAAATGGAGAATAATGCTAGTACATTTTGTTTTATCACGCGTGTAGTTGTTTTCATCTACATTTATAAAAACAGTCCGTTTTCATTTTTATTTCGTTTCTTAAATCTGAAAAAACTACGACAATAATTTTATATTCACTGAAATACGATAATCTATTGCTTTTACAAAATTTATTCTTAAAAATGTCATAAATACTCTGAAATGTTTGCGTCCTAGTAAATTACAGGTCTTTATTGTGTTAGGGAGGTATTCCAATTTACTGTTTTAATGAACGACCCCATTCGTTTTTCACACTATCAAAGGCAGCACAATTTCATACCAAATTCATAACATAAAGGTAGTACACACTTTCACCGCCAAAACAAATTGTGAGATTTTTCACTTTTCAATCACTTTTTTGATTTGTTTGTTAATATTAACAAGCGTTTATTAATAGTTTAATATTAAAGTTGAATAATATTAGCGAGGTCCTCATGTAACCACACTGTTCGATACTTCGTCTGGAAAGTTGTTTGTTACGAGATCAAGATCAA
Source organism: Gryllus longicercus (assembly GCA_038098605.1). NCBI lineage: Eukaryota > Metazoa > Arthropoda > Insecta > Orthoptera > Gryllidae > Gryllus > Gryllus longicercus. The sequence continues at coordinate 1,363,669 of JAZDUA010000177.1, forward strand.
ATGCGTGGTTCAAATATTTCGAATTAGCAATGAATGTTCTTTGAATTTATTACTAATGACGGGGTGAGGTGATGTGTGAGGTTATTTCAACAGGTAGCTAAACAAAACTTGATACTTTGAGATTCACAAAGCAAAGAGAGGTGATGAGTATACGTATCTTGCATTTTCTGACGCGAGCTCTCCTGGCCACAAGCCTACTGATTGAATTGTTAGATGATGCGTAGTGTTCTTTGTGATAATTGTACATAAAGAAAAGTCCGTTCTTGAGAATTTGCAAAGTCTATTCGTCAGCTGTTATAGGGGCGCCTGTCGACTTCTTTGGGCCCAGTGTCCAGCGTGGTCGGAAGCCGCACCATTCGCGAGCCCTGTGATGTTTTGTCGTGAGGGGGCGTCACGGGCCTTCCCCTCTGCTTTTACAACGGCGGCGCTGGACAGGCGCGCGCATGCAGCGCTGGCAACACTGAGGGGTCGGAGGAGGAGAGGGTGTAGGTGACGAAGAGATTGGGGAAGAAAAGGGAGGGCAAGAGACAGAAGACAGGAGAAGGAGGGCGTTTAACGCTTAGGGGGTACGAAGGAGGTACAGAAGGAACATGAATAATCGCCAGTTTCAAAACGACTCTATTAATCGTACATACTTGTTTAACCACTCTTTTTGTGGCAAAGTGACGTCAGTTACACTAGCCACACATTACTCTGTGATTTTAAAATAGGGTCAACTAAGCAAAAGAAATATCTCATGGTAATATGACGATTGAACTGGACAGCACAGCTTAGATTCGTTCAATCGCGAGTGTTAATTATCAGTATTCTTTGTAAGTTGAAGTTGATTAAAACATTTGATTATTTCCTCTCGTTAAGTGGATTCCGACTCTTCTGAGTTGGAGATCAAATTCGCCTCGATTGTTTAAATTCCGTTTCAATAAAACACTCGCATGTGGATGTTCTACATTCTTCATTACAATTTGAAACACCCTCACATAGTTTGCTTTTATTGAGTTTCCGTTACATCGATTACATGTAGTTGCAATTCGTGGACTGAGCTTCCCACGAGTCAGTCATTGGCTTCCTTGGACAGAGAGAGACGATGGGCATGCGCGTATGCATGAGCATGTGCCTCTGTGTGTGTGTGTGTATGTGTGTGTGAACAGCTTGGGGCTGTTGCAGGCGGAAGGCGTGTGTGAATGGTGAGCGACAGAACAGGGACGGAGCGGGTTAGAGCGGTGTAGAGCAGACTGGGAAGAGGTGAGCGGCGCGAAGTGGCCAGACAGGGCTAACGGGCGAAGCTGGGGAAGGAGAATAGGAAGAGAGTGAGCGGCGCAGGCGGAGATGGCAGCACGAACGATGCGAGACTCGCTGGCCGTGGAAGGGATGGCATGCGCGGACAAGGCGAGTAGGAGAATGGGGGAGGGTGGAGAGAGTGGGTGAACGAGGTGGACGGGCCGGGAGGGCGGTTTTGCCAGGATTGACGAGGATGGGACGGGACGGACGGGACGGACGGGACGGACGGGACGGACGGGACGGACGGGACGGACGGGACGGACGGGACGGACGGGACGGACGGGACGGACGGGTGTTTGCGAAAGACAGTGAGGAGGGAGAGTTGTGGGGGAGGGTGTGGAGTGGGTGGGAAATGGTAAGGGACGGGTCGTGGGGAGGGATGGGCGGGGTGAGTGGGGGAGGCGGCGAAAGAGGAGCGAGTGGACGGCGCGGCGCGGTGGTGGCTTTGTCGGTGGCCGCGTGGAGAGCGCTTGGTTTGGCCGCACTTTCCGCCTGCGCTGTGCAGGGCAGGGCGTGCGTGTCGCGTTCAGAAAAGCGCCTGGAATGTGAAGTTGGCTCTACGGACGCCGCGCCGCCCTAGCTGGCTCTTGCGTTCACGTACGATCCTTGTTGGGTAAACTGGTCGAGAAAACAGCGCTGAAATTCCCGTTGCTGATCTATGCAAATCGCGTGTTTCTCTCGTCGATTGATGCCTGCAAACTTGTCTAACCCGTCGATGGCACTCAACCTATTTCTAGCAATAGGCTTTTAATAATCCCAAGATGATATACTTGTAATTTTGCTTGAAATGTTTCAACGCATTTCCTACAAAAGTGTTGTCATACCCATTTCAATATTCGATCGTAAACATTTCATTCGTACTTTTTGTTTTGGCAAACTTACTTTTTGTTCTAATTGCGTAAAAGAACGATTAAATACTGCATTTTCGTTTATGGATTTGGTCAGCTGGGATATTCTGCTTTACTACGAATGAGTACTAATCCCGCCATCTATTTATATTTACTATTTTATTTATTTAGACGCATTATAATATACTCTAGAAAAATCGATTCCTAGCAAAAACACTGATTATAAAATACAAACACAAAAATCGCAAACAATATCGAATGAAAGAGAAAATACTTTTATTGCACAGTGCATATGATCGAGACCCTAGCAATTTGCGCCACCCCCTAATTTCCATAAACTATAGTAGTAGAATATTACAGAATTATAATATTTTTATATGATTTTTGAGAAAATAATATTTGCACGTTAATAGGGAGTTGTACTGTCTATCACAAATATATCACAAGGTTTACTTTCTACCCTCAAGAGTTGAAATAAAAAAACAACGATTTCATCATTGTTCTTATTTATCCAGTGAACCGAGACAAAATTGCTTTTACTCACGAATCACAGACTTTTCTCCTTTTTCTTGCGATATTATCAAGTCATCCGTTTATTGTGACATTTTTGCGCAAAATAAATTATTCATGAGATAATGAATGTTCTTTGCTCTTATTTGAACAGAGTTTGACGTGCAGATCTTATATTCGTTGTGCCATAAATTTTTTGTTAAACATTTTGCCATAAATTCATCATAATGATAAATTTAAGTTTGTTAAATTATTTTGTCACAAATGTTTTGCAAGATATTATTTCACGTTGTATTCTAATAATATAAAATTGTTAACGTAGGTTTGTAAAGATAATAAAAAATTGTCAATCTAGTTACCTCGTTGTGTTACTCACTTCGGAAGAATTGCACATTCAAAAGTTTTTGTAGGTAAAGAACCAACTTGCGTTTTTTTCAACTTTCAAACCAGTATATTAGTTTACGAATATTGAAGACTTTTTTAATTATTTTATGTTATTTCTTTATATTAACAGTTTTTAACTTTTCATGGAGTTAAAGATGATTAAAAATGTATAAAAAAGTATAAACAGATAAACACACAAGAATAATGAAATGCTATGAATTGCAGAAATAATTAAATTAAATTTATGAAATAATTTACCAGTTCTTTCAATTTCTGTTGATTACTTCACAATATCGTTCTATTTCAGTTCAAGAAAAGCATTTCCAGTTTCAAAGAGGCATATCTACCAGGGAATGAGGAACTGTAACCCTTTTTGTAATTCTAAAGTCGTACCTATTTAAGTGAGGGTGAGCCTTGGAGAACTAATTTTCCATAGAATTTTGCATGTCAACGCCAGTGCTAAGGCACTTGACACAGAAACTCGAATCCAACGAGTGCCTGTCACAGTCACCCTGCTCTCACTCGTCACGCACGAACATTTGACCAAAGTGTTCTCAATCACACGCGGGAGGAGATGAGGGACATTATGGGAACTCGGAGTCGGTGGCGCCCGCTTAAACGACCCCTCTCTGTTTTCAGCGCCAGGTCACTAATGTTGAAGTTAGCCCTCCGACTCTGCTGTCAGGATGATACTCAGTTCGTATAATTAAAATAACTAGCTGAACTATTTTGATAGCAGCGCACAAAAGGAAGAACTGTAGGAAAAGTTACAACAGAAAAGGACAACATATCCACTCTACGGAGAATCAAAAACCTTCAAAAATATTGTTTAATGCCGTTCAGTGTTCATTCTCCATGACTAACGAAATGATGGAGGCTTTCAATCACCATTCATTGTGAATATAATTGAAATGATTCATATTTACCAAGTCCTGGGCATGCATGTTGTACTGGACTGTAGAAGGAAGCCATTGTATTGATATTAATTTAAAAAAGAAATGTATCTCATGTAATTATAATCACGAAAAAACTTTATGTAAAAGAGCTCATGTATCAAACAATTTATCATTCCGTTTATATACATTCACAAAAAGTTGCATTTAAAAACACTCAATTTTGGAACTTAAAAACTTGATATTTTGCTTCCGTAACTATAACCTCGCACGCTTGCTCACAGTAGACGACAAAACATTAACAACTTTTGATAGATAAACTGCAACCAATCACGGCATATAAGCATTAATTCTTTTAAATTCACTATATTATTCAAATTTAGTTTATACTATAAAACAAGTTAATAAGAAGAAGCGATCTCACATCTAGAGACCACTACCTTTTATTTAAAGCAAAAATCAGAAAATTTGGTTCATAATAAAACTTAAATTGCTTTATAAATGAAAACTATTTTTGTTTTATATATAAAAATGAGTACGTGTGTGCGTGCGTGTATACTCCGTTTTGATAAAAATATTATTAAACGTTTATTCTTAACAAGAACGTTAACACTTAACCAATTAATACTTATTTTTTTGGTGGATTTTTCTTTCTCAGATACAATTCAAAGGTGCTTGATAAATAATACTATTATTATGGGTTCTCAAGATTGGTATGTTGTGTGGGAAGGGGGAATTGGTGACGAGATGGGAAGCGAGATCGAAGGCGACATGGAGGACGAGAGGAGATGATGAGTGGGGCTGCGAGAGGGGGTGAGGGAGGAGCGAGAGGCAGGCGAGGAGACACCGATCGAGAGAGCTACGAGAGGTCTGCTAGAAGGTGGAAGGAGGGCGTCAAAAGAGTGACAGCAGATCTGTAAGAGCACGGCGACTGAATAGTGTGTATGCTGAAATAAGGCGAACGATGAAGACGTCTAGATATCAGGGGAAGGACTGCAAGAATCCAATGCGAGATCGGGGTGAAGGAGCCGGTAGGGCGGCAAATGTGGCCATGTTGATGGGAAAGAAGCTGCAGGACGGGACAGCAGGACGACGGTCGGCGGCGAACAGACAGCGAGAGGTCGACGATAACAGAGCGACACGACGTTCAGGTGCCAGCGAGAGGAGGCGACGGAGGAAGGAAGGAGAGAGGGAGAGAGGGAGAGGGAGAGAGGGAGAGAGGGAGAGGGAGAGAGAGAGGGAGAGAGAGAGAGAGTGTGTGTGAGTGTGCAGGAAGCCAGTGGCGAGGACTGTCGCGCTCCCTGCGGCCATTTACTTCTCTCCGTTCCCTTGACCGCGCACGCGGTGCGGCGGCGGCGCTCAAAGTTCAAGCGCACTAACTGCTTTCCCGCGAGCCGCCGCGCAGCTTGCGCCGGCCGCCTACGCCGCGAAACCCTACGGCATGCGAGTGCGGGGGGCGACCTTGGGGTTACGTAACTATTTGCATATCTGATGTAGGAACGGCTGCGCGGCACGCATCGGGTAACCGGATCGACCGGACACGGCGCGGTCAGAGCTCCCGCGGGGGGGGGGGGGGGGAGGCGAGCGCTCGTCCACCGCCACGCGCAGAAAGCGCGCGTTCCTGACGCGCCGGTCACAGTGGAAACGAGAGAGGTGGCTCAGGGTATCAACGGATGCCACTGCAGTGCCTCTGACCGGGAGGTATTCGGTTCGAGTCCCGGCGGTGGCGGGATTTTCGACACTAGCTACGTAGCTGGTCGAATTCAGTCGCTGTTTGGAGGAGAATTCTAGCGCCTGTCAGCTCTGACCAGCACTTTTCCCTGGTTTCTCCGATCGATACCAGACGAATGCCCGAGTAGAACCCTAACAAACGGGTCACGGATCGCGCGTCCATTAACATATCTTTATCTTCTTCCTTGTCCTATCCTCACCCCCTTTTTACACAATCTTGCACTACACTTCCACACATGTCGGGACACCGGTCGAGAGCTTAGAGCTTGTCCCGGCTGGGGCGGTGGCCCGCTGGTGGGAGAAACTTTATTGGGGAAAACTTCGCTGGCTGACTGTAGGTCGGCGCTGGATCTTGCCATCGAGGGAGGAAGACCAAGCTAACTCTCGAGGGGAAAACATACACTACACTTTCTGGAATAATAATCTCAGTAGTTGTCGTGCACGCAATCACTAACAACCAATCAATCATTTCATACGCAGATTTTGCGGCCGGTCGACGTCTTTTTTTCCTGATGTGCTACATTCGTTCAGTGATGGTAAACGGAAACGGACACAGTGAACCTAATCGACATTTTGCGGCAGCGTGCAAAAACATACGTCTGTCGGACTAAAATCTCTTTGGTTTGGATTTATCTGTCGGCTAATAAAGATTTTGGCCAGAATCGGTTCGTCTGTTTTAGCGAACGCACGTGCGCCGAGCGGCTTCTGTTCTGAGGTTCACGTGCGCATTCGATAAACTTCGAAATCGTTCGTCGAAAGGAAGTGTGTAAAGCGGGACTTTAACGGTAACACATTAGGCTTCTTTTTATTTTGATGCCCAAATGAAGAGACCACCTTTACTATTAATACTTTTGTTACGGACCCAACAATACAATAAGGGGTTGGTCGATGATCGGGAGGAATATGGTCTGTTAACAGCGATATAATTTTCGTACAATTTATTGGTTGATTGTTTAGCCCTAGAAAATCGGTATTTTAGAGGGGACAGTCGTTTAATATTGATGGTCCTTCAGTGAGATTTCAATATTTGGAAATTCATAGTAAGCTGATATTCAACAATAAATTATTTTGAAGTGTTTCTTCATATTATCAAATATATTTAGAATGTACAATTCCGAAGAGTACGTTGCAGTTATTAAACAATCTCGTTTTAAACAAAAGATTCCTTACATATGAAATGTGACACTTTTTTCTTTTGTCAGTTTCTCGAAAAATCAATTCTCGATTAATTCAAGATACACTGCATGCATATGTTATTATACAAAAGTGTATAATACTTTAGATGCTCTGGGGATAGCATTCGAATTATTAATATTCACGGAATTATAATTCAAAGAGGTATAATTAAAATGTGCTCATTAATCTTGCAAGATATTTAATTTAATGTATTGTAATTCAACGTCCTCTCTCCCCCTCTCTCTCTTTCTCGCTCTTTCTCTCCCGTCTTCCCGATATAAAATAACGAGCCAGTGGGAGGCCATGAACCAATGAGAGTCGAAGAAGAACGTTAGTATTTTGTTTGAAATGTGAGAAAACGGGAAGAGGGAAATAAGAGTTGATAGAATACTGGCATAGTTATTTGCATTACGACTTAGGCAAAATGAAATTAATTTCATTACTCGTACATTGCAGTGCTCAAACTAGAGCAACTTCTCTTTCAAAACTTATTTTCTTATTATCGTCATGTCACGGTCAATAACAAATGTCTTTATTTCTTTGAGAGGATCGTCATGAGTCATAAAACCGACCACTTGCCTCATAACTGCCAGAAATAACAGAGGAAACACGTAAACATAAGAAACTCAAACGCGAAACATATTAACATCAAACAACTAGTTATATTTTTTGTCACCATTTGTAATTTTTTGTCACATACGTAATTGACTACAATCCATCAACAGTTGTTCGGCGATTTCTCTTAACATCTAGCGATTTTGACTAGAAAACCTCGACATGAAGCAGTCCTTTTCACTCTTTCACTGCTTCTCATAATAGATCAATCGCTTTTTATCAAATGTAATCTGAACGCCACCACACAATGGAGATGAGAAGGAGTTTTTAATTTAATTATTAGTACGTATTATTAAATTATTTCCTTTATTAATAGTAATGAAGATCAGAAGTAATTTTGATATTTCACAATTTCATTATTTTACTGGTGGAGGTGGCTCAGTGCATCAACTGATCAGAGACGTCCTAGAGTTCGAGTCCCGACGGAGGCAGGATTTTTGACACTAGCTAGGTTGAATTCAACCGCTGTCTGTCTGTTGAATTCAACCGCTGTCTGTCTGTTGAATTCAACCGCTGTCTGTCTGTTGAATTCAACCGCTGTCTGTCTGTTGAATTCAACCGCTGTCTGTCTGTTGAATTCAACCGCTGTTTTTCTGAGTACCAGGCGAATTCCCGATTAGTACCTCAAACAGCAGGCATCGGACCGTGCGCGATCTTTCCTTCCTCTTCCTTGTCCTATCTTCACTTCCGTTTCTTGCGTGTATGTATTGAAAAAAATACATACTCAGTGCTTGAACTCTGTCATTATTTCTGATCATTTTGTGAATGGTTACTTGTAATAAACCCGATCTGTGTGACATGAATACATATCATTGGAGGATAACCAAGGTATAATTCTCTGTGGTTATTTATGTCTGCAGAGAGCTATTCTTTTTACGTAAGAACAGTTAAGTTGCAGAACGGCGCAATATTTGAGTGTTTCCAATGATTGAAGAGTACTCTTTGAAAGATTTGTTTTCGTTCTCTTCAATCGAATAAGTATTCGTTCCCTTCAATCCTTTAAGTCAGAATAACTTTATTTCTAATGATATGAAAAACCATAGAAAAATATCGGAAGGCGTGGTGTTATTATTGTTCTTGTGAATCTACTTCTTCAAAGCAAAGGAAGATTTAAAAAAAAACATGACGATCTGGACCAAATCTGCTATCATTACGTTAATGTTTCATTAGAGCCGCTCCTTTTGCAGAAACAAAAATTAGCATTTAGGGAACTCATAATCTGTATTCATTAATTTCGCATCACTTTAAAGGAACAAAGTGTTTCTTCACGAAACAGGCACCAGAGCGCACCACTGCTCAATGCGCCATTCCAGCGCCTCCCTAAAAAAAGAACGGCGGCCCTACCCGCAAATCACTCCCGGGGTCGACTGATTTATTGCCTTATTTCCTCAGGGTTGAAACAGTCTGCTCAGTCATTAGCTCTGCGCGTTTACAGTGTGTGCGGGAAAGGAAAGGGATTGCTCGGAGGCCCATTCTCTGATTTAATCCCCGCTCCGCTGTTTTACTTTCGTACTGCAGATAACTGCTGAATTCGTGCTTGTTTAAATCTACTAGATGGGTCACCGGACAGAAGGAACTTTGAAGCAACCTATTCAGTAACTGTTTGATGGTCTGTATCTGTTATCAAAATCTCTACGGGTTAGGGTTATCGTCGTTAAATGGTACTATGTGATATCTTGAAACAAAATATCTTTATATTAAGCATTCGCATTTATATGCGTTATTCATGTGCGTGATCAGCCTTGTAGAATATTGAATGACAATTTCGCAAACTTAACAGAAATAAATGCAATAAGTATTAATGCATAATAGCAATAAATAATAAAAATAATATATGGGGTTAAGAACTCACAACATTTCAGATATTCAGTTTTATATTTTGTACATCGAAAAACTAGATAAAGCTTCATAGTCGTGGTATTTATTATTAACTTTTTGTTTTATTTGTATAACTATTAAACTACATATTATTGTATATTTTGTTCAATTTTCTACAATCTCTACAAACACGTTCAGATATTGCATTTGTTAGTAAAAGTATTGTTATTTCTGTTGAAGACTTATTATTATTATTATTATTATTATTATTATTATTATTATTATTATTATTATTATTATTATTATTATTATTATTATTATTATTATTATTTATTATTATTATTAATATCATCATTATTGTTATATTAAAAATATTATTTTATTAATTATATGTTATTACATTAATTAATTGTTATGTTAAACAACCGTTTAAATAAAGAATGACTTATGAAGAATTATTTGATTACGATATTTGAAGTAATATTAAAATACCAATTTCTCGGAATGAATTCTTTTAATTTTCTCTGATTTTCTCCTCTGCCAGTCCGTCTCTGTTTGATACATTTCTTACATTTTAATGTTTATGTTAGTTTTGATTCCTTAATAATCTCGAACCATAGTGCCCTTCACGCATCGGGAAAAATGCCTTGCGTGATTGCGGTACTAAGAGAGGCAATTCCTCCGGATGTGGAGAGAGTTATGAGGAAGCCAAATCGATGTTAATTGAGATTTATGAGAGCCGCTGAAGACCTTAGACAAGTGAGTTTCAAATTTGTAGCAAGGCAGTTCCACTCTTATGCAAGATATATTAGATAATTTGCTGAGTATTTCTAGAAACATTTCATTCACCAACCACCTCTGCCTCATATTATTTTCTAAACACGTATTTGTGTACAAATTGAAAATTGGCAAATTTTAGGTAAAGAATTCATTGAGATTGAAGCAAACGAAATGCCCTTTAAATTTCAAGTAACGAATATAGCCCTATTCTGTATTTACGGCTATGTGTGTCTTACTACGCCATAGTTATTATGTAGCCCAAGAATTTTAAGAAAAGTCTGTTCTTGACAATATACACTACTGATTTTTTTTTGCTTCATGTAATTGCAACGTTGTGTCAGAAAGCTTCGTAGTCCGGTGGGTTCAGGTTCCAAGTCACGTGACAAATTTTTGACTCCTGCTAAGTAGCTGAATCGGGTCATGCAACTGCCAGAATGATAATTCTAGCTAGTGAACGCTGTTAAGTGATCGTTTTCGTTGTTTCTTTCAGTCATCTTCCAGAGTCTGCCGGAGCAATACCTTACAAACAACGAGCCACAAACCGCTCGCAATTCTTCCTTCCACATCCTGTCCCCACCATCAACGCTTACGCCGTGATCTAAAATTCCTGTGGTAGATGTCGGAGACGGGGAATGCATAGACCTCCCCCCCACACACACACACACACGAAGAACCACAATCAGTTGTACAATTTCCTCAAAATGCCGCTTTCTCTTCTCTTTTGACAGGATGCGCTAGCATTTCCACCCCGACATTCGAATCACTCGCATCTGAAGCCTACGCCCATGAAGGTAGGCACTCTCATTCACATGAAACGTTCCATTACCGGCGTTCATCTTTGCTTCCATGCGGAGAGGTGCAGGTGGCCCAGAAGAGCCTTCTCATTAAGCTGCGGAGCCTCATTACCTGGGAGGCTCGGCGTTGACAAATGTCTGCGACAAAGTGAGTAACGGTGTACGGGACAAACTCTAATGAATTGAAGTATTTAATGAGTAGAGCTTTAAGGTAGAATGCTTACCAAGCGAGGGCGAGTACAAATCTAATTCACTTGGTGGTGTGCTCTGCTTTTCTGGATTTTTTTGAAACATTTAGTAATACCGACTTTTAAATGGAAACAAATGTTGATATACCTTGTTTACACACTGCCGTAATCGTAAATAATAAAATATTTTTCAATATACATTCAAATACACCTTCTACTTTATTGTTGTTGTTGATTATCGATGACTGTAATCGTAAATCCGATTGAAGTACTCATACGAATGTGTGTAGACGTCGTAATTGAAATACGTGAAATTCGCGTTTATTGAAACGACGATAAAAAAATGTTACTTTCCTTTCTTCGCGCAGTGCGATCAAAATGAACCAAAGACAGCTTCCAATTCTCATGAACTTAAAGTACTCTCAATGGTAGAAGTTCACTTTTTCCGGCTCCAGGTACTGCGTTCGCCCACGGAAATATTACGGCACACCGATAGATTGGAAGTAAATCTCTTTACAGAATGACTGGTGATAATGTCTATACATCCTTTCGTATTGAACTGATGTGCAAAAGTAAACATTTTTTTACAATAAATTATAAGTAAAATATTATAATTAAAGATATAACATTATTAATTGGTTTCTTTGTAACACATGTTTAGTGTTGGAGTCTCAAGGTTAATAAATGACATGACTTTATTATTTATTTCACTATGTCTGATATGAAAAAATATTTTCCTTATTAAATTCTTTTCACTGCAGACCTTAGTAATTTGGCGGCACACTGGTGTGCCGGGGCAAATCTTCTGAGAACCCTCGGCTTTTTCCTAACAAGTAATAATTGCTTTTAGCAGTTAAGTTAATCATAATTGTTTGGATTATCAGGAATAATGTAGCTTGCCTTTTCGTGAAATTTCATGACAAATAACACCAAAGAAATAATCATTACTAAATACAATTTATTGTATTAATCACGGTTTTGCTAAGTGCACGAAACATAATGGAAGAATAAAAATCCGATTTCCTTCAACATTATTTTTTTTAAATCTAGTTTTACCTTGAAATTATGACGCATAATAGTAAACTATTTTTATCACGCTTTTTTTAGTACTTATTCCATGTCAACATTTCCCTTTTGAAGATAAGCAATCCAAATTCCTCAAATTCTTTCCAACATTCCTGATACCTTGGAGGAATTCGGGTGCCCGCTCTTAATAAGTAGATTCCCATCATTCTTAGAGAACTCTTCCGGTTCGTGCAGCCCTCTTATTCATATGAGATACATGGTGATACGAACGGCCGACCATGCCGCCATCGTGTAATGAAATTATTATTATTATTATTATTATTATTATTATTATTATTATTATTATTATTATTATTATTATTATTATTATTATTATTATTATTATTATTTTCACGACTAGAAATCGTCGGGGTATCTCGAAGATGTATATAAAATTACTTAATTTTGCATATAGCCAGTTATTAATATAATTTATTTCTTCCACTCAAATAAACGATTAAAGTTAATAAATTCCTGTGCGGTGTCGCGATATTTCAGCTGCTTATTAAAATAGTTTGCCTCACCACTCGCAAAAGTGCTCAGCGACCACAGCATTGTCCCTGCAATCATTCCAGTTGACATGCTTCTCACCCAACGGCTCGAAGTGATGCGAAGACATGGTCTTGCGATACGAAGAGACGAAACGTAAGAAAGGAAAGGTGGATGAAGTCAAGAAAGGAACGAGAAATATTAGCTAGAGAAATTGCAAGAAATGTAGTTTGAAAAAGTTTCAAGGTTGAAGCGTAAGGGGCGGTAACCCTAGAGTAGGCTCCCGGCTAACGAGCAGATATTACGTGAGCATTGGGTAACGCTTCTCCTACGCTCCCCGCCGCCAGCGCATATCCAGTGGAGAGACATCTAGTGGCCCCTTAGGCAGCCCCGTCGCACGCAGCCCGCTGTGGCGCCCTTGAAGCGATCGACTACGCAAGAGAAAGTAGGAAAGGCAAGGTCAAGGAAAGGCAAGGTAAATCAAGAAAATAGGGGTGTTACAATAACATTGACTTTTCGGGAGTATTTAAACTTTTGCAGTTTTCAAAAATTCACGCAGTACGACGAAAATGAACCCTGCGACAGCCTTCTTTATAAAAGGATTTAGCTCTATACGAGAAATAAAAAAAATGGACCGGTTTTTGAGGAAATATTTTTATTGCCTACATTTGAAGAAGTATACGTAAGCTTCCGCGGCTTGAATCCATGAATTCTCGGCTATCCGGGAGACGCCGCGTCGTTGGCTGGGGTGCCGACGTTTCGCCTGACATATCGCAGGCTTCCTCAGGGCAGTGACGAAGGCTCGTGACGAGGAAGCCTGCGATATGTCAGGCGAAACGTCGGCACCCCAGCCAACGACGCGGCGTCTCCCGGATAGCCGAGAATTCATACATTTGAAGAAAAAATAATAGATAATTGCTGATGGTGTCAAAAAATTTTGACTGGCCTTATTTACAGGTCCATCTTTGAAGATCTTATTTCATTGAAGACATTCACTGTCTTCAATACAGTAGTTATAAAAAGAAAACGAAAAAAACTGTGGACGTAACAATTTTCAAAATGTCAGAGAGTATAAGAAAAATTACATCTGTGACATTTTTAAGCGTGTTTTCTGTATCTGCAAAAATAATGCAATTTCTTATAAAATGTTGCTAGACTTCATATAATGTACCTCCAAAAATCAAAATACGCTTCAAATTCGAAAGGCCTCGAGTTAGGGCAGATCGATCGACAATATCAGTTTTGTAAAAAATCACCTGAACGGTTTAGATGTTAGTTGTAACCACTGACGGACGGAGAGATGGCCGGACATTTTGCCATAAACCTATATTTCGATATCAAAGACTCACAAAACGAGGAATTCTCCGCACCCCACTAGGCAGCACAGTTCTGTGTGGCCACGTTGTGCAGTGCTGCCACCTTCTGCAAGCCATCCCTGTAACAATCCATACCCTTGGAGACATGTGGTTGATGAGGGACAGAAAATATACCCGGAGGACGAAAAGTCAGTATCCATTCGGTGCGCTCTTCTCATTAAGTACCGGAATTCTCATACCGGCTTTCGGCATTTTTCTCTCCGCTAACCTGCTCGCACGGGCGGCGAATTCCCTTCTCTGCCGCGCTCATCTCCGCAATCCCTCAGTCCTTCTTTCGAGTGGCGGCAGATGACCCCCCCCCCCCCTCGGAGGCCGGCACCACGTGTTGGCGCTGGGGAGACGTCCCACGAAGTGATTGGCTACGTAGGCGGTCGCGCTTAATGAACGCGGCTCGCCAGGGCCCTCGCGGGGGCGGGGTGGCAGGGAGGGAGGAGAGCGACACTTTCCCCTCCCGGCGGCCCTCGTCGTCGGCGCCAATTGCGCGAACCCGCCGCCTGATGGCGCTTTAATCGGCCGCGCCGCCTGTCGCCCTGGCCCCTACCCTGTCGCTCCCTGTCGGCTGACGGCGCCGCGCTTCCTAATCGCTTTGTTATAATCAGGTCGGGGCCCTGGCGAATTGAGTGAGGACGACAGCCGCTCACTCCCCCCTCCCCCTCTCTCTCCTTCCGGCGGTGAAGTGTTTAAAACAGACAAAAGAAGGCAGCGTCGAGCTGCGATGCGCAGATGGATTTCAGTGATGCAGTTTGTTGTGGGCGGAATAAAAGCCACTCATTGTGGGAATGGGCGCGCTTCGCGATGGAATAGGTATTGTTATGCATTGAATTGTTGTTTGCGAGGCAACGAAAATTAACCCACTGGTGCTATTGAATAAGCTGTCGTTTGTGGTCTATCATGCTCTAGTTAAAACTAGCCACACAGGTTTCAAAACAATATAATTTTGAAGGCTATGAAAATAGATAAAGTATTGATGCCGTGTTTTTTTAGGTAATTGGAAAAAACTTTATTAATTTTGTCTACTAATTAATTGATTACTTTTATTTTTTCTCAATGTTAATTTGTAAAGTTTTGGCTAGTAGTGGAAAAAAAATCCTAAATACCTGCATATATAAAATACTTTAACAAATACTAAATTTATATGAAGTAGAAATTCTATTGTTCAAAATTATATTTGGTGGTTGTATCCAAAAAGGACAAAAAGTGATATACGTGTTTCAGATCACAAAAAAGGATACACTGCAATGCTTCTAAAGAAACATGTCAAAGTTAGTGGTATCAGGTTTTTATTCTTTTTGTTGACATGGTTGTGTTTCTGAGCCCCAATCAAAACGTACGAGAGAGACTCGGAAATGTTTCGGTAGGAAATGAACATACCTCGTGGAAATTCAATAACACGACGGCATATAGAATTCTCTGATGAAATGCAAGAGAAATAAATCACCTTGTCCTGACGCAATGCATGCGTGTTTGTTTGAACAAGCACACGATAAGGACCTGTCGGTTAGCCACATTGTATCACCTCGCAGTAGCAAAGATATCACGTTACTTTTGACAGAGAGGAAATAGACCTGTCTGGTGTGACATCCATTGGAACGGCGAACAAGCCTCTAAAAGTTGAAGTTACATTTTCAACGTAATATTGCGATAGAGAGAAACTCACATATTACATGGTAAATGAAAAGATATAATTTGTCTTCATAAAATATGTAACTTTTCATATACTCATTTTATCAATATGCCCATTTTGTTCTACTTACTCTTACAATTCAGACATCCACGGATGCGATGTGCTATGCTCTAGTAGATTTAGTCAAATAGAATTTCCAAATAGTTTTACGCATGATAACTTTTAAGTAACTAACCAATTGACGATACATTTCTCTCTTAACCATTCCCGTATGCTTAATGAGAAGATGTAAAAGCAAAAACTTTCTAATATTACGAAAAATGTAACATGACATTTGATGTGTTTCCATTTTTTATTTATTTCTCTGTTCCTTTTTGTGGAATTAATGATCTCATTGTGCTGTGATACTACATTGTCTACACAAATGAAAATCGAAGTAAAGACAATTCGAATAAAGAAGAAGGTTTAAACTCTCGGATAACGTGAGTTCTTGTAGAGGAAAAGCAAAAGTAATATATTTGGGATATTGTTCTCCGCCGTGTTTCTCAACACTTGACATCCAAGGATATCAACGAAAAACTTAAAGTGTTGAGCTCAAGATGTATATAGGGTTTATACTCCGATTTAAACCCAGTGGCACTTCAATGTCACGAGCTGAAAGGAGAGGAGGACGTTGTCATCCAATCGGGAGCTCCAATACCGAAACTTTAAGTTGTAACGAAGCTCCCGATTGAATGACATCGTCCCCCTCTCCTTCGAGCTCGTGACTTGGAAGCGCCACTGGGCTTAAATCGGAGTATAGTTGAAAAACCACTATTTTCACGTTACTTTTCTTCTTTTAGTTCTGAGAGATTCTCAGTCTAGACTAATGCTATCCTAGAAACCTTCAAGTTGAGAAGCTGCACTCCAGCACCCAACCCCCATTCTCCTCCTCTTCCTCCTCCAGATCAACGTGACCGCGTGACTGATGGAGACCACTTCGTTGACAGCAAGCATATCAAGGTGGCGGGCAATGTAAATATATAACTACAGTGCGATGGCACTACATCCAGAGCAATTGGCGCAGGATTTCAAAGTACAGTTTTTACAATTACTCTGGAATGACGGGACGTATCTAGATACCTGACTCATGACAGTCTTTTGCAGAAGTCGGAGGAAAGTCAGTGCCTCAAATATAGCTACATGAATTCTTATTTTCTACCTAAAGCAATTTATGATTCATTAAAATGTAATAATACACCTGTCAGATGCTGAATTGAGAATTGAAGTAAGGGGTGAGAATAGGACAAGGAAGTGGAAGGAAAGATCGCGTGCGGTCCGTGGCCTGTTTGCTAGGGTTCTCCTACGACATTCGCCTAGTATTGATCGGAGAAAAAACGGAAAATCACCGATCAAGACAGCCGGCCGCTATAATTCTCCTCCAGACAGCGACTGAACTCGACCTAGCAAAGGATCTAGTGCCGAATATTCTGCTACCGTCAGGTTCGATGGAAAAACCACCCGTTCATATGCACTGCTGTAGTTCAGTTAATTCCCTGAGCCACCTCTAAGGATCTCCGATTTCAAAGCACATACCTGCAAACGATTCACACCAACAAGATAAATAATTATGGGGCGGCCTTTGAGGCACTAGCATGTACAATTGCCTAATAGGACCGGTACAGACGATGCAGCTTGACGACGTTGATGACAAAACAAAAACAGGATCAATTTTTTTTTCCTTTTAAAAACGGCCCCACTTCCTATATGCTTTTCTGGATCAGCTATTCACTCAATCTCTATCTGAATAAATCTCTTATTTGCCGGTATCGTTTCGTTTCAATTTATGTTTCTTCTTTTTCTCAAAACCTTATTCAATGTCCGCTGCTGGTGGCGAAGATTCCACGCCTCTCGCTCCGATAATAATTTTTAATATCAATCAATATTGAAACAAACTTTCAATTTCAATGCTTGGCTCTGTTGACCAGTAGGCAAAATAAAATGCAGTGCGTCCCTGAAGAGAAAGGCAACATAATTGGTTGACTGGGAAATAATCTGCCAACCCAGACCCATACTAAGAACAACTTTGGAAATGGTAAAAATATAATCATAATTCAAATATAAATTGTTTGATAGTACAACGTTTTCGCATCAAACAATTTTTTTCCAAAGGTTCCGATTCCTTGAATCTACACCTTAATGAAACTTCTATTCCACTCATTCTATTATTTTATGGTAGCATTTTTGTTCTGTTCCATTGCTTTTCCTTCCATAACAGCCGGTTGTGAAGGAGCTCCTCCGAACCTGTACCCCTCTGTCTGTTCGCGCTGATCCACTGTTCCGCGGCACGTGCTTTGCTACTCCCACCACGCCATCTCCACCCCCACCCCGCACCACACGCGACTCGCGGTTGCAATTAAAACAGAAATGACACTTGGTGCGATGAATCGACCGCTCTCCTCGCAGCTCCAGCTACCAAAGTTGTTTCGTGTAGAATTTACTGAGGACAATACGGGTTCGTGATAGGTTTTATGGGAGTTCTCGTTTTCCACTACCTCTCATTACAATTTTGCTCTAAAAATAATCAAATATTATCACTGTTCATTGATAATTTACCATAGCCATTAAATTTTCGTCACAAGTACGGTCGGAAACGGGGGTCTGAATATAATAATGTGATAGACTATCTTTATAAAAATCAAAATTATTGAACTCAAAAGTCAATAAATATTTTGAAGTGTTTTTCCTCAACATGCTAATCACACACTCATATTAATGTCAGTGACATCGATATCACGACTGGTTACTACTATACCGCACTGGTCGCCATTGGCCAGGAAAACAGCCTTACGATTGACGGCGTCTGATATACAACCACTTTGTGACGAGATAATAGTGATGTTATACTTATTTGGGAATAATTAGGGCAATTAAAAAATGAAGCAAAGGGGAATCTCCAAGATCACTCATCAAAATTTGCATCGAGATGTCTAATCAATTCTCAAAAACGAATCCAACATCGTCAGTATCGTAAAGTTAGTTATAAAAATTGGAGGTATAAGCAAAGATCTCAGGAATTCATACAATGAATGTAACTTTTGCGGACAGAATAGAACACACAAAGATATTCGTGGAATAATAAAAATTGTTGAAGTAAAATATCTGACTTCAACCAGAAGTACACGATAAAATATATTCGCAATTTCGAAATTCAAATGAAAGTAATTCAATTGCCACAAACGCAAACAACGTATATTTCCTCAAATATTGATATAGTGCTTCACAAACATTTTTTAGAAAATATTAACGAATTAGAATACTGACCGTTTCAGTAAAGGGATACGTTGTATTTCAACATATTTTTGGGGGAGTTTTTAAAATTTACAATGTTCTTTATAACTGAATTTAAAATTAATTCTCAGTAGTAGACATTTCAATTTTATAAGTATATTTCATAAGAATTTTGTCATTTTCTTACAAAAATTCGGACCGTTTGCGAGTATGCTCTCTTCAGTTCTTGTGAAATGTAACGTGTTATTGTTCGTTCGCTTTAATTCCACTCAACGCCGGGACGTAGGGGCAGGTGAAGGCGCGGAGGCCGCAGCGACAGAGGTGCGCCCGTTCCGTTTGCTCTCACGGCAGAGCGAGGAGCGAGGTTGGCGGCGGCGATGGAGCAAGACGGGACGGTGGGTGGGGAAAGCTGCGGGAGAGGAGGTGGAGGGGGTCACGGGTCGGAACGGGGCTGTGGAGGTGGTTGGAGAGGCAGCGGAGGAGAATGCGAGGATTGTCGAGGGAGGGAGAAAGACGGGGCCAGAGGGCATGATTGGGAGAGGGAGAGGGGGAGGAAATGGAGCGGGTGATGGGTCGGAAGAGGGCTGTGGAGGTGGCTGGAGAGGCAGTGGAGGAGAATGCGAGGATTGTCGGGGGAGGGAGAAGGAGAGGGCAAGATTGGGGGAGGGGGAGGGGGAGGAGATGGAGCAGGTCATGAGTCGGAAGGGGGCTGTGGAGGTGGCTGGAGTGGCAGCGGAGGAGAATGCGAGAATACGTTGACGGGGGAGAGAGAGGGAAAGGGCCAGAGGGCAGGATTGGGAGAGGGAGAGGGGGAGGAAATAGAGCGGGTCACGGGTCGGAAGGGGGCTGTGGAGGTGGCTGGAGAGGCAGTGGAGGAGAATGCGAGGATTGTCGGCGGAGGGAAAAAGACAGGGCAAGAGCGCAGGATTGGGAGAGGGGGGAGGGCAGCAGTGGAGATGGAGGCGTTGGCGAGGGAGTGGGCGGGGGAGGAGGAGGAGGAGGATGCTGCGACCGCAGGGGCTTATGCAAATGCCGCGTCCGGCGTGTGCCCGGCAGCAAGGCGCGCGGCTTTTGGGTCTCTGGCGAGGGCGGGGGAAGAGGAGGCGAGGGCGAGGGCGCCGGGGACACGAGGACCTGCACAACGAGCGCCGAAAGATGCGAACGCAGGTTGGAGGCACTGCGAAGAGGGAAAGGAATGCAGACAGCACAAAAAAGTTTATGTCGGGTAGGAATTGTGAAAGTGAACGTGGAATGGAAAGGACGTGAGCACAGAAATGGGTAGAGGAGAGACAATTTTATGGAAAGTATCTAGAAAAAGGATATTAGACATGACAATTATTACAGTATTAGAAAAAGAAAATTCAGTGAAGCAGAATAGTAGTACGTAGAAGAAAAGGTGTAATAAATTCATAAACAAATGAATAATTAAAAGAGCAGCAATGGCAGATCAGGTAATGAAAGCGTGTGCAAATATAACTGTAAGTAGAAGGAATTTTAATGAGGGGGATGGGGGTGGACATAACAAATATAATATGCGAAATATCCTGAAAGGCTGAATCAGGAAATGTGTAAGCATCCCAAATGGATTTAGAACACGATAGCTTGGGAAGATAAAGCGTCATTATTTGAAGACCACATTAGAAGTCAAAACGAAAGAAAAAATGAAACTGGATAAATGACAGGTGATAACATACAGTCCTGTCTATTAAGTGAACATTAGCAGAAAATTTTATAATGGCTGTAGAATAAAGATTTGTTCATTAAACACAGTTTACATCTCCGAGATGGCGTAATAAAGTTAGTGCGAAGTCTATTCAACAGCCATTAGTGAAAGCGCCGAACCACAGCCTGCTCCAAATTGGTTGCTCGCGGTCCCAGTAGTTAGAATAGGAACGTCACGTTCTAAAAATATGGTGAGTATTTGTTCCTTTTTTATTTTTTACCAGTTAACCGGCGTTAAGATAGTTGGGAGAGACATGAACACGTAAAAAAAACATGTCACTAACCTATTCGTGACTCGAGTAATGGGATATTACCTACACTGCTAATGTTCTGGGGATGTCTGAGTTTTGTTTCTGAACTCATAATGAAACTCCTCAGCGGATGATCGTTCACATGATTCCGGCTGCGGAAGCCTAAGACTTCATTTCTCCTCAGTACAGCCTTTAGCTGAGGGAAATATCAAAACTACTTCATTTCGTTATTGGCTAATTTTTTTTTTTCATTTTTGTTATATTTAGTTTTCTCCACAATCTTGCGAAGATATGTAGCTAAAGTTCTACTTATTATTGCCTGTAATGTCTGCAGAACATTACCTGTTTGTATCTATAGGAATATTTTATAAAATATTTAAAAGCTATTTGAAATATATGAAATAAAAATTGCTAGCCTTCAGGATATATCAAATTTAAATGCAATGGATTGGCAACAATGACTCGGAAGCTAATTTCTGTGAATTATATCTTATTGTTGGGGCATGATTTACCTGTATGGTTACCTGTATTACGAATTTGTTTAGTTTTTGCACCAAACTATCTGCAACTTTTAAGGAGTTTTACTAAAAATGATGACTATGATGTTTTAATTCGCAGAGAAATTGTGGCATAAATAGCATTACATAACTATTACTAAAGGCGAGAAAGTATATGATGTTTGAGCACTACTAGTTAATGTATAGCATATTATTTTGTAAGTCGCGAAACTTTACTATCGAGGTACTCTTTGGAGTTGTCGCCAAGAAGAGCCTTCATGTCATTATGCCTGCGCCTAACAAAAAAGTAAGTAATAAATTACATAAATAAATTTAAAAGATACTGTAAATGAGGGGAATAATTATGAGCGAATTTTACCATACCCAAATCAGGAGCCTTTTTAAACTGAGGAAGTGCGGCGTGGTCACAGTAGATTTTCCTCCCTCCGAAAGTCCGCCGACTTCGAACTCTTGACTTTGAAGCGGGAGGCTAGTCAACCAACGCCTACTCCACTTGGGCGGGACGCGGCGCCTCAAGGCTCGGCCAAAGGGAGGGCCGGCTGCCTAAGCCCCGCTGTATGGCCAAGCCGCCCGGCGCTCTCCTGACGTGACGTCACGGCCGATTAGCCAGTCATCGCCCCAAGCGGCGACGCCGGCCGCTGCGTGCGTTGGCACATTTGCCTCGACTTACAACCCCCTCGCTTTTGCATGCAAAGCCGCTGGAGGTCAACGCGACGATAGCGCCTTCGCCGTTGCAAAACATAAACGGAAAAGTAGGATCCGTCGTACGCGTTTTTACGAACCTAAAAGAATTTTTTTTATTCGTTGGTGTGGAAATTCATATATAACTAACATTCCCTAATCATAATTTCTTATTATGAATAAAACATTGAATATATGAGAAAATGTAGAAATATTTTGTAATTAATTGTAGGTATCTTCAATTGTACATATTTTTAATTTCATATATTCAATTTCTCACCTATTCAATTTATTTACATATAGTCAATTTTATTCAATTTCATATTTTCATTGCATTTTTTAATTAATTACACACATAATCAGATCATCTCTGGTGATGATGTACGCAGTGCAATCGAAAAGATATGAAGTATTAAAAAATACTGATACTTAGACAATATCTTTTTATATGCTATAAGAGAGGAATTTGACCAATCTCTCAGAGTTTACAGTTGGGAAGTAATCAATCACCGGTAATGGTTCTATTAAAAAGTTGTTTTTTTATTATGTATATTACTGTGCAGAGTCAATCCGTGGGTGATGACAGTAAAGCTCTATATGGCTCTTCATTTTCAAAACCCAAAAGACAATTTGAATACTGAAACTTCCTATGGGACAATAGTAGTTATTAAGCTGGTAAGAAATACGAACAGCTACTGAATTTTTACGTATATTTAATAAATTCAATCGTAACTTAATTGGTATTCTGCCCATTTGAATTGAATCATATTGAATTTACACTTGCCCAATGCAACCTAGGTCAGTTATAATGATGCCTTCTAGATGGCGTTTTTGATGATTAAGGATACTAACGATTCAGTATAAAATTAACTTACAATATTTATCAATAGTTGCAGAAAATGGACTGAATAAAACTTGATGTAATGCGTATTAATATACTCATTAAGTTTACAACGCTTGTTACTGACTTATATCGTATTATTACTTCACACTCGTGTATTAAAATCAATCATTACAGCATCATATCAGTATAAAACTGATGAATTACGCAATTAATTTAGAGAATGGAATAAATACTGACTTATAACGTAAAAATTCATGTTTTCCTCAATGAACGAATATAAAATTAGCTTTAAGGTAAGAAAACATATCATATCAGTATAAAACTGATGAATTACGCAATTAATTTAGAGAATGGAATAAATACTGACTTATAACGTAAAAATTCATGTTTTCCTCAATGAACGAATATAAAATTAGCTTTAAGGTAAGAAAACTCTGCATTCACAGAAAAAAACTTGAAATACGAAACCATAAAAAGAAATAGACACTTCACTCCACGGAAATTAGTGGAGAAAACGAAGCTTAGGGCAATGTTCACGACAAAGAAACGGCCTCGTTGGGCAATTCTGCGGCTATTCGGTGACCTGAGCTGTAAGCGGATGGCCATTTCAATTACCGGACACTTCAAACGCGCGAGAACTAGTGACTGCCATCGCGGCGCCCTTTATTACGCGAACACGACTCTTCCATTTACAGCTGCTCCAATTAATGCTGACCAGAGAGCAACTCATCTCCACAGAGAGATTTTCGTCTAATAGTTACGAGGTCTCGCCAGTTCATAACCGGTATTACTATTTTGCCCTACATTCTGCTGTTGACCAAGCTGACAGTCGGATACATTTCTGACTTTTTGGATGAGACGCTTTATCGACGTGTTGGAAGTAAAAGGATTTGATACTCCAGTTACACTGGAGATTTAACGCAAACTTTTATTTCAGTGCATCGTTTAGTTGCATCGCAAGTTGAAGTAGAAGTAAAGTACCTAATAAAAGTTTAGATTTAGATTTAGACTTATTTAGTCAAAAAACAGTAAAAACTGTATGTGACGTATGGGGGAGAATATCGTTGATATAGATGATTGTAAAGTAAAACTTTTATTAACATTTGATGCTGTGAACTAGAAATAAATTGAATTCAATTAATAATACCAAACTACAATATAAAAACAAGAATCACTTATGCAGTCCTTAAAACGTATCGTTCAATAATATAGCTAAATAATCTAGTTAACAAAATGAAAAAGAGTGCACTACGACCAATACGACCACTACCTACAGATAAAACAATGTAACGCTTCTTTCTCACGGTCGAAAACGGTCGGTAGTTTACATGTATCAATGTAGTGTACAGACACGTAAGGTTTCCTGACTTATAGTTGGTAATCGTTCTAATATCGCATCAAATTAAATAATTTAATATTCATACTCAACATGACAAACTAGTGTAGTAAATGTTATAATATTGTTTCACAGTGACTACTAAATTACTGGTAACGTATATTATTAACATATTTTTTATTTGTTTCTTCGCTATTCGTTCAAAGCTCTGACCGAAAAGAGGAAATCCTTCTTATCTTTTTCTTACGGCCACAGAATTGGTATGTAATATTGACTGTTGTACAAGCCTGTTACATTATTTGAACTAACCACACATGTTTTAAAAATTTGATGGCCATTAAAGCTTTCTAACAATTGTAATTTGTATTTAATTCGCAAAACCAGCTTTGTTTCATTTGTTGAGTATAGGAGTTCATAGGATTTTCAATACAATTTAGTTCATGTAAACGAACGTTTTCAGACGTAATAAACGAGACATGTGTGTACAAACTCTTTTATATATATATATATATATATATATATATATATATATATTGAAACCCATAATATGTGTTTCATTACACTAATTAGATCATTAGTGTAAGAAACCAATTGCTATTTTGAACTGCGCGGTGCGCGCGCTGAGCGCGGCGCGCCGGGGCCGGCGAGGAGCCGCTGCCACCGCCGACGGTGCCACCGCCGCCGGGAGGCTAGCGTGTGAATTTCGGTTGGAACTGGGCACCGCGCACGTGCAAAAAGTTCGTTACGAGAATCGCGGACGAGAGCCGTTGGCAGAACGGTGACCAGGGAGACGTTAGCGGAGCGGCGATGAGTGCGGACGTGTGGCGGGGGCTCGCGAGTGATGCAAGGACGCGGGCGACACGCGGTGTAACTATGGAAGTGTTAGAAACTGTATTGTAGCATAAATGTAAATAGAACATTAGAAGTATCAGTATAGTGAAAGATTAGTGTTGGTAGAATAATCGATGTTGTTCTTATTAGTTGGCGCGGTGGAAACATTCTTGAAATTGCGCGGTACAGAACTGTGACCAGTATACAGAGTAGGCGCGGGTTGTGTAATTAAACCCACTGACGGACAGTGATTCGAGGAAGGTGCGAAGCCGAGGTATCAAGATCCTGGTTGGGGAAGAATTGCTGGAGCATCAGCCGTGGACGATTACCACGCCATCCGCTGCTGACGGCCCGCAGCAGTAGCAGAGGTCGACAACCCCGTCGGCACGAGCGGCTCTACTAACATCATAGGTATCCGATCGGGGCCCCGCAGGTATGAGAAATGCATTTCACTCTTAATCTTGGTACCAAGGCAGAGTGTAAAAACGTTGTCTGATTATGTAAATGACAAATTTGATTTAAAATAAATCTTGTTTATAATTGTATTTCAATTTATGATTAATCACCCCAACGTTGCACCAACTTATCCAGGGACCCATTCACGTAAAAGATACCCTCTCTTAGTGTTGTATTGCAGTGAAAATACCCGGCACCACCAGGTATGTCACAATATATATATATATATATATATATATATATATATATATATAAAAAAATATAATGCAATATAAACTTAATATATTTTTTTGAATTTTGTTACAGGTAAGTTGTTCGAGATAGCTGTTATGAATACGGACTCTTGTATGTGAGTACAAAATGTATATACTGGCGGAGAATGAATGAATGAATGAATGAATGAGTTTAAGAAATAATTTAAATGTTAAAACTAGGATTTCAAAAATATTCACAATTCTTCACAAATACCTCTCTCTCTCTCTCTCTCTCTCTCTCTCTCTCTCTCTCTCTCTCTCTCTCTCACACACACACACACACAAGACATTTTGCAACACGACTATAAAACTTCATTCATCAGCAAATAAAAAAGATACATTTGGATACGAATATTCTCTCTGAACTGGAAAAGAATCGAGATGGAAGCATTAAACTTTAAGCCTTACTTTGTGGTGGCAAATTGTTTTAAAAGCAACAGGAACGGTGTAGGAGTCGTGCTAAGAGCACGGACAAGATTCTCTTGCACGAGTTCGCCTTCAGGGGAAGCAAGCGGTGGGGAGGAGAAATGGAAGTTCGGGAGGAAATGTGAGCCTCGCGTGGGAAAAGCGCCTGGCTTGGTGGATGGGGGAGGGGGGGGGGGCGTCGAGCGAGGGAGCGGGCGCCTAGGGGTAGATGGAGAATGAAAGTGGGACGAAGTAGCAGGAGGAAAAACAGAATGAATAGGGGGAAGAGGGAGAAGTAAAAAGATGAAGATGGAGTGGAAGAAAAAGGTGGAGGAGGAAGGGAAGAATGAGGGGATAAGACAGTGTTTGAGGAGGGAGGGCGGAGTAAAGGCGGTTAGACTACCAGCTTAATGATGGCTGAGAAACGGTAACTCGATGCGACAATTATAATATTTATTTGCAAAATAAGAATCGGAAGACATTTTTTTACAATAAGAGATTGGAAAATGTTCAAAGCGGAGGTCAAGCCCAGTCCGATAATAAATCGGCTATTGCAGCAAGGTATTATGATACGAATATCGTACCTTGTATCATGTAAAAATTCCAATGATCTATAATTTTCGTTTAAATTTGACAATTCGTGCTAAAGGTACAATACTGAAGTTGAGTGTAGATTATAGGTGGCCTGGATTGCAAGAAAACTTGTGTTGTCATAACTTTTATTTCGATACTGATATCATTTTTCGTTAAGTTTGACTTTAAATAACAGTGGATTTTAACTGTAATTTAAGGAAAGGTATTTATTCAAATTATTTATTGAGGGCACATAGGATTTGGGCAGAAACGACAGGTGTTGCAGTTGTTTGCGGTGTTGAGGCGCAAGGTGGAAATAAAAAAGGTGAAAAATAATTTGACATGCGCCACTAATAATCAGTTCAGTCAATGGGAGCGTTTTAAATTACGACCCACGCGACACTGGTTCGGCACCAGCATTTACATTCAGGTTTGGTCTGTTGGTCATGATTCATTAAGAGTCACAATTAATCACAATGAAATGAAAACGTGGCTTAACTTTCGGGAAACGGAGGTAGTTATTTACGATCTACATTCTAATCATCATTTACATTTAACATTCATTTTTTTCAAAATAACTAGTGGCATTTCAACGACAGTCAAGTTTGAAGGGAAATAAGTATTGGGATCGCCCTCTTCACTTCCAAGTTTTATACTCATTGCATTATCCTGTGGCTTTCTCGTGTTGAGACGCAATTGTGTGTTGCACTTTAGGCGATAAAAAAAATAAGGCCGTATGGAAACGAAAGCGGTGGTACTTCAGAAGTATTAAGATTGGGAGGAACACACGCACAAGGTATTCGTAATGAAAATGTTTTGGATATGATCAGGTGTTAAGTTCGTTGTCAATGATGCAAATGACTGCACGCACTATCGAGATGTAGATGGCACCAGAGGTGACAGGAATTTCTTATCACATAGCCAGTATCGCATAAAAGTTCAACCCAAAATTACCTATTCTTCCTCCTCAGAACGTGTTTCATTTATGTAAAACATCTGACTTCAAACAAGAATACGTTTTGGACTTTCCTAGAACAAATTACGCCCATCTTAAACCCCCAAGCCCATAATTCCTAACGTAGCACAAATATTTTCATATAATTGAAAAAAAATCTGCACTGCTAAATGAGGAGCCCAGAGAATACACCTTCCCATCACGTAAACAAAGAAATAGCTTATTGTACTAAATGATGATTACTTTGCCTACAACGTAAATTGGTTCATCCACTGCATCAGAAAAAAAGAGGGAGCACCAAGAGAATGACGTTCAGTTGTTCGAGGAGCGACCAATGGGCTGCCGGGCGCTGAGGGGGTATTCCTGGCAACGCGTTCCCAAGGAGAGCTTCCACTCTCGGGGGGACGTAATCGCAGCCAGAGTGCCGATTACTGGGGTTTCCGGAAGCCCGAAATTTGAATATTACAAAAGCCAATTTCGGGGTAATGTAGAAAAGTGCCGGCGGAATCGATATCACGCGCCATGGTCGACACGTGACGTCATTTGCTGCATTCCCTTTGCCCGATTGATTATTCAAAGCTGCCTCCTATACGACCGTTGAGGCGTGTATTATTTTCGATGTCTTTGCGTGTAACCTAATTTCGATGTTTTTTATGGAAATACTATTCAGTGCCGTAAATTTAATGGAGTCGTCTACTGTAAGGGCTTTCATGCATTTAAGAACGCCATTTTATTTACCTTCACTTAAAATTAATTTTTAAAGTAAAATATTAGTACATGACAATTTACATTATGCAGTGTTTCATAGCGCATTTCTAGACTTAACAATAACTTATTAACGAGCGAGTTATGAATTGAATGAGTTGAATTATGAATCAGTATATTAATGTTTCAAAAATGAATATTTAAAATTAAATAATGCTATTGAAAACTGGAAGAAGAGATTCAAAAATGACCCGCACGTCTTCTAATATTGAATAGATCTGAACAAATATAAAATAACATTTAAGAATTCGTACTATATATTATCGCCTTTTAGTTTGATTTTCCTTCTTTACCTCCCTATTTATACATAGATTAATTAAGAATTATACTTACCTAAATACATCAATTAATGTATTTTTAAATGGAATAGGGAGAGAGGGTGCTTTTAATGTAGTCTAGACATAAGAACGCATTGCTAAGATGTTTTGTTAACTAACTTCGTACTTTAATCGTTTAACTCTGATTCAAACTCAAATAGTTCAAATGTTAATGGAATGATTTACATACACTATTAAAGCATGTTATTTCATTTTAATATACAACAATAATAGAAAATTATTTGATTTATTGTAATAATTTTAAATTTAACTGATGTTGTCTTTCTTTGAATAATAAACTGAAAGTTTATTGATATCCACTTGAACATATAAACACGTTTCAATATTCATTCCAGGTACACTTATTAAATAAGGGAAGCAAATGGCCCTATTTGCACATCTAATACATTTCGTTTTGAATCCATTTCAGGGAGATTTATTATGCTGGACATGTACTTATGCTCATTATGAAACCCACGTAATCAATTCGATTGCGTTCCTTGTATAATTTGGCAATTTACTCCCTTTTATCGACATTACAGTGGTTGACCAATGATGTTTGGACGTGCATTGTAACTATTGCTTTCCCCACTCAGAACATTAGGGATGTAAAATTTTCTCATTGTTGAATTTATTAAGCTGTCATGAAATGCTCGAAAAGCAAAATGGAACACAGTGAAATCATAATTAACCTTATCGATATGTCACTCGATCGCCAACACACCAAAAATTAAATAAATGTATTTCAATTTTTTTAAGTATGCAAAAACTTTTAGTTATCCCATAGTTGCGTATTTTCAATCGGTTTAAATCTATGCTACTGTATCTCTGAGAGAGTGTAAATTGTGAATTGTGCGGCTTAAATTGTTTACTATAGTTTGAGTACGTTTCCACTGGCATTCATAGTATGACAAAAAACAAAAATTATTTTAATTAAGAAGTGTTACATTTTTTCATATTTTAAAAATGCAATAACTGGAGTGTCGGCAAGTATTTGTAAGAAGTGTTCAAGTAGGCGAAGCAGAAAGCTGTTTAAAATCCCAAACAAAGCGTGGGTGATTTCTCACCCATCAATTATTTTCTGTACTTTACGTCGCAAAACTCGTTAATATAAATTGCTTTTCATCCTAAAACATTTTGCAAGAAAATAATAATGAAAATAACGTATATTGCTACTATATTTGTTATTTATCTTGGAAGGTTATCTATGACATACATCCGTTCATATCTCGAATCATAATTTTTAAGTCGTAGAAACACGTAATGAGCTTCCGCACGGGGGTACAATTGCCTCGTACAAGCTTTCCATTAAATCGATTTAAAGCAACATTCAGCAGACCCAATGCGTAGGTCATTAACCTTGATGCTTCGCCCTTGAAACGATGGGACGGTCGCAAAGAACATACATATTCCACTCCGAGTCTCATTAGGTCTAATTATATTGCCATCTCGTTTCTCGTGCTGCCTACCGCCTTCGTTAGAATTCCAGCTGCCTTCGTTAGGATTCCGCGTCGTTGGGCCTGTCTCGTTTGAGCAGAGAAAGAGCGCTCTTCAAAACGCGACTCGCGATCGTAGCGATCTCTAACGCAAGAGAAGTTGGGGAAGAGACAGCAGAAAGGGATGTGCTATTGATTGTGATTACGAGATCCATTCCAAATTTTCACTTTTATCACAGATTGTCAACGGTTTGATGAGTAGGTGATAATGCAATTGCTAACGAGAAGCAGAGGAAATGGGTGAACGCTAAAGTCATCTTTCTGCAAGACGGGCTTATAAAATTCAGGGAGTTGATTCAGAGTTTGATGGCGTCATACACGGAATGCTGGCTTGCTGGCTATTTACTAACACGATGCAATTTCTTGAAGCTCGGTGCGGAGAATCGACAAAATCGATTATCCATGTAATTCTTGCAGTTTTACGATTGTTTCCTATTTTTAAGGGATGTTGATTATTTTTCGGTGATACTCATTACAACAGTCCCGCGAGAGGTCACACTTGGAGTTTACATTTAATTTGCCTCGACACTTCTGTTGTGCTCATTATGCGTGCGTACGGATATTGCGATTGCTACTTACAACAATGATATATTACACATTACATTATTATGATTAATTGATTCCGGGCACGTCAACTGCTATGGTCATTAGTGGTTTTTGTAGTGAATGCAATTTCGGAGAAGGAGGCAGTGTTCCTCACCGCTTGGTAGTGAAATTCGGCGCCCATCTAGCCGTTGGTTAGCATGGGATTTTCACTTCCTGGTATCTCCTTCCTAACTCCTTCCCAACCTGAATGGCATGAACCGGACTGCTGAGATATGTGGTGGCGGCATCCATAAAAGTGGAAGTGTATGTTTAAGGACTGGGGATAGGGCACGGCAGGAACGAAGAGGAAGGGGAAACGCTGTCCCTGATCCGTTTGTTAGGGTGCTGCTCCGGCATTCACCCGGTATTGATAGGAGATGCCATTGAAAACTACCTCTCAGAGCGGGGGATCCCAAGAAGTCTCCTCTAGAAAGAGGCTGAATTCGACTAAGCTATATCGCTAGTGTCGAAAATTCACTACCAATTGGACTCGAACTCAGGGGCTTCCCGATTAGAGTCGCCGCAGAGTGAGCTAAACTCAGCTAGTTTCATTATTAATGTAATCATTTTATTTTATCAATATACTTTTATTTTAGTTCAGCTACTGCTTAACTCTGATTAAATTATCAAGTTTATTATTATTATTATTATTATTATAAAAATAGAATTAATAATGTAAATGTACGATGTCAATACGAGTGTTAAAGTGCTGATCTGAAAGGGCAGCTTGCATCTACATCGCGTTAAAAAACACGGAGCGCACGCGTCTGTCGGGTTTTTAGAGCCCCGGGGCGCTGGCGCGGAGAAATATTCACTCACTCGATAGCGCTTCGAAATGGCTGTAAGCCCGCTTCCACTAGAGCGTGGGCGTAACGGAGGGGAGGAGAAAAATGCCTCCGGTGCCGCGCACTCAGAGGTCGTTCGCGCGCTGGGAGGTGGGATGGAACTGGGGAGGGGAAGTAGGGGGGGAAGGAGGGTCGTGGGGGGGGCAGGGAACTCGCGGAGGCCAACGCCACCGCACCCTAATCCGCGCGTCCTTCGCGCAGGAATTTCCACGGTCGTAAGGGACGTCGGTGGCTCCGTTAAAACGCCCCCGCTCGAGCTCTGCGTCAAACGCGGTAGTTTGGCATTGCGCTTTTGTGCTGCAATGTCTCTCTCTCTCTAGCGGTATTCACCCTGCCAGCTACCTCATTCACGCTTTTTTTGGTGTGTGTGTGTGTGTGTGTGTGTGTGTGTGTGTGTGTGTGTGTGTGTGTGTGTGCTCCGGCGACACGCCGGGTTTGAAACTTTTACGAGCGCGTTATTCGCCCGGAACATTTTTGCTTCGATTCGGTCGTAAAAGGGATCCTTCTATAACAAATTATTGAATGAAGTTTCTCCTAAACAGTCTTCTGGATGAAAAAGTGTAAATAACTGGATAAGGAAATATTCGTCAGGTAATCTTATTAATGAAATCACATTTGGGTGCAAGCTGTTGAAAAGATTCGTATAAGCATCGTTCAAGGATTATTTATCGCCCTCCATGTTACATTTATGAAATAATACGCTATAAATGTGCATAAAGAAATGCATTAAAATCTCTAGCAAACGTTCTTGCTTAAGTAAAAAAATAAAGAAATATTATGCGTTGCATCGTGTGATTATTTTACATCATACAAAAAAATGTTCCCTGATTTTTATTCCCTATTATGGAAGTCTCGTTAATATGACTATGTTGAATGACGTATTATGTAGTTCTTGTCACATAGTGCCCATCTTTGATCTTAACTAGATCATCATGCACTTTTCAGAAGTAACTTGCTCAAGGTAGAGGGAACAATTGACAGACTAACAGCGTTCTCGTTACAAGATTATCAAACCAAAAGATGGCAGCCTTTGATCCTGGGAACGGCAGATCGAAGTGCGAGTAGGATTTCTCGAGAAGCAATTTACGGGCTTTTTATGACTGATATATCTTCCTTTACGAGTACATAGGTATATAATTTTTTCCTTTGAGATATTTAAGTTTAATGTATTCAATTAAAGTCAATTCTCTTAAATACTATGAAGGAAGCGTTCGATGTATTTATGTGAAATTATAGTAAACCTTTTCATGAGATTTCGACTCTGAAGTTGAGTGATAATATAATGGAATGCATGCACGAACCGTGCGAACATTTCTGATCATTTATGCGGTAGTTTTAATTTCAGCACACTTTTTATGTCTAAATGGACTCTTTTGTATTTTCGAATACTTTTGAACGCATTTTAATGAACATTCTATTAATACAGAGAACTTGGAATGGAATTCAGGTCATTTCACCACAAGCAATAGAACCAACAGCTGTTTATGACGCGATCGTGTTTTCAGATTGCCTGAAACAGATATGATGAGCTCGTGGTATTAGTTTAGAAAAGTTCAAATGTTCGATTACAGAATAGTTATTTGCTGAATGTTATTGAAAAATTTAAGATAAAATTATCTAAATTTAGTACTTTAATGCATTTTCATAGACATTAATAGAAAAACCATATTTGGAAATTGAATTTATTCATATTAAGCAAAATTTGTATATTTAGAGTTTACTGTTTACAAATACAATGTACTTGTTGGTATCGTTTTTAGACAGAAACTGTTTTACATTTAAGCTGTTTTATAAAAATTATTGCTAACGACATGATATTATTGTAAAAAAGATTAATGATTTTGGTAGATAAAATTATGTAATCCCTGATATAATGTGA
The DNA here is from genome assembly GCA_038098605.1 of Gryllus longicercus. Taxonomy (NCBI): domain Eukaryota; kingdom Metazoa; phylum Arthropoda; class Insecta; order Orthoptera; family Gryllidae; genus Gryllus; species Gryllus longicercus. The sequence continues at coordinate 1,397,221 of JAZDUA010000177.1, forward strand.
AATAAGAAATAATCGTCCACAACAATCACAGTTATAATACTTATTTATCATAACAATCCCAAAGTTAACTTTCTGGAAAACACTTTTCCCATCTTCAGTCGGTCTCTAGTAAGGAAAAGGAAAAATGAGAAATTAACATGAAGGGAGCTTTCCTTTTCCTTGCTAGAGACCCACTGAAGATGGGAAAAGTGTTTTCCAGAAAGTTAACTTTGGGAATGTTATGATATAAAAATATTATAACTGTGATTGTTGTGGACGATTGTTTCCTACCTCACATTATGGATTACCACATGATATCTGCTACTACCACGGAATTTATCCTCGATATAGTTTTACTACAATGCTGCGAGTATTTTATATTAATTGCGATCCGAGGCCGAGCATAGAAAATATTACACATGATAAAACGAGTATGATCCAAGGTGATGAGTATATGATGCGTTTATCTAGAATGAAAACTTCATACTAGTTATAACCTTCAGATATGTAAAATGTGAGGAACATATACGCACGTTATGCAACACTTCCACATCTGTCGTTACCACACATTACGGATGCAACAGGGTTCAACTAATAATGTTCACGTTCTGCGAGCAGAAATTGCTGTAGCTCTATGCTAATAGTGGCGGAACACTAACTGGGTGAAAACATGCGTTTTGCATTTGCTTAGCCTTTGCGAATCGGAAATGTAGCTTGACGATACCACATGTCGCCCGTGGGACGTCGCTCCCCAGCCTCGGCAGAACTCGTCATACACACTAAGGGTCAAAACATTGCAAACGGTACCAGGAGAGACGGCTCAGTGCATCAACAGATATCACTGTAGTCCCTCTGACCGGGAGGTTCTAGGTTCGAGTTCCGACGCTGGCAGGATTTTCGACTCTAGCTTGTCAGTAAGGTCGAGTTGCTGTCTGGAGGAGAATTCTAGCGGACGGCTACTCCGAGCGGTAGTTTACGTGATCAACACTCACACCAGGCGAATGCCAGAGCATTACCCTACGGGCCTCGGACCGCGCGCGATCCTCTCCTCGCACATTCCTCTTCCTCGTCGTATCCTCACTCCTTACACTCATACTTTAATGCACTACGCTATTGCACATGCCGGGAGACCGGTCGGAAGCTTAGATCTTGTGACGGCTGAGGCGGTGCCCTGCTGGTGAGAGATACCTGGTTAGGAAAACAACGCTAGCTGACGGTAGGTTGGCACCAGATCCAGCGGAGGAAGATCCTGCCACCTCTCGTGAAAAACATGCATTACATTTGCGGTACTAATGACCCTAGTTGTTGACGTCATCGGAATCACTATCAATTAATCAAGCTCTGTGTTGTGTTAAACTGACGAATTATGAAGGAGAAATAATAAAAGTCATAGAAAAGTCGCCTAGAATATCAGGGCTTTGAATTGTTAATCATTTTACCTTAATTCATTCACAATTTCCAAAGTTTTATTCCAGCTTCAACTTTCTCATCTTCATTTCTCATTTTTTATTCATTTCTCGTCTTTTTTATATTCATTTTCATCGTATGTCACTACTGTCATCACATAATTTTCGTGAGTGCAATTAACTCCTAGATTTACTCTTAGTTAACCAAGTGTGGCCTAATATGAATGCCATTGGCCCATATCCCTTGACGCATTAAGCGAATGCTCGTATGGGCCCTTGCTTTTCACCCTCTTGCTTATCTCCCAAAACCTCCCAAAATGAATATTCATTTTCTATTTGTTTATGTTTCTGGCGTAAAAGTAAAATTGTGCTTTTCTGACAGAGGCTGTTTACAACGTTCATCTCTCAAAACGAGGGACTGAGGGAAAAGGGGTCATTCTCTTCAGGGGGAAACATGTTTTATAATTAATGGTGTTTACTCCAACATGTGTAGAGAAACCAATGTGGAAATTCTGAAAGGGTCATTTTTTAGGCAAAGGCCTTTTATAAGTATGGAAAAAGAAATGACGGTCTAATTTATCATATTTGGTGTTCTCGGTTTTGAATACGCTATGTTGGGTGGTATGTGTTTTAAATGTTCCGTCTTTAAAAAGAGCTAAATAAAACAAATCACTCTTCACTTGCTTCATTTTGCATTTTTTTACATCTTACCGAGATCACAACCATATTATTTTCCTTCTTTAATAGTTCTTTACAAAGGCTGTGGCTTTAATGTCTTAGTATTTCAAGTACTACTAATAAAACACCTAGTAATTGAATATTTAATTATTTAATTAATTAAATTTCAGACTTTTTATAGAACATTTATTGTAATGAGAATGTTGTAATAGTAATTTAAAACCATATCTAGGATTTTATTAATTTACAATGAAGAGTATGAAGAATGAACAATTTGTGTTTAACATTGCTGTGACATTCAGTTTTCATACACACGGCACGTTTGTATCGAAGAGGATCTTTCGAGTTTAATCAGCTTAATAAAATACGGCATATATCTTAAATGGAATCTTCTCTAGAATCTTCTGGAACACACACAGACTTATTCAGAAAGAAACCTGTTCAAAATAGTAAAACGAAGTACCTTTTATAAATATTTTTCTTCGTGTAAGCAGACATTATAGAATGCACGATGTTCCGATTAGAATTTTTTCATCAGTGCGTATATGGCAGTAGAAGGTACTTACATTTACAATTATTAATCTCTGTAAAATCTGTAATCTGTAATCTCTGTGTCTCTCGATTCATTGCAAGATTACAAACCTCTACAACTTCATTAAAAACATTAATCTTATGCTTTTAGATGTATTAATGATTTATTACTTATTTCTTACATATTCAACTACCTTTCATGTCCGAATTTTTCAAATTTATGTTTTACGATTGTTTTTCGATTTAAGATAATAAAAGCAGAAAATCATTTTAAAATCTCGTGAAAACGGCGAACCTAATTACGCCTAGACCTAAAGGAGATTTACATATCTTTCATGAATTGGTTTTGTCGTATTTTATGTCACATCTTACGGAATGTGCAGTATTCTAAGGAGATTTGAATTTTTGACGACTTGATAGTTTTGGCCTTTTGATAACTTTTGAAGAACTAATTTGCTCTGGTTTTTCCATATCCTAGATATCAAATTTGAGCGTTCAGATTCAGACCACTCTTCATCAGCTGATTACCAGCCATTGATAAAACCATTTATCAAGCACCTTAGTCAATTTATTTATGGCATTTTAAAATCTCCTCCTTGGTCAAATGGTACAAGAACTTGTTGCTCACGAACGCATTGTTCTTCATTCTCCTAACGTGTAGGATACAAAGAAAACAGCAATTCGATGGCTAAATAGTACAAAAACTGACCTGGTTAAAGAGGAGATAAAGATGCCAGATGAAACAAATTCAACGCGCAAATTTATGTATACCGAAATAAGTTTTGGCTTCTTCCGTCTGGCAACAGGAAAAGATAAAACGACCCGATCCCCTTATGCGTGCTTATGTTTTATTTCTCAAAACTGGAATACTAATTTTTTACGAACTAAATAATTTTAGCTAAAGTAGTTCAAATTAATGTGTCATATTCCTTCTACAAAAGGTCAAAGTTGATGCAAAACAGATGTTGGTTCAAAAAATACCCGATTCACACAACAGGGTGAATCTTAGCAATTTACAGATGCTGTTTCAATTTCTTGCCTGGAAAGACACATTAACTCAGTTTAGTGAAAATGAATCTCTCTTAGTTATTCTTAACTATCTGTATATATTTTTAACTATTATCTGAATATTGTATTATTTTCCATCTCTATTCTCTAACTATTCTCTACCTCTTTTTTCTTTGTTGTTCAAATCTTGCATGATGCTCAGCGTATTCCGATGTCTTTTAAAAATAATAATACGAAAAACATGTTTAAAACATGTAAGGTTCAAATCAATTTCTGAATAATACTTCGCAGCAAGTAAACAGCTTCACCGGTCCGAAAAAGTGAGGAATCGTTTAAATGGAATGAGAGCTTAAACGTCCGCGACCGGGGTTAGTAACTACTTGGCTCTTTGGGAGACGCAGCGGCGCGCCACGTCCTAGGAACACGTGCCGAAATTTCGTGCCCCATTCTACGACCTTCTTCAGGGCGACGAGAAAGATCGCCGAATGCCAGCAGAAACGTGTCTAGGACGCGGCGTCATCGGACAGCCAAGTAGTTACATTTGTGTGAATTTTCATTTGTTTTTAATTTCCAAGACTCGAAAATGAGTTACGAACTTCTTCTCCGTCCTTTATATTGCAATTAATGGCGTCACCAATATTATCCGAAGATTGACAAAAATTTTATGAGAGTTCCATGAACGACATTTTGTCCGAGAACATCACCTTGGAAGGAATGTGATGTATCGAGGATTCTATGCCTTTTTGTTTCTACTTCCCTCAAAATAGCGGGCTATTTTTTTTTTTTTACATTCTCTACATTTCACTTTCCCACCAGCCTTCTGATATCTCACCCATTTACTTTTATTTCATTTAATGCTGTATTTTACAAAAGTCGTTTCAAACCAAGAGCCTACTAATTATGGCTGTGCTCGTTGGAGTGTGTTTATTGCTTTCAATTTACAATGTAGGGGTTTTATTGGAAGGGATTCCTAGAACATTAGTTGATTCCAATATTGGGTGGATACTTATCGGAGAGGGAACGATATGTAACATGGATTGGACGTAATGATTTGGCTTCATCCTGACGTTGAACAAATATAACATAAAAGTAACATTGTAGTATAATTTTAATTGACATTTAATGTTGAATTTAAATAAAACAAATATATATATATATATATATATATATATATATATATATATATTCACACCTTTTTCTTATATAGTAATATAGTAAAGCAAGTGTTTAAAAAATGGTTTGAATAAAATCGGGTATGTGTTGATGACGTTGATGAATTATTCAAACGCCCCTGAACTCTACGCAACATGCCGCACAGTCAAGAATTAAGCGCATCTTCACTCCATACAAGTATTCTGCCCCTGCAATTGTGGAATATCGGACGGAATTATAACTTGATTCTCGGACGAGTCAATCAAATTTCTCCATGATAGTGTAATAGCAAACGCATGCCCGAATTTCAGGGAGAACGTTTTAACAAGAGGATACTTGACAACCATGACAAATTCAGGACATAGTGCAAACCCATGCATGCGAGGAAGTCTTTTATCTATTAAAATTTTTGCATTGTGAAGCGTAAACGTGATTAACAATCACGTGGCTAGTCGTGTATGATGTGTAATACACTGCAATAGCAAAGCATTGCAGGGGCCACTAGTACATAAAGAATTATGATTCTTCAATGAAAAATTTCGGATTACTTTGAAAGTGTGTGAATGAAATTATGAATGAATTGGAAATTATTTCACTTAATGTAATATTAATACAAAACTAATGAGGTTCAAAAAATTTAAAACTTCAACATTCACTTTGCCTTGAAGATTCGCATTTTTATGTTTCACGTCACGTTAATTGTACAACTACAACAACCATCAAAAAAGAAACTGTTATCTTCTTTTTTTGCAGAGTTAGTTAGGTCATTTACGCGTGAATGAATTTATGTGGAAGTTACTTGCATGAAAATATGAGTTCAGTTCTGCGTCGTCAGCATTTTCCTGTTAAAATTAGTGGAAACGCTGACTAGACCACCGTGAAATTGAGAGACCAATTTTATTACAAGCTTGAAAGAGTTCACCTTTCATCAGATTATTCTCCAGGAAATAATTCATAAGTTAACTGTTCTAGCAATTTAGAAAATAGTTTTACAATCTGTAGAGTTAATAAGTTGTGTTAGAAAATATTTACACCTTAACAATTCTAGTATTCATGGTAGCAGAAACTATCACTGCATTTTCAATGTTTTTTACATGTTGTACAGTCTTGTTCCGCTAGGAATTACTCGTAATTTTTGTAGTATAATCGATAATTTTCAAGAGTACAGTAAACAGAGTTATATATGTATTTTAAAATTTCAGAAAAACTGTCAATTATCATAAACAAAAAGTATAAAATAACTCTTGGTGGGTTCTTTTCCAGAACAGTGGTCTAGGTCGGAGACTTAATAATTTTCGAGACTGACTAATAAAATAATTTCACTCTTTCTTCTCTCTTTTACATATTCTCTCACTTTTCCTTTCTCTCTATTGATTATCAGGGTTGTGTATGGGTATGTATAGGTTTCCTTCACATTATTTCATTTTAGTGTACATTCATTTCACTTGTTCTTACCCTATATTACATAGCATTCAGTATGGGATAACATACGAAGATTTTCTATGCTCCATGAAGAAACTCTGAACAGGTTCGCAATATTTAGTGTCAAGGATATTGTGTAATGCTTTCAAGGGCCACAATCGAAAATAATTCATAATATTATTTGCGGTTGATAATACGCACTGTGAACCTTAAAATTGTACAAAATATTTGGACACAGAAGTCTCCACGTGTAATCAAGTACATATTTTTTCAAAAAGTTACTTTTTTTTACAAATTACTTAAATTATTTTGGAAGTAATTCCAAAGTAATTCATTGCTCTCGTGGCTCAGTGGTGAAGTCGCTTGCTTTTTTTCACCACTGAAGTTCCGGGTTCGATGCCCGTTGAATCTCCGTAGAATCTCATGGGTAGAAAACACAGGTCGCCTGCGAGACGCGAGCGCGAAGACGCTACCTATCGGCAATTTCTTGACTTGACTGCGACTGACGTGACTTGACTACCCAGCCGCCCCTAGAGGGTGCTGGGTGCTTAACGGATTAACTCCAACTTAAATTAACGGATGATTCACGGTGCGCTTAACGCTTCTTAAGGAATTAAGAGACGCGTTGCGTCTATGTAGACGCAACTATTTTTTTTAAAGTACAATCGCTGTTTTATTTGTAATAATACGACTGTATTTTCTGCATACGTTAAAAATTGCTTTATTTTCCATTAACTTTTGTTGAAATTCTTCGTGGAATACCATGTGTGGTTCAGTTGTGTTTTTTTTGTCACTTCATAATCAAGTTCAATTGCGAATGCGAATAGTCAGATTGATGTTCACACTGTTGACTGTCATTTAATCTGGTTTCATCAAGACACTGTATGCTTTCCATTTTTAGCGTCTTTTTGACGTTCTACTCTCCATTTCTCTTCTCTACACTCCATTTGTCACTTTTCTCTCACGTTAGAGTATAATGTTTTGGAAATATGAACTCGCCCAACACAAACCCAACGACTGAATATTTTCAAGATATTATACAATGGTGGATGTAGGCTAACATTTATTTTGTTAAGTATGTCAGGTTCTCTGAGTGGTGGCAGAGACGTGAAATTTTTCCTCACATTCTGTGCAGAGTGCAAAGCCTCAAAAGTACAGTAACGTAAAAAACTTGGAAAATTCAAAACATGATATTCACTATGATTTAATGAACCAACACAAACCATTTAATGAACAAGCAGAATAAAACAATTAGAATGTAGACTTCCAGACTATAAAGATATTTTAATTGGAGTGTGTGGTATTATAAAGAAATAAATTCTTCTAGAAAAATATCATTTTCAAGGTAAACAATGTTGTTTTGTACATGTATTGTGTTTGCTTGAAAAACAATATTTCTATAATACTCAGAATTTCAAAAATATCATAAGAATCCATTTGTAAAACTTTCGACATTAAAACAAGGAAATACGATATGTTTCTTTGACTGAAGATCTCTTTCAAGTGACCTACTTTAAAGTAAAGACCATAGTATGGTAGTACCTCTACGTGACTACATTAAATATCTGTGTATCATGACCGAGCTACACATTTTAAGTTCCTCATTGAACCAAAGACCATCATCATCAGAGCTTGTCCCAAATTAATGTGAGTTCTGATACCTTCATCCGTAGTTAGCTTGAAATATTTACATTGCTGCCACCTGATAACCCTTATCTTTAAAAATGTAACACTTCACATTTTTTTAGTTCTACCCTGCAGTACCTCTCGGCATTTTCTGAACCATTTCTTTTATCACTATCCCGAATCCCTGATCTTCCATCGCATTTGGGAGCGGCGTTTTAGTCGCCGCTCGCTGGCTGAGTGCTTTCACTACGCCTTGTCACGTCTCTTGTCTGGCATCCCGAGGCGCATCACATGTGTGAGCGCTTCCTGCCTTCAGCTTTTTATGAAGGGCATGCGTTGCTAGCTCGCCCACGTTTTTGTACCCTTGTCTTTTTCTCTATACTTCCTGGAAGTGTAGTGTTTCCTTTGGTGTTAAATTTCCTATTCATGAGACTTTTTTCGTTCATAATTGTTCCCACTGAGATGCATTATCTAACTTGTGATCCTCGCGCACTGTTACTCTGTAATAGATTTTTAAAATATCAAAATTTTTCAAATTTCATTATTATTATTAAAATAAAAAAGTCATTAAACATTTACAAGGTTGTAACACATTCTCATTTTTCTATAGCTTTTTGATTTCTGTTCTCTCGTACTTAGTAACCGGGAACAACTATCAAATAGTTATTTTCGTTCCATAAGTCAAGGAATTTGAGTAATATATGTCTGCTACTTTATTAACTGAATGTGGATATGTTGTAATGCCCACAGACATTGCAACATATTTTAATATTTTATTTAAAATAATAGAACAATCAAAACTTAAGATTGTGTTACAAAGATCCAGCAAAATTGTTTAAACCGTTTAAAACTTAAAATAAATTATGTACAATTTTCAGCGTATTTTACTTTGTTAAAAGGGACACCGATTAGAACACATTTTATTCCAGTGCATTTTAATTAAGAAAGTCTCTTTCCAAGTAGTATATAAAAACCTCTGAATTAACCAATTATATTTTAAACATTTAATCTTTAGAAATATACCTACGTGGGTTTGCAGACGAAAAATGTGAAAAGACAACCTTCTCTTTTTGCAAACCTTACTTCAATTTCTTAACTTAAAGTAAAAGTCAGAAAACGTACGTACCGCCCACACTTCACTTGCAGATTGATATCATGAGCTTAAAAAATTGCACCCTTCGAAAAAGAACTGTTACCGTCTCTTATATATCGCAATATTGCTGCCTCTGCATTCACTTCCTCTTTGTCGACGTATGGCACGGCTTGTAATAACTGATGTGTAGGAGCCAGATACCGTGTCTTACAATTGTCAATGTTGAAATCTGAGTCACCGAACTTGGGGTGAAAGAAAATGAGGTCGCCACAGTTTTACATGAAAACCACAATTTTATGACAATTTAATGCAAATTATGCTTCATATTGTTCATCTCACACTTTTATATTTTATCTTACATTGTCCTATTTATCATTATTGTTGCCGTATTACTAGAATAACACACTTAGGGGGTTAAACAGATGAAGCTTACTTTATTCTTACTTTATTTTTCTAAAAATGCCAGTAGAGTAACAATAACTACAAAGTCAAACGTATGATAATCACAATATTAATATTAATAATAATAACTTTAAAATTAATAATGTTTAAAAAATATGATTAGATAAAATTACCATTCTATTACAACTTTCTGTAAGAGTAGGTTCTAAAATATTTACCAACCTCAGTAGACATCATATTACATTTGCGCAAACATTTATATTCATCGTCTTGCGCAATTGCAAAAGTTGACAAAAAACTCTCAGAATATATATTAAAAACCACAAATGCAATGTAAATATTATCGCAGTCAATATTCTATACCTTCATATAGAGACAATAAATAAAATTAATAAACAACAACAATTTGAATATTGATAATAATAATAATAATAATAATAATAATAATAATAATAATAATAATAATAATAATAATAATATTTTCTAGCAGTTCCAGGCTCCAAACCTATTGCACACTCTCCTAACGTCCATTACTTCCCATCCTCTGAGTCCCTTAGCCCTCTTCAGCTTAGAACACTCTGCCCTCCTCGCTGGCTACTTCCGCATGCCTTGGCTCGCAAAGCACATTTTTCCGCCCTCCTCCTTCGCCGCGCGCCTGGAGCGTCCTCCGACTCCTCATCGGCAAGAGCGAAGCGTCCGTCTGCTAACTCGGCGGCGCCGGCGGAGGCCGCTCTCTTTCCAACACCTCTCTCCTCTCGTATCTCCTCCGCGCAACCTCTCGCTTCCTGGGCGGGCGCCGGCCCCGGCCCCTGCCCCGGCCCCTGCCCCGCCCTCTCGCGCCCCGAATCTCTCGCCCCGCGCCCCCTACTCCACCCGCGCCGCCCTCGCCGCCCTCGCCGCCCTCGCCGCCCTCGCCGCCCTCGCCGCCCTCGCCGCCCTCGCCGCTCTCGCCGCCCGCTCCCCCGGCCCGCCCTCCCGCGCCGCGAATCTCTCGCCCCGCGACCCCTACCCCCCCGCGCCGCCCGCGCCGCCCGCGCCGCCTACACCGCCTGCGCCCCGGCCCGCCCTCGAATCTCTCGCCCCACGCCCTCTCCCCCACCCGCGCCGCCCGCATCGCCCGCGCCCTCTGCCCCACCTCCACCGCCCTTGTCGCCCGCTCCGCCCGCACCGCCGCATCGCCCGCGTCGCCCGCACCGCCCTCGCCGCCCGCTCCGCCCGCACCGCCGCATCGCCCGCGCCGCCCGCGCCGCCCGCGCCGCCCGCGCACCTTGCTCCCATCTTCCTCGTGCGGCGCCTGCCACGCCCTCGCCGCCATATTGATCGCAACGGCTACCTCGTCTACAGCTCGGGCGGCCTCCCCCGCCGCCCCCGCCGCCCGTCTCGCGCAGTGGGCCTCATCGAGGTAAATAAAGTCTGCAAGCTGAGGTCTCTAAGGTTGAAGGGCCGCGGATTCAAATCCTGCGCTGGGTATGGATGTTTGTGTCTGTATGCGTGGTCCACTACCGGTATCCCAATGTTATACAACCAATGTTAAAATTACAGTGGTTGCTGTCTGCGATTTCAAAACAACCGCTTCTTTGTAAGCTTATGTGAATAGTTTATGTTTATGTGGATAGTATGATGTAAAACCTAAGCAATTATTTTTACAGTTTTTATCTGTCTCTTTGACGTGTTAATGTTGCGTACAGCAAAATCGATTTTGTCTAGGATTTCATTGAAAGGAAGAGTATACTGAATGGAATAATTAAGACCTTTTATAAATCAGTATTTTTAAATTATAGAAATAAAAATGTTTATTTTTTACAAAATTGTAATTTTATTCCGTAATAAATGAAATATTGTACATGTAAAGTTCTAAACAAGAGAAAAATTACTGTTTACAGGATTCTTAAAACTACCACTATTTCTTTCGTATCATGCGAAATTTAGGTGTGCTTTCTAAGTTTTTCGTGAATATCTTGAAAACGGGAAGGGAAACCACAAAGTGAAAACAAATGTTTCTGAAAGCCCAAACAATTTCCTACTAAAAATATTTTTATTATTTTTCGTAGCGCAATAATGTTTTGAGAAATTGAAGTTCAAAATTATACTGGAAGTTTTTCGTGGGAGGGCAACAATGCATATTTGTACAGGCACTTGTAGCCACGATAGTGGTAGCAACCGTTAAGGCAGCAAATATGGCAGTGCAGAGCAGCCAGAGTGGGGTCAGGTCGAACCAGATAGGGCAAGTCGAGACAGGGAGGCTGAGAAAGAGACAATGACAGGGGAAAAGTGGTTGGGCGATGGGGCAGAACGAGGTCGGGCAGAACGGGGCTAGACGGGGCAGGATAATGTTGGGACACACTATACTAGAGATAAATAATTGTTTTTCAATCTAATATATGCCTGATAAATAAACCCCTGGTCAATGCGGGGTGCTTCAGATAGAGAATAGTAGAAGCGTGCATTTTGTATGCAATTATCAGACATGTCTTTCAAAAGACTTATATGGAGTTTTCCAATGTAGCTATAAAATCTGTTTAAAATATGTTTTAATAGTTATTTAATTTTTTAGTTATTGTATTCATTTATTTTTGCTAGTTTAAGATGCGCAATGAACCAAGTTACTAATAAATGTGCGCGTATAACTTGGTCCGTAATATTATTAAGTGAGAAATTCTAAATACTTTGGATGCTTGCTTTTCAACTTTGTATTTCAACTACTATTGTATATCCATTTATTTTATTAATTTATTTTAAATTGCTAAAGACACACAGTGAACCGAATTAGCAATAAATCACTCCTACTATTTGGTATGCAAATTATCATTAAGACTTTCGAACACATTTTTTTAATGTTTTTTATCTTTAATAATATACTTATTTACTCGTTTATTTATTTGCTCATTTGTTCATTTATTATTCTCAATCTATTCCAAGAGTGTTTGCATGTATGTTGATAACTTTAAAGAGTGGGATATGATTATTCTTTCACTAATAATCATTCTACAGAATTACTACCATAAGTATTCTCATATTATACTGCTACTTGTATTTAAAATTACCTTACATTGTAGACACACTCAGCTAGCGATTGCATATTTTATATTGTTCTGTGTTAAGAGTTGTAAAGCATTGTTTGCCCCAAAATTCACCGTTTAATTACTAATAAATAATAATAATAATAATGGTAATAGTAAAAATAATTGTTTTACATAGGATGACGAAAATGTTTTAAGGCAGATTTTTGTTGCTTATGTTTTTCATTTTATCTACTACATATTTTTTCTACATTGTTATTATTGTTATTATTATTGTTGCTATTGTTATTATTGTTATTGTTATTATTGTTATTGTTATTATTGTTATTATTATTATTATTATTATTATTATTATTATAGGATGAATGACAATAGGGCAGTAATTACAGAAAATGCAAGGGAAAACAAGAAACACCGGAATCCCGCGTTGGTCCCAACACATTATGAGTTTTGGTGGAGATTTGAGAGGTCTACCGAGGCTATAAAACTAGTGTACTATCCAACACAGTAAAGACAACTATTGTTAACAATGCTGTTGGTTTAACATATCGTCTTTGGCGGGGGGGATAATGAATGTGCTCTATTTCATTTTGGACCATTGGGTGCCGGCCGCGCACCATACTCCTTTTCCTACACCAATGAACTGACGAACAAATTGTGACACAAATATATGTCACATGTCGTGAAAGTATACAGAAAATTTCATTTTCAAAGAGTTTATTTTCACTCAGAGTGATACCCAAGTAACTTTTGCCTTCTACCGAGTATAAAAGTAAATCCGATTTTTGTCTCAATTTTCCTAGTTTCATTAAGAACGGAAACTTATCTTTTGGAAATTTATTATTTTTGTATAAATAATGTCATAACGTTTATCAAAATAAGGTGTCTAAATGTCTGCGACTATATATTAATTGCACTACTTCTCAAATGACTGTTCACTTATAAAAAATAATTATTTGATTTCAAAACTCCCTCGTAATTTGAGGAATATGATTCTCACTGAAGTCAACTTTGTTTTTTAGAAAGGGATATGAGCATATTTCGGTACATTTCGGACCAGTGTGCGGTGCGCGCGCTGCCCGCGCCTCGCTGCACCCCTCCGACGCCCGCACCCCCGTCCTCGCCCCGCCCGCGCTCTCCCGTGCGCGCCCGCACCCGCTCGCACCAGCCCACGCCCTCACTCCGCCCTCTTCCCGCACGCTGCCGCGCTTCCCTTCCCGCATGCGCCCCGCTCCCTCCCCCGCTCCCTCCCCCGCTCCCTCCCCCGCTCCCTCCCCCGCTCCCTTGCCCGCTCCCTCACCCGCACCCTCACCCGCTCCACCACCCGCTCCCTCCCCCGCTCCCTCGCCCGCTCCCTCGCCCGCTCCCTCGCCCGCTCCCTCGCCCGCTCCCTCGCCCGCTCCCTCGCCCGCTCCCTCACCCGCTCCCTCACCCGCTCCCTTCCCCGCTCCCTCGCCCGCTCCCTCGCCCGCTCCCTCGCCCGCTCCCTCCCCCGCTCCGTCGCCCGCTCCCTCCCTCGCTCCCTCGCCCGCTCCCTCCCTCGCTACCTCGCGCGCTCCCTCCCCCGCTCCCTCCCCCGCTCCCTCCCCCGCTCCCTCCCCCGCTTCCTCCCCCGTTCCCTCCCCCACTCCCTCCCCCGCTCCCTCCCCCGCTCCCTCCCCCGCTCCCTCCCCCGCTCCCTCCCCCGCTCCCTCCCCCGCTCCCTCCCCCGCTCCCTCCCCCGCTCCCTCCCCCGCTCCCTCCCCCGCTCCCTCCCCCGCTCCCTCCCCCGCTCCCTCCCCCTCTCCCTCCCCCGCTCCCTACCCCGCTCCCTCCCCGCTCCCTCCCCGCTCCCTCCCCCGCTCCCTCCCCCGCTCCCTCACCCGCTCCCTCACCCGCTCCCTCACCCGCTCCCTCACCCGCTCCCTCACCCGCTCCCTCACCCGCTTCCTCACCCGCTCCCTCACCCGCTCCCTCACCCGCTCCCTCACCCGCTCCCTCACCCGCTCCCTCACCCGCTCCCTCACCCGCTCCCTCACCCGCTCCCTCACCCGCTCCCTCACCCGCTCCCTCACCCGCTCCCTCACCCGATCCCTCACCCGCTCCCTCACCCGATCCCTCATCCGCTCCCTCACCCGCTCCCTCACCCGCTCCCCCCGCTCACGGTGGCGCCCGCGCTCTCACACGCACCTCCTCCTGCACCTCCATCCTTGCGCGAACCCCGTCATCACATCCTCACCGAGGCCCGCGGCAGCGTCCACTCCGCCACCCAAGCCTTCCCCTGTCCTCCATGCCTGCCCACGCTTCCACTCTCACCTCCAGCCCAACACCTCCCGCACTCTTGGTCGCGCCTTCTTCTTGGCCTGCTCGCCTGCTCCTCTCTCCTTCTCACTGGCCCCTGCGCCACCATCCGCGCCCCCACCCACGCCCCCACCCAAGCCTTTCTCTGCGCCTCCTTAAGTGCTCCCTTGCACGCCGCCTCCCTCCCTGCGCTTCAACTCCCGCCTCTCCCAGCGCCTTTGCATACGCCTTCATTCCTACCGGAATCCTCACCCGCTCCCCTCCCACCCCCACGGGCGCCTGCGCCACCCTCCACGACCCCACACCGCACTCCCACTCGCGCCTCCTCTTGTACCTCCATCTCTGCCCGAACCCCGCCCACTCTCTCTCCCCTCTTCATCGGCACCTGCACCTCCATCCACGCTCCCACCAAGCCTTCCCCTGCGCCTCTCCGAACCCCGCTCCCATGTCCTCACCAGCGTCCACGCTCCCTCCCAAGCCTTCTTCGGCGACCACTCCCACCTCCATCTGCACTGCCTCCCTCGCCTTTTCTCACGCCTTTTTCTAGACGTGCCCGAACCCCCGCCCGCTCTCCTCCCCTCCTCATGGGCATCTGCACCACCATCCACACCCCCACCCAAGCCCTCCTCTGCGCCTCCTTAAGTGCTCCCTCGCACACCCCCTCCATCCCTGCCCCTCCACTCCCCCCGCCCCTTTGCATATGCCCTCATCCCTACCCGAATCCAAGCCCGTTCCCCTCCCACCGCCACCGGCGCCTCCACGACCCCACCCCGCACTCCCACTCACGCCTCCTTAAGCGCCGACCCAGCGCCCTCCATCCCTGTTTGCGGCCCAGCTCCCATCCACGCCTGTTCCCCTTCCCGCTCTCCACCGCATCTCGTCACCTCCCTGCCCCCCCCCCCGCTGCTCCCGTCTGTTCCACCCGCGCGCCCGCCGCCTCCCCGCGGCCCCACCAGCGGCGCCACAACAGCGCGCGGGCGCCGCGGTGTTGTCACGTTTTCAAAGCACCGCGCAAAGAGGGGCCCCCGAGTCGACCCCATTGAGAGCTGAGTTAGTGCTTTTCAAACACGCCTCCGCCTCCGCCTCCACCTCCGACCCCCTCCAGCCACCATCGCCGGGCAGCCACTTCAGGAGTAGAATAATACAAATTTAGTTGAAAAATTTAGAGTGCGTTTACCGGGCTAAGTGACGGCGGCGGGGGGCGGGTGTCGCGGCGGCGCGGGAGGCGGAGGCGCGGGCGCGGAATACGCGGAGAAGGACGTGCACTGAAGGGCGTTTCATGTTCCGTTAATGGCGAGTGCGACCGTTGAAAGGAAGTCCGCGGGTAAACGAGCGTGTGAGCGAGAGGACGAAGCGAACAAGCGGGCGAGAGCGAACGCCCGCGCGGGTATAGCACTTCCTCGGGATTTATTTTGGCCGCTCCGCGTTCGGCGCGTGGCGGGGCGCGGCGCGGGGCGGCGCGGCGCAGCGCTCGACTTCGTAAAAGCGCCGGCCAGACGCTAGCGGCCTCTCAGAGGCACCGGTGCGTTTTGCTGATTGAATGGCCGCCGTAAAGCGCGCGGTTTGTACCTTTGACGGGAGGGGGGCGTCAGTCAACGGATGCTGTCATGCGAGCGAACCCAGCAGTCGCGTAGCCGCTACTTGCCTTTGCTGCTAGAGTCTGGGTTACTACCTACTTTCCACGTCGTGTTGGTGGTAGGTGGGCGTGTTTGCTAGCTGGAGATGCGTACTACCCTTGTGTTTAGCATTGTGTAATGTGTTGTCATTTCCTCTACCGGTTAGATACCCATTTTAAAGACTGTAATGGAAATCTCGCTTCAGAATATTTTTATTTGATGCTTGGGATGATGAGAATACATTGAAGGTCAAATAAAACGATCGTATATTATGTTTTATAATATTCTAATATCCGATGTGTAGCTTTGATGTTAGTTTCACAGTTCCGGAAAGTTCTATATCGAGGACCAATTTCTGGTTTTCAATATCTACGTGCGGTGAATTGAATTTGCTTTTAATATCTTATAACCCGTTATTGATAAAAAGTATTTTGATCCAAAATTTTATAAACAGTTATAGAGGCTGACTTCTAAAGTCTCTTCGTGCCTTCATATATGAGCATATTTCGATCATTTCATTTCCAAATCATTACGAAAGTAGGTCCAGGTATTCCGCTGTGCGTTTCATTAAGATGTAAGAAGCATGCCACCATGGAATCCATACCAATGTCTTGAATGGCACCTGTAAATCAAGTTTTCATGGAAAATATTTTTTCATAAAATTATTCTCCTTAACTATGAACACTTTTTGACTGAGGGAGTATCTCGTATTTTAAATGAATTCTGCTTTCAGGACTATCGTACTTTTCACCATTTACTATGCCAATGACTCTCAAAATTTCATCATACGTCTCAGGTGTGAAATCAACAGTATCTTCCTATAAGACGTTCTTAAACTTTTATAATAATATTTTTATAGTATAAATATTATACTTCAAATAAATAATGTTACTACTACAAATGTTACATTTCATATTTGTTAGACGTCTCGTTTTGATATAATGCTTTTGAAATTTAGTTGTGCAAAGTCACATAATATAATACTTAGTAATACCAATATTCTGCGTTTATCACAAAATATTCAATTATAATATTTGCTTAAATGGATATGATGAAAAACATTGTTTTGAGAATTAATGTGAGACACGCATCAATGATGGTGAAATAATTTAATGAAAACTAGAATCACTTAAAACGTTTGCTACGTTGCTACACTTCAACAAAAGAAAATGTAGGTATTTTTAATACTAACTTCAATTTTTTATTATTACAAAATTTTGGAGAGAACAAAAGAAGACATAAAAATACCTTTAAATGTTTTTATTATAATTGATGGAGAGTAAAAATTGTGAGAAAAGTAGTTTCTCTAGTATTTTCATCTTCGTGCTGTTAATAATACGTTAATAAGATCATAAATAAACTACTATGAAGTTAAAAAGTCACAACAATACTTAAAATGTTGTGTAGTAATGTAACAATATATTATGTTTGAAATTGATACATATAAAGTACGGTCTACTCATCCTGTAATGTATTAATTCTTGTGAATGCGTAAGGAAATTCAAACAACAAAGCATAGAACACCAGGAAAACATTATATTGTTCGCGCCCTATCTGTTATCGTTTATCGTTTTATTTCTTTACTGTTCGTTCGTAGAATTGGTTTTTCGTTCGTAGAATATATCTATAAAAAGGGAGGTTTAAAGGGCTTAAGGCACAATTCGCTGTTTTTATTTTAATGATCTACTTGAATCAGAGGTTTTCTCTTTAGAATGATGTTAAGACATTAAGTATTTTCTTACCACATCAGAAACAATGCTGCTCAGTTGAAAGGACGTGCTAAGATTTTACAGAACTTCCTAAAGTTTATTTTCCCTATCCAGTAAAATGAGATATTTTGACTTATGTCCCTTTTTACCCCCTATCTTAGAATTGCCATTCACATATTGTAAAAGCTATTCTATTTCTACCACTTTTAATAATACAACTACCAAGCCTCCACCAACATCGCAATCACAATAATCAAAATTACAATCATTATCAGCATTACTACTGCCAACAGCTACTCCAGAACTACATCATACATCGCTCCCTTCTCTAACATTTCTACCAGTCACCTTTGAAATAAGCAATCATAAAATAATACAAATTCTTCTTTTTCATGCTTTACTTCTTCTTCTTCTTCTTCTTATTATAATAATAATAATAATAATAATAATAATAATAATAATAATTATTATTATTATTATTATTATTATTATTATTATTGTTATTATTGTTATTATTATTATACAGCCAGAAAAAGTCTAAAATCAGTTAAACAAATGTTTTTAACTGTTGTTATGACTGTTATCAGTTAAAGAAATGTTTTTTGACAAAGAATTGACTGATTCAGTCGGAAATCGAACTTGGATCCCCCGATAAATCTCCAGTTGCTTCCAAACTTGACTTTTGTTAACTAGCTATGGGGTCGTAACGGTAGTTGAAAATAGCGGAGTGGGGAATAAATAACCTCTCATTGTTAAATCTTACATCTGTGATCAGGTTGGAAAATGTTATATTATTATTATTAAGAAGAAGAAGAAGAAGACATATCTTATAATTGGTTGTTACTGCTGTCATCAGAAAATTTTCCTCCCGTCTCTCTACTATCCAAATCACCCATTTACCACCGTCACAACAGCCGCGGCAGTTGATGCAGCTCTCCCCTACCGCAAATGTTATTCCTCTCTCCGTCCCCACTGCCGCTCCGTCCACTTCCCGCCCCATTACAGCTCCCGCGTAGCCATATTGCCGTCATTACTGTTGGTTTCGCTACCGTTTTCGCCGCGGGCGCACCGGCGCCGATATGATCGCCCGCTCGCATTCGCCAGGTAATTATCGCGAGCAGCCGAGTCCGGGCGGCGCGGCGGAGGTTTACGCGCCGCGGAAGGGGCCGCCTCGCCTGGCGTTTCTTACCTGTTCGCCCAAACCACACCCCGACAACCGAGCGAAGTGGATCAGTGCGAAGCGCGCTGACTCCGCATTCGGGAGGCCCGGGTTCGACATCGCGGGTTCGTGGTTGGGTGGTCGAGAAGGAACCGCGCAATCTAACGGCGCCCAGACCAATTAAATCGTTTATTTCAGAAACCCGTCAAACTCTCAACTTCTCACTTCGAGAAAACTGAGGAAAAACCGAGGAAAACTCTCCCGATTTTTCTGGTTTCAAAATATTTTTATTTATTAAAGTAGTTGAAAAATGGAAAATTTGTTTCACATAAATATGCATTGAACGAGGTGTCTATCCTCTTGGAACAATAATCCGCTGCTAATGCGTGTTGTAGATTATGGCGTTTGACGGGTTTCTGAAATAAACGATTCAATAGCTCTTTGCGGGACAATATGACGACTAAATACAAATACAAATACACCCCAATGCTGACACTAGGCTACTCTCAAAGTGTGATTTCGTTTCTCTGAAGCCCAGAGACGTTCATTCTTTTGTCACTCATTATATTTTGTTTATTGTTCTTTTCTCTTCCTCCTAGACAGAGAGAGTGTGTGTATAGTAATGCTGCAGCAGAAATCTTCGATTTTTTACAGAAAACTTCTTATTGTGGGACGCTGATAACTAAAAAATAATATTGTTCCTTTATATGTATGAAATTGTTCATGTATTAGTAAATTTCTTTAACACATTCTGTAGTCAGAATCCATGTTGTGTGGCTCTTGATATCAAAAAACCGATTAACGGCAAAGCGGTCTGTGGTCAACGTTAGCGCCTAAACTGTTTGGATTATTTGCTCCAAAATGATATTTCCCGACCTCTCGGTACGAAATCAAAAGCCCTAAGAGTTTCAAACGGTTATTTTGATTTATGAGGGTTCTTTAAAAGAAGCCTCAGCAACATTTTCAAAATCTTCTGAAAAAATGATCCAAACTTTTTGAGTTAAGCACTTTCTGTCGCTTAGCGTAAAGGTAATTAAAAAATGGAATGGTTTCATTTCCGTTGAAATCTCTAAATTTTCTGACATTGAGAAAGGTAGAATTAACAGGTGAAAGTATGTGTTATTGTTGCGCCGTATGTGTTGTTGTTGCGCCGAATTTATACCCGCCCAACCGTACCGCTCCAAACAAGCTACACTATAGCGCACCGAACTGTGTTGTGCCAAGCTGTGAAATTACACTTCACTCCACACCATATCTCTCGTAAAGACACATTACGTCTTCTAATAGACTAATTGCCAACTTCTCATCGTGAAGAAATAAAATGTTTAAATACCAATAGAACAAAATATTAATTTGAAATTGAATAACGGATCTGAGAAGCAATTTTATAGATCTCCGAACACTGTGCCTGTTTATTTTCAAAAATCTTCCCAAATCGCCTTTTTGTTAGTCGTCGTGTCACATCGCTGACCTTCGACAGGTAGCTACATTACAAACGCCAAAACAAGTCGCGCGTTTAATGCCACTATTCACCATCACTTCTGTACTACACCACAGCATTATTCATGTCCCTTCCTGTCATGGCACGTCATGTTGTATCACTCTTCACTGAGCCACTTACGTGTCTCTTGTAGTGGTCTGACACTGAATCACGCTGTATCACTAAATTCCCCTCCTTTCACTTTCATTCAGTCATGTCACTCGTTATACTATACCACGGCACAATCTTCTGTGTCACATCTAACCTTACCGGTACAGAAAAGATACAGTCAAGCCGTGTCCAGCCACGTAACCTAGCACCACGCCATACCACACCCCGCTACGTTACACAATGTTACGCCGGTCATAAAACACCCAAGACACCCTCTGGGTGTCACAAAACACCCTAATCTACACAATCCAGTACCAGTAGTAAACCTAAGTGACACGTTTTGATGACCCAAGCAGTTAGTCACAACGACGGTCATGTCAGTACGACCATATCGCAACGTGCCACCTGGATGTCGGAAACCCCGCAAGCCGACGTATAAGTCGGCACGGAATCTACACATTCAAGCGCTGCAGAACCTCGGCGGTATAGTCACAGCGTCAAGCCACATCTGACCATGCCACATCACACCGTGTGACGCAGCGATACAAACCGCGGCGATGAAACCTCGTGTGGCCACGCCCCGCCACGGCGAACCAGGCAACGCGCGCACGCTCGCACGCTCGCTTTTCCCGCCGGCGCACCCGTCAAAGGACGCGCATTCCGCGCTCGAAAGCCCGAAAAAGGCGGCCTTTGTCGGGAACGAAACGCGCATCCACGCAAAAATTACCTTCCCAGTACGGAAAAATGCAGCGCTAACGTTCACAATGAAGTGCTTAATTGAAATGACTTCATTTATTAGTAATGATACCATTCAATTATTTACCAATATCCCTGAATAAATTTCACTCCTTTGGTAAATAAAAAATGAAGTATTGGTCATGTATTGTTAAACACTGGCATAATTTTTTGAATCACTTTGTGATTCAATATAATGATATTTGCCTTTCTTTACATAATTTGTTCTTTGTTTCTGAGATGAAATATATATTTTCATCATTATTATATATACAAAGATTATTCAACGTTGAGAACGCTTCTCAGAACTTCGCTAATGCGCTGTAACTTTTAATGAAACCAATGTACAAATTTTAATTAAACCCAATGTGATGAATTCACATTATTTTCTCAAACATAATTTTAACAAATTATTTGTAGATGCCGTGAAATATTGAACGTTTTCTTTGTGGAAAATTGAATTGAATTCATCGTCAAGTTAAAAAATGAATAATATGAGAAGGGTATGTTGAAAATTAAATTTCAATACAATGGCGGAAAAATGAATCGCATGCAATCGTAATTTATTGGTCAGTAAGATTTTATTGAATTGCTCTCGCAAATGGTTTTATCAATGGAAGATTATTATGTTAATTTCATTAAAACATTTGTTATATTTTTATATTAGAATTTTTAATTATTTATTTCTTCTAATTAGTATTTCGTTACATTATATATGAATTACTTCTTAAGTCAGGCTTGTTCTCTTAAATAGCACTAGCCTTTTATTAACATACTTCCTGTAAACGACAAATAATTTATGTAAATTGTAGAAGGTTCTTCCTTGGACTTTGTCATAACTAAATCACCCCGAGAAGGGGCGTTCGCGGCGACGTCCAACAGAAAGCCGTAGGGGAAGCAACACAACAGGAAATAACAATCATTCACCCGGATAATGAAATATTTGCGACGCAAAACCTCGGCCAAACGGCGCGGCGCGGCTCGGCGCGGCGCCGCCGGGGGGAAGCACATATTGCGAGCGAGGATAAATATTCACACTCAAAGTGTTTGCACGCCCCGCTCGCGCCTTTGAAGAGCGGGCGATGCGCCGCCGGCTGCAAGAAGAAAGAATGGACGGCCCGGGAGGATGGTCGTTTCACTGGACGCCGACGCCCTCGCCCTCGGTCTCCCCTCACCCGCGCCGCTCCGGCCCCGCCGGCGGCCCCCTGCCTCTCACACGCCGCCGCCACCGCTGCGTACACCCCCGCTCCAACCGCCGTCACCGCCACCGTTACTCTACCCGCTATTATACCCGCGACGACCAACGCCAGTACCTGCGCTAGCCGCCACAGAAGTAGCGGACTCAACCTCTTCCACCGACAACCCTTTCCGTCCGTCTACCCCCGTCCGTCTTCAACCCTGTGTCTGACTTCCCCCATTGTCAATCCTCCCCCGCCGTCCACCATCCCCCTCCGTCCACCCTCCCCTCAATCTACCCTCCCCTCCGTCTACTCACCCCTTCGCCTACTCTCCCCTCCGTCCACCATCCCCCTTATTCTACCCTTTCCCTTCTTCTAGTCTCCCCCTCTACCATCACCTTCATTTCTGCGTTCGCCGCCACCACTTCTTCCGCCAGTACCCTTGTCTCTGCCATCTACATCGTCACCCGTCGTCGTCACGACTACAACCAACTCTGCCGATGCTTCCGTCGCCGGCTCCCTCCGGATCTTACCTCCGTCTGGAGCCCCCCCCCCCTCCACTTTCCACACATCCTTCATCGTCAGCCTAACCGCCATTATACCCGCCACCGCCATTGCTATTACCTCCATTACAGCCATCACCACTTCACCTGCCTCCACCTCCCCGCCACCATTTCCACCTCCACCTCAGCCACCAGTACAACCCCTCCCGCCGATACCCACACCACCGCCATCGCCATTACCTCCGCCACCAATGAGGCCCACTCCGCCCTAGCCCTCCGCCTCCCCATCCGCCTCCTCATCCGCCTTCCCCTCCGCCTCCCCTTCCGTCTCCTCATCCGCCTTCCCCTCCGCCTCCCCCTGCGTCTCCTCATCCGCCTTCCCCTCCGCGTCCCCCTCCATCTCCTCATCCGCCTTCCCCTCCGCCTCCCCCTCGTCTTCTCATCCGCCTTCCCCTCCGCCTCCACCTCCTCCTACGCTTCCGCATTCGCCACCTCCACCCCCACCTCCACCACTCATCCAGAAAATTCTCCCGCCAGCCCCAAAGTCATCGCCATCGCTTCACCCCCTCCGCCGCTACCCGTGTCACTACTCCTGCCACCACTTTCATCTCCGACGACGTCTTCCTCTCCGCCGTCTCCGCGATTCCAGCGGGCGTCCGAGTGCGCGGGTGGAGAGGGCGCCGGCTGAAGTGCGCCAGGGGCCAGCGCTCACGAAAGGGGAGGAGATAGTGCGGCCGAAAAAAATAAAAGGATCCTGACGGAGAGCAGCGCGGTCAAAGAACGAGACAAGGGAAGTGTTCATTGGCGCGGTGGCCGGCGCGGAGATTGAAGGGCGAGTAATAAAATACGCAAAGGATGGCTACGCCAGGGAAGTGGATGGTTAATTGAAATGTACGCGACGTAAAGAGTGGGAGAGAGAGAGAGAATAGAACACACACTGCTAAAATTAAAATGCTAGAAGGGTGTATGTCGAGAGACATGTTATACTGTACATGAGGAGACATTGCATTACTTGTTGGAAAGATATAAAACTGACAATACTGTCAGTGTTATTATTTACCAATTATTTTTGTCAAAATTAAAAAAAAGCCTTAAGCTATAATTTTTGTATTATTGTATTATTTCATTTGCAAAAATAATATTTTTAATTTAACGCGTGTCTTTTATTCCAAAATTAAATAAACACGTGTCTTGAATTCCAGTTTATAATTGAGAGTGAACTTTACGTTTCCAAACAAATATATTCAATAATAAAATTCTGTACAAACAAAAAAGAATTAGACTAAAATTTAAAATGGGAAACATGCCTATCAATAATATACGAAAGACAAGAGACTAAATGATTACAGTGGAAGAAAGGAAAAATAGATTAATAATTTCAATAAGAAATAGCATTACTGCAGAGAAAATACGAAAAGAAAATATTTCAAGCTGTAAAAGGTTCGTGACGTTAAAGGCCAATGATGGAGAGATGCAGTAGACCCAATGATGGCTGGGGCTTACAAAAAAAAAAGAACGTGCAGTGCAGGCGGCGCGGTGTAAGGGCTGCGTAAAATAGGGCGGAGGGCGCGGGAAAGAGTGGCGTTGTTAGGGCTGACGTGATTACGTAGAGAACAGAGCGGGATCTCAGGAGGAAGAATGGACGGCCCAAGAGCGCGGGGGCGGAGCGCTTCAGAGCGGCCTGGGAGGGGTGGGGAGGGGGGAGGGGGGCCGTTTCGCGTAACGCCGCTGAAGCGACGAGAAGAGTGAACGAGGCTGGTGCAGCGGGCGCCGCGTGGCGGGGCGGCGAGTGAAGTGCGGAAGGAGAGCGAGAGGGAGAAAGTAAGGGGCAGGCGGCTGTTCTCAGAGAATTTATGTAAGGGATTGTTTAACGGAAGAGGAGCAAAGGGAACGGGATAAAGTGAATGGTTTAGAAGGGTCCAAGTAACATCATAAGGATTTGGATGCAGGAAAATAGGATAAAGGGAAATTATAATTCGTTGGGTTGCGGGCTCTTGCGGGAAAGATAAAGCGTTGATGAGACAACTTTACGTTCATTCAAAATTAATATTATAATATGTTCGTAAATCATTCATGCATAGTCATAGAAAATTTAAGGGATAGATTAGGAAGTTGGCTAATTCAGTGTGGAATAATTCGTAAAATGTTCTTCAATTATTTTGATAAATTTTTCACTGGTATTAAATGTAATTATTTTTTTCTAGTATTAAAATGATGTAACAAACATTACAAAATTTGCACCTAGAAATAAGTCGTGTTATTGGGTTATAGTTCATTTTCACATTTGTAAGTTTTCATATTTGTAATCACTATAAATAAACATTTCACAAAATGTTTGTTTACTGTGATTACCAAAGGGACATTTATATCGCGAAATATCGTGTGATGTTGCGAACAAAATAATACATAATCGGTTTTGCTGTGCTTCAAATATAATGCGCAAACACAAACAAATCCAAACTGTAATATGCATTTCTGTGTTGAAATAGCACTCACTATTATGGGCAATAGAGGTTTGTAGCCGATTCAGGAAATTACATTTTTGGTTTTTAACAAATTAGATTAAATCCTTTGATTCTAAATGATGCAGCTATAACATCTATTGCTTTATTGGTAACGGCGTATGTTTTTCACATTGGTTGTAGTGATAATTAATCATTTGTTATTGCCATAAACAATGTTTAACATTGATCGAATCGTTTGCAGAACTGCAATGAAACGCGTGTAGATATACCTTCTTCAAAATGTGACACAGATAACCTTCAATAAAATAGTAATGATTGCTCAAAGTAAACAAGACAGGGACTTGACCTAGTTAAGTTTGACCAGTAACTAATTTACGAAATATACACTAAAAGCTAGCATTATAAGACGTTCTGCCACAAGAACCAGTAAACTGCAATATCAATTTTCACAAGGTAATCGTTCTTTCAATTCTTATTTTACCTACATTCATAAATTATTCTAAGGAAAGCAGATCATTTGTTCAAGTATTTGTCTCCATTATTTTTATTCAATGAGTCCGGATATTGTTCTCATTCTCGCCGATCATTGCAATCGCGAACGAACTTTTCTCGAGAGGATTGTTCACAGAATCCGTGAGTCTGCTCACACAGAGTGGCTGCTCTGTATATTCTCGCACTCGCACGGTGTACATTGCGCCAGCAGAACAAAGACCTTTGTGCTTCTGCTGAGGTCTTGAGACACTCGGGAATATTTTTGTTGCTAGAAATTCCTGGCAACATTTCAGTCTGCGATATACATTCTCATATTTTGAGTGGAGAACATAAAACGTTAAATAAATTTAAAAAATATTTTAATCGACTATATTCAAAACAATTGTTCTATAAATTATTATTATTTTTTATTTCCGTCTTCACAGTGAAAACTCAGCAAGGGAAGGTTGGAAAAGGAAAAATTAAGTACTTTTGTCTCATTAACCTTCAGTTCCTATTGTAGGGGGTTAGTGTGTAAAAACTAGAATGTTTGTGTGATATATTTGGGTAATGACTAATGTAACGTTGGAAAAACTTTATCAGTACCAATTAAGAAGAGTCAATGTTCAAGCATTTCTGAGTATCCCTTTTCCCAAGACCTTATTGCATGAGAGCTAGAAATTATCACACTTTGTGGAAATAATACGTTTTTCACTTCACACAAATTTCACTTTTTTATTTTAAAATGTTTATATGCGCTTCATACTTCTACTAATTTTGAAAAACACTTTTCTTAGGTCTATGGTCAGTCCTATAAATTAGTCATAATTAGTACACTGATTTCTTGAAAAAACGGTGTTTTAACATGTCTATCCGAAATACATTTAGTGTTAGGTTGTGACTAATGAGGTTTCATACTCTACATTTCATTAGCAGACAATATACGTGCATGTCAACATTTTCGAACGTTTGACAGTAGTGAATTGTTACCCCTCACCTACGAATAAAATACGGTAAAATTCAATACAATTCAGTTGGCACAATATATCACGTATTTTTGTAATGTTGGCAGATGAATTGAAAAAATGTTACTTTAAGAAATCCATTCCCATGCACTAAGGGGAAGGGCAACAAAAATGTTGATAATATAATATCTTATGTCCGCAAAATTTGATTAATGAAACCAAAACACGTAATAGGATGTGCGCCATCAAATATATAACGACCTCAATTTCTCCTAGGAATAAGTTGAAAACCACACTCATTATAACGACACGCCAGTACACGCATTATTGGTACAAACAAATCAACATGTTCCTGCTGATAAAGAACATAAAATTCTTTTTTCAAGCAAAAAAATGTTTCATTTTCTGCCTCGCATTTTCGCCTAGAACATCTACTACACCGCGTTCCGTTCGGGCCCGTTATTTCCGCGGCGGTGCGGTGCGGAGAGGCGCTAAAAACAGCTTCCGCGACGCAAATCTCCCGCCATTATCGGTTTCTCCGCGCCGTGGCGGCAAGCATGCATTTAACCCAGGCCGGTGGCACGGAGAAAACAAACGCGCGAACGGTGGGAGGGAGGGCGTCCAGAGACAGCGGCGAGGGAGCCGCGAAAATAAAAGATTTGCGAACGCGCCCGCGAAAATAAAAGATTTGCGAACGCACCCGCGAAAATAAAAGATTTGCGAACGCGCCCCGCTGCGACGAGGCCAAGTGCGTAAGGTGGCTCGGCGCGGTGTTTACGCGACGCGGATGCGGGTTTAGCAAACAGCTTTTCCGGGAAAGAAGATGTCGGGCAGAAGGGACCGCGATTTGCAACGTTTTAAGGTGATGACGCAAATCTCCAGGAAAGCCGGAAAAGGCGGGCTCGGTGGAAATAGCAAGCAGGCTAGTTAAAAGTACGATTTTTTTTCCTTCGGAATATAATAATGTTTGGTCGCATAAAATTTTCTACTAAAGTACATTTCAAATTAAAGCTAAATTTCAAATAATATTTGATATACTAGTTAAGTAAGTGTATGTTAAGTAATTAACGTAAATTATGTTAAGTAATTAATGTAAGTAAATGTAATGTGCACTTTTAGAACAGACTCAAGCATAACAGTTGTTTTTACTTTAATATTACGCAGAGGAGTTAGATCACAGCTATGAATACAATACTAAGAGTGAAGTTTTGACACCTAATATGGTGTGTTTTGGAGAACGATTTAGAAAGCGGTTCATTAATGTGATTCGCGAATGTGTTGCCATTGGCGGAGCATTGCACCGCAAGAATGTTACAAGATTTCTGAAAGCGCCCGCTACGTCGGGATGAAATGTAACTTGGTGACGTGTTCACGCGGCGAAGTCGTGGATGCGGATTTTGCAAACAGCTTTTGCGGGAAAGAAGACGTCGGGCAGGGAGTGCGATTTGCAACGTTTTAAGGCTGTGACGCAAATCTCACGGAGAGAGGAAAAGAAGCGGATGAGCACGAAATGTTTAAGTGCGTGCAACTACGAATCCTGAGAGAAATACGTACATTTACTGTGGTTTTACAAAACAAATTGGTTCAAACGTTGAAAATACGGAATATTTATGTTAATACAATATTATTTGTGATATATAGTGTAGACAGATATAGTGTACTTCTTGTTTGTGAGTTTATATGACAATATAAATTTGTTTTTGTTATGTAATGTTTCGTTGCATTTACCACATTTCTTGTTACGGAATCTCAATTGAAATATACAATTAGACATGGTTGATGAAAACCATTAGCCACTGTGATTTTAAAAGCAATTCAAAAACGGCATTAACTCTTTGATATCCGTTACGACAGACAGCTCAGATACATTGTGATTCCAATGTTTAATATAACGTATTGACACGAAAAGGGAAGACTTGTTTGAAGCACGATATTGTTGTCAAACAGTTTACACAAACAATACACAAACAGTTTCGGTCCCATCTACGTTTTGAAAGAATGTACGAGCAAAAAGAAATAGAAATAGTAGTATATATTGTCCTTCATTATTATGATTAAACAATTGTTAACTATACTTAATTTAATGCTTGTGTTTACATTTATTGTTTAAGTTATTTACTTTAAAAGATAAATATTTGTGTCGAAGGTTTTTTATCCATCAGTTTTGTGTTTCACTAAGCTCTTACCCGTCATTATAAAGCTACTTTCAACAGGACAATTCACTAAATAATATGTATCCCAATGTGATACTTAACTATTCTTCTATCCTCCCAATTGTAATATTTTTCTTTCATTCGAGTCCTATGTTATTCGAAATTGTAATTTGGGGGAAGTATAAATATTTATTTCTTCGTACTCAAAGTGTATGACGAGATGTATTTTTCAGAAATATTTTCGTCCGTATGTTTCGCAAGGTTGTCGGGAGAATGAAAATCATGGGAAATAATTGCATGTCAATAAAATTCTTCTCTTGGTGGGTTTGTTTCTTTAATCGCCAAAGAAGCGTGAAAGATCTAATTTTCATTATTATAAGTTCCCAGAGCCTAAATATGATCTAAGAAAAGCAAATTAAAAAATCCTACGACAAAGACTGCTGAATCGTTCTGAGAGAAACGGTAACCGTTATAACGCTCTGTTCAACTGCAGAGGATATTGTGCACTACAAAATCCTGAGAGCGTGTTGAATGATTTCCAATTAGTGTTTGTCTAATTTGTTTCAAAAGATAGTTCGTCAACTATTTACTGCTCTATTTTAGAGCATTTGCAATTATATTCTGATGTTAAATATAAATAGTATATAGTTGTTTTATGAATAACATATCATCAGACAGATATTCAGGAACAGTCATCACCAAATAATTTCGAATGGTTGAAGTAAATTTAAAATGAGAAACAAATGAAGTATGTAAGTTTTTTTAAATGTCATTCTCACATTGGGATATCCTATTACAAGAAGCCAAGTGTTAGTATCCGGAATGCTGACAAGAAATAAGTAAATTTGAAATACATACAGTTATGGAACACACGAGATGTATCGGGTGCCGCAGAGAATTATTTTTCATAGAGGTGTTTTTATTATTGAATAATCAAACATGATATTTAACTAGCCTTTAATTTTTTAACCTTTATATAGTGTGTGTACTACAAGACTATTTATCCATGCTATAGTTATTCTCCAAGGTTTATGCTCGTATGTAAACTATTAATTAGTTGAAATGTTTTGAGAGGGAAAACACCTGAGAGGAAAAGCTTTTATGCCAATTAGGAAACTTATTATGCGCTATTGTCAGTGCTCACCATAAATTTAAGAGAGAAATTAAATTAAATTAGAGAGATTGTGAAGTGTGCAATAAGTGAAACGTATTTGCTTATATCTCTCACACAATATTGTTTATTTGAACGAGACATTCTTGAAGGCATTTCTATTGATTCAAATGGTGCTAGTCGGAGCTCCCAAAAGTTCTGTTTCTCTGAACAATCCTAAACACGATTAAATCATATCAATAATACTAATTGTGATTATAGAATATCAAACTTATACGATATCATATAATAGCAACCACGACTTCATTTAGAAATGTTTTCATGACATTTCTCTTGTATACACAATATGTTGAAATAAAAATACCGTTTTCCCAAGAAAATTATTGCATGGAGAAATGTACGATCTAGGTAAATTATAACTCGTTGTTAATGTGCAGCAAGAAATTCAACCGAGCATTAAATAAACAATTGTATTAAACAAACGTTTCATAAATAAATAATTACTGACGTTGCATTCAAAGTGCAATGTGATAGTGACGTAAATTAGGAGAAGTAAATATGAGGAATTATAAATCACATTTCTGTGCATCGTTTAGAGAAAGATATTTCTGTTAACGAAATAAAGCGTATAATATTTCTGTTTAAGAAATAAAATCTGGAAATGTTATCTGATATTAACGCGCCAGACTAGCGAAATATTTGGTCCTTCTTTCTTTTAGAAACAGAGTGGAACAAATCTCTCTTAAAACTTGACTATTATGATAGATAATACATTTAAGCAAAGTGATAATAGTTGTTATTTACTGAGGAAGCAGAATGAAATAACACAACACAAACAAAACTATATGAACAATTTAACAAAGAAGACTATATATTCACAATAACGTGGCAGAAACTACGTAAGTAGAAGTTTAAACATAAAAACTTGTCATTTTGAATGCTAGGGAAAATGTAATAAACACGTGCATAGTTCTCTTAAAGAAAATTAAAATGTTTAGATAATAATACCCGTGATTATTTTTAAAACATTCCTTAAACATGCTGTTCATTTTTTGAACATACCATGTACTGAGTGTGGATCTCTGCAACATTGTCTTTAGATTTCGACATTAGTGCATGTTCTAGATCGACATTAGTGCACCAGCCTTTTCCTGGTATTCACTGAATAATAATGAAAAAAAAAAAAAAAACTGATCAGAGAATCGTCAGCTAGAACTCTCCTCCAGTCAGCGGCTAAATTCGACCCAGTTAGCTATCTAGTGTCGAAAATGTCAGCGGCGGCACTCCAACCTTAGGATCTCCCGGTCACAGACAGTGTAGAGACGATGGCAATGCTTTCTCTCAGCCACCGCGGTGGAGATGGAAGGTGTGGAGGCGGAGAGAAAGCGGGGTCGAGAGCACAAGCGATTTGGGCCGTGCGGCGCAGGGGGCGGGGCAAGGCTCGATTCGGAATATTTTAATAACACAGGCGACGGAGCAGAAGTGTTTGACGGGCGCGCCTCCCGAGACAAATGGCCGGAGAACAATGGCGAAGCGGTGCTCCTCCCACGCGCATTTTACAACCACAACCAACACCAATTCCATCTCTACTTAGTCACTGTCACCCGATACACTACCGTCTCCCTGGTAACCACTGTTTATAATCAATTCGACGCCGCTATCGCCTCGTACTATCAACGCCCCTCAAACATCAATACACTAACAATGCCAACACCATTCCACCCACACTTCACCATCACCAACACTTTTTCTTTGCGTAATTAATTATCAATACGACCGCAGGTATCAGGTTCGTCTGGCCAATTATAATTCTCTCTTACCCGGGTCTATGAAACGATGGCCCACTTTGGAAAAAGTCTAAAGCAAATCACTGCTTTCAATAAGTAGCTACTTGTACGCATTCTTTTTTCTAACACATTTCATGAAATTTTCTGAATCGACCCTCATTCTTGTGTTTCAGCAGATTTGCTCCCTACGCCTCTTGTGATCAGTAATCACTTTGCGCAAACTGCTTGCCGTTTCTCAGCCTTCTTATCTCAACACACACTTTTCTCATTTCACATTTTTTACCCTCACTACCGGTCAGACATCACCGTGATCAAGGAATCTGTTCTGTTTCACCATTGAGAACGTTCATTGTCTTTCTCTTCGCTTTCATAAAATTATCTCTTTATTGTTCGTATATATAACCATTTGTCTCACAGTTACAATAATTCTCGATTACTAAACAACTCACGTTACCACTATTGTCACTCTCTACTCATTATAAATATTTCCACCCTCTCCGGTCTCGGAACTATCGCCATCGCCTTACGCTATCGCGGAAGTCGTGGCGTCCCAAGACTTCCTTTCGTTGCAAATCTTCAGACAAAACGCCCGGACCGCCTCAACCGGCCACGAAGCCGTCACCAACCATCATTACACCAAGCATCGTCGCTCTCAACGTCTTTATCAGACGTCTTCGACGCACTCACCACCAAGTGTACTAAACTCATTGCTATAAGCTCTACCTCCGTTGCTCCATCAAATCAGTCATGCATACATGAAGACTTTTAGTTCTTTATCATGTTTACCACCATTCTCACTGTTTTTTCAGCCGTTCCACTCCACTGCTTTCGTCACTTTCGCTGTACGCCGCCATCTTCCATCCGCATATTCGAGACGACATTGGCCGCCATCCGCGTGAAATTGTGCCAAGCCATCTCGATCAGGTTTTTCCCCAGTTTCCCTGATCCATTGAGCAAATGCTGAGATGGGCCCTTGTTTTGCTTCTGGACGTAAATGTAGCTTCACTATGCGCTCGTTTTGTTGAACTTTTCTTTTGCTAGTAATGTTAAGAGTAGAGGTAAGGCCGAGTTGCTATTTTGTTAGCAATGCAGAAAAATAATACTTGCAATTCGTGTACCGATGCAAATAAGTTTTCTATAACTCAGAAACGAAAATGACTACTTTTCAAATATTGCTAATCATGCAATTAAAAAAAAATTATTTATGTTACACTTTTACTCATATTTCAACTATTTATTGTTAAAAAGACGGAAAGGGATTCTAGAAAACGTGCGAAGATAATATTTTCGCCCCTACGTCACATACAGATTTTACTGTTTTTTTTTGACTTAATAAATCAAATCAAAATTAAAACCCGTATCTCCCCTCTACTCCACATCATTGCAATCCTAATTCATTTAACCACGCAGGCCATATTATCCAACTTTCTTCATCCTTAACGCCGTTATCACACTTCCTTTCACTATTCCTCTCATCATTATTACCACACTCTCCACCAGCGTACTCACCGACAAGTTTACCGATCATGTTGCTCTAGCCTTCATTTTTCGTTTCACTAGCCCTTACTAATAAAACCGACCATACACACCACATCTTTCCGTTCTTATCAGGCGTCCACCTTCTGTTGCCTTCATTTCCCCCTTCTCACTCTCGTCATCATTACTAGGGATTGGATTTCAATTCATTTACAATTTTTTTGTCTGCAGTCAGAAAATTTCCTCACTTGGTGTGTGTATGAAAGTCTCAATTTACAATTATTAAAACAAGAATGTATGGTGCATGTAAGGCTTATTTTGACTGTTTTCTTAAGAAACATGCTTCTTCAAACCAATCATACTTGTGCATTTTTTCCTTGAAAACCTTCATCTTCACCCATATTTATTTCATTTTTTATAAAATCTGTAATATAAAGTTGAATCTTGTAAACTACATTCGTTTTTATGGGATTCATTGCAAATAAAATCAGTTTTCTATACCGCATTACGCAAAATATTTCACGTGGAAGTAACGATCGTTTAGGAAATACGTGCCATCGAATCCATTTTGAATATTGGCAACGCCGATGAACTTTTGCACGTGATCTGTATTGCCTCCAAACCAACCCATCACAATGACGTCCCACCAAAAACATTTAGCGCAATCGGATGTAAACAGAAAATCCCTTTCCTTTTTCAAAGAATGCAGGTGAATGTATGACTTCATGAGGCATATTTCATCGCATATTACAGGATTTTTTAATTCATAAATGCGTACATGTTTAATGGATGATTAGAACATATAAAAATGCGGTCCTTAATAATGCCGGCCTTTTCCGCTCGCCCCGCCCTCAGGTTTCCGGTCGGCGTCGGTCCGTGCGCGCCGGCGGCGGCCGAGTCGATGCGTGGGCGCGCGGTGGAATCGGGTCAGTCATGGCAATTTGATGCCGCTCCGCGATTGCCACGCCCCGCGCGGGCGCCGCTTCCAATCCCGGCGCCGGTCCCCAAGGGCGCTGCAGCCCCGCTCCGCACTCAATTCCATCCAGCCGCGCGGCGCCTTTCAAAAATGCAAGGAACGGAGCGCCGTGTTTGAACTAGGCCGGTAACGTGCTTTTGAAGTTTCGATTGTGGGAATCGATATGCAGTTTACAACTCAAGCATGTGCTTCTCTGTGTGTGCCTTACAAAACACACCAAGTGCTATTGGTTTGGCTGAAATTCGAAACGGTTTTGTGGAGCTGAATATAGGGTGTGAATATCAATTTGGAATTTAATAACGCTTGATATTTGTGTTGATCGCTTTATGTGAATTAAAATCCTGACCTCAATGAAATTTGGGGTAGCTTCTTGTAACATTTACAAATAGTTTAATGAAAGTATTTTTTGAAATTTTGTAGCATTTATTGTTTTTATCAATTCTATGTCTGGTGAGGCCACGAGATCGATGGATAAAAGTTATTTCAAAAGCAATTAGCTTAATGCCAATACTTCATCATCATTAGCGATATTCATTAGCGTCAAGATGACAATATACCAAGCGACCCTCTGAGTAACACCTTTACGTCATAAATGCCATTTCTCAGCATCACCTACACCTCCAGCAGTTTATCTAATGATCCATTCACAACTATTGCGATATTTCTGCGGTAGCTACAGTGTTTCCTTGCTTCGATTGGAAACAGAATTCGGACACTTGGGCGAGCAAAACGTGAATGCTAACTATGACGCATCAGAAGATTTCATTTGATCTAAGCTTCACCTTGCAATTTTATTTGCAAATATTCAGTATTTTTTACATTATGAGCATAAATATTACTGCTGAAAAATGATATTAAGTGCACATAATACTAGCTATATTTATGCTTCAAATTGCATCATTTCAAATTTGTAGTTCAGTAACCGATGTGTAACAGATACTATTTATTCTAATGCATATCTTAGATGATACTTTTTACACTCAGGTAAGAGCATTAACTTTTGCAGCCTGTACCCTATTTTGTAAAGGGCATGATAGACTCCTAAAGAGCTGTAAACAAGGGACCACCGTTGTCACACGAATAAGCGACATTAGATTGGAAATTTCGGAGTCAACACAAGTGATAATTAACTGTCCGGCACTTGGCAATTAGAGGAGCAAATCGCGCGCTAAGGCACGCCAGCGCAGATTAATGTTTGTCGTAAATATTTAATCTCCAGCGGATTGGGGCGGGGCGGAGACCGGTGCGGGGGGGAGGCCGGGCGGGTGCGGGGGCAAAGGACGAGCAGATGACGAGGACGAGGTCGAAGACGTGCAGTGGTTGACTGAGAGGCAGCAACGAGACGGTGAAGGAGATAATGGGTGGTCTGGAAGGATTTATTATTTCGTAACTCCTGGCTATTTGGTGACTAAACTGCTACGGTAGAATGTCCAGTAAATGTAGTGCGTATTTTGCTCGGGAGTTAGGAGTGATTTTCCCCCGCTGGATGGTGAGATCCAGCGTCGACCCACGCGTCATCTTGCGATGTTCCCCCCTTAGGCATCTCCCACCAGAGAGGCACTGCACCAGCCCGGCAACTTCGCAGCTCTCGACTGATCTCTCGACATGTGTGGTGGTGTAGTGCATCTACATGTAATGTGTGTAAGGGGGGCGGATACAACAACGAACAGGAACTCCAGATCGAACGCGGCTAGTTGCGAGTTTGTGAGAACGTCGACATTATCCTGGTGTTTTTGATCAGTTCTGGTAGAATTCTACTCCAACCAACGGGTGAATTCGACTTCGATAGTCGCAATCCCGCCACTGTCGGGAATCGTACCATAGTATCTGCCGGTCAAAGGCACTGCAGTTGAAGTCATAAGCCACCTCAGTCGATGATCTGGAGGGAATTTTGAGGGACTTGGGAGCACGGGTAGATGAGGAAGAGAAAGTAAAAGACAAAGTGAGAAAATAGGAGCTTAATGTTAGGTAGTCGAAGTAGTCGATCGAAAGCGATGACGAATGCGAGAGAGCAGGTAGGTTGGACAGGAGTTGGGTGATTAGAAATAATAGAAGTCTGTCAAAGATTCAAATGAGACTTGGAAACAAGCGAGAGCAAAGATAGAAGTTGAGTGTTATGTTCGGAAAATGCGATGTTGTTCGGCTAAACATAACTTTATTCAGGTTAACCTTGTACATATAGTAAAACTCTATACAACACAAATACCTTTCCCAAAACAATCTTCCAACTTCTTAGCGGCGTGACGCTTCACTCGTCATACCAGGCCGTGACCTCCGGCCGCATTGAGTTGGTCCAGGGCTGCAGCTTCACTTGCTCGGCAGTCACCTCCGCCAGGCGTCCCAAGGGCCACGTCCACAGTTGGACTATTTAGCGGTGTGGGTGAGTGATTCTCCCACTGCCACGAAGAAGTCAACACCGAGCGCTTCCTGGCTCGGTGTGTGCGTGGGCTCCTCTAGGCCCGCAGCTCCCGATGGATCGCGTCGGCTCGCTGACGAGCGATCTTGCAGCCTCCCTCACCGTCGACTCACCATACTGGCCGGGTCCCGTCTAGTCTCCCACGTACGGGGTAGGCTATCGTACTCTCAGCTGCCTGGAACTGTGTACTCTCGCTACTCCCCGTACTGCCGGAACTGCGTTCCCAGCGCTGGCTGGCCCGTTATACTCCGGGCGCAGTGCTGGCATAAACTCGCCCATCGCCAGGAGCCCGATGGCGCGTACCTCGGCCGCGCCGCCGCTACTATTAGCGGTTCACAGAGCGCGTGTTGTGTATGGCGCGCACGCGGCAGATTCAAATGATTGCCGTACATAACATTGAGGACGAAAAATGTTGGGAATTAAGTGGCGGGTTTGATGAGGTTCGAGAGGGACACAAAGGAAGGGAGTATGCAATGAATGGAGTAAGTGATGGGCACGGGGACGAGATGCATAGGAATAGGTAATGTAGGAGAGGGAGTACTTGAGAGTGAGATTCAAGATAGATACAAAGGTGGGGAGGAAAGCGAGAGCAAAAATTTAGGCCAAAAAGGTATGGTGACAAAAACAGGAGTAGTATCGTAAATAGTAGTCGTACCGTAAATAGTAGCAAATAGAGTAGTAGTACGTGACGTAAATACATAAGAACACAGAGTAGGGTATTACGCAGCAGCATGAATAGATTCTGTTTAGAAGCAAAAAGAAAGGGAGACGAAGTTCAAGAATAGTTAAGGGGAGTGAAATGTGGAGGTAGAAATGAGAGCAAAGTCTGAGTGTGGAAGTAAGTTCTGTGTGACGAGGCGAAGGCGATGTGTGAGTAAGAGCAAAAGCGGGCAAGGAAATTTTAAAAAAAATGTTGAAGAGATGAAGGATCAGGCAGAAGGGAAGCGAGGAGGCAACGTAACAGGAGAGAGCAGGCAGAACCGCGGGTGGAAGCTCAGGGCAAAGCCGTCAACAGCAGTTTATCCACCCCTGCCTGCTTTCACGGACTCTCCCTCAATCCCAGGCCTTTGTTCTTTCGCGAAGACGGCGGCGTTCGACGCTTCTTGCCAGAGTTAACGCCTTCGCGCAAACAAGTGATACGAACAGCATAATTGGCAAGTGGATTTTTGGATTTAAAGGTTCAGCCAGGGGAAATCCAATTACACACAAATTGGTCCTTGTGCGAAGTAAATGCAGATCCAGGATTGACGCAGTCTCCATAGGTTTTACGTTGGCGTTCTTGGGCGGCGCGAGGCGAGGTCTGCTCTCTGACGGGATTTCTGAGAAATGAAAGAGAAGAGAACGAACTACGGAGGATTAAAGGCTTTCCAGAAGTTGCTTATTTGTATTTTTTTAATACGTGAAAAAACTAAGATACAGTTTTGGGTACTCTGATGTATGTGTGCAATGTCCTATATAGTGTATTTCAGCCGAAATGCATAAGTTATCCTTGAGTTGTCGCAATGTACGAATATAGAGTAACAGTTCACAAAGTTTGCTTATAAATGACGCATTTTTTATATTTCTTGTAGAAAAAAGAAAAAAACGAAAGTAAGGTTTTAAAATGAATGATGGGATACTACCGTTCTTGTCGCTGTAGGCCACTTGTATCACGCTCAAGAAAAAAAGAAGTTCCGCCGGAGAAGAACGTTCATGGAACTTACAATAGCCGACACAAGAGCGATGCACGTTTCGTCCGTATATTACAACGCGGCCCCTACATTACCCCGTCGTTCCGGGAGAGGTGTATACTTTTTTAAGGACCATAATTCTCCGGGAAAGTTTTGCAGTTTTTGAAAACTTGAAGCTCGGGATAACTTGATTCAATTAAAATTGCCCATCAGGCGGCGTAGGACTGGCGAAGCGTTGCTGCCGACGAGGCAGCGGAGCGGTTGGGTGGGTCGCCGCCAGATGGCGGCAAAAGAGAAAGTTCGACGACGCGTCGGCGCGGCGCGGTGCGGGCGGCGGAGGCGCTGGGGGCGGCGGCGGCGGCGGCGGAACGGACCGTGCGTTCAGGGCGACCGGAAGACTGTGTTCGCTGAGTTTACGACGGTCGCCACGGCTGGCAGCGGGGCGCTGAAGGCGGTGGCGGAAATAGCGCATTACGACGCCCTCTGGCAGTGGGTTCGTAAACGAAACTGCGAGGACAAAATTCCTGGTATTTAGGAGGTTTTACCTTCTAAATTCGTATATAACTGATGAAATTAAGAGTGTAATTCTCAAACGTGTTATGCGCTCAAGGAACCAGGTAACATTTAATTACAAGTATAATTAACTTAAATAGTTTTAACATCCTTGTACAACTAACAATATTGATATAATGTCGAACACAAATCCTTAAAATATGTTATGTCACTGCTTCCTGGTCAAAATTCCATTGTACCATATTTTCTTACAAAATATCAAGTACTACATTCTTATCTTGGCATCTTTTATAAGTTCAAAATTCAAATAATAATTTTGACAAATTTATACAAATTTTATTTTTATGTAGTAAATTAACTGAGATATCCCGCGTTTCCAGGTATTTATTTATCACAACCATCTAGTAGTGAAAAAAACATGAATGAATTTTATCTATAGTATATAGGTATCCTTCCCCACACTGCCCAAACCTACCGTGCTTCTCACAATTAACGGTCTGTCCTGCACTGCCTAACGTCGCCCGTTCCCCAATCTGCCGTATTTTCAACGACCACCGTTGCTTGCACAGTCGTTCCTACGGGCAGCAGCAATCAGATGGATTTTGTATACTCCCTGCAAATTACATTAACTTGCAATTACTCAGAGAGTAAAAGTGATATTGGAATGAATGAAAAATAAGAAATTTTAGGTCTTCAAGAATGCACATTTATGGATTTTGTCGACTCTTTCCAAATATTTGCAAAAAACTTAAACTTTACTGTAAAGCAAAGGAAAGCGGAATATGGGTAATTTTTACGACATACTTTGCAGAGTTACTTTTCTGTTCTTGTGAAGGTCATGTGTACATTATTTCAATAATATCGGAATAAAATTGAAGACTTATACGAAAAAATAAACCTTATTCTTTATAAAAGAGAAAATAAAAATTTGAAAAAATACGCCTTAGCTATGCCCGTCAATGCACTATACGTTTCAGTAAAAACCACATATAAATTAGTTTGGGTGCTTTTAGGATTACCTCGGACATACAGACCGAAAATCGTAAATACAATTGTATGTTGGTTATTTGTATCATCCAAATAAGCATTTTAAATTATAAAGAGGCAGTCAACTTTAAATCTTAGTAACTCCACAGAAATCAGAGTCCCATCCCTGGTTTAGTTAATTAGTAATTCTCAGTAACATCGACACCATGTCTCATTTGAGACCCACGAAAGGATACATGTAAGAAATATGCTCAGATACAGTAGAAATTTAGAAAAGCTGAATTAACAAACAGGTACACTTCATTTGAGTTTACACTATATTCTCAGCTAATTATATACTATATCACGTAAATTATCGACGTTTTGTGAGATGAACTTCATAGAAATTCATGGAAAGAGAATTTGGTAGTTGATAAATCAAATCAATCGATCATGATGTCACAAGCAAAACGTTTTTCCATTTAAATTTCCATTGGCTAATAGTTATGCTAAAGCTGGCTGAACGAAAGTGGAGTGTCTAAATCTAAACACACACACACACACACACACACACACACACACACACACACACACTGTATTTAGCACATACCATTTATATATTATTTTAAATATTTATTTTACTTAATAAATGTAAATTAAAATCTAGTTGCAACAGTTTTTAAATTGTCGATATGAACTTTTAAAACTGAAAGAAACAATTTTCTTGCCGAACATCTATTGGAGATATACGCTAAGGAAAAATATTACTCTTGCAATGCCGGATGTTTTCAAAACCAAAATTCGTCGCCCAACAAAAATAAAAATAAATATGTTCTTCCTTGTTTTAGCTTGCCTTGGGCAGTCCCCAGTTTCATTTCCCATCCATGGACGTGCGCAGCCACCGCGTGTGAGCCCCTAGTTAACGTCGCCGCCACCGCCGCCACCGCCACCACCGCCCCCGCCCCCGCCCCTCCGCCGCCCCCGCCGCCACCGCCGCCGCCGCCGCCGCCACCGCCGCCTCCGCCGCCACCGCCGCCACCGCCGCACCTCTGCCTCCGCTGCCTCCGCCGCCTCCGCCGCCGCCGAGGCCGAGCGAGGACTAGCTTTGTGCGCGCCCGCGGCTCGGGCCGGACCTCTATCGGCGAGCAATTATCTCGTGATTCGCCGCCCGCCACCTCGTTTTATGTTCCCGGCCTTTACTGCGTCGCCGAACAGCAGGCATCCAATCGCCCTCGCTGCCTCGCTCGCCGCCACGCCCATCCGCCCGCAACCGCCCTCGAGGAGGAGATGGCTGCCGGCGGGAGCGAGGATATGAGCGGGGGAGGCAGCGAAGGGACGTGTGATGAGGAGGCGAAGGACGGCTAGGGCAAATGTGGGAAGGGGAAGGGAGCGGCAGATTGCGAGCGAGGGGGTGGGTTGAGGGCCGGGTGGGGGAAGGTGGTGGAAGGAATGGGGCCGGGCGGGGTTGAAAGCGGAATTGGGATTGGGGGAAGGGAGCAGTGGTGAGGGGCAGGAGGGAGCTAGAACGGGCCTCGGTGGTATCGGGGCAAAGCGGAATTGGGGTTCATGTTTTGTTGCGATGAAGGGGACGTGGGAGAACTGAGAAAATATGACCCGGTACCTCAGAAAGTTCAAATTGAACGCGATGGCAGGATATGGTTTTTCGAATTATTGGAGAAAAAGAGGCAATACGCACTTTATAGATTCACTAAATTTGAAGATAAAAGTTTTATCTAGGTTCAGTTACATTTTTTTGTCAGATGAAGGGGGCCGAGAGATGTCTGTAATTTTATTGTAAGAGAGTAACTGAAAAAAAATAAAGTATGATTTTTTTTACCGGAATTTGTGCGAAACTTATAAACAGAAAACATCACTAATATTTTATTTTTTCAAATATTAATATAACGCGTCGTGAATTACTAAGGTACAATATTGTAAATAATATGCAGTGATATTTTATATACATAATATTTTGTTCAGTATTGACTTTGACAGAAAAAATCACAGTTACATACACATTTTTTTTACTTTGAAAATTTGTATTTTGAAGAATGAAAATGGGTACAGGCATTCCTGTGTTTCACTGTTCACAAAAAGTTCCGCCTCGACGATCCAGCACCTTGTCTTCCCCCCATTCACGTACTACGCACGCCCTCTGCAGAATGTCTGCCTTTCAGATGCGCCAGCCCGATACCTTTGCTTGGAGACCCGATGAAAGCTTCCTCTTGGCTGACGAAATGCGCATTCAGAGACTTTCACAGCACAAAACGACTTAAAAGTGTGGTTAAAACCTGAGTTTAGTCGCTGGAAATACTGTGGAGTTAGCTTTGAATAAGGAATGGATGTTGTACGTAAAATACAAATAAAACAAATGAATTCAAAGGCTATTCCTGAATTGAATTATGAATTTGCGGAGAATCGAGTAGTTTTCAAACCAGTGTAACACTTTCATACCAATGCCATACCAGAGCACCACCAGTGTCAACGGGAGATCCCCTCTCCTAAATTATCATGTAATTGAGGGACTATTTTATATACATTTAAGAGTTAATGCTACATTTATTTAACAACATATTATAATAGTTTTATGCCAATTGGTGTTAAAATACTGTTTTTATGCTATGGCAGATACTTACATCTTTTGAACATTTTCTATTCTTGCAGACATTTCCGCTAGAACAGTTATGTCTACTTCGATTTTTTCTTTATTTTTAAGAACTAGTTCCTCTGTCATTATTTTGCTCCTATTTCATAAATGTGATTATTCATGGCGACTGTTTCCAGTTGATTTGTGAATATCTGATAAGCGTCAAAAGACGAAAGTATTTCTTAGGATTAGAAAAGGTTGTAATAATAAAAGTCGTAAATTACATCGAACTCTTGCCTAAAAAAATGTAGAGGGAATAAGCTGTCGTTCACCCAATCCCGTTTCTATGCTAAAACGCCAGGACGCCGCACTCTCTAGGGGCGTAGACAAACCCGTCAAACACGTCTGTATGGCGGTACATAGAGCAACCCAGATAGGGGGAATTGGAGCTGGAGGAACTGAATAAGCGTAGAGTGGCTACCTTTACCGTGCGCAGAAACGCGCTCTTTTTACTTCGTGTTCTTTTACTATTTGCCGTGGCAGATAATTTGAATCCGCATGGGTGAATGTTGAATATTTTTTTTTAGTTATTAACAAGACGGCGGCAATACAGTAAGTGCCATTTAATGTAGGTCATTTAATGTAGGTATGATTCACAGAAAAAGTACAAAACTGGCGTGTGAATATTGAAATGATGGACTCAGAAGTTTATTACTTATTCCAGTTTCAGTAACCCCGTTTCTGTAATTTATTCTGTTTCTGGTTATATAAGTTTAACTTTTGTTGCAGAAAACATTTTTACTTAATACAACTTGCAAAAAAATACATACAACAAATATT
This sequence comes from Gryllus longicercus, assembly GCA_038098605.1. Classification (NCBI taxonomy): domain Eukaryota; kingdom Metazoa; phylum Arthropoda; class Insecta; order Orthoptera; family Gryllidae; genus Gryllus; species Gryllus longicercus. The sequence continues at coordinate 1,440,705 of JAZDUA010000177.1, forward strand.
AAGTAACGTGAGCTGTTTGAATTTTCAAGCGTGTTTCCATTTCCTTCCGAGATTCATCTTATTTTCCCCGTCTCTAAAATCGCAAGTTGCGCGCCAGTACCTGTAAACATCTCACGCGCGACGCCAAACTTTCGGCGGCGGCGGCGGCGGTCTGTCTTTTCGACAGCGCGCGCTAAAGGATGCTAATGTGAAAAGTAATAAAAACGAGACTTAACTTCACGCAAAAAAAGGAGCATCGCCAGTTTACAAGCAAAGTTTCGAGTTTCAATAATTCAGGCCGCGATGCCTCGCGGCCGGCGGGCCGGCCTGGGTGTTGAGTGGGTCGTGGAAGGGGTTGGGTCAGGGACGAAGGAGCTGGCTGGAGGAGGAGAGCGCCAGTTCCAGACTGCCCGAGGAGGGGAGAGACTTCTCGAGAGAAAGGGGGAGCAGAAACTCGCTAATTGCAATGCAAGTGGCGATGAGGAGGATGAGAGAGAGAGAGGGAGAGAGGGAGAAGGGGGAGTACGAGAAAGTAAACTGAGAACGGAGTGGCTGTAAGGTCAATGGCCGTGATGGGGAATAGAGAGTGTACAGAAAAGGGTTTTGTAGAGTGTTGCGGTAATTTAAAAGTTTGAGATGGTTAATGGTAGGACACGAAAAAATGAGAGTTTAAGTGTGTGAACTGAAATGTACAGGACAAATGGGTAAGAAATATCAATTTTGAAGTGAAATTCGGTCGAGAGAGGTTACTGGGTGGTTTTTAATCAAATATAATGCAGATAAATGAATAAATTCCACCCCCTGAGATGGGAAGAACTTGATCACAAATTTTAATATTGATAATGTATCGAATTGGGAAGTATATCAAATTCTATTCGAGAAAAGTATGAGAAAGAGAAAATGACTGTTTTCACCAAATTAACATGTAACGAGCGATCGAGCGGAAAAAGTAGATTGCATTGATTTTAATTGAAACAGAGAACCTATGAGAAAACCGCATGGGAAAGTGAAGAATGTACGAGCAATGCTAATCACGAATGTAGCCAGCAGGAGTTAGAACATGCAGGTGGAGAGGCTCTGCAATCGGGGGAGGTTCTGACTGATGGGAATGACCTCAGCGCGAAGCTGCCCCCGCTGCTCTGAGTGTTGCCGGCGTGGATGAGAGTGCGCGAGGGGGGAGAGTGGGAGTGAGAGTGAAAGTGAAAGTGAAAATAATGGTGAGAGAATGTGTGAGAGAGTGTGAGAGAGTGTGAGAGAGAGTGAGAGAGAGTGAGTGTGTGAGAGAGAGTGTGAGAGAGTGTGAGAGAGAGAGTGTGAGAGAGAGTGTGAGAGAGAGAGTGTGAGAGAGAGTGTGAGAGAGAGTGTGAGAGAGAGTGTGAGAGAGAGTGTGAGAGAGAGTGAGTGAGAGAGAGTGAGTGAGAGAGAGTGAGTGAGAGAGAGTGAGTGAGAGAGAGTGAGTGAGAGAGAGTGAGTGAGAGAGAGTGAGAGAGAGTGAGTGAGAGAGAGTGAGTGAGTGAGAGTGAGTGAGAGTGAGTGAGTGAGAGTGAGTGAGAGTGAGTGAGAGTGAGTGAGAGTGAGTGAGAGTGAGTGAGTGAGTGAGAGTGAGTGAGTGAGTGAGTGAGTGAGTGAGAGTGAGTGAGAGTGAGTGAGTGAGTGAGTGAGAGTGAGTGAGAGTGAGTGAGAGTGAGTGAGTGAGAGTGAGTGAGTGAGAGTGAGTGAGTGAGAGTGAGTGAGTGAGAGTGAGTGAGTGAGAGTGAGTGAGTGAGAGTGAGTGAGTGAGAGTGAGTGAGTGAGAGTGAGTGAGAGTGAGAGTGAGTGAGAGTGAGAGTGAGTGAGAGTGAGAGAGAGAAAGTGAGAGTGAGAGAGAGATAGGGAGGAGCCAGGGGCAAGGACCTTCAACGGGCCTGGAGAGCAGCAGGCGAACAGGAAGGTCACGCCGGGCAGCCGCCAGGGGGTGGGACGCTGGAGAAGGGGAATGTTGCAGCGGTGTTAGTGTCAGAGATCAACGCATCAGGAGGGTGAGTTGCGACAGACAGAAATGGCAACAGATTTCCGAGAGAGATTGAAGGGCTAGGTTTAAAATGGAAAGGAGAAGGAAGTGGTAGTGAAGTAGTGAAAGGAGAATGGCGTGGTATGGCAGGGTAAAGGGAATGCACTGGAATAGATAGAAGTATGTGGGGCTGGAATATAATTTATTTTCCTTTCTTGTATGATTGCGATAAATACCAACTCAACGTGAGATACTTCAGTTAGTAATACATAATATGAATTGTATATTACATAATTGGAGAAAACATAGAAACGACAATTGTGGTAGTGACAACAATGAAACCCGAAGAAGTAGGGACGGTAAGAATGAGCAGAATGGTGAGGAAACCTCATGATTTGGGGTGGAAATCAAGTGTCCCCAGCGATGAAACTAGCGCAACCAGAACAAGACAGTCGAAACAAACAGTACTGAAGATGTCAGGATAGACGAGAAGGATTCACCGGTAATGATATCTTGAAATACAGAGAATGTATGCAACAATTCAGAAATGAAATTGGAGATATGAAATTAAGACCTCGAGGAGCTTTAAAAGTGGGAAGAAGTGAGGGAAAAACAAGTAGAATGGCTGAAACGGGAGTGCGTTGAGTAGGTAAATGAAGATTTGTGGTGGACGTAGCGAGGCTGAAGCAGCAGGGAGGAACTGCAGATATGTGAAGAGCAGAGGCGAATACGAGTGGTGTGAGCAGAAGAAGATTCGCGTTGGAAATAGCGAAGCTGCCTGGACGGGAGCCGCCCGACCACCCAGAAAGCTGCAGGCGTTTGGGCTTGGGTAACGTGTTTACGTCAGAATGGAAATCGCAGCGGCAGGGCACGGAGTGGCGCGGGGTAGGTTGAAGGTTTGGCGGTCAGGGCGGGGAGATGTACGGGGCAGAGAGAAGCGGGACGGGTTGTATTGGGAGGCGACTGGCCGAGACTAGGCTGCTCTGAGCGTATGGGTACGGCAGGGCAGAGAGGAAAAAAGAGGTGGGATATGGATGGGGAGGAAATAATATGTTGGGTCGGCATAACGGGAAGAACCGAACAGTGCGGCAGAACGAAGAGTGACATAACAGAACAAGATGGAGTAGGATAATGGGTAAGACGGAACTTGCCGTGACAAAGCGAGGCAAAGCGAAGAGAACCGGGACGGGGCGGACAGGGCTAATTGGTACGGGGTGGGAAGGAACAACGAGAGGTAGGATGAAACGGAGATGGATGGAGCGGATCGAGACGAGATGGAGTGGCATGCAAAAACGTAAGGCGGGTCTGAGCGAGACAAAGAGGTTCGAAACGTGAGGAAGCGGAGCAAATCGGGATAAAGAAAAGCGAAGAGAATTAGAGTGAGACGGCAGATGAGATTGCGGGTCGGGGTGGGGCGGGACGGAGAGAGTAGCGAGGATGAGTGTAGCGAGCAGAGAGAGAGATGGAACAGTACCGAACAGCTTCGAACGGAACGCGGCGGGGTAAAACAGGTTGGGGTACGTCGAAGCGGGGCGGAGAGAAGCAAGGAGGAGCGGGGAAGCGAAGATTGCAGGGACGGAGCGGAGGGTGACGGGGCGGAGCGGGGTGGGGCCATTACGATGCAAGCCTCGCCCCTGCGGTCCAATTAGTTTCTCGCGGCGGAGTCTTCCGTCGGGCGGCGGCGCGCGGCCCACTACTTGTTGGTTTTGTAGGCGGCAACGTGCGGGCGCGCATCCCGGTTTCTTTGTGCCGACTGCTTGCTTGTTAATCCGCTTCCTCAGTATCGAACCGAGGCGGCCGCAAGTACTCCCGCCTCCGAAGCCGCTGCCGCCGCCACCATCACCACCACCAGACATGGGAGAACGTTTCGTCAAAAGCAATGATAACCTATTTTCAGTGTTTTTTAACAAACAGTTAAACCAATAAAATACAATATATAATGAAACTGAACATAAAATTATACGATATTATACGATACTCTTTTAGTAAGAAACTTTCGAGTTTCGTAAAATGTTGATTTTCATCACAAGGCAGCCGTTTGATCGCCTCATGTAGTAGCTATTTTAATTTAACATTTTAATTACTCTTTGGGGAGTTATATTTGATACTATTTGTTGAATAATTAATTTTCTGTGTGCATCATTGTCTGGTGACAACTTCAGAAGTTGCATCTGCCTGGATTGAAAATGTGTACAAGTACATATAAGTAACGTTTTTGTCTCAAGATTGTATCTTATTTAGTATTGGGAGGTAGCAGGTTTGTATAGAAATGATTGCATCCTTTTAATTTTCACCGTTTGGTCTCTGCCATGGTGCTGGCTTCCTGTCACTACGATGTCATTGTCACCGTCGTCAGTGTAGCCGACCGTCTAGCATTCCGTGGATGTCTTGATAACAACCTCTTCCAATTCTTCCTTCGCAATCCGCTCTTCGTGGGATAATTAATTTCAGATCAATTCAATTATCGCTTTTAATTAGATATTTTCTGTCACTAGAGTTCCCAGTCACTGCGAGTCGCTCAATTCAAGACCTTATTACATCTCAAATTTGTATTCCTTTTTTTACATCATTATTTTTTACTGGAGATAATTACATATCGTAGCACATCCAAAATAAAAATATGGGAATATTTTTAACTTTTCAGTAAATAGAGTTTATTTCTGTCTCAAATTATGTATACTTTAATATTTTTCTTTTTATTCAATTTTCTGTTCATCTATTTTTTCTTATATTTTCACTTTATTTTCTATTTTATCTGTAACTACTTATATTTCATTTCTTATATTTAATTTCATTAACTTCATTTTTCCTGTTTATATTGTAGTCTTCTGCACAAGTAACGTTACTTTATTTTTCTGTTAGTTATTCTTTTATTATAATTTTTCTTTTAAGCATTTTATAGCCTGTTTTGTCCTACTTCACCAATATTATTCCACAATAACATTTTAACTTCCAACTTTCCTGAGCTATAACCCTACCCGAATTTTTCTTTTGCCCTGAGGCCGAAACTTTGCTCCTACGAAAAGGACTTTCCATCTGAGTATGGGACGTGCAGTTCCTTCCGCTGTTACTCCAATATTGTATTCGGGTTCTACTGGTTTTTGTTGCCAAATTTTAAGATATGTTGTTACGTGGCGAGGCGTTCATGTAAATACCATTCAAAAAAACGGAAATATGGGAGGATTGGAAAACATGTTAAAATTGAATAATATAATTAACAACTTTCTTGCTTTGTCTTTACAAATTTATATTGTGGTGTTGAATGATACCATTTTTGCGGGTTCTTAAATGAATTGAATTCCGGGAAGGTTGTATTCTCGTGGATTCTTCTGTTCACAGAAATCATAAGAAGAAAATTTAAAAAAACATTATTTCAAATTGTCGTTAAATAAATAGTAAAAATCAGTATAATAATAATAGTAATAATAATAATAATAATATAATAATAATAATAATAATAATAATATAATAATAATAATAATAATAATAATAATAATAATAATAATAATAATAATAATAATAATAGCAATACAATATATTCTTGTGATATTGCAGCATGTTATTTGTATTTGTTCTCGTGTCCAATAGCATGTATTGCATATAAATACCAGTGTTTACATGCAATACATGCTCTTCAAAATCGAGCACTAAAAATAAGTTGATAGGCATAGAATTTATTTTCAATGATACATTAGAATCCCTGAACTTACAATGGTGCTTAATAAAGCGGCAGAACCCATTAATACGTGCAACGTGTACCTTGCGAAAAATAAATCACTGTAATTTTGTCTTGTCTACCAGGTCGAAGAGTACAAGCTAAGAGCTATGTCAGCCACCTTGTGCTCTTCACACGTCCAGGGTATTTCCGAATTTCGCATCCGACAGACTCTTCAATCACGCAGGGCAGACAATACTGCAGACGGCGGCGGGGCGGCGAGGGGGAGCCGGGCAGGCGAAGGACGGGGCGGTTCAGGGTGCGAGGCGGTGGTGGCAGTGGGGGAGGAGATGAGGGCGACGGGTGCCAGCGAAGTTGGCGTCGTTGGTGAGAACGACAAGAGCGGTGGGAGCTGCGTAGCCACCAGAGTGAAGACGGCAGTGAGGGTGGAGAAGGCGGCGGGGGTTAAGAGAGGTGGCTGAGGGTCAGGGATGTAATATAGTTGGCGAGGTCAGCAAGAGGGGAATGGTTGGTGAGAACGACGAGGGAGATAAAGGAGGCAATGGCAATAGGTAGGTGAGGTAGTGGGCATGTTGAGGGTGACAAAATCGGCGAGAGTGGTGAGAACAAGACGGAGACAAAGACGGTGACAGTGGTGAGAACAACTTGGGTACCGTTGATCAGGAGGTCAGTAAAGGTAGTCAGGAAAACGTCAGTTGAGACTGCGGCGAGTGTGGTAAGGGTGGTGCGTGTAGTGATGAAGGTAGAGTGGCCGTAAAGGTTTTTGAGGCGGACAGCGTAGAGGAAGAGTGCAGCAGGAGTTGTGATGGCAACGTGGGTGGAGACTGCTGTAAAGGGTAATAGACTTGCATGGATAGTGAGAGCAGCGCGGGGGGAGAGAATTGTGACGACGGGAGGGATGCGAGGGTGAAGTGGTGTGTCGATGGCATGACGGATGCCGTGCCGAGAAATGAAGGGCATTGGACAAGGGGTGTGGATTTAGGGGTGAGGCGCGAGAGAAGTGGGTCGGAAGGCGAGGGGCGAGGAACGTGAGGCTAAGGGCGAGAGGCAAAGGGCGATGGGTTAGTGGGACGACGGGCGAGGGGCGAGGAGAGAGGGGCGATGCGCGAGGAGGAGGGGCTAGTGGCGAGGGGTGGCGAGGGCGGGGGGAGGAACGAGAGACGAGGGGCGGGGGTCGAGGGGCAAGGGTCGTGGGGCGAGGGGCGCGTGGCGAAGGGTGAGGAGTGAGGGCGGTGGGCATGAGGCGTGGGCGGCGTGGGTGGCGGCGGCGGGGGCGATTGCGACGAGGGCCGTGACCCACGCACACAGGCAATTACGCGCCATTGTGCGGGCGTTGGCCGCGGCGCCCGGGGCTAGCAGGGAAGCAAAATGAGGGAGGGAAGGGGGCGGCAGGAGGAGAAGCGCCGGAACGCAGAAGCTTCATTGAAATTATTCTCTGGAATGAACACGTCCAGAAGATAGTCGGTGATTAATTGGGGTTGAAGATCAATGAGATGGGCTCAACAACGCATCGATGGAAACTACAAAACATTCAAAATACGAGTATAGGCAATGAAAAATTGGGAGTAATTGAAATTCTTCATAGAATTGCTGTTCAATAAAGCAATAAATATTCTGGTTCAGTGACTGCGGAAACTTGGCGCTGGAATAAACATATCTACAAATTAACTAACTGAATGAGCTTAGTTTCTTGCATTATTTTTCAAAAATATATTTGAATTTCAATGTATCGTGACGTCCCGGAGGCGATATATTACAATTTAATTATTTCACGAAGAACGGTCCATTCTTCATAAGATGTAACGGTTGTATAAATTCAAGACTTTTTCTGCCTTAAAAGTACTATTTTTTTCTATATGAAACAAACTTCAAATATTCTTGTAGTTACTGAGTGAACGACGACGAATATTTTGTACATAAGCATTACCGTTCAAGATTACTAGATAGATAAACCTTCTGTGCTTCATAACAGCAGTGAACGCGGCATATTCTCAATTTCTGTTTCATTTTGAAGAGAACAATATGTAATAGAATGAATAATAAAACGCAAAACGGATTATGAGGGGATAGAAATTAATCTAAAATTGTAGAGATTTGGTGAGAGGGCTCAAAATCATAACAATGAAGAATCATAATATATTAAATTAGTTCCTCGTCGATTTAACTTCCAAGGACAAGGTTCCAAAATTCGCCCATTGCGTCTTTTAAGAAGTAAAAAAATAATTCATGCATACATCAGACTGTATGCAGTCTGGCGAGGATGTATTTAATTTCGGGATAAGGGGCATTTACTTGAAATGGAAAATGAGAAACATAAACGTACGCATTTTCTTTGAAATCTGTGTAAACTTTCAATGTTACGAATTCAACACCAATGTATTAATTAAAGAACACAAAAAATGAAAGAAGCCGAAAAGTTTTTCTTTAATTTTTACTTTTCTGCACGTACTTCGTAAGAAGAGCAAGTATTTTAATCGTGTGCCGGAAAGCGGAGAATTTTTGGCAAGAAAACCTTTATTGCCAGGCCCTGGTAACGAATAGTGGGTAAATCCTGTTCTTATATACAGTAAATTACTTCTTCTAACAAGTGGTGTAGACAGAATCCATGTTATGTGGGTGTTTGATACCGGAAAATCGAATGACAACAAAACGTGTCTGTCTGTGTCATTCCGTCCGTCCATCCGTCTATCCGTCTGTAGGCAACGGTTAAAAACATCTAACACTCCGAATTTTCGAAAATTGTAAAACTTGCATGTTGTATATATTGGGTTCAGACAATTATGTTTTTTAAACGTCCACCTGAGTTCGAGCCTCACGGAGCTTCACTAGTGTATTGCTATGGGTAACGGCGACTCAACTCAGGAGGACCTGCTTTCGAGTCTCGGTGCAGAAAAAAATGCTGGTTGAAAACATTTTTGCATGTTTATATAAAAGTATAATTAGCGAAGTAGTTAAAAATAACGCGAGAAAGTATGCACTATTGTAGCCAAACTAGTTAGTCATGTACTCATTGAGAGTATTTATCTTCTGAAGAGAAGTCTGCAGATGTTTCCGTTCGCATAGATTGCCAGGAGGCAGGCGTGAGAGAACTGTCAGAACTTTGGTTTCTCATTGCAGATCTCACGAGCGACGGTGCTGGCTGATGGGAGCGGAAAAACCGCTAAATTGGTTGAAGCGAGCACATTTGCGAAAATAATCTACTATATTAATCCTTAACTATCACTTCCTCTCTCTGTCATATTTTCTTTTATGAGTACCATTTTCTAGATAACTCAATATTGTTTAAATATTGAATTTGTGTTTAATTATTTTAGGATTTTATTGGTTCATACCTATGTACTTACACTTTAATTGTAAACCGTGTTGTTCTGCTCTCATATCCCTACTGAAGAAGTAACACGTTATAAAACTTGGAAAACTAAAATATTTTTCATTTATCTTCCCAACATCCTATTAACTACGTTTAAATACTGTCAACACCAAGTCATGATTTCAGCTACACATAAATACAATAACTCAATGATTGAATAAACAAATATCCAACCAACAATCATTCGGTGCCGTAGGAGTTTCTTAAAATTCACTTCGTAAACTTGAGTAACTTTAGAAAGCTTCCTTCCCGAAGAGAACTCTTCAAATATTCGCGTTTTCGCGGGACGCCAGGAAGCAGACTTTCGTGTCCCCACACCCGCATCTGTGCCTGCGTTCCCATTGTAGGTTGGTTGAGGCGAAGTCGGGACGGGCGGAGGCGCGGGCGCGGACGGAGCGGGGCGACGTGGGGAGCGGAGGTGAACGCCGCGATATTGGATAGCGCCAGCACACAGCGCCCCCGGACAAGCGAGCGAGGCGGCGGTGACGGCGGCGGTGGTGAAGACGGAGTGACGGGGTTTAATGAACCTTCAAAGTAGGTTCTCCTCAACACAAAATTATGTTTGCAATAGGATCTAAAAGTTAGTTGTATGTATCTAGTAAACCATAATAAAAAGCGTAATAATAGTTATGTACAAATTACATCACGCAGTACCTCGGTGAAAGGTATCTCGGTGGCGGAATGGCGGGGTGGTGGCGTGTTTGGGTATCATTGTGGCAGGATGAAGTGACGGAGTGGCGGGTGATGGGTGGCGGGTGATGGGTGGCGGGTGGCCGGTGGCGGGTGACCGGTGGCGGGTGACCGGTGACGGGTGAACGGTAGCGGGTGGCGAGTAACTGGGTGGTGGAGTAGGCGGGGTGGCAAGGTGGCAGAGTGGCGGAAGGGTGGCAGAGTTCTTTGCTGGAGGGGCGGCAGAGTGGCGGGGTAGCAGAGAGGCGGGATGGCGGAGTGGCGGCTGGCGGGATGTCGGGATGGCCAGATGACAGGATGGCGGTTGGTGCGATGGGGGAATGGCGGGATGGCGTGATGGCGGGATGGCGGGGTGGTGGGGTGGCGGTGGTGGCTGCAGCGTAGTCAGCGGTGGCTCGGTGATACGGGGTCGGGGCGGGGGCAGATGCCGTCGCGGTGAATATTTGAAGGCGCGCGGATCGGCGGCGGGGCGGCGGCGCGCGGATCCACCTCTGTGCCTCGCGGCTAATAAAGTGCTCGTGGCGACGCGACGCGGCGCGGTGCGGGGAGAAATGGTGAAGAGGAGGAGAAAGCGATATTGCCAATACCGCGAGGGAAGGTGCCTCGCGTGTCTTGTTGGATGGTCGGGTGGAATTTAAATCCATGGCGTCGGGTGTCCCTGAGTTGAGAGGAGTGAACAACATAAAAAAATAAATAATATTACGGCAGAATTCATGAATAATGTACGATCTACATGAAGATTTTCCGAAAGTAATTGAATAATGAGATATTATTTTATTGTTAAAGTAGTTAATTCTGCAAATAAAACAATTAATAAAAAATAACACGATTAAATGGAAATAATGCTAACCTGAACAAACGACCATTTCCGACATAAATTTTAAAAAGAAATCCGTTTGTTCCCACAATGCATTTCTCTGTAGGTGCACTTCATGTAACAAAACGAAAATAAATGTGCGATACCATGAAAACACTGGCATTAGGCAGACTAATTGTTCTGTGCGATTGATCGTATCAAACACACGATCAGTTAGCCAATTTTGCCTATTTGTTATGCAAAGCGTGCATATATATGACCTTAAATGCGATTGTTGCTAACGATATACTGGTTTATTCGACGATAAAGAAAACAAAGCGAATTACATGATTTTCTCGGGTGAAGTATACGATAACTCCAGTTTGTGTGTGTCAATTAACACTGCCTTAAAAACGTTCAGAAATGATGTCGAAATATGCTAAATGCTTGAATATTAAAAATGATATTAAGCTTCAATTTTTTTATTTTCCATATATAATGGAAGAAGATCTTTTTTATAATTTATTTTATGAACTTCGATAATCACTACACTGTTGTAAGCACTATTTTCATAATTTAATTAACTTTCAAATAGAAATAAAGTGAAATGTATAAACTAATATCGCTTCTCTTTAATTTGAAGCTCTTCTCCTCTTCAGTAAATGCTAATATAACGTACATTCAAATAAATCAATTAATTTTATAATTTAAATGTATTAAAGTTGGGCTGTATAATTCAAAATGAACAGAAAAGTCGCGGTAAATTACAAATATAATTTCAAGTGTTGCTCGCAAATTATTTAGCTTCTTTCTTGAATACTTAAGTTGCTCTCCGTTCCCAAGAAATTACTTATTAAAGAAGTAATAAATGATTTTGTCTGTGAGTTTGAACATATCTAATTATTTAAATTGCATTGTGTGTCTGTTATATAATTAATATTAATAAGAAAATGTTTGTTTGAAGCTTGGAAATACTAATGTTCAAGGTATGTTTGTAATAGACAAGACTTCTTGTAAAATTATTTACACCTAACGATATTCAATGAAGTATTGGTGCAAATGTGTACTGAAAAGGGCAAACAATAACCGTAGTGAAGATGATTAAGTTTGAAAGAAAGAAACTCTTCTAAATGAATTTTGATAGTTATGATATTCGTCTTAATTTTTTATGACAAGATGGATTGCAACATTAATGTAATACTTTCAAACAGGTTTACAACAAATATGTCAAAAGAATAATAATTAATGATATTATCCAGAGCAACAATATAATTGATGAATATTAGGCAATCACTGAAGTCTCTGAAGAACAGCTTCGGTTTCTCAGAGTGAAGGTATTCATCTAGTAGCTTAACAAATCGTTCCTTGGGACAGGTGAAGTCCACGTTGCACCTTCATTGGCTGCCTTTGACGCTTTCGAACTGTGGTCATTTGAAATTGAACTCCGAAGAGCGATCGTTCCACTTGAAAAGTTACGACTCCACTTCTTTTCTACTGGCGCTGCCCTTTGTCTTTATTTTCTTCCAATTATGGTATTCGTTAAGTTGACTAATTCTTTCAGCATACTGTGATGTAAGCATCCTAATTATATTCCGAGACAGTTTTGAGAATTAACTTGTATATTTTGTCTTTGAAACGTTTTTATTTCTTGAATGCAATACGTGCAGGCCCCTTCAATTATTATCCCTCTGGTACTCTAAAAAATACACATTTTATTCAAGAAAGAAAATGCGTAAATTAATCATCTGGTTTTCATTAAAAACAATCTTCAAAATCCCTCTTTGAACAGTTTAATTGTATATTTTCCTCACGTTAAGACACTTTAAAGACCTTTCATATATTTTTAAATATATTTCATTTGTACACGTATTAAACATGTCACACCATGGTGTCAGTTAATACATCGTATTAAACCTTTTCAAACTTTCCGTATTATTTGGAGAGAAATACAGAGAAAGAGAGAGAAAGAAAGAGAGAGAGAGAGATACTGACAGACAGATAGACAGTGACATAAATGTCTATTTCTTTGCATAAAGTGTGAGTCAGAAAAAAATGAGATAAGTAATATGCTCTGGAAAAACCCTCGATTTTAGGCCATTCACGAAGTTAAACTTACATCTGTGTTTTTCACATATCCATTTTTATCTTCGTACAAAAACATAACAATTGGGAATACAAGAAAGAACGGATAAAATAATTATTTTTTCCAATGATATCCTACACAGGTGGCAAAAAAATTACAACTGAAATATATACCACAAAAACCTATTATATTTGCATGACTTGTTTATTGAAGCGTGAAGAGTTCGCGTCAATGTACAGATCTCAAACTACCCATTCCCAGACGCTACATGTAGTAAAAAGTTTTTTGAAGTACGCGAGCAGCTCAAACGAAGCGCAGGTGAATGCGCGTGTACGTGAGCAAGTGGGTGGGAGAGTGAGCGACAGGGTGGATAGAGAAGGGGCGGCAAACGAGCGGGAAGGTTTGCGAGTGAGTGTAAATGCGGGCGAGTGAGTAAGTGAGTGGGCGGGTGAGAGGGAGTGGGGGCGAGAGAGAGGCCAGGCAAGTGAGGGCAGGTGAATGAGAGGGCAAGTGAGAGGGCGGACGAGTGAGAGAGCAGGCGAGTCAGAGGGAAGGGGAGTGAAAGGGTGACTGAGTGAGCCAGAGGTCGGGAGAGTGAGATGGTGGACCAGTGAGAGGGCGGGCGAGTGAGAGGGAGGGCGAGTGGAGAGTGAGAGGACGGGGGACGGGGGAGCGTTTGGGAAGGTGTGAGGGTGAGTGGGTTAGGCTACAGAGAGAATGAGAGAGTGAGTGGATGAGTGAGACCGTGGATGAGTGATTAAGTGATTGGAAAGTGATTGACTGAGTGGGAGATTCAGCAGTCGTTTAGGGTTGGGTCAGATAAGACGGTGGGCGGGCGAGCGAATGGGAGGGCGGGCGTGAGTAGGAAGGGGCCGGTACTAGTAGGCGGACGAGCGAGTAGAGGGGAAGTGGGCGGGCGAGCAGGCCACATGTCGCAGGCAGGCGACCGCAACTCCGGCAGCGCCGCCCACGCGGCTCCTCGCAGCGGTCGCGCATCTGCAGTGCGGCCGACCGCCGCTCCGGCCCACCCCCGCGTGCCCCGCCACTTTACGACCCCCACCCGCCCGCCGCCACGCGGATTTATGCTAAGGATGCTCTCGTTCCTTGGCCTCTCATAAATTCTTTGTATTTATTAATTAATGCCCAATATTAAGAGGTGGAGAAAGTTATTATTAATTTAGAAATTATTTGCAGGTTTGAGGGTGGCGTTAAATTGCATTAAAATAATTAAAAGTTGAAACAGTACTTTCCATGTATATCCACACACATGTTTCTTTGAAATTTTTCCCTCTCGCACTACTGGCTTTTTGTGGTTGAATTGAAATATTAAGAGGTGGAAATTAATAAATTATGAATTATTTGCAAATTTCAATATTGTACGTTTAATTAATATTGTAGAAAAACGTTTTTACATTATTCTGTGTGTGTTTTTGCAATACGCAATCTCTTCCCTTGGTTTTAATAACGTTTCTATTGGTCATACTCATTATCAGATAATTTCTAAATGTATAGAAATATAAATTAAAAGGCTAATGTATTAAATTATATATTATTTTAAAATTTCCGGTTTTCGGCGTCAAGTTATACTGACAGAGAGATAGTTCGAGTTGAGGAAGTTTCTGTATTAGGTGTTGTGCCAACATACATGTTTATTGCAATTATACTTCCCGCATACGTCAAATATACTTTTTACTGTTTTCTGAGGGTAAATAAAATTCAAAATTAAATATCGTGTTGCTTTGCTTTTACATATTACTTGCTGTTTTATTTTCAAAGTATAAAAGAGTGAAAATATGTGAATTGCGATTTTTTTTAAAATAATCATTTTTATTACGATATTTTCAAGCCATTTATATCACAGGAGAGGTTATATTTCTTCAGTTAATTTGTTCATAATTTCGTAGATATCCTTGATTATTCATTCGAAATGAGTATCACGTTTTTCATAGCGGATGCCCTCGTATTCTTTTATAAATTATTTTGAAATTACCAATTAGTCCATTATATATATATATATATATATATATATATATATATATATATATATATATATATATATGGCGTTATGGGATTGTGCAACCCCATAACACCACCGTCTCGTATGTACGAACACCCACAGGCAGCGAGGATAGCAGGCGCGGAAATCAGAGGTGCCTAAACGCGCAGCCTGGTATCCGTTGCCCGTACTAAACAAAGGCGAACTAGCGAGCAACGTTTTCCTTGTGAAGGGCTGAGAGAGGGGAAGCAGCCCCACCACGGAGAATTTCCCCAGGCGTCGGACGATAAATACGCGAACCCGCAAGCGGAAGCTCTCTTTTCTTGCCAACACCCGTCGAGTAAGCAGCATTTTGATCACCGATCGCCGAGTCAATACTTTCGTTAAACATTAGTTTAGATATTGTTTGCCGCTGCAACGACTACTAGGTAGGAGTATTCGGCGTCGAACAGACGTTCTAGTTAGTCGTCCGCGAGATAGTGCAGATTAAGTAGTTCTTCAATTAACGATACGGGAAGTAAAAGTTACCCGTCGTGAGAGAAGCATTAAAAGTTCTAGTATAGCAAAGTAGAAGTAGCAACGAGCGAGGAACTTGCACGAGTATTCGGCGAAGTGCAAGGGACATTTTTCGCAACGTGGGCGTAGTCAGAGGCGCCGGTAGCAGACGAGGAGGGAGAAGAAACCGAGGACCCAGACGCACGAGGAAGAAGACGGATCGACTAGGAAGAAGAACGGAAGAGGACGCAAGAAGACAGCGCAGACGGCAGAGGTTAATCCCGTCTCTTACGACGCAGAAGCTGGGACCGAGCGACGTCGACGCAGAGACCAGCGCACTACCATCAAGGCCAAAGGTGGGAAGTCCACGAGGTAACGGCTAGGAACTGCGGAAAATAGGTCAAGTTCACGTCGGCAGGGAAAAAACAGTATAGGAAAGTGTAAAGAAATTGAGGACACGGGTGGCAACAAATTGCAGAATTAGAGTAGGAGACATTTTGATGCGTTATTGCCTGCATAAAACATTCTACTAGGACATTATTATTCTACTATTTTCAGACACAGTTAAATTGTAAATGAGAGTAGTGCACTAGCACACATTTGGTTCTTTGCATGTAATATTTTGAAGCAGGAGATTGTAAATTGAAATTTGGTTTCATGTGCAATGTAATTAGAATAGCATAAATTTAGATATAATTAACTTTCCAAGGGAATTCCCAGTGTAGATTAGGATAATTATTTCAGAGTATCAATTTTGGAGTAAATTATATGTGTTCATTCATTTAATGTGTTGTAAAGGTTTCTATTTGTGTTTTGATCATTCTTTGTAAAAGTGTGATTCTATATTCTTGGTTTTTGTCATGAACTGATGCCACTAAAGGTTTATGGGTAAATTATACGCTCGTTTATGTGCAATTTGTGTGATTTTATTGTGTCAAGGGTTCAAACCTTTCTCGCACCCTGAAGATCCTGCTCCCTAGATTTTTAAGCTCGCATCACGAGCAAAATCTTGTTAACCCGCATACGGTTCATACGTGCTGCTGTTGTGAAGGTGGCAGTTGTGGGCAAAAGTGGGTTGATTAGAATATGTATATGTATGTATATATATATATATATATATATATATATATATATATATATATATGTGTGTGTGTGTGTGTGTGTGTGTGTGTGTGTGTGTGTTTAAAGTACATATTTCAAATAGTTAAAATTTCAAGTCTGCTTTTGAAATTGAATGTTTATATTTACAGTTATACAGTTATGGGTAAATTTTTCACCACGTGCTAAAGGAAAGTTCAAGGCATGCAATCATCTTTTAAGTTTTTAATAGTTTTGTGAACTTGAAATTTCATAATTTTTCGGTTGATGGATTGATTGATTATTTCATGTTATGGCCACAAGTTTCGTAAGTGTAGGGCTTATTATTATCATCACGGGAGGTCGTAGTGCTCTTACCTCGCTTGATAACATCTGGCGCCGACCTACACATCGGCTTGCTAGGATTTTCTCGTCCAACGGGGCATATATTCCACCACTCGGTCACCACCCCAGCCGGTATAGGATTCAAGCTCCCGATTATTATTCTGATAAATGTAGTTGTTTAATCCAGGCTTGTGTAAGAGTAAGTAAGTATGGTGTAAGGATAGGATAAGGAAGAAATGTAGTGTTCGCCAGCGCTCCTTTAAAAGAACCAGCACCAGGACGCAACAGCGAGGCGACGGCGCCTCAGGAAAATACGGGCACAGCGCACGGGAGGTCGCTGAGGTCGGGCTCAGCGGAGCCGTCACGCTTCGGTCGACGCTACCGAGCGCGCCATCGGTCGTACGGCCGGGCCAGTCGGCGAACCTTTAGCCCTGGCCGTGTATAAAACGGCGCGCATCGAGCAGTGAAGCCAGTTCCAGACGTCTCATCATAGTGCGGGCTACGAGTGTGCAAGTTAGTGACTACGCTATAGGCCAATTTAACGGACTTCTCCTCTGGTATTTGGATCGTGACCACGGCATTGTTGTTGGACATCTCCTCCGTTTTTGTTAAATCTGGCAAGTCCCCGGTAAATATCCTGGTTATTTTGTGACTACGCATGTTAACGGCTTTCTCTGTATGTTCAGCAATTGTGAAGAAAACACTATTTTATGAAATTAACTTGGTTTGGCCATGACAAGAAGCATGAAAGATCGTGCGTGGTCCGTGGCCTATTTATTAGAGAATTGCTCCGCCATTCGCCGGGAGTTGTTCGGCCGGAAAACTACCTATCAGAGCAGCCGATCGCAAGAATTATTCTTCGGACAGATGCTGAACTAAACCTAGCCATATAGGTAGTGTCGAATATCTTACCATCGTGATGCATCGTCAGAACTTGAACCGTAGGATCTCCCGGTCAGAGGCATTTCAACAACTGCGAGCAGTTGATGTCGAGCCATCATAACAAGTCATACCTTTTCGAAAAATAACAGACTTTTAATGTTTTCCAATATAGTGGATAACTTGGATTATTTCCACCGCTTATATGGTTTCTTTAAAAAATATTGCGTTCATTTTTAATCATTCTAGTTTTATTTTTTAGATAAAAATATATACACTATTTACGATTATTTAAGTAAATGAATGAATATTTTTTATTTTATTACATTACGAATTTGTTTTCTTTTTCATACACACGTATTCGAAGTGTGATCTCTTTATTGTTTAACAGGTATTCTAATAATGTTAATCCTGTCTTTTGTGAGTCTAGTTTATTACATACAAATAATTACTTTTCAAATAAATTATAATAAACTTTCCGTAGCGTGTAAGATGCATGGTAATAAAAATGCAAATTTCTAATATTGCTGCAATTTTGTTTCTAGGTATGTATGCAGAATAATTCTGATATCCGGCCTTTTGCAGTTGTAATACGATTTACATGTAGGTAAGTTGCATCAGTTGAACACTTTATAGATAGAAATTAGGTTTGGGAAAGAAAACTAGCACCTCTAGTTGCATTAATCACAAATGTCTTGGAAAATGAAGTCGAAATTTAATAATTACCTTAACACGATACATTATATCCCCAGGGAACTAAAAACTTCGCGTAATTGTACTCCCATCCCCGGTTGTTGCAGAGAGGTCGAGAGATGTTATTTGACCTGTCCTGGACGTCATGCCTGGCAAATTAGTTTATTGAATAATCAATAATTAATTTGAGTGATATGCCAATAATGCGGTCAAGAACACATTAGTAGATATCCTGAATGACACAGATCCCGGTGGAATTAATACGGTGCTTCAAAGTGCAGTTCTGTGTTCCGTTCTGTAGTATTCGGGTTAAGAGATTCTTGTGATATTTGCTATCGTTCGGTTTTAGAATGTCCGTGGGTGTCCGATTTTATACGATATATGCGTTTTCTACCTTGTGCATTAAGTAATCAATTTATTGTAAATGGTATTTATTTGCGTCATGACAATATTGTAACATAAAATACACCTGAGGGTAATCTGCATTCGTTAACTATTCAAAAAATACATTCCATATACTGAAAATATCACGGCATGGTGTCGGCACATTCTACTTTCTTCACTTTCTCTGGATAGTGCCTTATTCAAAAGTATTTTTTCCTATTTGGGATTATAGATGTACAGCATTAATATTCTAACACTGATTTATTTGCCGGATTGAAAAGGTATATCTAGGTACCCATATCTAGGTACTTTTAATACGTGTCACTTTGTCCTTACTTCCGAACATGAAGCCATTAGAATATACGTTTCATTTCTTGAGAGTAACATTTGACCAACTAAAGAGGAATTAACCAATTAGGAAAACGCTAAACAACATTATTATACTTATATTATTGTTTTGTCCATGCAAAGTGTGCCTTTATTTTCGTAAAAGCTTCTTTGTGTTTACAAGAATGTATCAAATAAAGTTCAAAACCTTTAAGTGTTAGTGAAGTAGTAGTGTATTTTCCCCATAGTCTCCTTACAATCGCATCTTGCAAAAAACAGCACAATACTTTGTCACCCTTTTTGAGTGAACGTCTTTGACGATTTGTTTTACGGTTTATCTTAGCTTTTTTCAACTGAATAGCCAGCCTAATGGGAAACCTTTACAAAATATATTTGTTCAAGGTGTTGCCCACAGGTTGTCTTCGGGTGGTCTTTACAAGTGTACTGCGGTAATTCCGCGTTGTTTACCACCCATGAAAAAGTATCTTAACATTTATGGTTAGACGGAAAATTACACAACAGGTGTCTTATTTTCGGATAGTGTCTTTATAACACTATCGTTGTGAGTTCGGGATATTATTAATGCTATCTAATACATATTACATAGTCTAACAATTTGATTTGAAAATGAGAATGAGTATCAATATGGTATCTGTTCACTTCAAGATTCGCGGTTGGCCAAACGGTACGACTGTAAAGTCAGAAGAAACTATAAAATAAATGTTTTTCGGAAAACTGGAGGCTAATGTATGCCATTGTCAGAAAAAAAAACTGATTTCCAAGAAACTGTGCACCGAACAAGTGAGGAAGGCTTTTTCAAATTCGTAAAATCAGTTGTGACATATCTTTCAAGAAAATGCTCTGCGATAATTTTGTTTTCGATGGAATTTACTTGTAGATCTTTTGCAGAGTACGTGTGATAAGTGTGACATACTGCAAAGTGTACTAATGTTTCAAGAAATGTTTTGAAATGATTGAAGAAATATTTAAAAATTGTTTCGCTTACAATTCATTTTCAACTTCATAATTTCGCTGTGTATCAATCTGAAAGTACATATAATATTTGAAAATAATTTTGTTCGAAATTAGACTAAATTAATACAAATAATTTAATTTACTTACCAATCAATTACAAAGGTACTAGAAGTAAAAACACATCTATTAATTATAATATCAATTGCGCTAAGTAAAGAAGGGAAAATGTTTATAGTCCATTCTCCCTATATTCAAAATCTTCGTTTCAAGAAACGACACTGAAATAATCATAATCCTTCGATACAGATACTTCCTTTTCCAATGTCTCGACACCTTACATTTTCAATTTGCATTGTGATGGTGGTAAGGTCACTGTAGTTATAAATCAGAGAGGTTGAAATTCACCTCAAAGAGTAAATTTTAATATAATACAATCCTTAAATTTTGTCGTTAACTTATATTTTTTTTTGATAAAAAAAGCATTTGTCAATAATGCAAATCAACCAACGGTAACAACTCATGAATCATGAATAAACTAATAATTTGTAGTTTAAGACTAGTATCTTTTTTTAATGCCTGACTAAAATGGTTTTAAAGCTTTAACATTGAAGATTTTATTACATGAAAACTATTTACAATAAGTCATATGTAGTATATGAGGTTTTCGACAGACATCAACATATTGCGAGTTTTTAAATTTCGAACCGTAAGTTTCAAAGTAATAAAAAATATTATATTCAAAAAGTAGAATAAGAGAGAAAACATTACCTGAAATTGCAAAACTATATAAAAATATGGATTCTCAAACTAATATATTGGTGGATCAGAAACATCTGACCACGTTTAACCTCAATCACATTGGCTATTTTCATGACATTCAGCAACTTCGTTTTACCGCCGCCGCTCTGCGAAAATAAATCTGCTCACCTCACCAATCAACTATGTTAGTCGCGAGGCTTCTTTTACAGTGGGAAGGAAAGAGTCGTCACAGTCGCACGACGAATTTCCCTTTTCCATGCGCCCGCTATCACCCGCCCTGCGCGGTCGCAACGCAACCTAGCGGCGAAGCGCTCAACTCGCGCTTGTCTTCCCCGCCATCCGCCGCCGTGGGCGTCGTGTTGCTTCAGGAGCCGGCTGCCCCCGTCAAAGGTTACGACGTCGACCCGGCTGCGCGAGCCATTTGATTCGCAAGAGAAACTCTGTGGCGTTGCTATGGGGCGGGTCGACCCCGCTGCCACATGTTTGTGAAGAAGAATCCAGACCTCGAATCCAAGAAGTAAAAGAAATTAAACAACTATGTTATTTAATAAGAAAAAAAAACAAACGAAAACTCGAGTGATGTTATAAAAGTTAAAACATTATTCTGAGGAGGAAATGAAAATAAATCTTTTAAGGTATACGGGTATGTTTTATTGTGAGACGTTCTCCTATATTTATTAGAATTTTTAACTTTTCATCCTTCAAACCTATAAACAATTTGATAGTTTTATTTTGAATTGTTTTAGAAAAATTACAATTTGAGTCTTAACATCAAAATAATCACTTACCATAGCTGACTTACAACTATCAAGTTTTGTATTCTTTACCCAAACTGGAATACACACTCTTGCTTTCGAATAATGACAAACTTATTTTACTCCTTTCAAACTTAAATATTCAACATTAATATTGCTCCCACAGCCAACACACCACGGAATCATGCTAATTTCGGTCATTGAAACTGAAGGATCAAATTGTTTCTCAGAGCTAATTTCTTCGCTAGCCACCACCTCAGTCATCACTATAACCATGGTCACCACCATTGCAGACACATTTATGTAAAGTATTATTTTTATTAAGAGATTCGTGATACGTTTGAATTACTCGTGTGTTGTCTGTTTTTTTAGTAGTGGTCATAAATCAAAAATTACTTTATATAACCCACTTTCGATCCTTTTATACGTACTTCGTCAGGTCTAACAAATTGTTCTTAGTGGTCCAGATAAATATAAATATTAGATTAATTGTTTTCTATGATTTATAAATGGTTTCGTTGTGTAAATCTGTATAAAATGACAGACTCAAGAATCAGAGAACATGCGAGGGATTATTATTTTTTAACAGTCCCATGCTGACTGGGAGGGGGCGGACACGACGAGACAGTTTCTCCTTCCCTTGTTAAGGTAAAACGTTATTGTTTCATCGTTTAACCCTTTTAATAACTTGCTCGTTACTACTTTCTTTTGCTATATTTTAGTGGCTTTCCGAACCTTCGGTGATAATTTCGTCTTTCAACGTCAGACATTCATAAAAAAATTAAAACCCGTCGCCATGCGGGTTCGCTTCATGGAAACTCCGCCGTACGTTTACTGCCAGACCTGTCCATAAACGCGATAAAATCATATTCTGACATCTATCGCTATAAACAACAGTTGTTCAATCGGAGGAACATAATGAATATTGAATTCGTTCTTCAAAAAAGGAGGTGAATACTTAGATCCTTGTGAAAAGGACCAAAAGTACAGAAAATGTCCAAAACACAAACGTTTTCAACACACTTTAAAAAAAGAAATATATTTTAATAACAAATTGTAGAAGTAATAATAGTAATAATTTCTACATACACATCCAAAAATGTTCTTCAATTATATCGCAATTAATTCTGCGGTCCGCCATTAATCACCTTCATTTGCATTCTCTGGCTACCAGAATGGCATTGTACGCGACCGTTTACGCGCGTCAGATAAGCAGCAAGCCCGAGGGGCCCCGAGCTCTGGCTGCTGGAGATGTGCGCGCCCACGCGTCGCCCGCCCTCTCGCGCTGTTGTCTCAGCGACGCGCCGCCCCGGGTGGGCGGGTTGTTGGCCGCCAGCGCCCAACAGCGGTCACGCCTACGTTGCCACCGTCCGTTCCTTCGCCGCCTCCGCCGTCTGTGTTTTTTTCTAGCGAGTTGTGCACCTCCCACAAGCTCGAAACCTTGTTGCGGGGCTGCGGTTTTAATTTGCCTACTCTGGGAAGCAGATTTTCAGAGCGCCCAAGGGCACCAGATGATTACTGGAGATATTGTTGCGCCCGTACACAGGATTTGTCTGCTGCTGCCGCCGTCTCCGGTTCTGCCATCACTGCTTCCGAGGCATCCGCTATCGTCATCTTCACTGTCTCTCCATCAGCCTCAGATTTCTCTTTTAACATCCTACGCAGGAATATCACTTAGGAAAGGCTCTTATAATCTTTTGAGGTTTTTAGATCAGCTTCAGTAACATTTTATTGACTTTAAAGCGCGACCAACATGAAAACCTCTCTGGGAAGGGAGAGCAAAATTTCTGATCTCCAAATATTGTAGCGGTCAAGTGCACGCTCTGATTGAAGCCATCACCGATAACAACTCCATCCCTTCTTCCACTCCTCTTCTATCGCTTGCTTCATTGATTATTTCGTATTAATTTTTATAAACATCTGATAAGCGTTTAAAGTCGAAAGTATCACTAAAGGTTCAGAAAGGATTACTATTTCATGTTTTCGGGCGCGCCAACTGCTGTAGGTCCATAGTTTCGTGAGTTTAGAGCATTCTTTTATAACGAGATTGATGTTTTTCTCCTCTCGCAATTCCAGCGACGACCTACATGTCGAATATCCGGTTTGCTCATCCAGGTATCTCCCACCAGCGAGGCACCGCCCCAGACGACACAAGTTCTAAGTTCCCAACAGCCCTCCTGACAAGTGGCATAATAAAGTTTTTGTTTGTGTGTATGGGATGAGGATAGGACAAGTAAGAGAAAGGAAAGATTGCGATCGGTAACCCGTTGGTTAGGATACTGCTCCAAGATTATCTTGTTACCCTCTTCGTATCGATTTCCTTTTCTTCAAGATCCTTTCTGGCGATCTATGCATTTCATCTGCAACTGATAAGCGCAACCCGCTATTTCCTCCGCGTTCTTTTTATTTTTGAAATCGCATTTTTCAAAATGCGTGGGTCCCTCAGCAGCGCTCCCAAGGGGCGAGAACGTTGGCCTCTGGAGGTAGCTGTATCCTCGCTCCAGCCGCCCTCTGGCGCTGTTGTCTCAGCGAAACTCTGCGGAGTGAGTGGGTGGCGCCGAGTGGGTGAGTGGAGAGGCGCGAGTCTGGCCCTTGAGAATACTTGCTGCGTCCGCGCGTATGCCTCCTCTGCTGCCACCACCCGTTCCACTATTGATTTCACCAACTGTTTCCATTACCCCCCCCATCGTTTTCATCCCACAAATTCCATCACCCATTCCACCAACCAACTCTACCGTTTTTATTTCCACTGATATCTCCATCCGTTCCTTCATCCATTGCACCATCGATTTCACAAACGGTATCCATTGCCCCCATCGTTTTCCTCTCCGTACATCCCATCACCCATTCCACCACCATTGATTTAATGACCTATACCATCTCTGTCGTATTTAAAATCACCGATATCACCACCCATTCCACCGTACTTTGCACCATTGATTCCACCACCGGTTTCAATTATCCCCATCGTTTGCATCCCCAGGAATTCCATCTTCAGTTCCACCATCGATTCAGCGCCCCGTTTCACCTCTGTTGTTTTATCGTCATCGATAACACCACCTATTCCAACACCAATTACATCACTACTTTCACCATCTATTACTCACCGTATCCTCCACCACCCCCACCGCCACAACTACCGCTTACGCATTTGCTAGATTTATTCTATTGGTTTACGTACCTCCGAGTTTACGTCCTGTATCTAGTTTGTGTAGTCACGGTTTTTAAAATTCGTTTTATAATTTTATGATGATCGAAATTTCAAAGTGTTAAGAATTTCGAGCAACCAAGCAACGGTCGAGCTTTTTCTGTCGTCACACCACATCATCACAACCCTTGAATTTTCCATTGAATTTTCCAGTGATTGAGCTATCCACAACTACTCGGTCTCCTGACTCTCCTTTTTGTTTTTCTGGCGCTCCTCGAATTCCACCTGACTGATCAGAGAAACCGTTGAACTTGCGTCGCTTGTTTTTATTTTTTTAAATTATATTTTGAGCCGCGGCAGATATCGCGGGCGCCCTGAGGGGTCGGTGAACGACCTTTGGCCAGTGGAGATTCTACTTGCACGTTGCCGCCAACGCCTCCGCCCACGCTGTTGTCTCAGCGGAACGAGGCCCCGGGCAGTGAGTGGTGCGTTGCGAGCGGGATATTCGCCGCTATTTCGTCGCCCACGCCGGCGCCCGAACCTCGTCGTTTTGTCACGCCCACGCGCGCCGCTATGCGCGTGTCTACGCATCAACCCTGAGTTCGCTATTTGCGTCTCGCAGCGCTTTCTCATTGTACATGCTGTCTGATGTTTCAAATGCCTGTCGTTCGTTCATTTGCCGCTTGCCATTCGTGTCCCCTTTTCGTACAGTTCTGTTGAAGGAATTGTATTTAGCAAGGTTGGTGTAATTCATGTTTTTATAAATGAAATTAAAAGCGGAAATAATGTTCTACGGGTAATGATTATGTAGTGGTGTGATAGCTATATCGACGAAAAATAATGGTCGAAAAGGATGTATATTCAGACCTACCTACACATTTAATCACGAATTTAAGGTATTGAGAAGATCTTCACCCAGATGAAAGCTAGATATGTCGAATCAGCACGTTTGCCTGGAAAATTATTAAAAAATGTGTTTTTCAAAATAATACATTGTTTTCCATGAAGAAAAGTTGCCTATTTATACGTACTTGGCTCAATAATATTTGAGAATTTTGTATCGCAATTTCAAAAGAATGAACAGACATTGTTTAAAACATATATAAAGTCTTCTCTTAATTGATATAACCTCTGATATTTGAGATGCAAAGGTAAATTGTACACTTTACATACTTATCCCAAAAGCCAAGAAACCTTTTAAAAAATCCAGTACACAAATTATCAAAAACATTGAGATTCAGGAGGTCTATTAGTGGTTTCATACATTAAAATTAATGAAGGAAATATTTCATAATAGGTTTGAGCTGTACTCGAAATTCTCTCGCGAAAAGAAGCCGTCTCTTTATAACATGGATACTGGTCGCTCAAGATGTCTAAACCACTGCTGCCTCCCTCTTCTCCACGCGCAGCCTGCGCCGGTCACGCAGAAGCCGTCCTCGTGGCCCCTCCGTCCACGAGCGTCCACCCACGCGCCGGCGCCAGCCACCTGCAGGCCCCACGCGCGTCCTCCCTCCCCCTCCCAGCAACGGTCGCAGCGCCCTGCCCCGCACGTGGCGCCCTCGCAGCGGTCACTCGCTCATCTCCCTTCGCCCTCACGTCCGTCGCTAGGGGGGACCCCTCCTCAGCTCCCTGCCCGTTCTCCTGGATCGCTCACCCGCTCTGGCTCCTCCACTTCCTACCCCTTGTCTCGCTCCACCTCGTTCCGTTCTTGCCCCTTTCCACACCAAGCCCTGTCCCGCTCATCACCTATTAACCGTATAATCCTTCGCCGTCTAACCCTTCGCCGTCTAACCCTTCGATGCCCAACCCTCCGCCACCCAACATTTCGCCGTATATCCCTTCGCCGTATATCCCTTCGCCGTCCAATTCTTCGCCGCCCAACCCTTCGCCGCCCAACATTTCGCTGTCTAACCCTTCGCCGCTCAACCCTTCGCCGTCCAGCTCCCCTTTCCACCACGCATTTCCCTTCCTTTCCACGCATTGCCCAGTGCGTTTTTTCTGCCACCATTCTTCGTCGCCTACCGCCACCCAATCCTGCGCCTCTGCCCCCCACCTTTCGCAGCCCGGCGCGGCCGCCCCGGCGCGGCGTCGCGACCGTCTCGGACCGCGACGCCCTCCACAAAGCCGCGCCGCCGGCCTTTCATATCTCTGACGACCGCGCAACATCCAAACAAGCGACGGGGACTACCGCCCTCGCACAGCGGCCGAGCCAAGGTGGAGGCGAGAGAGAGAGAAAGTAAGGGGAGAGAGAGAGAGAGAGTACAAGAAAATGACGCAAGTGTTTCTATAAAAGGCCCAACCCTTCGCAGGAAAAATGATATGGGACCGCTGCAAAGGTGTGGGGAGGTTGATATGAGAGGTTCTGATGTCAATGAAGAGTGGACAGGGGACAGGTGCCTCAGGAAAAGAAAACAGAGGGTCGAAATTTTTAAAAGAGGAAAGTAAAAGAAATATCTCTTTTGCTGAACATTATTTTCCGTGAAAATTTCGCAGTGATAATATTTAAATGACGGAAAAATATAGATGTTGGGGAAAAGTTGGAAGCGAGGAAAGTTTGATGCAAGGAGCATTGTCAGAAATGAGAAATATCGTTCGAAGTACAACAAGAGAGAGATGGAAATAGGGCAACAGAAGTCAAGAAGTATTCGTGACGTAGGACAAGTGGAAAAGAGGTATAAGGGGATGGTAATAGCCAATATCCAAGATCGGTTACAAGTTGCCGACAAAAAAAAACAGGAATGTGTCAAAAGAATTAACAATAATTGGAAATCATTAGTTGGCTTCTACAATGAACCAACGATAGTAGAATTTATCCAAATTAAAATAAATTATCGTCGAGAAGGTGCAAGGGCGAACAGTAGGTGCCCCCCTCCCCCCGATCGATCACAGAGCTGGGAAATCGAAGCCCCGGCGTCCGCATGCTAGAGGCGAGGAGCTGCGGTGGCGGCGGCTGTGGCAGCACGCACGGACGTGGGAGCGCGTGCGGGGACGCCGGGTGGAGGACGGGGCCGTGGACGTCAGCCAGGATAGGGCACGAGGCCTCCGGTCGACTGCCTCTGAATCGGCACGTTCCTCCGCGCTTCAGCCGTCCTCATCGCCCCGCCCCCTGCTCACGCTGCCCCTTCCGGCTCGCCGCCCACGCCGTCCCCGCCACCAACACCAACCGCGTCGCCCCCACCGTCCTCGTTACTCCGCCGCACCCGCGGCCCCCGGCGCCCCGCTGTCCCGCTGTCCCGCCACCCCCCCGCCCGCGACACCGCCGCCCCCATCGCCGCCCCCACTACCACCTCCATCGCCACCCCACCGCCGCCCCCACGGCCCCCGCCGCCCCACGGCCCCCGCCGCCCCATGGCCCCAGCCGCCCAGTCACAGCCGCCGCCCCCACCGCCACCACCGCTGTCACCATCGCTCCTGCCGCCTCCGCAACCCCCACCTGCCCCGCCGGCCCACGGCCATGCCACCCCTTTCCGCCACCCCAGAGCCTCCGCTGCCCATGCCGCCGCCCCGCCCCCGCCACGACGCCGTCCCCGCCGCCCCCGCCGCCCGCTCCACCCCGCCGCCTCCGCCGCCCTTGCCGCCCCCGCGCCTCTCCCGACGCCGCCACAATCCTCGTCGCCCTCGCCATCGCAGTCGCTACCCCTTCCGCTCAGCCGGCAGCGCGTCTCCCTTCGATAGCGCTCGGCGTACGTGTAAAGAGTGTTAACTTGGTGACAGTATGGCGGCTGCCCTGAATGAACGTCACTCATCCTGCGGCGCCGACGGCAGTTTCCTACGCGCTGGGCTTCCCGTTCCGTCTCTCTCTTTTTTTTTTGTTGCCTGTCTGCGCCACCGACGCGTCGTCCTCGCTCCCGTCATCCCCTCCCTGTCCTCCCCGCCACCCTTCCGCCTTGCCGCATTGCACGCCTCGGCAGCCCCCACGGCTCCCTCGAATTCCTTTCCGCTGCCGGATCATACACAGCGGCCGCCGCTACAATCACCTCACTCCGTCATGCAGCGTCGCTCACTCCACCGAGTCATGACACTTGAAAAGCGTTATGCGAAAGTTTGTTCATAAAACGTTTTAGAAGAGAATTTTAACTATAAAAATATATATCCATACTATTTGTCATAACATGGTAACATTAGAATGACCAATTCTGTCAAAATATAATACTTAGAAACACATTTTTTTATCTCATAGTTTAGGAAATGTTCAAGAGCTTCTTTGCTTCCATACGTCGTATTGTTTGAATTTGTTTCCATGTGTACTGAGCAGACTATTTATTGAAACTTATTTTCCACAAAGATATTTCCAGTTATATTAACTGATATTTCAAGTTAATATCAGTTTCAAGGAGGGTTCTAATAAATTCTGAAGTGTTTTGTCCGATTTCTTAGTATTCGCTTGAACTAGTTAGTGTAATATGACAGTATTATAAAAATCTTATAACAATTAGATAAGCTTTATTTTCATGAAAATAGTATTTGTTAATCTTATTTAATTTATCTGTCATTGTTAGTCTCTTGTAATAACAAGGTATTTGACCTATCTAACTATGGTCAATGTTGCAAATGCTGCAATCATAATGCGGAAGTGACTTAAAGAAAAAAAGAATACTTCTACATGCGGAATTCTATTTTTCTGGGCTGAAAAGAACTGCGGCTATCGCGGCTATCCGCGCCGGCTATCCGCACCGGCTATCGATTTCTTGAGCGACATAATGCGAATATCACTTTTTCTGACATTTGCTTTTATAATTTACGTGTTCATTTACGTTATTTTTATTTATGTACAACTTTACTATTGGTACTTAATACCATAACAATTAATATTTTTTGTATACTCATTTGTGTCAAATATATTTGAAAGAGTCAAGTATATGTCCAGAACTATTCAATATTAATATTCCTTTGTATATTATTTAACAAATTTTTCTCATTTCCTCCTGCTCTATTTTCTTCTCAGCTGCATCGCCAACTGCTGTCCTTGCTCAGCGTTGCGGAAATTTATTTCCTCTATTCTCTTTTACTTTCCTTTGTCCTCAACCTTCTTGATTCTCGATCTTCTCCGTTCTCCACCTAGATTCTTCCCAATCCTCCCGCACTTCTTCTTCCACTCGTTAAGTTTTCTTCTCCCTTTTGGTCTCTACTTTCCCTTTTCTCGTCTCGTCTCTCTCTCTCTCTCTCTCTCGCTTTTCCTATATATTTCTCCTACACTCTGGTCACCTTCTACAACTTATCAAAATTAATTTATTCATGATGTTGCTCACTTGTTATCTTCGAATGGACTTTAGAAGTATACTGCAGCAATTCCGCAGTGCTTTGCCGTATATGAATATTGCGATATTTTGTGTCTTATAAATGCTGTCGTTATGAGAAGGAAATATAACCCACGCTATGTCACATTTATTCTACCGAGACTTGAAACTTGCTATGCTCAGAATGAGTGACAATATTGTAGTTACTAACGCCATGTTTTGCAGTCGTGAGTAACCATAACATTATTTTTCGAAAAATCTCTATTTAAATGTATGACATTGAGATAAATAATATATTTCCCCGAAAACATTGTTCAGCGGAAGATATTGTATATGGGAAACACACGTTCCAAATTAGTATAATCACAGTTGCGCCATGAATATTTTTAAAGAAAATGCATTGGGATTATTCCCACTTCGCGTTGTCATTTACTTGTAGTTCATTTTCGGATCATAGTTAACCAATGAAAAGTAATTCAAAGTGTAGTAATAAATGTTCAAGAAATGTGTTTAAAATAACGCAAGCTACATTTAAAAAGTGGTTTCACCTACGATTCGTTGAAACATCACAATTTCACATCACGTCAATCCGAAACTAAGACACTATATTTGAGTACTATTTTGTTCATTTGAATACATTATGTCGGAATAAATCAAATACGTGTCCATCTCCCCCTCGCTTTCCCAGCCTATTCCTCCATCTCCAGTCACCCTCTTCGCCTTCCGTAGCGCCAGGGCCTCCCAGCCTCCCCGAGCGCGTCTGCTCGGCTGCCTATCGCGTCGCGAATTTCTATGGGAGCGCGCGCGGCGCGGCGGCTCGCCTCGCCTCGCCTCGCCTCGCCTAGCACCGAGAGGCGTCCCTGCGGCACACTGGATACGCAAAACAAAGGCGCGGCGAAGGTATCGCTGGGCAGCGGAGCTGTCAGTTGCGCCGCACGGCGACGCCGCCAGCAGGGGGCTAGGATTACAAAAAGAACGCTGATAAAATTCAGCAGACACGCGCCGCGAGGCCGCAAAACAATGCATTTCAGTCGTATGAAGCCCATCGCGAAAATGGCGGTGATTTGCGCGCTCTGGATGGATTCTATTTATTTTAACTTTGATATTTGAGCGGTCGTGCAAAACAACTTGCGTGAAATGGGAAACAAATAAAAATAAATGTATGTGTGACAAGGCTGTGAATCTGGATGTTTGTATTATTTGTGGCAATATTTAACATTTAGAGCTTTTCCTGTGCCCTTTTTCAATTTTGCATGAAATGCTGTCGGAGTTAAGTGCGCATGTGTGTATTTATATATATTAACCTGAAATTTTGTTTTGAAAATTAAAACTCTGCTTTATAAGTCAGATTAATAGCATGCATATATTTTTAAATTATGATACTACGTAGACCAAATATGAATTTTGTATTACCATTCAGGTCATGGTTGAAGTAAATTATGTTTTGTTTTCTATCTTTTCAGGATATTTACGATATTTCTGTTTAAATTATTTGCTACATAAAATTGATCAATTTAATTTGCATTATATTTTGATATCTGTTAAATCAATAGTCAGACAAGTCCGCGTGTACAGATAGTACTTTATTGTCTATTTTATTAAAGGTGGTCGGTATATTAATTTCTTTTCACTGTGCTAAACACAGGGTCTTTCAGAACTTTCGGTGAGACATTACCAAAACTGTTACCTCTTGAAGATGTACTCGTATTCAGCTTTACGTCCGATTAAGACACCGAGTTTTACATTGTATATTTGCTATTCATTGAAATTATTTTTATTTTGTGTTTTATATTTTCCAACTTTTAAAGAATATATTTTACTTTCAAACGTTTTCATACTCTGAAACCATTGAAGTACTGTAATCCGAATTTCAGTTTTCAAACAGATAAGAATATCCTATATTCACTTTGTCGTTCGCTGTACTGAGAAATATCTGGCCAACAATATGTTGAAATCGCTACCCAGCCTTTCATTACGGGCTCTAACTAGCTTTTCCACTTCGCTGGACTGTTGTGTCTTTCACTCCCAACGCACGGCACTGTCCCGGAGTACTCTCCCCTTTCCAAGCTCCCTTCTACTCCTCTGAAAGCTTCGGCGAGGGAATCCGTCGCCGATTACGCACCTTCAGCCGACTGCCTCCGTCCGTCTCCGTTAATTTGCTCAGCGCCCGCGCCGACGCCCGTAAACGATTCGGACGGACGAGCGACGTCTCTGCCCGATGAACAGCGCACCTGCTCTTAGCAGCTGAGGCCCGGGCAGACCAGGGCTGGAAGGGCCCTCGTGGAAGGGCGGAGACGGGCGAACGCCTAGGGTCAGACAAATGAGACAATGAAGGACGGAGGAAGTAACGGACAGTGTTCGGGAAGGAAGGAGGCAAAAGTAAACATTGGCGGTAAACAGAAGAGATTGTTTAATAACAAGTACAAAGCTTAATAAATTCACGTATTCATGTATGAATCAAAAAGTGAAACTGGAAATATTATATGTCGAACTTCGAGCTGATGAGAAAAAACACAATAAGACAAGCGTAAACAAAAATCAGTTTAAGACTGGGTGTTTTACAACAGTGGGTACTTGTCGAGCGGCCTTACATGCCATAAATAAGAAGCAGTTTTATCTGTAACATTGCTGTTACTCGAACGTACAGATGCCCAGTCTTAACTCGACTTACAGGATGTTGACCGTCTTACTCTCCTTACCTTCGGCTTACCCTTTGCTCGTAATTGTCCCGACATCCTGTATGTATCCGACAGAAGGAGTGATTTTAGAGTCCTCCCAGGAATAGTTTGTGTCCTCACCGCTATGCACCCAGACCTTTATGATAGGGGCAACCAACCTTCCAAATTCTCGGGGTTTTACCCTGACGGACGAGTGAAACCCAACGGGTAAAATTGTGACGTACCGGAGCGTGCGTAGGCCCCTGCACTGGAACCACGTTACGCGAAACAGAGAGACAGGGCGGAGTATAGATATCGTCGGCGTGTGTTCCGAAGACAAGGTGGATGGGCGGGGTAGTCAGGCCCTCGTTAATTCAGGAGGTGCAAAGGTTGTGTCTGAATCACCTGCCGGCAGATACGCCGAGGGGCGCGGGGGCAGGCGAGACGAGTGCAGGCGGGAGAAAGATAGAGGCACAGGCGTTCGGTGTATGTGGGAGGGGCTCAGGCACAGGCTGCGTTAAGGGAATAGCAGAGGGCGGTGCAGGGCGAGACCTGTGGGGCCGGGGTCGGGCCGGGGTCGGGCCGGGGTCGGGCCGGGGTCGGGCCGGGGTCGGGCCGGGGTCGGGCCGGTGACTGGTGAGGGTGAGGCGAGGGGAGAGGGGAGCAGTGCTGACGGTGAAGCGTGGCGGGGCGAGGCAGGGATCAGGCCTCTGGGGTAGGGGCGTGGCCTGACGGACGGGTGGGTGGGTGGGCCGAACACGGGAGTGCGCTCTGCGTGGCCCAGGCGCCGGCTAAGCAAATAAATAGACAAATGGATTCCGATGTCCGGGGGTTATTGATGGCGCTCGCCCGCCACAATGCCGACGCGGGGAAGAAGAGCCCCCCCCCCTCGCCGCGAGCGGGAGACGGAGGCGGCGGTCCCGTGGTGTGAGATGAGAGGGCAGGACGGTGGGTGGTGATGGGGCAAGGAAATGGTGTGAAGGCAGCGCAGGAAAGGAAGGGAAGGCCGCCTTGCAGATGAAACGCGACCGGAAGAGGAGGGTTATGGCATCAACTAATGTTACTGCAGTGCCTCTGACCGGGAGGTCCTGGGTCCGGAGTCCCCTCGGGGGCAGGATTTACTGCAATAGCTAGTTAACTAGGTGGAATCCATCCACAGATCGGAGGAGAATAGTAGCGGTGATCGGTAGTTTTCTGTGGTATTTCCAATCAACATCACGCGAATGCCGGAGCAGGACCCTAAAAAAGGGACAATATTTTCTTTCTCTTCCTTGCCCTTGCTTCACCATTTACTTACACACACATTCACATGCGCGACACTACCATATATGTCGGGAGACCCGTTGGGAGCTTAGAGCTTGTCTTGGCTGAGGAGGTCCCCTGCCATGTAATGAAATGTTTGCTAACTTTACTGTCCCTAAAAAAAATCCCTTAAGGTAACCTTCTTAGTATAGATTCTAAAGATTTGTGTACCTCTTAAAGCAAAATGTCTCGATATTTCCTAATCACGTCCCGTAGTAAACTCCACGTTTTGAATAATATTATTCCTAATTATTACTGTTTATTAAAAACAAATTCCTAAGTAGAATGTCACGTTTCTTAATTTTCATATATTATAAAAGAATGAGGCTTATTTGTTGCCCGTTTACACTAAATCACTCAGGTAAGGGTCAATCTCATCACCCAATGACTACACACACACACTAAAGATTCGTCAGTACTGCACGAACAGACTTAATATGTCTCCACTTTGTAACTTTTTGAAGTCTATTACCATGGCAAAGTCGCAAAAGTCCGATGTTTGAACTTCACGATTGTGCGATTCAATCTCTTAGATTAATCTGCTCATCTCGGGCTTCCGACTCCTTCTGATTGTTGGTTTTAACTATTAAGACTACCACGTCTACACAATGCCATGGAATTTCACTGCTTCAAACATTTCTTCCGCTTGAAAACTTCAATATTGTCACTGGATATGTCGACCTCGGAGAGTTCGTGTACCTGTCAAACACTAGTTTAAGATAATTTGCAATCAAGGCGTCACATCAGGAATTTCAAATGTATAATCGATGTATGAAAGTTTTTACATGTTCATTGGTTTTTAACTTAGTCCCCCAATATAACCTAGAAGTTTGTAAAATTTATTCTAAACTACTCACATGTAAGAGATGATATATCTTTAGCTTCAAATTGCCTTTTATTGTGAAATTCAAATATTAAGAAGTCTGTGCGAAATGAACTTCGAGGGGAAGGAAGTGCGTAGGTCAAATTGAATCTACGAAAAAAACAAACAAATGTTATGTTTAAAGATTATTAGGGTAATATCTACGGTGGAAACTAAATTGGAAATAACTTCCAAAAGATAATTGCCAATACCTTAACACCACAACGAAGACAACTTCAACTGCGCTTTACAACTCCAGCAGTTTTAAACTCTAGCAGCTATTGAGAACTCCAACAGTTTCACCTTAGTTTTCTTCATAACGACGTGATCATGGAACTCCGCTCGCGTTAGTCACGGCAAGTGAAAATGAAATGCCTGTAACGGCAAATTTCCCGTGAACGTTTCAGTCGCTGAAAATGTCAGAGAAATACGCCTGAAATTCAAGTCCTACAAGAGCCGAGTCGGGAGGGTTGGGGAGCTAACAATCCTAAGGGGGTATTTATGCACGTGAAGGGCGGGGTTCAAAAATTGAATAGACAAAAGTATAGGCAAGAGTTAAATATTTTTTAAAATAAATGAATTTTGAAAATGGTATTTTATAAATTTTGTTTATGATGGATGTATGAGGGTAATTTTGTATATGGTGGGCAGGGTTGGAAAATTTAACAGACGAAATTATAGGAAAGTATTATATATTTTTTGTTAAGTCAATAAATTTGGAAAATGGTATTATCTAAATATTGTTTATGATGGGTTAATGGGGGTAATTTTGAATATAATGGGCGGGATTGGAAAATTGAGTAAACAAAATTATAGAAAAGAGTTAAATATTTTTTTTAAATTAATACATTTTGAAAATGGTATTTTATACAACAAATTTTATCTTTTAAATATTAGTTTAGTTGCGTGCTGAAACTTTGTCACTTCCTCACGCAGATTAATTGAGTTCCGTTACGCCTTAAATTCGAACTATGGGAAAAGGTGCGCGTGCAACGTGATGTCCACGCGTCAGATTCTCGCAGCCATTTCGCCCTCCGCGACTCGATAAATTTTGTAAATGGTATTTCCTACAGGAAATTTTATCTATGAAAAAGATATTAGTTCAATTGCGTGCTGAAACTTCGTCATTTCCACTCGCAGAATAATTGGGTCCAGTTACGCCTTAAGCTCAAACCATGGGAAAAAGTGCGCGTGCAACGCCAGCTTCTCGCGTCCGCTACGCGCTCCGCTCCCGTCGGTTCGTCCGTCCGCCGGCGCCGGTGGGTCGGGCGGTGGTCTGTCCGTCGGCGGACGATTTACTGCGCTCCTGGCGCCCGGCCGCCGCCGCTGAATGCGCCTGCGAGTCCTCTGCGCCGCCGGCCAACGGCTGGAGGGGGGCGGCAGCCGCGGGGGCGCGGACGCGGCCAGGGACGCGGGGAGGTGGGCGTGGAAACGGCGTAGGGCGGCGGAGGCAGCGCATGCGGTGGTGAGGCGAATGGATAGAGCGTGAGTTTTCTCGTTCAGCGGAGAGGAATGAGGTTGACCGAACGGTTAGGTCAGCCGTGGGGAGTGACTGAGAGAGATGCGTGGGGGTGGATACGGGTTGGTGTAGCAGAGGGACGATGTAAAAATTTTGTGATGCGAATGGATAGAGGGGAGTTGGGAGTTCTCGTTCAGCGGAGAGGGGAGAGGAATGAAGTTGACCGAACGGTTAGGTCAGCCGTGGGGAGTGACTGAGAGAGATGCGTGGGGGTGGATACGGGTTGGTGTAGCAGAGGGACGATGTAAAAATTTTGTAATGCGAATGGATAGAGGGGAGTTGGGGAGTTCTCGTTCAGCGGAGAGGGGAGAGGAATGAGGTTGACCGAACGGCTAGGTCAGCCGTGGGGAGTGACTGAGAGAGATGCGTGGGGGTGGATACGGGTTGGTGTAGCAGAGGGACGATGTAAAAATTTTGTGAGGCGAATGAATAGAGGGGAGTTGGGGAGCTCTCGTTCAGCGGAGAGGGGAGAGGAATGAAGATGACGGACCGAGTGAGGCAGCCATCTGGAATGACTGTAAGGAAGGCAAGGGGGATGGATACGAGATGGTGAGGCAGAGGGATGGAGTGAACATTGCTGGTGATGTTGGGGGATTGGTGATGTAGAGAACGGCGGGGCGGCAAGGGAAACGGATGTGGCGAGGACATGGGGGGGAGGTCAGTGAGGCTGAGACACCAGGAACGGAAGGAAGGGGACGGCAGCATAGGGGAACGACGAGTCTGGGGAATGGCGGGGATAGAGGCAAGGGCGGTAGGAAATCGAAAGAAGCGGTGATGTTAGGGATGAGGGACGGCACGAGGAGAAAAAGGATGGGAGGTGTTCAGATTGGAAACGGAGCAGGACACCGATGTCGGCGGTCGGTGGCTACAGTGGGCGAGGGGGAGCGGGAGGGGGGGGGGCGACGCCAGTGGTGAGCGACGGGTCAGGGCGACGACGGGGATAGAATAGGATAGAAGACCTTGGGGTCGCGGGAAGCTGTTGCGATGGCGGGGACGAGGAATAGGGACAGGGAGGAAACGGAAAGGCCAGGAGGGGACGGCGAGATTGAAAAAAGGTGGGAGACCTCGAAATGGGAGATGGTGGCAAGACAGAGGCGAAGCAGGGTGAGGTGCTAGGGCGGAAGGGGACGGGGCGACGGGACTGGGAGACGGTGGGAACAGAAACACGTAGCAATGGGATGGAGGACCTTGGAGGGAAGAAGGGAAGCTGTTGCGATGGCGGAGTCTAGGGGCAACGAACAGCAGAGCAGTGGGCGGTGAATGCGTCCGGGCGACGGGGGTTTGGTGGCACTGCGAAAGCACGGGGGCGCCACCAGCGGCAGCGAAAGCGCGGCACAGGTGGCGAGGGCAGAGCGGCCGGCGCAGCCGTAGCCTCGGGCGGGGACGGTTGCGGTTGGGTAGCGCGGGGAGCGGGGCGGGGAGGGGGGCTTTAGAGGCTGCGCTCCCAATGGACGTCCGCCCTCGCCCGCAGCTCCGCCGGGCGCGCTCTTTCAGCCCCTTTGGAACTTTATTCCTCGTGTTATTCCGTGGGAGGGTTTTTCCCGAAACGTGGGGTGGCCTTGTAAACGTCTTTTGGCTACTTGCGTGGGCAGGCGGGCCGCTGCTCTCTTTGCGTGCATTATCAGGCCAATTCTGTCATGTAGCGTGGAAGTTAAGAATATCGGAGACTTTGTTGAGTTTTTTGACATGAAAACTTTTTTGTGTAATTTTTAGAAAAAGAAATTAGGTTTATAAATTAAAAGTACTTATTTTTGTGGTACATATGCTTTTTAATCGCGTTTAAAATTTAATTATGTTTTATCTCAACATGGGCTTTAAAAAATAAAGTTGGAGTTTGAGGGGATCAATTACTAAAGAACTTTGTGGTATGTTGAACAACAACGTTTAGAGTATGCAATATGTCGTACTTCATTGTTGTGATCAGAATGCGTTTGTTGTCTTCTAGTCTGGTTTATTATTCTGGAGTAACCGTTAGTTTTTTAGTTAGAGCTCTCACTTTAAGGGTAATTTAGATATAAATTAAACGGTGACTCAAATATTAGCCCTTATGTATGTTATTATGTACAGTAGAATTACCTTACGTTTAATAAAATATTGTGTAATATTTTATCGGCTGTAAGTCATCGATAAATGTGTTTAAATATTTCAGTTGTTTTTTAATGACGTGAATGATGTATTATTGAGACTGTATGCAAAATGGTCTCAATAATATACCACTCGAAATTATATCACAATGATTCTATTGCGTTTAGATTTCATAAGTTTGTATGCAAAGCGGATACCCATAGAACTGACCTACACATCGTTCTTGACATTCGAACAGTTTCTTAATGAGAAATTGCCGTGGAACCGGACTTGTCGCTCACTTTTTTCAAAGACGTCACGTCAAAAATAAACATTTGAAACTTCCGTGTGAATGATGGATATTTCTCCAAAACCAAACAAAATAGATGCTGTGGCAATGACAATTAAATTTATTTTCCTTCATGGGTTCCCTTTATACCTTGTCTGTGGTTCAGGTCGTAATAAAAAATTAACTCTACACCGTCCATGACCACCTCTACTCTTCGAGAACATCCTACCAGCCAGCCAGCCTGTTCTTTCCTGACCTTTCAGAGTAAATTTTCAAGTCTCGAAGGTTCGATCACGACCTTTCGTCTTAATGCTTTGATTCAAAAATCGAATTCTCGGTCAGGAACTTTGAGGCGAGCGGAATCACCTTCCTTTGTGAGTGACACCATTTTGACGCAAACTAAACTGATTTTATAATGACATTGTTCAAAATACGCGATGGAGGGTCAGATTAATCCTACTTTTGCCTAGGAGGCGGTGTTGCAAGGCCTGAGCGGTTTTTATTAATGATCCACGCCTGGTGGAACGGCTCAGTGCGGATGACCTATTCCCATCATCGCAGCTAGCTTACACCTGCCTCACCTTTTTCTTTCTTCATAGAGCTATCGAGACAATTTCAATAGAAAGCTACAAGTCCGTTTCTTACACAAACGGGAATCGAGCCCAGGATCGCACCACAGAAAACTAGTACGCTCATGATATTTGGGAGTTTAAGGTCAGTTTAATCTGACCATTGTCGGCGGCGGCGATGGTGTAACGGTTAGCGTACCGGACTGTTGTACCAAAGTTTGCGGGTTCAACCCGATCGAAGCCGTGGATTTTTAAGGGCGAAAAAATCCTTCGTACGCCTTCCTTCGGAGGGGAAGTAAAGCCGGCTGTCCCATGTTAGTAGATTTACTTGCATGTAAAAGATCCTCAAGCCTAAATGACGCCTCTGAGCTAAATTCAAATCGCCTGTTTCTCGCCCAAGAAATACCTCCTTTCTCTGCTAGTTGATGAAAGGAGCGTAGCGAAATTTGCGTGGTCAGACGGAAGAGCGGGCCTGATGGCCCGAGTCTCGCCCCGTAAAATAAGGCAAATTCAATTCAATTCAATTCAATTCGATTGTCTAGATAGCGGTTTTCTTAGAGGCAGGAGAATACCAGAGATATGTGGGGCGCATGTAGCATTACCATACCGTATCAAGATTTTTTGGCCTGTCTGCGCTTTCTTTTCGACACCTAGCTATAGAAACTGCGTCGATTTTTATCGGAAAGCTACAGCTTTCTTTTCCCCGACCGGGAATCAAACCGGGGACCGACTCACAAAAAGTTAGCATGCTGTCCATAAGCTATCCAAGGGGCATAAGAAACACGCAATCAAACTACTCCGTTTATTTTCCTTCATGCGTGGAGAAAGTAGCTCTCGGTTCCGTGTAAAACATTCAAGAAGCATATACAGTTTGATCAGGACATTTTTGCTCGTAATTTAAGAAGAAAATTAATGTATTTCTTTATTAAATTTACGCTTTATTTCTTAAATTGAAAGAAACATCTAGTACAATACATACAATATTTGTATTTGTTTGCAAAATAATTTTTATTTTTCTTCAAGGAGTTAAAAAGATATTTTCGGACACGGTATTCTCATTGAAACATAAGCAGCTTTACTTTGATGAATATAATATTTCGTCAACAATATTTACGTATTAGAGACTTACGTCAACTGATATTTTTAAAATTATAAGAATAACAACACAATTGTTTAATTGAAATTGTAAATAGATATAAACAAATATGTTTGCAAGAAATATTTGGGAATTATGTGAAGTATATCGCATGACTTGTCAGTAAGTAGGAAAATTATTCTGTCCATTCGCTGTTCAGAGTCAAAATATTACTCGCGTCATAGCTTGGCATATATCAAACGTTACTGATGACGTCACACATGACTCGAGAAAAGTAATATGGGATGCACCTCAACTATCTCATACAATATTTCTGTAAAGAATTGTTATATTTGCATAAAAAAATTATTTGACTTTTTGATCAGAAGTATAGAATTTAAAGCATTGTTTTTTTTAAAAAAAAGGATTCGCGCTAAATAGAGAATCATAATGTTAAAAGTGTTTGTGATCCACCGTGTCTCTATAGAATTCTACAGTTGTTTACGATATTTAATCAATATTTCCTGAATTTAAACTAATTTGTAATTTTTGTGTTTCTATTTAATGTTAGATTTCTAAAGTTTTTGACCAGCTAATAATGAGAGAAAAGCAATTGTGGCCGATACAAACTGAAAAGTCTGTGATGTTAAGTTCATGAAAAATGTATACCTTCTTTCCGAACTAAACTGATTCAATGAAAACTGATTATAAACATTCTTGTATCATGTGGTATTAGTCGTGTAACGTTGTTATATTAAGCTCCATTAAAATGCTAATTTTTACAAAATTTCGATATTTTGGGGACGGGCCCCCCGCTAATTTTGATCGTTTTACTCTGCAATGTGTATACATTAAATGTCTTAGAAAAGATGTCTCACTAACCTCTATTGACATGAGCGCGGACTTTCTCAAATAGGAACATCAGCGGAATAAACAAGTCGAATAATGCTCTTGAACAGCGTTCCTTACTCTCAGACCTTCAATTGTTTTTCTACTCACGCCAATTTTTGTTCCTTTTACTCTGGAAGGATACCAGTCTAATGATAGGCGAAGGTGGCTCAGGGTATCAACTGATGTCGCTACAGAGCTTGTGTGACCGGGAGGTTCTAGGTTCTAATCCCGAGTGTGGCAGGATTTTCAATCCTAGGTTGTCAGCTACGTTGGATCTAACCGCTAGAGGAGAATTCTAGAAGTTTGTTTTCCGTGGTTTCTCTGATTAACACCGGGAGGATGTCGAAACAGTTCGCGAACAAACGGGCCACAGACCGCGCGCGATCTTTCCTCTCTCTTCCATGTCCTATCCTTACCCTTTAATTACACACACACACACACTCACACTCATATGCACTACACTACCCCACTTTTCTGGAGAGCAGTCAGATGCTGTCCCGTCTGGGACTGTGCTCCGCTGGTGGAGGATACCTGGATGAGAAAAAATCTTCGCAAGCTGACGTAGGCTGGCGTCGGATCTTTCCATTTGGCGGGAGAAGATCATAGTTACCTCCCGCGATAGAAACATGCACGAAACTAACGAGGCTTAAGTGACTAACGGTATGGGACCTAACGCTCCCGGAATAACTAAATCAATCAATGAAAACCAGTCTAATGTCCACTAAATTGTCAAATTGTACACTGTTCCCAAACCATCTTCGCATAGAGCAATACCGACCTCTACGGCGTTGATTTGTCAGTACGCACCGAGCAGCCGACTCCGCAACTCCGCAGTTTTACAGGAGGTCGCGCAGCGCCGCGTTCACGCTGCGTTCATACCGCCCACTTAGTTATGCAGATTGTCTAATACGAGTGGCGCAAGGTAAAGTGACACTGACGGCTGCCTAATTTAATTTGCGTTGTCTCAGAGGAAGTGGGAAGGACTGAGTGGCTCCGCGCCTCAGCTGGAGGGCGCCTGGAGGGGGTGGGGGCGAGGACACCCGAAAATATAACAAGGGAAAAAACTAACTTCCACCGACACCGAGAAGAATGAAAAGAACGGCTGTTGGAGCAGGTAGACTTTAGATAAAGTAGGCGGCACTTGACTGTCTGTCTTGGTATTGTCTTCTGCGAATACATTAGCTTCAGGTAAATTGAGTTTACAATTGTTATCGAGTGAGAACTATAGAGGGTAGTACTTAAGGTAATGGTCATTTAAAAAATGTAATTGTGTAGAATAAACAATAATGTTATATTAAACAGCTGAACATTAATGAGAGGCATAACTATATTTTGGTTTTGATATTTTTTAATTTAGTTAAACAATTTGTAAGTGTGAATGGTATAACAGTTTTCAGAGTTAGTTTGATATTTTTTATGTATTCATTGATAATTTAAGCACACCTTGAAGTGATTTCAAATACTTATTGATCCAATAATTCATGATGGATTCGTAGCCTTCCGCGGCCATAGACATTTGATGTAATTGACGGAGTCATTAATGAAGTGATTTGAGTCGATCGAGCTGACGTTTCTTCCAACATATGGCCTTCTTCAGAGCTATACTGCTGAGCTATCACCAAAACATCAGCTCGATCGCCTGAGGCGCGGCTCATTCCGGACAGCCAAGTATCAATAATTCATGATGTTTTTTTAAAAGATTTTTGATATATATATGGCAAGAAATACAAACTTTAATAAGCACAATCAACACAAAGGAAATATTTCACTTAGGTATTGACAAGATATGCAGGAGGCTCAGAACAAACAATAAAGATTTCTAGATCTTTAGAGGGGTCAAAAATGATTACTTTTTGGCAATGATCTTCTTGTGGGAAATTTCATTTGACGAAGTTAACCATGAGGCTTTGACCCTGATTAGTAGCAATTTCTTACGCACGGGTGTTCGGCAAGTCATATTCTAACGCAGACAGATTTCATAGTCATGCTTATAGACCCCACGCCGTCAGAACATACATTACAGACGTTGTAAATAGGTATAGTTAACTTTCTTAAA
The DNA here is from genome assembly GCA_038098605.1 of Gryllus longicercus. Lineage (NCBI taxonomy): Eukaryota > Metazoa > Arthropoda > Insecta > Orthoptera > Gryllidae > Gryllus > Gryllus longicercus. Next base: position 1,483,643 of record JAZDUA010000177.1, read on the forward strand.
ACGTATGAATGTATATCTAGTGCATTGGGACTATGAAACATTTTCATCGACATTTTTTAAACTCTAGCAGATTACAGAATCAACATTTTTTCATACGCTATGTTAATAAGGCATTTAAAGAGCAAGCTACAGATGCGATAAACCAAAGTAAAATTTGGAAATAGAGCTAGTAAACATATAAAAGGCTAAACAATTTAAATATACATGCGGTAAAATCAAATTAGTTTAGCGTTAAATTCGTTAAATTAACAAAAAATGGCTGAAAGTGCAAAAAAGAATATTGTCACTTTAAATCAAACGTCATTGAAAATAATAAAGAACGAATGAACAAATGAAATGTCAATAATAAAACTGTCACACCACCGCATAAGCCTTCCTAATTTCCAACAATATATTCTGTCAAAAACCTCCAACAGATCCACACTCGCAAATAAACTCTACCACCGAAACACATCTACATACAGTGCCCAACTCCAACCTCGTACACACAAACGCACACGTCCCCACTCCCTACACACACGCAAACAAACGCCCGAGCGTTCACGAATTTTGCGCCGTGTGTGTGTGTGTGTGTGTGTGTGAGTGTGCGAGTTTACCAACCGACAGACAGAAAGTCAAATATAAACCCAGAGAAGCACACTCAAATTCAACCCCGCGCAGTGCGCGTCAAGTTGGGCGTACTGATCTAATTGAGAGCGCGCTCGCCGGGGCACGCCGCCTCGCCAACAGCGGTCGTCGGCGGCGGCGGCGGCGCGCGACACGCGCAGGCCGGTGGCGGCCGGAACCGCCCTCCCGGGGCACGGCGGAGCTGGGCGGAGCGGGGCGGGGTGGAGCGGGGCGGGGTGGAGCGGGGCGGGGCGGGGCGGGGCGGGGCGGGGCGGGGCGGTGTTGGGACGGGACGGGGTGGGGCGGGGCGGGGCGGTGTTGGGACGGGACGGGGTGGGGCGGGGCGGGGCGGGGCGGTGTTGGGGCGGTGTTGGGGCGGTGTTGGGGCGGTGTTGGGGCGGTGTTGGGGCGGTGTTGGGGCGGTGTTGGGGCGGTGTTGGGGCGGTGTTGGGGCGGTGTTGGGGCGGTGTTGGGGCGGTGTTGGGGCGGTGTTGGGGCGGTGTTGGGGCGGTGTTGGGGCGGTGTTGGGGCGGTGTTGGGGCGGTGTTGGGGCGGTGTTGGGGCGGTGTTGGGGCGGTGTTGGGGCGGTGTTGGGGCGGTGTTGGGGCGGTGTTGGGGCGGTGTTGGGGCGGTGTTGGGGCGGTGTTGGGGCGGTGTTGGGGCGGTGTTGGGGCGGTGTTGGGGCGGTGTTGGGGCGGTGTTGGGGCGGTGTTGGGGCGGTGTTGGGGCGGTGTTGGGGCGGTGTTGGGGCGGTGTTGGGGCGGTGTTGGGGCGGTGTTGGGGCGGTGTTGGGGCGGTGTTGGGGCGGTGTTGGGGCGGTGTTGGGGCGGTGTTGGGGCGGTGTTGGGGCGGTGTTGGGGCGGTGTTGGGGCGGTGTTGGGGCGGGGCGAGGGCGTGTGAACGAACCAGCGCACAGCGGACGACGTAGAGGCAGCGACGAGGTAGCTGTGTGGATGAGAAATATGCGAAACCGGCCGCGTCAGAAGAACAGGGGAGATTGGAGCGAAGAGGGGGGGGAGACAGAAGCCGGGCGGGAGAGTTTGGAGCGCGGTGGGGAAGATAGCATGGGGCAGAAGAGGCAGGTGTGGGGTGGGGAAGATAGCATGGGGCAGGAGAGGCAGGTGTGGGGTGGGGAAGATAGCATGGGGCAAGAGAGGCAGGAGTGGAGTGGGGAAGATAGCATGGGGCAGGAGAGGCAGGTGTGGGGTGGGGAAGATAACATGGGGCAGGAGAGGCAGGTGTGGGGTGGGGAAGATAGCAGGGGGCAGGAGAGGCAGGAGTGGGGTGGGGAACATGAGAGCAAGGTGGGGGAGTGAAAAGTGGGGTAGAGTAGACAATAGCAGGGTTGGGGAGACAGGAGGGAGCGGGAAGATTGGAGCGGTTTAGGCGAGATAGGAGCGGAGTGGAAAATGTAGGAGAAAGGCGAAGGAGACATGAGCGGGGTCGGGTAGGTAGGAGCATGGCGAGGTAGTCCGGAGTGGGCCGGGTGCACAGGAGCAGGGCGGAGACGATATGAACGGGACGGGAGAGAATGGAGAGAGGCGGAGTTGGGTAGGGGGAATCGGTCGGGTAGGGGTGGATTGACGCGGGGCAGGGACATCGCAGTGGGGCTAATTGGGGTGGAGTGCTTCGTGGAAGAGCGGGTCGAGCTGAGGTTGAGGTGGATACAGCAAGGTAGGTGGACGGAGTGAGGCGGGCAAAACGAAGTAGAGTGATGTGGGACGGTGTGGCTCGAAACTGAATAGGACCGTGACGTAACGTCCAAGATAAGAGGTGATGCAGCAGAGGCGAGGGCGAGGAAGAGGCGTTCACAAAGCCGGGCGGGGACCAATCACATCGAGGTGGGCGGTACCGGGAGCGGGTTATCAGAGCGGGGTGGCGCGGATTTGGACGGGGCGCGGAAAGGGTGCGGGGACTGGTATTAAGTGCGTCGCGGCATGGAACGTAGCAAGGCGGGGTGGGGCGAGGTTATTCCGGACAGTGCTGTTCGTAGCGGGGGGGCGGGACTGGGCAGGGCAAAGTAAAGAGAGGGCGAGGGGGTGGGGCGGAACGACGCAGAGGGGTGTGGGGCAAGAATGGAGGGGGCGTCGTGCAGAGGCCCTCATACACACGGATGCGGTCAAGGGGACGGGAGGGATTGTAAATCTGGTCGACGCTTTGGGGGCGCGGTTGCGACAGCTAGACGCAGTGAGAGAGACGGGAAATGAAAACAGTTAAGGGGGTTGGGGTGCTGAATGTGACCAAGGGGGAGCGAAGCAAATGGCACAATCAGAGGCGAGTGGAGGTGATATGTAACAATTACAGGTGGAACAGCTGAGAAAACATTAACTCGTTGGTGAGAAGGTCGGAATTATTTGCAAACGGCACTGACAAAGAAGAACATGAACATGCACTGCGCAATTGTTTGGTCAAATTAATACAGTGTGGTATCACGTAGGTACCTCACGAAATAGAGAACAGCCAAACTGTTTCGGCGAATATACAACTATTTGCAGGAGTTTTGAAGTTAACGGATGGAGTCCAAATGGCATGGAAAGTGTCCGTCCCAATCTGACAGCACATGTGAATATTAGTGATACCGCCTATTGAATGAAAGTAACTCAACTCAGGAAAATTTTGACATCAATGTAATATGTACTGCAGAGACAATTAATTTCGTGAATTCATTGTGCGGGAAGCTTGCAGTGGCCACCGTGGCGTGTCTCGCTTCCGCCCCGCCCCTCCGATTGGGACGTGATTCTCCCCTACTGGACGGAGAGATACGGCGCCGTCCTACAGTTCGACTTCCACGCCCCTACCAGTTAATACCCCACTGCGGTGCTCGAGACAAGAAGCACACTTCGCCATATTAACACACGCGAATAGCGGGAAGCTTGCAGTGGCCGCCGTGGCGTGTCTCCCTTCCGCCCCGTTCCTCTGATTGGGAGGTGATCCTCTCCCTCACCATCCAGTGATGGTGAGATCCGGCGCCCTCCTACAGCTCGGCTTCCTCACCCCCACCAGTTAACCCCCCACTGCGGTGCTCGGGACGAGAAGCACACTTTGTCATATTAACACACGCGAATAGCGGGAAGCTTGCAGTGGCCGCCGTGGCGTGTCTCGCTTCCGCCCCGCCCCTCCGATTGGGACGTGATTCTCCTCTACTGGATGGTGAGATACGGCGCCGTCCTACATTTGGGCTTCCACACCCCTACCAGTTAACCCCCCACTGCGGTGCTCGGGACGAGAAGCACACTTTGCCATATTAACACACGCGAATAGCGGGAAGCTTGCAGTGGCCGCCGTGGCGTGTCTCCCTTCCGCCCCGTTCCTCCGATTGCGCGGTCCTACAGCGCGCGCTCCGTCCGCGCGAGTCGCCTGCTCGGCGGCGCGTGCAGCGAGCGTCTGGCGCCAGCAGGGCGCATGCGCACTCCACCGGCAGCCGCGCGGCCCATTGGGACGAGCGGAAACGCATTAATGACGCCGGCAGCGCGCCCGTTCACTTACAAATCACTCATCGACCTGCGCGGAACATATTCATTAATTAGGTGCACAATGTGCGATGTATCCTTCCGGCTCCGACATGCATGCGCGGCCGCCGCCGAGCCGCCGCCGCCGCCGCCACGGTAAATGCTCTTTATTCTCTGGCGAATGGTAGTGAGCCAGGGGAGCGGTGTTGGCGACAGCGCCGGAACTTAATTCTAAATTTACCTTGTGTTGGTGGTATATTAAGCGTGTTTATGTCGTTCGAAGTTATCTCGAATATTGTGAAATATCAAGTGAGTGCTATAAAACAGAAAATGAAAATAATAAATAAATTTAAAAATTAAAAATATATTCGATTTTATAATAATATTAAAGTCACGAAAAAATTCAACGTCGAAACTAAAATGTTTGATGTTTTTAATGAACTACTATGTTCATCTTTTAAAAGATAAGTTACTAACGATCTTTGATGATATATTGTTGCCGATTTTGATAGTTCCTAAATAATTTTATCCAGAAATAAAATAATATGTAGGTAATTAAATCGTTAATATTTCAGGCTAAATCAATAGAAAATTTCATGGTTCATCTTGAAAGTATCACTTCTTATAATGCAATCATAAACACATTTGCAAGGCTATATGAATAACTGTCGAAACTAACATTTTTTAAATGACTAATTTTTTTAAAAAAATGGTTTCTAATCCGCTTAATGATTATCTACTATTGGCAATATTTATTAACTCACAATGACTTTCAAGCTATATTTAAAAAATATCGTTAACAAAAGTACTGACAAACTAAAAGAATTATTTTTGTGATAACTATGAAAATATTAAGCTGAAAAATTAATCTCCTTTTCGTTAAGTCATTTATTTTAATTTTACAATATTTCACATCTTAATTTCCCCAATGCGACAGGACGAAAAACTAAAATTTTCGGAACAATAGTTGTTTATATACTTCTTATAGTAAATAATACATCTATGAAATTTCGAATTCTTTAGGTTCAAAAAAAGGATTATTTTTATAATTACAATTGATAAATATGCTACTCTAAGTTTTCACAAGGTACATTCAACTGTATATTGATATAATTTTAACTATTATTATTTATTATTTTATTACGTTTGTAATTAGTACTACTACATATGTTTTCTCTCTAAGTTTCTGGTGTTCCCAAATGCGTTTTACTAGAGATAGTTTGTTGGCATATACTGTGCTATCCTGCTTCGGGAGTAAAAACGCTCATAGTACTTGTTCTAATCAAGTTCGGCCGTAACTTGGCGAATCTGTGCCATTTAGATGTAAATTGCTTTGTCTCTCGAGCGGGGTAGCGGGCGAGTGTCGCCTTAATGAAAATAGGCGCGCGCCCTCGTAGGATCTGCGGATAACCCACCCTGCTCCCTTCGGAGAATAGCTTGGCTCAATATTTAGGTGTGATAGGGCTGTATTTACGCACTTCCCTTGACAAAGTTTGCAAGGAATTTTGCAGGAAATTGCACATTCGTGTAAAATATGCGTTCATGAATATTGAAAAGAGAGAACTAAAAAGTTTGAATATACGATGACTGCTGAATCTCTAATATATTCTAAAAGATTAACTTACTTAAGAAATTGAAATATATTTCAAAATTTCGTTGTTTCCTTTTCTGTCAACAATCAAAAACTAACTGATTACCTAAGAATATCTTACTTAAAGTGCTACAATTTCTCCCTATTTCCACAATTTCCTCCTAACTAGTTTCAATTCTGCTATTTACAAAGCTTAGAAAAGGAAAATATTTGGTAAGGCACGCATTTCCTTAACATGATATTCTATTATAAAAGCCGAAAACATTTTATTATACTGCCAACAATAGTATACGTTTTAATGGGAAAATATGTGAAATGGGAATTGCGCGTACGATTTATCTGTGACAGCAAATAATAATGGAGACTTTTTTAAATTTTAGGGCAAAGAAGTCTCAAGTGTCAAAAGTTGGTGCACGACCATTAAATCCCATTAAGGTTAATCGTATTAGCAACACTAGGATATTTCTATCGATTAGTGCTGATAATTGGTCATTTAATGATTTGTTTGAAAAAGAATAGCATAGCACCATCTTTATATTCGAATTTTCTGGGTTTTATAACAACAATGGTCACGACAACCCAAGTCGAGGAACAAATCAAATTTCTTGCGTAATGCTGAGTGGCTTTCCTTTACTGGAAGGTGTTTGTACTTACAAAGCTATTAAATCACTTGTTTATAAAATCGCGCTTTTATATATACGGACACATGCGTAATAATTTTGAATGTTTTCTTATTTATGTGCTATCTATATAACTACGCAAGTCTCTTCGCATGTCAGTTCATCTCATACTGCTATTTTGTTCTCCAAGAGCGGAGACATATTTCAAATATTCAGAAAAGTAGACGACAGTCATGGTTTTTGCGGATATTAGTTTAAAATTATCTTAAAAATTATTTTGAAAACGAGAAATTCCATCGATGCTACGCAAAAATACAACAACCGATGTGTATAAAGTGGTATTTGAACAGTTTGGTAAAAATCGTCATCAAAACGTGCTCACGCGATTTATAATATTTCACTTGTACAATTACTGACGTGTATAAAATTTACATTGTCAAATCATTTTATTCTTTAACAAGAGTATATAAGCACAGCCGATCAATGTATAAAAATGAGTCCTGAAACGACTCTTCAAGATGAAGATGTCGCAACGCAAATGACTTACGACACTTGAACACAACATCTGATTTTTACGACAATATATGTGAGAGTTTCCCCGTAGCAACTCACACCAGAAAGACAAGTCGACATCGCCCAACATTCCAACCCCCTATTTAAGCGCAGGGGCTTTGCCCTGGCCGGCGTCTGCACCGTGGGGAAGAGTCCATTGAAATTCCCGTCCGCTGCGCTCGGCGCCTTCCAGCAGAGGGCGCCCGGCGCGCAGGCGCGCCCCCCTCCGCCCCCCTCCCCCCGCCGGCGCTCGTTTTTTCATCTTAGCGAGAAATAACGGCCAAAAGCACAGGGCTGCCGCGAGTGAGGACTCGCGTTTATACGGACGGCGAGCAATATATGGCCGCCCGCGCGTTATTTCGCGGCGGCCGCCGCCTCGCCGGCGCGAGGGCCGGCGCAAGCCCCGGGGGGCGCCGCGGCACGCGATGGGCCACGTCTCCGCGCTCAGCGGCCCAAAGAAAAGGAGGGTTACAGTTTTACCGATTTACACATCGGTTTGCGAAGTATAGCACCCTCCATGTATTACTTCCCCCACAGCGATCCACCCAACCCATTTCTTGGCTCCTGACTGCTAATCCAACAGGTGTGGTAGTATAGCGAACGTGCGGTGCGATAACTACTTAGATCATTAGTCTCATAAGAGAAGTGTATGTTACATGAGTGGTAGTAGTTCTAATTCTACATCTGGATCGTCTCATCTGGCGCCGACCTGAAGTCTACGAAAGGGGTTTCTTCTCCCCGGATGTCTCCCACTAAGTAGGAACTACCACAACCAGGAAAAGCTCTAAGATCCCGGCTGGTCTTTCGAGATGTGGATGTGCAATGTGTGCATGTGTGTGTTTGAGGGGCACGGAGAGAAGAATTACGAGGAAGGAAATATCAAGTGATACCTTGGCCTGTTCGTTAGCAAACTGCTTAGATTTTCACCAGGTATCGCCTGGCCATTTTCGTCGGAAAATTTACCTATACTTTGTTTCTACGAGAACTAATCTTCTGATTGAAAACCTAAAAATAGATGTTTCATGACGGGGTTAATATTGTTTAATCGCTTTGACCATTCACTTTCAGACTTTGAAACTTCAGAAACTAGATGTCGACAATAAAAAATCAACTTCGTCAAAATAATAATTACCCTTGGCACCAATTTTCTTTCGTCAATCCAGTTTTTCTTCTATCTTCCAGTTCGTTTCAGCGGCTCGAACTCAGCAAACAAACTACGTCTCATCTTAATTATCAAAGATTTGTTTTTTATTTTCTGCATAATTTACAATCTGTTCTTGTTAGAACAATAAGTAAATAGTGTCTAACAAATACATTTCTGACGCGAATAAAGAAAAATATGCGGACCTATTTTAACACGACACGACAGACTATTCCCTTGCAAGTTATTACATGTATGAGAGATGAATCAGTGTGCATTCCCCTTTCATCGCATTCTCCCGTCAGCGCCTCAGGGCCGCCTCTAATTGCCGGCGCGAATGCCGCATCCGAGCGCCTCCTCTGTCAGCGCCACCCTCGGGAGGTGCGACGTCTCCGCGTCTCCGCCGGCCGCCGCCACCGCCGCCGCCAGCTCCTGTCCGCCCGGACAGCCGCACTCACTGTCCGCGCATTCATCTCCTCCGTCGACGCCCGCGCTGACGTCATTAGTGGCGGAGGCGCCTGCCGGCGACGTCCACCTGGCGCGCAGAATATCCCAGTTCGCAGAAGCCGACAGTGAGCACTCAGTGGCCTCTATTGTGCACAAGTGGTCTGTGGGGTAGAATGTTTTCTAGGCTATCCGTGACGAGCCGCGTCACTGACATGGTGGCTAACATTTCGGCCAGCGTATTGTGGCCTTCTTCAGAGTGTACTGCTGCGAGATGGCTAGCGCGCTGGCCTTATATGGAAGGGAAGAGCGGGAAGCAGAAGAGAAGTCCCGGATAGCCTAGACAACATAAACTCCAGCCGCGGAAGCCTACGCAACCATGTGGGGCAGAATTTCCACCCCTGACCTTGCTTGAGTTTGAGTGTGTGTGGAAAGGGGGTAGGAAATCTCGCTGGAGGCTGATTTACGGGTTGGATGCCCCTTAACCCTGTCTTGGATGATTCTGAACAATTTTCCCTCATTACTTGCGGAGGTTCCTTTCGACGACGTCCACCTGGCGACGCAAATCGCAAAGAATCATTCAGTGCGCAGATGCTACGAGTGAGTAGCCGTGAATTTTCACCGCTGAGCTTGCTTGTGTATGGGTCTGTGAGAGCACGTAGGATATCTCTTTTCAAGCTGATTTGCTGGTTGAATGTCCCTTTACCTTCTCCAGGGATCTTTCTGAAAAATTTTTCGTCATTAGTTGCGGAGGCACCTCCCGTCGACGTCCACCTTGCGATGCGTAGAGCGCAGTATAGTCCAGTGCTCAGAAGCTGGAAGTGAGCGACAACCTCCAATGTGCTGTAGTTGGTCTGTGAAGCAGAATTTTCACCACTGAGCTTGCTTGTGTTAGTGTGTGTGAGGGGGTGTCGGAAATCCATTGGAGGCTGGTATGTAAGTTGAATGCTCCTTTAGCTTTTCCGGGATAATTATGAACAATTTTGCTCTGTGCCAATTTTGACGCTCGATTTAACAGCTGGATAGCGCAGCCAATATTTATATATCTGATGTCTTCTTGCTATCTGAATTGAATTTTGCGGCAGTTGGCTTTACCTGGCGGATGTAATTTTGCCTAAAACAGTTCCAGCATCCACGTGCATAATCACGTGCATAATCATCCACGTGCATAATCAATAGTTCACAATGCAAAAATCCGCCAAGTCTGCTTCTGCTTGAATCTAGAACCTAGGATTAGGACACGAATGGCTGAGTATTAATTCCGGACGCGTCAAGGACTTAGGTCCCGGAAGTGTAGTGCATGTTGGGATCGATATTGTTCCTGCTCCGCTAGAACGTAAGAACTGATGCAGACCTATACTCTCGCTTGCGGGTTTTTTTCCTGCGCCATTGCAGCTGTTAGAAGCCCACTGCAATAGCGACAATAGTGGCAGCACCGATCCACCCCTTGAGTGCCGGATCAAATCCCTGTGTGAAGGAAGGGAGAAAGGCAGTTCACGGCAGGTTTTCTCACGTTTCTCCTGTTTCCCCCTGTTCATGCAAAGTAATAATTTTGATCCGACAATGTACACTACACGTGTATTGTACAGTACACGTGTATTGTATAACGAATGTAAGTGAATGTTATGTTTCATGACAAATAAGAATGTAGCTATCTCCTTTCGTATTATACTCTAATATTTATCCGTGTTTTTTTTTAATGTATATTTTGGTATCCATTCTTTTTACTTGAAAATTATTATTATTTTTAATGATTAAATTTTAATTAATTATTTAACTACAACCTTAATTCATATGAAACTTGCATGATACCATTTTGCCTACAAAAGAAAATACTGTTTAAAGTACAATGAACACCAACGCTCCATTTCGCAACTTGAGGGTTGTTCGAGGGTTGTCCGTATCAATGATAAAGCTGGATATTTGTAAGCTGGAAACTAATCCAAATTGGAATTTAGACATGTGTGAATTTTTCCTTTCATACGGAACATAGTGAATTGCCCGATGTATTCGGTTCGCTCCAGTACCACCGGGCCATCTCTTTTGCCAGTACAATCGGCTGGGCAGCCCCGTTGCAGTTGCATTGTCTGTGCCGTCGAGCGATCCGCCCACACCCGCGTCTGGCCAGCAGAGCGCGGCGCTGGAGGTTGACGGGGGTGGTGGTGGCTGAAACTGGGAGGCACAGACACAGATGGAGAGAGGGGATGGCAATCGAGGATAAAAGTGGTTAGGACATGTGGGGACGTGAAGGAGGCAGTCAATCGTGCTGCACGGCCAGTCGAGACGCCGGGTTGGAAAGACAACCCTTGGCGAGACAGGGGCGTAGGGATAAAAACTAAGAAGGAGTGGATAAGACGGGAGGGCAATGGAGATATGAATAAGGAAAAATGTAGTAGTGGGCGGGAGGAAGGCAGGCGACCGAGAAGTCTATGTGGAACTGCAGGAATAGTGGCAGCGATACGGGAAGGTGTAGAAATAAAGATGAGTAGGCAAATGAGCGGGAACGAAAATGAAGTGTAAAACAGAAGGGCGAGAACGCAGAGTTGACGACATGGGGGAACAGGGCAGGTGTGGAGGAAAGGCGTAGGCGGGCGAGCGGTAGAGCGACACCGACCAAGAGCCAGCTGGAAGCGGACGTGCGGGCGAGCAGGCTGATGGAAGGAAAGAGATGGCGGCCGCGTGGGCGACTTGCGGGCGGGGGCGAGTGTGAACATGCGAGCGTGGGCGCGCGCAGGCGAAGCGTGACCAAGCGGCGGTCGCGCGGGCGATTTCCCCACCCCCTCGCCCCGTCATCCCGCTCCGCCCTTGAGCGAACGCGCCCGCCCGCTCGCCGCTCGGACGCACGCGCACCGCGCCGCTCGCTGCGCTTTTCCTCGCCCCCACGCGCCCCGCGGCAGAAGCCTGTTTTCAGGCGCGCGTTGCAGCTAGGGATGCGACATCGATGTTTTGCTAACGTCGCAGTTTTGCTAACATCGCGGTTTTGCTAACATCGCGGTTTTGCTAACATCGCGGTTTTGCTAACGTCGCGGTTTTGCTAACGTCGCGGTTTTGCTAACGTCGCGGTTTTGCTAACGTCGCGGTTTTGCTAACGTCGCGGTTTTGCTAACGTCGCGGTTTTGCTAACGTCGCGGTTTTGCTAACGTCGCGGTTTTGCTAACGTCGCGGTTTTGCTAACGTCGCGGTTTTGCTAACGTCGCGGTTTTGCTAACGTCGCGGTTTTGCTAACGTCGCGGTTTTGCTAACGTCGCGGTTTTGCTAACGTCGCGGTTTTGCTAACATCGCGGTTTTGCTAACATCGCGGTTTTGCTAACATCGCGGTTTTGCTAACATCGCGGTTTTGCTAACATCGCGGTTTTGCTAACATCGCGGTTTTGCTAACATCGCGGTTTTGCTAACATCGCGGTTTTGCTAACATCGCGGTTTTGCTAACATCGCGGTTTTGCTAACATCGCGGTTTTGCTAACATCGCGGTTTTGCTAACATCGCGGTTTTGCTAACATCGCGGTTTTGCTAACATCGCGGTTTTGCTAACATCGCGGTTTTGCTAACATCGCGGTTTTGCTAACATCGCGGTTTTGCTAACATCGCGGTTTTGCTAACATCGCGGTTTTGCTAACATCGCGGTTTTGCTAACATCGCGGTTTTGCTAACATCGCGGTTTTGCTAACATCGCGGTTTTGCTAACATCGCGGTTTTGCTAACATCGCGGTTTTGCTAACATCGCGGTTTTGCTAACATCGCGGTTTTGCTAACATCGCGGTTTTGCTAACATCGCGGTTTTGCTAACATCGCGGTTTTGCTAACATCGCGGTTTTGCTAACATCGCGGTTTTGCTAACATCGCGGTTTTGCTAACATCGCGGTTTTGCTAACATCGCGGTTTTGCTAACATCGCGGTTTTGCTAACATCGCGGTTTTGCTAACATCGCGGTTTTGCTAACATCGCGGTTTTGCTAACATCGCGGTTTTGCTAGCATCGCGGTTTTGCTAGCATCGCGGTTTTGCTAGCATCGCGGTTTTGCTAGCATCGCGGTTTTGCTAGCATCGCGGTTTTGCTAGCATCGCGGTTTTGCTAGCATCGCGGTTTTGCTAGCATCGCGGTTTTGCTAGCATCGCGGTTTTGCTAGCATCGCGGTTTTGCTAGCATCGCGGTTTTGCTAACATCGCGGTTTTGCTAACAAACAAGAAAATTCTTATCTAAAAGTTTTGTAATATCTGGAAAAAATATGGATTATTGTTGACATTTTCGTTTTAAAACGACCGCATTTAACTTTATTTTGATGACTAAGAATCAGATAGTAAGAATTGGTTTTCAAAATTTCAGATGTTTAAAATGTTCAATTAAATTTTAAATTCACAAAATAATGTTAATATTTTAAGAGCTGCCCAGAGTAAGAATATAACTACACTCTTTCGGTTCAAAGAATAAATTATTGCTGAATATGTTTCATAAAATAAATCAACAAATTCGTAGCCGTAAATAAAAATTAGAATTTATTCCACGGATTTATTCAAAAATGTCATGATTATTTGTGCAAATGTTAACCTTATTATACTTTGTACTCGTACTTATTACAGTGGAAAAATAATATATTGTCATCGCTTATAAAATATAATGAATTTTTCCTCAAATGTAAGTGAATGGTATAAGCTCAAAATAACCTTAAAACATATTTTAGAAACGAAATTTCGAGAACTTATTCTTGAGATTCTTTAGACATGTTACAATTGTTAGACTAAGACATTTTTCGTGAAAGATTTGCATTTATTACACGTTTACATTCGTGTACATGTTACAGTCGTACATGTAATACTTACTGTTAGAGGGCGTGCCTTTGTTCTTAATCAACAACTTTATCCTGTTTGGCATAATGTTTACCAACTTTTCACCTGAGGTTTTAATTTCATCGACGCGGTACCAAATGTCCCCTAGTTTGTCCACGACTTCTTCTTTATTTCCTTATTCTTATCTTGGTAATACACCCATAAATTTTCTATGGCGTTAAAGTCAGAGATATTCTGTTGTCAAGGTAACAATTTAAATTGCTTTTCTTCCAAATTCTTGAATACACTTTTGTCTTTGTGGCACTGTAGTTCATCATGCATAAAAATGTCATCATCATTAGAGAATCACTCTAAATTGGAAAAAGTTTAATTTCAAGGATTTTCTTGTATTGGTATTGCCTCAGCGTCCCTTCGACAATGTGCAATTTGCCAGAACCTTTCCCAGACATCACACTTTTCAGCGTTTCTCTCCAATTATATCATGGAACTTAGAAAATACATGCATTAGTCTAATACTTTGAACATGTCTGTAATATATTTTCTTCCTATACTATAAGGAAAAGTAAAAGTGGCAAACTTATACAGAACTGATAAACTTTAAAGTTACAGTCATATTTACATTTACCATAAATCTACTTGAAATAAAATTACACAGTATTACTAAAGTGGTATTCCGTCTTTTTCCTACTCTGTAGATTTTGACTATCGATGTTGACCCTTATACCATTATACCTCCCTACAAGGCTTTTTGACAAGTTTCATACCGCCTTATTTGATATATTCTTCACCATGACTTTCCAGCATGGTGAAGAATATATCCAGCTACCTTTCTTTCTTTTTAGATCTTATCTTCTCAGTTATCAGTTTACTTATTTTACGTACGCCCCGTTTATTTGTTTTTTGCCCTACCAAGTGACAGTACTTCACTTACACAGTCGGCTTTCAGACTGGGTGGATGATAATCCTATTTCTATGGAATACGATGTTAAACTGCTAACAACAAGCGCATTATTGCATGCATCGAAAACAGAGTACGCCGCGAGGTAGGGCATCAGAATTTATCCCTTCTTCGATCCCTTGTAACGTCCCGTTTTGCCAATTTTGTGGGCTACATCCTTACTCCGAGCAGACCTTCACTTTGTAATATATTTTGAGGATTTTGCGGCCGTTTCACTTCTACATTAAAAGTTATAGTTATAACGAATTAAATTTGTTTGATTATCAGTTTTTAAAACGATGCCAAAGTGAGAATTGAAAAATGAAATTTCCTTGAAAACAATTCCATTATTTACTTTCAAAACATCCGTAAATTGGTTTCTGAAATTAAAACTCTAAGCCTATTTTCGTTTTGGATCAATTTTTATGCTGCCAAGTGCATGCAAACATTTTTACAGGAAAAACTCAATTACGCGAACCAAATTGGAAATTAGCGTATTTTGTTCCAGAGTATCAGATGTAGGAGTGACAACACCCGAAGTGATTTCAAATTATCAGGTAGCGGTAATACGATTTGTAAACAGGAAAAGGAAAATAAATATTTGTGCAAAACTATGATGATGTATACTTTTCTGGATAATATCAATGATGTATACTTTTCTGGATAATATCAAATAATGTACACTACAAATCAAATACGTAATGCCTCCAAATTTCTTTCAATTTAAGAATACAAACTTGTGAATTTCAGTATCCACTTTCCGTAACAAAATTATAAACTTTTTTGATAATATTTTATTATGATCTACGTCATATCCTATTTTTAACGATTCAGTTCAATTGGACATGTCATTACCAAATATATCACACATCAGTTTTCCTATTTAATTATAATTATTATTGGAAATGAAATGAAATCTTTTCTTTTACAAAAAGGAGGTGAAATTTTATCTCATATAATTAATTTAGAGCCAAATGACTAATAATTAAGCAGGTAACATTTTCTGTAACATAGTGTTTACTATAATATTATTATTATTCATAATAATAATATTATTATGAATAATAATAATAATAATAATAATAATAATAATAATAATAATAATAATAATAATAATAATAATAATAATAATAATAATAATAATAATAATAATAATATTTTTTTCACATTGAGAGGTCATACGTGTAGACGATACAATATGTTTTGATTGAATTCCGATTTTGTCAATGACAGACCTTTATTTCGCTACGATTTAATATGTAACTGTAGTTACTCGCATCTCAGTGCCGTCATTTCAATAATTTGCGTTTATATCATTAGTATGCAAACGACAGGTCCTTCCGCAGTTTCGTTCATCAAACATTTCACATGCATCTATCGAGATTTCAATGCAGGTAGTCCGATGTGAAAAACACGTTTGTCACTACACAATCTCTCGAAATGTTTCGACTTTTAAGCTTTTTCAGTTCGCACGTCTTTCGCCTGCCACTTCGTCGGCGGCAACTGTAAATTCGTGCTCCGACCGCGTGCGTGGCGCAGAGGCTACTTGACACTGGCGCTGTCGCAGCCACGTGGCGCCGCCAGGAAGCAATCACCGGAGGGCGGGCGGGCGGGCGGCTGCGGCGACAGCCCTCGGGCGGTCCTCGGAAGCAGCACGCGAGCTCAGGCAATTTCCTGCCCCGCGGCCGCCCCGCCCCGCCCCCGCCCCGCTACGGCTCGCCACGCCCCGTCCCGCCCGCGACACCACCTTTTCAAGTCCTCCGCCACGCTATGCCAAGCCGCCGCAGCCCTCTCGCCCCACCCCAACACATTCCATACCTTTCCTCATCCTTCCCCCAGTGCCCAGCCCCGTCCTTCGCAGCTCCCTGCCACACACCGCCTCTGCAAATCCTCAGTCGCACTCCCCCCACTCTCGCAAGTATCCTACAAGAACCTCTCCATCACTCCCGCTGCCGCATCCTGTCTCGCTCCTACTTGTCCAACGCCTCGCTTCACTCCACTCATATACGCAAGAGACCCGCACCTGCCTGTTCCCGCCTCACCCCCGTAGCTCACCGCGCAGACCTCACCAGTCCACCGGGAGAAATGGCTCATGGCATTAACTGATGTCACTGCAGTCCCTCCGACCGGGAGGTCCTAGACTCGAGTCCCGACGGTAGAAAGATTTTCGACCGAGATTTAGCTTGTCAGCTTGGTCGAATTCAGCCGCTTCCTGGAGGAGAATTGTAGCGGCCGGCTGCTCTGCGCGGTAGTTTTCGATTGTTTCTCTGATCAACACCTGGTGAATGCCAGAGCAGTACCCTACCAAAACGGGCTACGGACCGCGCGCGATCTTTCCTAACTCTTCCTTCTTCTATCCTCTCCCCTTACATACACACACACACACACACACACTTACACTAACACGCACTACACAAGCACACATGCCGGGAGACCGGTCGGGAGCTTAGAGCTAGTCCCAGCTGGGGCAGTGCACCGCTGGTGGGAGATACCTGGTGGTGGGAGATACCTGGTGGTGGGAGATACCTGTTGGAGGGAGATACCTGGTGGTGGGAGATACCTGGTGGTGGGAGATACCTGGTGGTGGGAGATACCTGGTGGTGTGAAAACCCCGCTAGCCGACGGTAGGACGGCGCCGGATCTCACCATTCAGCACGGAAAGATCACCGCCACCTTCCGAGCAAAAATCATGCACTTCAGTTACGGGACTAATGACCCTGGTAGTTGACGTGCCCGAATTCACTAAAACAAAAACAAACAAAAACAAACAAATAAATCTCATCAGTCCCTTGCTCTTTTCCTCTCCGCCCCTAAGTTCACTCCCCTCATCGGCCCGCAGGTATTCCTGACGTTCCTTGCCCTGCCCTTACAGCGAATCCCACGTCTTGTCCCGCTCCTCCGCATCCGCACCCCTGCCTCGCCCGACCACCCCCTCGCCGGAACTCCTTCGCCCCGCCCCTCCCTTCTCCGCAGCTCCCTCACCCTCCCGCGCCTCCCTCCCTCCCGCGCCTCCGTCGCTTTCACTTCCTCCTCCCCTTCTCCACAAGCAACGTCTTCATCCGCGCACACGCCTCCGCCATCGACCCGCCCGGCTCCACTATCCTAGAGGCCACTTCGTCTGCTGCTTGGGGACCGCGATAATGGCACTCGAGGAACCACTTCTGTTTTCTTCGTACCTAGGCAATTGTTTGAGAAATGAAAAATGTGTTCAGTTAATTCTACCATTACACCATAATATTTGGATTATACGTTCAGATTTTATATATCCTCTAATACATTTTATTAGTTTGTATAAATACATCATTGTTTGTTTATTGAAAACACATAAAAGTCATTAAAAGTCGTGGTGTAAAAATGACTTTTATGTGTTTTTAAAAATAAAAAATGATGTGTGTTATCTATTGTGTATTAATGAATGAAACTTTATACAAATGCATGAGAAGACAACAGCTGCAAATTAATGTTAAAGCATATACCTTAATCCCCACCTTCCCCGTTATAACTAGTTTACTGTGTAAAACAATTATCTTAAATGGTCATTAAAGTATTATAATATTGTACTAAATAGCGATACTTCCTTCCTCTTAATCTGAGAAGTGACACTTGCAGTTGATTTGTACTCAGATTATGCAACGTAAGTATACATTTTGAATATCACCATCTTAAAGAATTTTCTGTTGACAAGAACTCTAGGAACTAATATTAAGTTTTTTTACTGAAATTTTTGCTGATGGGCACAATATAATTGAGCGGGTTGAGATTTTTCTGGTCTTGTTAAGACAAACGTTAAGTCTGAATTGATAAGATTATAACTAGATCAAACAAATGCATTCATTGGAAGTAGAAATTGTGGAGTGCAGTTGACGCATTTGACATCGGATTTCATATTCTTTCTCAAACAAGATTTTTCTTTCATCACTTTGTCTGTGACACTATTAATCAACTATG
Source organism: Gryllus longicercus (assembly GCA_038098605.1). NCBI lineage: Eukaryota > Metazoa > Arthropoda > Insecta > Orthoptera > Gryllidae > Gryllus > Gryllus longicercus. The sequence continues at coordinate 1,501,715 of JAZDUA010000177.1, forward strand.
GAAAGACACAATGACAGAGTGGAACATTATTGAAACATCCATCTGTGTTTTTCTTGCTCATTCTATTTTTCTTCTCCTATTCCTTTCCACAGTTTGTTCCGTTTCATCTTTTTTTAACGTCGTTAAATGTTTTGGCACCGTTCAGTTTCTCTCATACTATCGCTCCCCTTACTGCGTCTCTCTGTCACAGAACTTGCCACTTCCTGCCACTCCCGCCTCGTCCTGCTTTTAGTTGCACCTCCCGCCTCCTCCCCTCCCCCTCACTCCACCCACTGCCGAGCCGTCCTACTTCTGCCACTACTCCGCTGCGCCGTTGTCTCCGCCGGCTGCTCTGTCCCTCTGCCGCCGCCGCTGCCGCCGCCGCGCCGTCCCCGGCACTTTATGAAATTTCAATGAACAGGAAGCCTTCGAAAGTTGCGCTGCCCTTTCGCGGGTCCCGCGCGATCAAAGCAGGGCGCGTTCATTAAGGCAAATTGTGCCGCATTCCGATGCCCTCCCGCCGGCCCGCTTATTGCCTTGTCAGCGGCAGATGCCGCCACTACCGCCGCCGCCGCCGCCGCCGCCGCCGCCGCCGCCGCCGCCACCGCCGCCACCGCCGCCGCCTCTCGCTCCCGAGAGACTCTCCTCGTTCCTTCCGTGGCCACCGTCACTACCAACTCCCCCCCACCAAGAGTGTATAAATAGAGACACGTTTCTCCTAACGAGCGAATTGTGGAATTCAGATTTCTTTATTGCATTTGCTGGCATGCTATTATTTGATTTGCTTACGAAATCTTTTACGTTGGGGGGTGCCAGTGCCGTCATTGCTTTCTCTTTCTTCCCACTTATTAGCTTGTCAGAAACAGATGTCACCACTGTAGCTGCCATTGCCGGCTTTCACTTTCGGGAGATCCTCGCCATTGCCGTTTCCGCCATCATCCAACTCCCCCAACAGTCTATAAATAGGAGCAAAATTCATTTAACGAGCGAGTTGTGGAATTCGGTTTTTTCATTGTATTTATTGGCATATTATTTACATTTCTTTTTACGAAATCTGGAATTTCGCAATAATCTTGCCATTGACATCGTCGCTGCCCCCTCTCATCACTATCCCCAACCTCATAGGCACTACTAACGTTTCTTTACGGTTCAAATGGTCTCAAAGTAAATGTTACAAACTTCTTGAAAATGTAGAGGGGTGAAACTGATTACGTATTCCGAAAGTAAGGCATGTGGTTTTGATCTCTGATTGTTAGGCAACTCTCCATGTACTAGTTTTCGGCAGGTCATGTTCTGCCGCAGTCGCAAAGAGAACAGCGGCGTATGTGAATTTGCCTATCTATCAGGCAACTGTCACATTTGTAACTTTGTTATTTAAACGTTTTCAGCACAAATTCTTTGAGAAAAAGTGATCGTATATGATCTTTCTTCATTCCATAGAATTTTGTAATATTTGTTACAAGTCATCAAAAGATAACTAGGGACACACTCTAAACTGATTGAGGGAGGACCTGATAGAATCGCCAAATTTATACATTTTTCATGGTATTATACAGGCATAATACAATTACAATATTTGTTTATGGAACCTTTGACTTTCCTGCTTCCAGCATCATTGCCGGCTCTCTCTTCCTAGCGATCTTCAGTCCTCGACATTATGCATCGAAAAGTACCGCCCTGAGGTTAAAAACACACCGACCCGAACTACAGAAAGAATTTGTGAACCCGATTCCCTTATTGTGTTTGTTGACATAATATGCGAACTTCGATAGAAATTTTCTGTCTCGCCGCTTCCGCTTTCACTCCCGGATAACTAAATTCCGTCTCATCCGTCTCACCGTTGTCACAATGTTTAAAATAATCTCTCAGTTTTAAATTAATGATCAATTCGTTTATTGTGAGTGCTTTGCTGCAACTGTTGGCATAATATTTCTGTGTATTTGTTAAAGATGTTTTCTAACGCCCATTTACACTAATTATTCCCCAAAGAAGTTAAAAATTTATTTTCCCATAGGTTCTTATCGAATTTGTTTCATTTTGTATGTGCTGAGGTGTATATTCAAATTATGTTTACAAAAGTGTTGATTCAACCCATTACTCTAACCATACTAACAAGAGATGTGTCAAATGAAGATTGAACTTGACAGTTCCAGTTGTCTTGAGAAAGTTAGGTATTGAGAAAATCAAAAAAGAATGTTATCTTTCAGAAATGTAAATAACTAAGATAAATATGACATGTTTTTTCCTCTTCCCTAGTTACAACAAAATATCTAAGAATGTGTAAGGAGCGAATTAATTTATCTGAAATTTGATAACATTGGACTATTTTATATATTGAGAGTTTAAATTTTTAAATATTTTTTAAATTAATATTCGAATTTCTTTTTATGAAATATTTGACTGCTTCAGCGAATAGCTACTATTCACTTTTGTTCACATCCTCAGTCCGTCCTCCTCATTACTTAACAAAATAGCTTCTAAATATTAAAAAGTAGCACTACCTCAAATTAAGAACAAATCATTCGCTTCGTATTATACTTGGCAATGTATAACTTAAGCTAAAATGAACAAATGTATATTTTGAATATCTGAAATGTTTACCTTTGTCGCAGACGTTACTACTGCCTTCTCTCTCGGTTTTCCCGTCCCGGTCAGTGAGAAACAGTGACACCACGCATGAAGAGAGGCAGTGAGAACGGGGATAAGACAGGAATAGGACGGTCGGAGAGAAAGGGGGAATGAGGACGGGCAGTGAGGACGGGCAGTGAGGACGGGCAGTGAGGACGGGCAGTGAGGACGGGCAGTGAGGACGGGCAGTGGGGACGGGCAGTGGGGACGGGCAGTGGGGACGGGCAGTGAGGACTCTACCGTCATTCATGCCTCTGGTTCATCTCGGGTAGCCGAGAGAAACTCCTCTAACAAAGCACGGACTCATTCTTAGGGCGATCGAGAACAGAGCCGAGGAGCAGTTAAGAAAATTGAACATCTCATTTCGCGCTGCCGCCGCACCGCCGAGAAACCTCGGCCTCGATACGGCCGTTATCTGCATGCGATTAAGAAAATGCCAATCACCATCAGGCTGTCAGGCACAGCTTAATTTACGGTTACTGTCGCTTCATTGGAGACGAATTTGGGGCAATTTCTTGGCGGCGGATTTGCTGCGCGAAATGGGTCGCCAGGGAGAATCTTGTTACTTTCTCCAATACCGCGCCAGAACGATGGGGACTGAGCGAAGCCCCGCGACGTGGTTCTGGGAGAGATGCTATCGCTTTTTGTAATTGAAACATTCTGATCAAACATAATTAGAGATATAGCTTGTAATTACAAATTATGTAGCGTAACTATTAGTACTATTTTTTGGTGGAATTTTCTCATAGTCACTCCCAAAACTAGTCAGACACTCGGGATATTTCTTTCATCTTCCTTAAAATCCAGTTTTCTTTTCTGTTAGAAAACGTCTTTGGACGCCCCCCCCTCGAGGGTGTAGCTTGATTCTGTTTTCCGCATTGAAAACTCATATAATGTCATTTATTGTACTCTTCTTTACCATTAACATTTGAGCAATCTTTCAGCAGCTCTTACCTTTCATATGATGAAATTCAACCAGCTGACTTTGTTCAAACGTACAGATTCTTCCTCTGCCATACACGTTACTCCTTCGCAGTGGTTCCCACGATCCAAACTCTTCGCTGCCGAGAGAAAACTGTCGCTGGCTCATGGGTGACCTTCAACATTCGATGCCCGTTGATTTCAATGATTTTTTTTTATATTTAAAGGACTGATATTTCAGGTCAGTCGCACTGTGTCCGAATAGTTTTGAGGCCCACTGATTTGAATATGTGATGTTGAAAAGGTGATTTTATTTTGCAGACCTACATTTTTAAAAAGTCGTTTTCGTTATTGTCGTGGCTAATCCCGATTTACTCATATTATGCCGAATTAAAATATAATAATGATTTGTGTAAAAATTTGGAAGAAAATTCTTTAAGTTAGCAGATGCCCGAATAGTTTTGGGAGTGACTATATGTTTAGTGAAATAATAATGCAATACAAAGTTGTGAAACTTTTTGAGATGTGTGTGGCGTCTTTCGGTTCTTGAAATTGAAATATAAATCTCGCGTTTGTCAGACAGTTAATATGAATGAACCAACATTTCAAATAAGATCTTTAAGTAATAATTCCTTTTAAACAAAATATTATTAGTTTATACCCACTATCGAACTGTAGTACTCTTATTGTTCACTCTTATCATTCATTGACAGTTTATACATTACAATTAATGTATTACGAATGATTTGAAAACATGACTACTCATAGAATATAGTAAGTAAAGTAAATAACTTTACGAATATTGCCAAATAAATGCTGATAGTTGTCAGTGAGATCATTATCAGTTAGATCAATAATAAACATATTTTTTACTGGAGAAGTAAAAAAGTGCAAACTAAATTCTGTGTTGACCGTCCAATCTCTCAGAAAAATGTTGTTTTTTTTGCCGTGGAAAATTAAAACAATAATTATCATTTATTAACAATCTACAACACAACGTTAATGAAGTTATTGTATTTCTACCAAATAATAAATTATATTTTCTCACAATATCAGGGGAAATACAAGTAGAGCGTTCAGGAATAAGTACAACCAAGTAACTAAACCGACTATTCAAACTGGCTCTAGTAAACTAAAAATACCATGGCTGAATTTTTAAATGGCACTCTCTTATTGTCTCAAAGAAAGTAAGCTCATTAGAACTATTCTCAAAAGCTCCAAACAAATTCAAGAATTTAAAGTAAAATCGCGTGTTCGAGAAATTTTCCGAGCGCAGCCAGCTTTCGTGAGGAAACTTCGCAATCTATTGTTCTAGCACCGCCTCGAACGTTGCGATGTCCTCCATTATCTTGTTTCGCCGCGGCGCGCCGCCCCGCCCCGTCCCTGGAGGCCGTGCAAGGTACCAGTGGTTCCAAGCATGAGCAATCTCCAGAACACAATACGAAGCCCCACGGCAGGTTGCGAGTGGGAGTTAGGCCATTCATGGCCTAGGCCAAGCAGGCAGAGCGGGTAAAGACGAGGATAAGAAAGGGAAAAGGGGGAAATGAAATATAACAAAACAAAAGAGGTCTGGATAAAACGAAGGTGTAAGAGAAAGAGTGGCGATAGAAACTCGAAGAGTTCAGTAACTGTCTGGTTCAAATTATGGGCCTGTTTTTTGAACATGTAGAAAGAGATTTGTTCAAAATACTTCTGAGAGCAAGAATGTATGCGAAAATGTGGAAGACCCGAGGCATAGGTTTCTCCTGTGCATTGACAAAAGAGGTGCGTGTTAGTTTTTCCGCATACAATGTCTAGAGAAAATTGTTCTACGATTGAAATGGTCCAGCTCTGTAATTTCAAACCGCTCGGTAATTCAGAAAAATGAGAATTTCTTTATCGCTGCATAAAATAATGTGCACTTATTTTTAAAGGTAACTTTTAAAGTGTTGAGTCAAACCTCGGCCCTAATTGGAAAAGTCATGAAATGTGCATCTACTGAATAACTTGACGAAATAACTATCGCGCACTGACAATGAGATAAATATTTGAAAATTAAATTACTAATAAAAATGTGAGAGAGAAATGGCATATGTTCTCAATAGCCTTTCGTAATTTGACACCGTGAGGAGACTTGAAACAAATAAGAATAAAAATATTCAGTAGCTAACGGGAAGTTCAAAACATTTAATGACAATGAGGAAATAGGGGATGTATTGTTTAAATTAGCATCAGAACTCGTAAAACCGAAACAAAGCAAGGTTCGCGAATGAAAAAGTACAAAGACAGCCTGCTTTTGTAAGAGCGCAATGATACGCAGTAGCAAACGAGCGAAAAGCAAGAGCCCGCTCCATTTCACTTCAATACCTCGTGGAAAACTGCAGGATTCCGTCCGGCGCTCCAGAAGGCTGATGCGGCGTCAGACTAGAGGAGCAAACACGGGACTTGTTCAAGTTGATGCAAGGGTAACATTAATTCCATCATCAATGGAAATTTTTGACATTTTATACCAAACAATTAACCTTCAACCCAACTTAACTGTTTGTTGTGAAATGATAATGGAGCGCTTTGTGTAGTACTAATTGTGTGATGGAAAACAAAACACGAGGATATTGCGTTACCATTTAATGAAATAATTCTAACCAAAATTCTTCATTTAATGAAAATAAATAATGCTCCGAAGATAAACATCGCAAATTTATTAAATTCCATAGTCACATCAAATTGTAAAAATTAAAATTAAACTTCAAAAAATGAACAATGTTTTTCTTCTTCTAACAAACAAATAAATACAAATTTCATTTTTGATTATTTAGTATTTTCTGTCGTTTCAATTTAAATTCCACGAATGAAGTAAATACCCGCCAACAAGAAGTAATTATACACTAATAGGTTAAATGAAGTCATTATTTTTCACCAGAACAATGTGCAAAATATTTAGTCTCGTCAATTATATAGAGAAACAAGCGACGAAAAATCCCAAATACGTTACCATACGGTTGTGCACCGCTAGTATATGGTCCCACATAACATAATCTTTCTCTTCCTAAGTTGTACATACTCTCTTTGTTTAGAGTGTAAGAGATATTATTCACTTGATTTCGGAGTTATTATTTACTTGATAAAGGACTTATGTATGTAACTGTTGTTGAAATCTATGATAACTACTCAGGCGCCGTATTTTAAGAAAGAAGAGAAAGTAGCACCGCCTCCAAACTAAGATGTTTAGCAATTAACGAAGGAAAGAGCTTTCTTTATTATTATCATCACTTGTATTACGGATTTCCGCCCTTCCTGTATTTTAGGTTGTATTACGCGAAAGAAAATGTGCACACTATTTTTACAAATATTATTTTAGGTGAATGTGCATTTTATTATTTCGATGCTGCGTTATAAGGAATAGGAGAATATAATATTGCTGTAGAATGATACGAGTATTAATGTAATATGATGTCATTGTAGATGTCATTTGTAAAGCTTACTCTATCATAAATACCTATACAGTTCTGTTTTAAATAATTTTATTACATGGCTGTCCGAGTGACGCCGCGTCGAAGGCTGTGTTGCGGACGCTTCGACCATCTTGTGGTCTTCATCAGGGCTCATTCACATGACTCTGGCCGCGGAAGCCTACGACTTCAAATTTATTACATGGTTCAATAGCATCCCTGTGTCTAAATGTACTACATTCCTTTACAACGGTAAGAGCATTAAACAATACTTCGACGAGCTTTCTCGCCTCAGGTCTTGGACCACTGCCTTGAGCGAACTCCGTTGTAACCCGTAGCGAAACAGTCCACACAAGCATGGAGAGCATCGGGGCCACAGTCGATCTGAAGCATGCTGCCGTAGAGGAGACCGCGGCATAACTTCTGGTACACTTAGCGCATACTGCACTGCATGCCGTAAACGCCGTTGGCAACAGCTGAAGCAGACAGTGAGAGGTTGTCAATAACGCTCGATGTGGAGTGCGCGCTGTGATAATGAGACGTTTGAAGACTATGAACTGTTCTGTCGCAAGCACACGGTCTTGTTTAGCAATTTCAAAAGGAGAATTAGTGTTGAAGACCCACTTACTTTAATTTTCTTTCAAATATAATTTTTATTGGGAATTTGAATTTATTATTAAATTATTTCGTAATTAAAAATCGTAAATTTAAATTACCCTTCAATAATTTATATTTATAGGAACTGGGTTATTAGTAATATAAATATTAGGGTTATTAGTAATATAAAATCCTTCCAGCTTGGAAGGAAATTCAGATTAGACTAGAAAAACCAAATTATTTCGGCCGAAGCGATCACACCCACAAAATTCGAGCAAGGAAACAAAATTCAGATCTTGGGAAGTTTTCCTTTTGTAATAGAACAATTAGAGATTGGAACAGTTTACCTGCGGCAGTTTTCAAAGCTTTTCCTCTCAGTGTCCGAAGTTTTAGAAATAAGTTAGAACAAGATAACAGTAATTGATATTAAATGAGTAAGTGTTGTGTAGTGCGGTGTAGTGCTGTGAAGTTATGGTCAGTGTAATTCAAAACAAAAAAGTGTAGTGTAGTGAAGTGTAGTGAAGTGAAGTGCGGTGAACGCGATCAATGCTCTTTTCAATGCTGCTTTTCGTCTTGTACTGTATTGTACGGTATTATTATTATTATTATTATTATTATTATTATTATTATTATTATTATTATTGTTATTATTTTATTATTAATGTAAGTCTTGTAATTTCTGCAATTATTGTTACTTAACTGCCACCGGGTCATACCCATTTGCAGTTCTAATAAATCTATCTAAATTCAAATAGCCTTATAAAACACTCATTTGTTTGCTTCTTGCAAAATATAATTAATAAAATTCCAGAGAAAGGAAAAAATGGAACTTAATTTGAATATACATTAATATAAACAGGCTATTGATCATGGCGGGATTGGTGATATTTATTCTGTGATTTGAGAATTGCGTGTGATGACTGAATTTGTGAGGCAGTTATGATAGTGATGGATGGAAGCACTCCCACATCCTGTTCAACCTGAACACTCCAAATCCTCTGACATGTACATTTCGGGTTATGCGTGTGTTACACATGACAAGGAGATTGTGAGATGATCGTGCACAAAATCTGTTGGTTAGAGTTCAATTGACCCAGTTGGCATCCCTCATGAAAAATAAGTGAATAAAACAACGAAACAATCAGAACATCCGAATTTTGATATAGACTTTGATTTTTCCAACTTCTTATCTGGGCACAGAATGAACGACAGATCCAGCCGATCGTTTGGGACGGGGGTGAGGCATCTCATATTTTTGTTAAATAATAAACATATTTGTTATTATATTATATATTATTTTGTAGTTTATACCTGATACTATACAATATTGTGTTTACATAATTCTATTGTAAATAAATATTTAAATCAATTTTGGTAAATAAAGGAAGACAACAAAGGGTAATTGTGGACTTTGGGGGGGGGGGGTCATGGCCTCCACGACCCTTCCCCTGGATCTGCCACTGCACAGAATGTGTACCAAAATTAAAACATACGGCCTCCCAATGAATGTTTGCATATAGCTGCAAATGCGCTTTCGCAAGCATATTCGCTAAGGCACGCTTCCGCTATCGACGACACCCGATCGTCTGGTTTTGATAGAGAAGTGCAATCAAGTCTTAGACCCTGCAACGGCCTCCGGGGTCTATTGTGTGGCGAAATAGGAATGCGAAGCCGTAGGTCGACGGAGTGGGCGCGTTCAATTCAATCTTCGGTCGGACGGGGGGAGGGGGGAAGGCGCGTGCTTGCGTCGCCTCCAACGGCGTCGCCGCGACGGCGAGTCCGCATTTCCGGAGCGCGGTGACGCAGGCTCTGCTCGCGATGAGGGAGGGCGAAAATGGAGAGGAAAAGGAGAGTGGAACGGAGAAAGGCGAGTGAAGGAGGGAGTGCGTTGAACGGAATCGAGAAAGAAGAGTGAAGGAGGGAGTGCGTTGAGAAGAATGGAGAAAGCGGAATGTAGAAGGGAGTGCGTTGAGAGGAATAGGGAAAGAAGAGTGAAGGAGAGAGTGCGTTGAGCGGAATGGAGAAAAAAGAATGAAAGAGAGAGTGCGAAGAGAGAAATGTTTGGAGGAAGATGATGGGAGAGAGTAAAAACTGAAGACGGGAAGAGAGGGAAAGAGGGAGGGTAGAGAGGGAAGGGATGGAAAAAGGAAAAGGAAAGATAAAGAAGTTGGGTTGGAGAAGAAAAGAAAGAAGAGCAGAGTAGAAAGGTAGATAGTGATGTAATGCGGCAGAACGTGATGTAGAAAGGGACTGAAGCCAGAGAGGATGGTGGAACAGGATGAATGAAAGGGGGTGGTAGGACGGCGAGGGTGGGGAAAGTAAAGACGAAAGGAAGAAGTGTAGTCGGAAGGAGAGGGAGAGTGGAAGGGAGCTAATGTTGGAGTCGCAGAAAGAGAGGCCAGCGATGGAGAGAGAGAGGGAGATCAGAAAGTGAAAAGACACACTTGAGGGATGAAGAAGCAAAGAACAGAGGAGGAAAGAAGAGATGTAGAAAAAGAGGAAGTCGTAGAACGCGTCGGCATGTTGTTAGGAATCTGGGGAACACTTATCTCAATTTTGAACTACGCTAGAAAATCATAGACTGTTGGGCTGCCTCAAGCGCGAGCAATATTCGAGCGATTGTGTCACGGTCGCTTTAAAAGTTATGACGCAATCTTGCATATTTGAGGGTTTGAGGACTCCAGTCTGTAAAACTACACTATATAGTGAAATATCAGTCAAAAACTTCGAAGCATGTCTCGATTTTTGAAAGGAAATTCATATTTTGCTATGATTTTTCATGAAACTCTCAATTTCACGAAAATGTTGTAAATGTCCGGGATCTATATTTTTTGTTTCGATTCCCATTTTCCTAGAACAACGGAGAGACCTATTATTTCTCAAATTGAAAAGAACTTTAATGTTAATTAGATCCTAAACACACATGACGGATCGTGATAACACACGAAGTATTAGATACTTTACAACGACTCCTATTAATTTATTATATTAACTTTTTTTGGCTTTCCTCCTTTTTGACATCTTTTTTCAACTTTTTATAAAAATATATGAAGAATGTTGCTTATTAGAATGTGTATTTGTGGCTGAATGTGTCCTAAGTTTTTTCAGGAGGCACGTGAGAGAGTATATTTATTTGCAGAAAGACTATGTGATCGAATTACAATTCAGTTACATTTGCATCAATTTCTCTTTTTCTTCACATCTGCTTGATTAACTTCCTTCTTTCACCAGACATGGCCCAGAAACAACGACATGGTCCCCGTCACCATCCCCACCACTCTCACCATTCCCATCGTCCCCAACGCCTCTGCCCCCTCTCCCACCGTCTCCCTGACTTTACTCCTCTCTCGTCCCCATCGTCTCCTTCATCTGCACTATATCCTTCATTCCCACCATCTCCGTCGTCCCCACAGCCTCGATCGTCCCCAGCCCCTCCCTCGCCATCGTCGGCTTTATCACCCCATCGCTATAACCCTACCCTCTTTCCCCTCCTTCGCACCGCCCCTCTTTCTAACTCTGAACGCCGGCGCTGCGCGGACAATGGGAGACGTCGGTGCAATGAACGCCGTCATTTTTCGCGCAGCTCCTCGCGACGGTCGCCAAGCGGACCCTGGGAGGCTCTCAGCAAAGCGCGACGACAGCGCCCTCTTTCGCGGTCCTCGACCGGCGCGCGCTCGCGAGATATCACGTGCGAGGGAATTTAGGTTTTGCCCCGAGAGAGCTGATGTCGCCGCTGCTCTTTCACGCCCATGGCAGTTTTTGGAGAAGGTTCTTCTAGGGGAAAGAATCGTGAACTCTTGAGGATGTAATAGATAAGTTCTATTTGTCCTGTTTTTTGACGGATTTCTTTCAACCATTATTTCTTAAGACACTCTACACACTGCACACACAGACTAAAACTGTTGAACAATGTGTGCTCATGCGCACACTAATAAATGAATACACTCATACGTGTAACACTAGATCTCTAAAAAAATGTTAATGTAATGAACGAGTCATTACTATATCATTATCGATTTTAACCCCTTTTCTCAGCACTAATACGTACTTTTGATACTTGCAATACAACTTATCAAATGAATAATACAACTTATCAAATTATTCTTACCATTTAGAAACTTTTAAGATGAACGCAACACATTTTCTCGTCTGGCTAATAACACTGTGTCTAAGAGTATAGTCATTACTCCTTATTAATGTTGTCTGTTGGCTGAATGATGAATATTTCTTTTGTCTGACAGTTATTTCAATACATTTAATTTTGAGATATACGTGATTTCTCAATAGTTTAGGATGCCTTGCGAATTGAAAAGAAATATCTGAAGCCAGATAAAGCTGACAAAACATCTGTCTCAGAATTCTAGGAAGTTCGACGATTTCTACAAGTCGAAGTCGCATACATATTATTTGAGGTAAAGGAATCGAAGCCAATTATGTATTGGTTGCTTGAGAATCAATCTTTGCAAGATTCTCAAAGGTTAACAAAAATATTGAATGTGTTCAATAGAATTAAGTGAATAGTACATACATAATCAGATACAGCGTAAAATGATATTTAAAGTACTAAATGTTTTGAATTTGTGTTTTAATAGTTATATTATTTTTGCTACAATGTTTTCGAAATGAAATGAATTATTTAATAAAGTAATTAAATTACTTCGTATCGATTTAATAGAAAGGTAAATCAAATTAATGAACATTTAAAATCAAACTAATATCTGTACTAGTTTTCAATTTATAGATACAAGTACTTTATATTAGACTTCATTAGTAGACATAATATCAAAATTAATTACATGCAATTTTCCACTCTAGTTAACCAAACAAAACATAAATGATAGAATATCTATTGAGAAAAATAAAGAGATAATTGTTGAAAATCGTTATTGTATGAATGTGTGTGGTGTTGTATTTGTTTCAGTAACTAGAGCATTAAATGCTTTAATAAACATAGAAAGCTATCATCCATCCATCCACGGGAATAACTTTTCTCAAATATGAGTATTCGTAATTCAGTATCAGTCCAATGAACGTATGGAAAACTGAAACAAATTCCAAGAAAAGTTGTCAATGTTAAGTTGATTTCTAATGTGAATAATCCGAAAAAGTACTTAAGACAAATATTACAAATGTAAGAATCTCATTAAGAAATGCCGAGTTCTGAATTTTTATTGATCATTAAATATATATTTGAGAATGCATGGCACACTACAATGCGTTTCATTGCACAAATTCTAATTGTTGAAGATTTATCTCTCTGAAATATGACGACTAGACATATTCAAGTTGCCTAGACATGGATTAGTGAATTAAATATAAACGTAACAGAAATTCCACACTCTAATATTTCTCTGCTTCAAAAAAAATCAAACTCCTATATACCTGACGCTTCCTTTCATTAAGAGAAACTTCAATTGGTTCGTTTGTGTGAGGGGCATACTTTCTTCTCTGCATATATAGGCGAGGCGTCCGGTAATTGATAAACGCGGCAATGGAAAAACAAAATTATAAAAATTAAGCTTATTCAATATTTTAGAGAATAATTGATTATTAAAAAAATTCAACAGACAATTTAGCGTCAATAGTAAAAAGAGCTGAGAAATAGCCACGAAACAACGAAAGCTGGAAATGGATTCGCCAATATTAGTGCATCGATTCTTTTACACTTGTGCGTCTTTTACACTCTATACTTGTGTCATCTTTAATAAGCACTTGTCATCTCTGCGTTCAGAGAATCTCGGCTGTTTGGTTGTTCCCGACCAAGACGGTGAAACGCGCAAGTAGGATAAATTGTGCACTTTTGAGTGAAACGGTGTATTCTTTTGTGTACTATATAATGAAACATTGCTTAGCGTTCCTTGATTTTTCGTTTGCGTCGCCTGCATTTGAAAGTTAGGAAATATCTCGTTTCTACTTCTTCACAATTGTTTTCGATATATTCTCCACTTCACTAGTTACAACCTCACTACCTCATTCTATCGCCCATTCATGTTTATTCTTCGTTCCATTCGTTTTATACTTGTCTTCTTTACACGAAACTCAGCTTCTGCAAAATTATCTTTTCCGACGTGTCCGTCTTCGCTGACTGCAACGCGCAGACCCGTTTTCAATATGGCTAGCACCTCATACACCCATATTCACTACCTCCCACTACCTTTACTGTCTCTCTCTCTCTCTCTGTCCTTCCCTCTCTCTCTCTCTCTCTCTCTCTGTCTCTCTCTCTCTCTTCTAAGTATGCGTTCCTCTCCCCTTTACAATGCACTAATCACCTTCTATAACAACGGCACATCACCTCCCCCACATTCATTCCGTTCCCAACACCCCACCGCTGCATACCAACTCAGATATTGCCGCTTGGTGCGAGTGGAATTTCATAATCTCCCCAAGTGTAGTGCAACCGCACGGTTCAATCTCTGAATTTGCCTCGACGTTCAACCGACCCCAACTTATCCCTCCCATTTTCATTTTTTCTAGTGATTGATTAGTATTTCCGGGCCCGTCAACGCTAAGGTTTTTCTCCAACAAGTGTAGTGCATGTTTTATTCCGGACGTGGTGTATTTCTCCCGTTCGATGAGATCTTGCGTCGACCTACACGTTGGATTTTCTTCATCGACAATGTCACCACCAAAGTCGGGACAAGTTCTAAGTTCCCAACTGGTCTCCCGTCATGTTTGGTAGTGCATGTAAGAGTAAGGGGATTTAATTAAGGGTAAGGATAGAATAAGGAAGAGATAGGAAAGATCGCGCGCGGTCCGGGGCCCGTTTGGTAGAGTACTGGTCCGGCTTTCTCCTGGTGTTGAACGGAGAAACCACGGAAAACAACCGATCAGAGCACCGTGTCGCTAGAATTCTCCTTCCAGGAAGCTTCTGAATTCGACCTAGTAGTAGCTAGTGGCAAAATCCTGCAATCGTCGAGACTCACACCCTGAGTTCTCTCGGTCAGAGTCATTTTTCAATATGTTTGTTCCTTTGTCATCATGTTCTTTTGTACTTCCTTGCACAATCATTCTGTCGCTGCACCGGCTTCTTTTCCTCTCGACAACTGGAGACTTCGGCTCAAAGAGCCTTACTTTCCGTTCTTTGACCTTTGAATCCTTGTAGTTATCCTCTCCAATGTCTTCAATCTTACGAAAAATTCATCATTGTCACACCTTTTCCGTGTTGCATGTGTTTGTTCTCTTGTACAATTTTCTTATCCAATCTAGAATACAATTGCAGTCTCGGTGTGAACGAACTCTACGTTTCTATATCTCCACCCGTTTTGTATACACGAAGTTGCTGTTATGTGTAGAAAAATGACCTCAATTGAAGGCAACGCCCCGCAATTGAAAGCGTATATACAAGCCAGCAGGCCATTACTCTCTCAGCAATTCTATTTCAGTCGCAGACATACGAAGTTACAAAGGAATTTTCTCGCATTATATGACGATATTGCAACCATCAAATATCTGAATTAGCTCTCATCACATTGTGAAGTAGATGTAAAGCACGAAAATATATAAAATTACTTGCAGAGCGATCTCTTTTACATCCTTTTCCCTATGACAGATACAATTACCCTCTGAAATTTGTTCTATCGTATTTTTACGATTCTTCAAACACAAGAAACCAATTAATAAACACATCCACAATTTAAAAAAAACAGTATTTCTAAATACTAGTATAACTACAGCTTGCGGGAATCGTTAGCATTACTGAATGTCATTCCACATTAAATGTGTACATATTTGTGAATTTCGTTATGGTTTTGAAGAACATTTCACACATGATCATCTTTTTACAAAACAACACACCAGAGCACAGTACGAAATATTCTTCATACAGGATGCAGTATGAACGTTTTCCATACAGGAAGAGCTTTTTCGGAAAATCGCTGAACTGAAAAATCAGGTGTGGCTTATGAACTTTACAGAGTGAGCGCGTTCCGGAACATTCTGTGCACGAAGTGAGCGATTCACGGAGCATCCTGTGCGCGGAACGGGGCATCCTGTGAATGATGCGTCGACGCACCATGAAAAAGCTTTCACGCAGGCGCTTCGCTCGCCACCCCAGAAACCGCCTCCACACCTTGCCTCCATCGCCATCACAACCACAGCCACCACCATCTCTGCCACCGCCATTACCGCTACGGCCATCACCGCTACCGCCATCACCACCACCACCGCTACCGCCTTCACCGTCACAGCTGCAGCCATCACCACCACAACCATCACCGCCGCAGCCATTACAACCATCGACATGACCACCACGCTAACACCGCCACCATCTCCTGCACCACTATCACCACCAAGGCCATCATCGCCACTGCCATCTCCGTCACTGCCAACTACATCACCATCGACTCTATTGCCATTACTGCCGCATCTCACAGCCAAAGTCGTCACTATCATCATTCCCAACTCCATCACCGCTACCATCATACCACCGCCGTCCTCACCGTCAGAGCCATCACCGCCAAACAACCACCACCCCTCCCACCACCACAGCTCCTTACCACCTTAACGACACAGCCCCCACCGCCGGCATTGTACCGCCACTAACCGCCACTACCGCCGCACCACCACCGTACCATCACCCCCAACGCCTCCCCCGCCGCCCCCGCCGCCATCAACCGGGCGGCCGGCGCAGCGTGGACAGCGCGTATCCATCACAAGCGAATCCATCACCGCTGCTCCGCACGGCGGCGGCTGGCGCTCGATATTCGAAGCGGCCGCAGCGCCGCCGCCGCCGCCGCCGCCGCAGGGAACAATGCCGCTCTGGCAGCCCTGCGATCGCGGAAGTCGCCGGCGCGCCATAATGTTGTTGCCTGCGGCTTCGCGGCGTTCAGTCGCGGATTCTGAGGCACAATGAGGCCGCGCGAAAACGCACCCGCGCAGCCGGAAGGAAGCATTCCGCGACACCTTTTCACGGCGGCTGACGCGGTAGCAGGGGGCTCTGCGGCCGCACCCTTAAAATAGACTGAAAGCGTTCAGCTCGTTTATGCTTTGCGCGTAGCATATTGTTTTCTTTCCATAGCATTATTTGATTTTTTTTTTTGCGAATTATCTTGTGACAAACCAGGCTTTGAATCTTTTTTCTTCTAAAATGCTCGACTAAACAGAAATTACATTTAGCCTTTCCTTTTGCGGTGTTACACAATACTGGCTAAACAAGAGCTTAAGCTTCGTTTCTTATATTATTGCAGTGGAATTGGTTTTTATGCTCGTTAAGGCGCACAAGTTAACGGTTTTTTTTATTCTAAGATATTTTCCATCCGTTACCCAGCATTGTAATTCCAAAGATATTTCAATGTAATGGTAAATCTAATTCAGTAATAATGTTAAATTACAGATAGTCCCGAAAATCTGAATTCAAACGTCATTCAGAAATGGCTGTGGGCATTTTTATTTCAAAGCCTAAAATAGGCACGTATTTTTTTGTTTAAAAACAATATTTGTTAGAAATCAATTTAGATGATGTACAGATCACTCGAAGAAAAGTACACAAAATTGTGCGGTATCTTTTTTCCACTAAGTAATTTATCTATTTCTTCAAGTAATATATATTTAGAAACATTGTCCCTACTACAATATATAAACAGTATGCAAGAGCAAGCCTCTGTTCTATTTTCGAAATTAGGAACGATTTATACGTTATTACAGTGCACAGCTATGAGGGTTGGCTCTTAAGTACTGCTCTTTAAGAATGAAGGTGCCAGTGTCAAAATTTTATCGAATTATATTTACCGTAAGTTAAAACTTCGCTTCTTTGTACACTCATTACTACAATTAAAAGCTTGAAATTGGACTGCAGGGTGAAATAAAATAAACTAGTTGGAAATCTTTATCATACCGTAAGACAAATATCTGTTAAGTGCTAATAAACCCATAATTTGAAAAAAAAAAGTTACAAAAATTCGGTGTTAATCTTGGCTCGTTTCTCCATCTAATTCTCAGAGACCTATGAACTGGAATGAAGGGGAAATGTAGTTCATGTTTAGTATGTTCTATAGCCTTTAACATTAGAAATAATGTTTTTCTATTCCTGAGACTGATGTCTAAGCCAGGGGTGATAACTGAATAGCTGAGAATATGTTACTGAAGAAAGAAAATAAAACAATGAAAGAACGTGAAGTAGGAAAAACAATTCTCGAGAAAATATTCCGTGATTTCGCCTTTTTTTTCGAAAATTCTTCAGTGTGTTTACAGAATTTAAACTAGCACGTTCTTCATTACATTTCGCAATTTCATACTCCGTATACTCTCCTAAATTATTCTTTCCGACGCTCTTAATACATCCTCTTCCACCATATCTCCTTCTCTACACCTTACCTTAACGTATCCCTTGCTCCTTGTCTTTCTCCTCCTCCCCCTGCCTTCTATTATCTCCCTTCTTCCTCCCACCCTCTCCTATTCTTACCCCTTGTTACTCTACTCAAGTCTACTCATTCCCATTTTCCTTTCCCGTGGCTCTTCTAGCCCATCCCCCCTTTCCTACTTCACCCCTCTTCGTTTCCTTCTCTTCCCTCCCATGTCAACCTCCCTTCTTTTCCTTTCTCCTCCTCTTCGTACTCGTTTCCTTCCCAGGTCTTTAGTAGAGATTTCCCCCATCCATGCAGTGGCTGTTTGCGCTGGCAACACTTGCGGCGGGCCCCTCCGGTTCGGTGACCCCGGGCGCGGCGCCACCCGATAGCGAGGGCGGCTGGTTTATTTCCTAGGATGGCATGCAAATACGAGGCCGTAAAAGACCCCGAAGCGCAGTCCATATCAAAATAAACGCCCGCGTTTTTCACGCGAGGTCGCTGCCGTCGCTCCAAGAGAGCGAGTCGGAGAAGAGAGGGAATGAACGAGGAAGGGAAAAAATGAGAAGGCATATACACAAAAAAGTTTGGAGAAGGAGTCGAAAACAGCAGCGGAGGGGGAATTGCCGGAATGTGAGATGCCTTTAAAAGAGTGAGTTTACACGGGTCCGTAAGTTCATATTAAAGGTTTGTGGTAAACGGTAGCAGAAGAGTTTTTGTGTGAAATTTTAGGAGCTAAAATCTTGACCACTGAAGTAAGTTGTAAATGGTCTTATTTGCTAAAACTTAAAAACTACGCGCTGGTATAAAATGAACCCATAATTTTTTTTAAACTGTTACTGCTGCGTCCAAAAAAATTGCAAGGAAATATTGTATTGTGACAATACGACAGATACCTTCAACGATTGTGAGGCCAACAAAACTTTGTTTATATCAAATTTTGAAAAAGAATTTGTACTCAAAAAACGACCACGAAAGGAATTATACAACTATCAATAATAACATATGATTCTACTTGCCGTCTGAATTTTCTTGCTGTAAACTCTTCGCACATAGATATTAAAGTAGTTTCATTAAAATGTGCAATTTCAAAATTATTAGATATAAAATACAATATTAGATTAAAATATTTTAATTTATGGCGAAAACAAACCGAGAAAAAATATAAATAAAGATTCGTGTAAAGAGTTTTAAAAAATGCGGATAAATTGACTCTTGTTACAAGAAAGGATTCAAAATCGGGACTGTAAAGATGGATGTGTAAATAAAGAAAAAAGAGGAGGGAGACAGTGGGTAAGGACGAGACAAAGTGCAGTATGTAGGCAAAGAGTGTGAGAGACGTAAACCTGAGAGATTGGCGCAGGGCAATGAACACTTGACACTCACCCCCCTACCACTCGGGGGAAAAACGCGACGGTGGCAGCAGTGGCGGCGGCGGCGAGGGCTGTGGTGGCGGCTGCTGCTGGGCCAGACGCATTAGCGTCATCACGGCCGCCCCCACTTATTGAATGGTTACGGGACGTATAGATTATCGGTAATAGGCGGCGCGTTAAGGGGCGTAATTGGGCGCGAGTACGGAGCGAGCGTGGGATCGGGCGCGGCGTGATGGATGGGCGGGGGCGGGGGCGGGCGGTGGGCGGTGGGCGATGAGCGAGGGGCGGGCGGGGGGCGCTACAGGTCACGGCGGCGCCGCGCCACACGGGGCGGAGGGCGGAGGGCGTGGGGCCGTGGGCGGTGGGCGGCTTGCATGCTCATCACGCCCAGAGCCCGCGTGAAACCCGATTTAGACGCGCGAGTTTGGCATTCTGCCGTTCATGCAACTCATCCCTTCCCTGTCGCCCAGGGAGGTTACCGCGTTGCACTTTCTATGACGCCGGAATGACTTCGTTCCACTGCCCATTAAAGTGCAGGTGAAAGAGAGATTTTTACCGTGTGTTGCATAAGTAACGTCATTTTCTCGTGCGTGCAGGCCAATATAATGGAGTGGAATTTATACTATAGAAAAATGTCCCGAAAGTTGCGAGCGCCGAATTGTATGAGGCGTTTAGACATTCGTGTCCCTCTAACCTTTGTCACCATGCCATTTTTAAACTTGTTGGAAAAAGATATTACTTTTTATCTATAGAAGCAAAGTTTACGTACAAAGGTAGATAATGTAAGTCAAAAGACGTACAATAAATTTTCAATATTTTGGGGAAATTTTTCCTTCATATTTAGCATCTCAGGACAAATAAAACAAAATGTTTATAGTTAATATATGATGCATTAGCAAGATACACACATAGCTTGCTTGCAAAGTGCCAAATTTCTAAGGACTGGAAACTGTAAAAACTTAATGTATAATGTTGCAATTCATAGATCATGGAAGTTATAAACTACAGAAAACTTGGAGATTCTCCACGAAAATTTCGCAACTCCACTGCACCGAAAATAAATTATAATTTTCCAGTGGCAGTGATTGCTCTCTGTAATCACAGGGGGACATGCACTGCTATTATTGATTGAAGAAGGAAGAAGGGAAAAAGAAGAAGGGAAAGAGAGAGGGAAAGAAAGCATCCTAAGTTTTGAGTGTCTTTCCACACAGTGGATATATGAAGTGACCTATTTTTAATTCTAACTTCAGTCAAAACTCGAAATAGTAAATAGTATGATTATTCATAAGTCGTATCTTCAACAAATACCTGTTCTAAAAAATATTTCATTCAAATAATTCAATGATATTCGCATGATTTACGCACTTACGAATCAAAGCATGTTGTTTCAATAATTTTAATATTATATTATTTTATCACTCTAAATTATTCAACAATTAAACCCTATTTAATTAACCAGAAACCACTACATTAAAAATATTTTTATATTATTTACAAATAAAGAGAGTGCGAATAGCAACCTTAAATTCTCATTAAGTGATGTGCATTTGTCTCTTCCAATCTTGCGATAAATATCATTTATGATAGTAATACATTTAATATTAAATTCGAGAAAATCAATTTACATTCAAGATATACATTTATTATTCAGCATGGAACAAACTTCAATATGAATTAACTCCAAGACAATAATAATAATAATAATAATAATAATAATAATAATAATAATAATAATAATAATAATGAGTTTTGGAGCTATGTCTATGAAATATCACATGCTTTAACATTTTTGATGTAATAATTACCGTTTCTTCAATATTTAAATAAACTTAATACCTTAACTCTGAAAATCTTTTGAGTATAAAATGTACTTAAAAAATGTATTTCATACGAAATTGAAATGTATTGAGGAGTTGACATATTTTATTTCTTACTCTACCATACAACGATCAAGTTCCAAAACTTGATCTTTGTATTGTTTATTGAATGCATTGTCATAGAGATAATACATTGTCATATAGATAAAAGTCTATTTCACTAAAAGGAATATTTCAAATTTCGAAAACATGTACCTCGGTTCATTCTTCTTTCATAAGTTTAGGGCCTGAAACGAAGGGTTAGACTTCCACGACTATTCACTCGTTAATTTAGGACCATGTTCAGAGAAAAAGAGTTCTATGTGACAATCAGTCAACGAATAACTTCCAATGTCTTTCGGACAAATTTGAAATCACCTTAAGTGGCGTCACTAACGAGGTAGAAATCCACTGCTTTCTCGAGAATTGAAAAGCTAATAAAAAGTTCAGAAAATGCCATACAAAAAAGAAAACGCATCAATTCATCTATACGACTATAGACGTATTTACATTTTCATGAATATCTTCAAGAATAGATCAATCCCATGAGTGATAATATACTGATCCCCACGACATGTGAAGCTACGACTCCCAGATGACCAAAGAGATATCGCTTTGGTATTGATTGATTTTTGTTTCAGGGCACTTCAACTACTACGGTCATTATTCCTATTTGTTTGGAATGTCTTTTAGTCCGGAAAGTGACTGTATGGTGATGTTAAGATTGGATAAAATTTACGAAAACTATTTTTAGAACGACATGTTTTTGAGAAAACAAATTGTAATAAAAATTAAAAATTGCCTGTTTCACGCATAGTTATGGGAAAACGGCTCATATTTTCGAAAAAAAATTGCGTGACCTTATTTAAAGATGTGTCTTTAAAGAATAGATTACAATCACGAAAATAACTCTACAATTAATGTAATTCTAGAAAGACGTCAAAAAATTGAACTTTTGCAATTTTCGAAAAAAACGTGATTTCAATGAAATTCAGATATGCATCAAGTGTAATTTACGCTATCCGAGGACAAAATTTTATGAAAACATTTGGAGCTACTTTTGAGAAAATTTTGAAAATGATTTTGAGACTTCATATAAAGTACCACCCCAAAATCAAAATATCGCTTTCAAACTGGAAGTGCCTCGAGTTCATTTAAATCGATCGGAGAAGATTTAGCAGAAGTTTTGCAGAAATTCAGCAGGACGGTTTATGCCCTAGCTGTGACCTTAGGCAGATGGTCAGACAGGCGTTCTGACGTCATTCAATTATTTAGTATCAAAGACCCGCGAAATAACTTTTAACTATACAACGTGTTAGAGAAAGTAATTTATTACATGTGAGAACAAGATTTCTCTACTTTTACCACGGCCCGGGAGTAAGAGATTTTGTGTCAAAAATTCGCCGTTTTGCGGAGCACGATTACAATACTTTATCTTCTTAGAAAGTGAGGTATAATAAAGTTATTGTGACAATTCAATTCTGTTTAATTGTTCACACTATCTCCAAGGATTTCTTTCTACGAATTATTTTTATGAATAAGTGTTAAAATTAGACGAATTTAAAAAAACGTGGAATTGCGTTGTATTGTGCAAATCTATTACATAGTACTCGTAAAACATAGTTCCGAATGTGTTCTCATGGTGACTGAGAGCCCCGCTTCGGGTTACTAACGTTTCCTCCTCGCGTTTCGCCCCCGCCTTGAGCTTCTTCGCGTGAGGGCAGGTTCCTTAGGTGGCTTAAGACTATGATCCTCCGCGCACTTGCGAGGTTTCTTACGGTGCTGAGGCAACAACGTTCATTGCGTTTTCTCTTTTACTTCTTTGACATCGAGTCATCGGACAAGACTTTTCAGTGCAGAGTTCGTTCAATATTACAGCCGTAATGAAGTTAAAGAGTTATTAAGTTCTTACTATTCAAGCAAACTTTTCACACTTTTAAGTAATATGTGAAACGCGTTTTCTAGTCGGAGATGTATCTATTGCGACAGCTAACAAAATTTCGAAATGAAAACTGAGTACCTAGGTTAATACCATTCACTTTAATTTCAGAATTAAATCTCGAAGGGAGATTTAGTGTATGTGATGTGTAATACAGTATGTTATAGCAACTTAGAAGAGAGGATTTACACATAAAAATCGTGAATTGACTCATTACATCGCATTATGCCGCTATATCAATAACAATTCTGGTTTTTTAAGGAAAATAAACATTTAAAAATCAAATTTTTAGTTTCAGTTATATTCTAGAAACAATTCAGTATTAAATTAAATTTTCTAACACACTTTATCAGTGTTTGTGAAACTATGAGATCATATGGAAACCGACATTTAGAAATATTGTGATTGATAGATATTTTCTTTCAGTAATAATTTAAAAGGGAAAGTCACGGAAGTGTGAAACGTAATCTGAAAATGTGCGCTAAATTCACCGTACAGGAACCGATCTTCAAAGCACTTAAGATTGCCCATACCAGTTTTGATAGGCCTTTCTCGCTGCATGCAGCAAATACACCTCAGACTTTCACGTAGTTTCCAAGAGAGGTTTACTTAGAGGGAGTCTGTATTCGTGCAGGGTTATCGCTGAGCACACAGTAAGTTCGAGAGTGAGCAAACGCGACGGTCTGTTGAGAAAACTATCGTCGCCATCGAGAACGCCATAGTGGTTTATGACGTCAATGAAGTTAGTGAAGTTAAACAGAAATGGTATGTTGCTTGTCATAATGCGCCACTAAACACCCGAAACTTGCTATACTTTGTTGATTTTAAATTTTTCGTTATTTTCAACGTGCTAAGGGCTGGTGTTGTTTAAGGTAACTCTTGTTAATAGCATTGACTGGCGGAAAGTTAAACATAATTTTTAGTTTTGGTAAGACATTTAAAAAGTATTATAAATTCTGCATTTGCCTATATGTTTAGTGGAAATATGTCTATGTGGAAACCTAACTATTCACTGCCAAAAAAGACTTTTCGTTAACACAAATATATATATATATATATATATATATATATATATATATATATATATATTATTATATATATTATATTATATATATAATACAAATTATAAATAAATTACTTTTCCTAATTTCAAAACAGAAACAAAATTAATAATTTCAATTATTATAAATTTTAATCCAACAAATACCAAAAGTAAATTGATTACTGCATGTCTGAAGACAAAGTTAAAGAAAATATAATGTTTTTATAAACTACTGTGTGGAGTTACAAACGTTTTCTGCGTCATCAATTTCTTTGCTACTTTAATTGAAACCAGAATTTAGTTTGTCTGAAAATGGTACATTTTACCAATAAGATACTAGTTAAATTTTGCAGGAAAAAGTAATAATAACGTCACCTTCACGCATTTTATTAAAAAAATAACATTTTTTGTTATTTTAAGGTCACATCAACATCAAGGCCATTAGCGACCACTATTGCTTGTAACGGTATGGTAACTGTGTGGATGACACTATATGATGATGGTAGGGCGTGAAAGGACGATCACAATACAACCATGCCCGAGGTGGGAAACGGACCCGCGACCCTCGGTCCGAGATTGCTATGGCAGTACTGCCTTAGCGATCTCGGCCACCGGATCTGCCAAATTACATTTGTTATTCGATCTTTTACGAAAAATCTGCGTAGCGAAAAATGTGTGAAACGAGTCCTGAATTTCCTGTGGGCACTTTGTGTTCAGAGAGCACAATGTCGAAGAAACCGTTGACCTGCTTTTCTCTAAAGTTCTGATCTTTCGTCTGATCATCACAAACGGCTGTTCATTTCATTTCTCTTTCTCCCGATATTTTCGTCTCTGAGACGGCGTTGTTCTTTTTGCCCTTGCTCAGTGGCACAATGGCAGTCGTTAGCAATCACGTTCGGTTTCGAATCAATGCCGCCTCATTCGGGCGCTCGTCTTTTGTTTGTGACCGAGAGCGGTGTTGAGCTTAGCAGAATCTGCTGCGAATGGGTCACGAGCGGATAACGAACCTTGCGTTGGGAATTTCGAAGGAGAGAAAGAGAACTGGATGGCGCCTCCGTATTAATGAATATTGTTCATGCGGGGGTTCTGAAATAAATACTGAAGGAGCAGTTTTAAAACGAGCATTGTAATCTCTGGAACGCAAATAGAGGCAGCGTATTGAACTGTGCATGAATAGATTTTTACTTTACGTTATCAAAATGACATCTCGACTTTGCTGCGGATTTTCTTTTTCAAAACAAAAATGCAAAACTTATTCTCCTGGTTTCAATAACAAAAAAACATTATTATTTAAATCTAATACACAGTCAGCAAAAAGAAATAAATATTTATTACAATTACTTATGAAACGAATATCAACTCAGAAACTTTTTCCTTACCTACACGTTATGGCATCACAAACAAAACATCGAATCATAAAGCACGATTATAAGCAGAGGGAGGCCGTGTACCCTTGTAATCATGCAGAAATAGAAGGTGTCTAAACTTCTGATTAAATTATGATGACTGTAGTAAGAGAAGAACAGCGATGAGGAAAGGGTGGGAAAACAATACTAAGGGGAAAAGGGTGATATGAAAGACCATGGAATAACTAAGAACGAGAAAGTAGGCAGTCGCAAAGTTTCAGTGGAAACGGGGTTGCCTGAGGTGCGAAGGAGGTAGAGCTCCTTGTAATGTAAATGGTCAATCGGAGGAATAACCGCGGCGATTGAACGAGCTTCCGGGGCTTTGGGAAACATAAATAACGTAAGGAAATGGTAAATAAGGAGGAAGATGTGAAGAGATAGAAAAAAACATCAAATGGAAGTTGAGAAAGAGAAAGTGTGGGATGCAGCGATGGAGAAGGGTGTAAAACAAGCGAGTCAGAAAACACTCAACCGGCGGAAATGGCAATGTAGGTACTGAGGACGGTAAAAGTGGCTTGCAGATCAGGAGGATGTTGACACTGGAAGTACCGTCGACAATGGAAGTGCTGTGGGTACGGAGTCGATGGCAATGGGCGAAGCGGGAACGGTAGAGCAAACGGAAGATGTCGCGAGAGTGCAGGAAATGAAAGCAACGCGGGTGGTGGTGACGGGTGTGGTGTCGGCGATGGATATGGCATTGTCGGCAGCGGGTGAGTTGGATGCGGGGGAAACGGTGGAAGGGTTGGAAGTAGCGAGGTTGAGGGGGAAAAGTGCGTTTTGCGTTGGGAGATTCCGGAGTTGAGCGAAAAGGAGATCGGCTGGTGCGGATAGGTTTCCGCCTTTTCTTTCACCTTCTTCCGTTTCACCTCTTCTTCCGTTCTCACCTTAGGCTTTTCCGGTGGAGATAGAAAAAGGCATAGGAGGGGACGGAAGTGAAGGGATGTTGGTGGGAATGGACTGATGGATTTCAGTGATTCCGGGCGCGTCAACTGCTAAGGTCATTAGTTCCGTAAGCGTATTACATGTTTTCTGCTCGGGAGGTAGCAGTGATCTTCCCCCCCCCCTGGTTGGCTGAATCCGGTGCCAACCTACTGTCGCTAGCGGGGTTTTCCCCAACCAGGTACCTTCCACCAGAAGGGCACCGCCCCATCCGGAACAAGTTCTTAGCTTCCGACCGGTGGTAATGTAGTGTCTGTGTGGTAGTGTAGAGCATGTAAGTTTAAGGAGTGATGAAAATACAAGGAAGAGGAAGGAAAGATAGTGCGCGGCCCGTAGCCTGTTTGTTTGAGTACTGCTTCGGCATTTGCCTCGTGTTGTTCGGCGAAACCATCGAAAACTACCTATCCGAGCAGCCGGCCGCATGAATTCTTCTACAGTCATCGGGAGTGAAGGTGACCATCGAGGTGCAGGACATGACGTGGGTGAAGGCGACTATTTGGGCGGCCCAAATGCGGAAGGGAAGTGAAGAAATTACAGAGGCGGTGAGTAGGGTAGCGAAGCGGTGGCGAAAACGGGAATGGTGGTGAAAGAGAAGAGGCACAAAGAAGTGGTCAAGGAGTGAGCGGGAAGGAACGTCATGGAATATGAGTGAAGACGGTTGAAGAGGGCGTAGTCGAGTTGGACGGCGGAGGCGGGTGCAGGCGCGGAGAAACGGCAAGCACGGAAGCAGGTGCGAGAGCGGGGGTGGAAAAGAATCGGTGACGAAGGTGATGGAAAGGAAATGGCGGAATTGGGTGCGGAGGCAGAGGCGTGGGAAGATGGCGAGTACGGAGGGGGGGCGTGGCAACGTGGGAAGTGACGAGGCGGGTGCGGGTGCGGGTGCGGAGACGGGGCGAACTCGGAAGCGGGTACTGGAAAAGCAACGAAACGAGGCGAGTTCAGGGGCGGGGCAGAGGCCGGCGGGGTCGAGGGTGCTCCACAACGAGGACGTTGCTTCCAAGTTTGCGCGCGTCGTTGCGGGCTGTGGTCCGCCCGCCGCCGCCCCCGGCCGTCTCGGTTGGCTAAAGACGAGTAGCCGCTGGCGCGGGGCCCGGCGCCTCGGCCGCGCCCCCTCGGACCACTCGCTACTGCCAAACACTCGGTCAGGCCCACCCCGCCTCCTCTGCCCACCCGCACTCACAGTCGAATTTAAATGTTGGAAAAGAACGCAGTGTCAACGACAGAAAAATGTAGAACCTTTATACCAGTCATTTATGATAAGAGTGGTAAACGTGGCATTTTATTTTGCGAATAGGAAGAGCGACGTATAGGCCGAGTGGCGCATTCCTATGAGGGACATAAAATGACTTTTACCACGAGTGCCACTCACTATTTTTAGACTACTTTACTGACTTTTATAGCATTTAAATTTAAAAACACAAATCACTTTCTGATTCATTACGGTGAATAATATCTGACGCGATTAAATGAATTTATTTTGTTTTTTTGCATTCTCAGATTAACTTAGCACGGGAGTTTCGTCTCACATTTAGTACTAGTACTAAAAACTGAACTTTTAGCACGCTATCCATCCGCTGAAAAAAACGCTATTTCTAGTGGCTGTCTAAAAAATATTTAATTTGTGTAGCAACGGGATGGTACTGTAGGCACGACACAGAATCATTTTGATGACACATTCTCCTCTTAACTTAACCAGAACCATCAGAATCCGCTCCTGTTCAATTAAATCAGTGAATGAAGCAAATGCTTTTGAGAAACTTGCCAGACTGGTGATTATAAACTATTATCATATTTTAGGGAAGTGGCCTTTTAGTAAATGAATAGCAAATGTAAAACCGAGTGTGGAATTCTTTAATCTTTACCTTGTTGACAGACGTTGTTTCTTTAGGGTCTGAACAGAAAGATAGCACGCGAATAGTTGAGGGAAAGCGTCAAAGAGAACGTATATTTAGCAAAAAGAGAACATAATGTAACCAGAATTCATATTTTCCATTTACCACGTATACATCAAGACCTTGTTTTAAACATGGCTATGAGACGATACATTTTTTGCGCAAAAAGTCGTAAATGACACGTTTAAAAAGACCAAAAATGAGATGAAAATGGAGGCCAACAGTGCATGTCTCCATTGGAGTTACGATAGCGGCCGAAAAAACGCTGCAATGAAAACGTCAACTTCCCTCGTATTAAACATTTCCATTTTGAGGGTAACTCGTTCCTTTGGGTCAATTGATTTCGAATTGCCTTTTCCCACGCGGAGGGGCGACGCGTGTTATTGAAAGTACGTCATCACGAACTCATTCTATTTAAAAGTTAAATAACGCTGCTTGTAAAAAAAAAAGTATATTGTAACACGTTCCAAACAACATGTAACAGCGTCGTCTGGGTTGGAAGTGATATCGCCCATTCACAAACGGAATTTGAATTCTGGAATGTAGACGGCTGCCACCACACCAAACAAACACTGTTTGTATAAAAAACATTGCTGCAGGCTACCGCTGGTGCCAGAGGTTGTCTGTTCGAATCAGTGTAGTATGAGATATATGCCTGCAAACTTTAAAACCCAGCTTTGATTTATCACAGTTTTCGTATTTCACGTCAAAGAAGAACTAATCCTATTAACCGTTGATTTTTTTTTGACAATCTATGTTAATTTTTATTACTTCTATTATTACTTCAATTTTTTATTACGTCTATTTTTATTACTTTTATACTTCTTTGTTACTTTTATTACTTATGGTAGATCTATAAAATGTAATTGTGGTAATGTTCATTGATAACGAAGCTGATTTGTTCAAATAAAAATTATTGTGTATTCAAATCGAATATTAGTTTTGTAAAGAAACCGTTTGTGTCAAAATATCCACATATTTTTCAGTCCTGAGAAACGCTATTGAAATCTGAGCAGTTGGCTTCACAAATTAAATGTAACTTTATTTGATATATTTTCATTTAATTTAATTTATTTACCTGAGTCATGAATCTATTTAATAGAGTGACCCAATATTGAAGACAAATTCACATCCAAAACATCTCTTAATTAGTTTCTCAGTATTGCACCTTGGGAAACAACTACCTGATGATCCTCGACAAGACCGGCAATGCATCAATATGTTCTACTTTTCTAGGACGGGTAGAGCCCACGACAGGTCTCCTGGGAGGCCCTTTCAGACGGGTGCCAACGTTTTGCCGCGTCGTCGATGAATTCGCCATTTGCGATCGCGTTAAAGATCCATGCGGGTACTCGGCGTCCCGACCGCCCCGCCCCTCCCCTCCCAGCCACACCCCACCATCCCCGCCCTTTCCCGCCGCTTCCCCTCCTCCCGCCACGGCGTGTCGCCTGCGGGAATGCGGGACATCCTGCAGTATTTATTTTGACAGGCGAATGTTTTACTGCACATGGTCGGCCTGAGGGGAAGAGTGGATGTTGCTGTTGGAAAGGTGACGCTTGAAATGTTGAGATGGTTTCATGTCCGATCTAGATAGACACACCGATTACAAATGGGGGATAGAATATGTTGAAATCATCAAGAATGGTCGTAGTCACGCTACACACTCACCTCACTTAAAACAATAAATGTCGATGAGATATTTCGGTAGTAATGCTGTGGTAGTGGAGACGAAAGGGACTGTAACAATTAGCATAGCCCTTGGCGTTAGAGACGACAGTAATAGCAGAATAAGTATAATAACAATGGCGAACTTCCATCATGATACGTTGATTGTGGCAGCCGAAACTAATATAATATTTCAAAGAGTAAGCGTGAAGGGTGAGAGATGACGCATTATATTAGTTCGGAGGAGCCTACGTGTCAGTTTGCAGGCAGACCGTGGCACTGGTGGCCGGTTGGGCGATAGCGACGTCGATGTGGGTAGCGGCGCGGACGGGAACAATGGTGCTGCCTGCGGCGGTGGTAATTGTGGGACTGGAGGCGGCCGCGGCGACGGATCCTGACCGGGCACCCAATCAATAGAGCGCCGAGAGGCAGGCGGGCTGGACAGCACCGGCGCTCCCGCCCACCCCCTGCCCGCCCCGCCCCGCCCCCTCCGCGCGCGGCCACCGCAGCACCGCCACTGTAACGCCCCCCCCCCCCCTCCTCGCTGTCACACTCGCGCCCATCTCCACCATACTGCCATGGTCGCAGCCCACCCGAACAGACTGGGTTCGTGCCCCTTCTGCCGTCCCTGCTCTCTCCTCCCGCCGCCGTCGTCACCCACCCCGACCGACAGGGTTTGCGCCCCTGCTGCCGTCACCATCATCGTCCCAGTGCCCTCCTCCCGCACGGCTTCCCATCCGGCCTTCCTGCAACCGACTACCTTCCAATCGCCTCTCACCCAACCTCCACCCTCAACTAGTGCCTCCAGCTACCATTCCAACCGCTTCCCAACTATCATCCATAACAGACGTCATCCTCAACCACCCTCTCTAATAGCTGCTACCATCCGACAACCCGAACCACAGAATCGCGCACCCCAGTCGCCTCTATTGCACCACCTCAATAACCAACCGTAACCACGGTTCGCAACCACCAGCTCTAACGGCTAACCACTCCCAGTCATCGCTTTCGTTCCTCCACTTCACATCACTGCCCTCGGTCCCATCGCCGACTCGCGGCCACCGCGGGCGTACCCTCGCCCGTTTCCACCCCCAATCGCGCCCACTCCGTCTACTTCGCCGCTTCGCAACCCCTGCTGCCGGCCCGCTGCGCCGTTTCACGCTCATTGTTCGCCGCAGCTCCCAGCGCTCAGATGTCATCGTCGTTCCTGTCCGCGGTCGCTCATGTTTCCTCTATCCATTATAGTTCTCGCTCTCTCGCCGGCATTACTTCCGTCGGAGCCACAGCGCGGCGGCGGTACCGTTTTTGATTCCCCTCTACTCATTCATGGTTGCGTTCTGCTTTCGCTCGTCCGGCGTTAGCCCATAGGCTGCCTAGTTTGCTCTTGCTATTGCTTCCATCATTATCTTTCTCCCATCACGAGATGCCGTTTCCTTATGATCGTCCTCGCAACTGACAACAGTTGCCATTAAACGGACGGATTTCACTCTCCCGGGCCATTATCTTTGAGGCATAAATGTGGCTATTGTTGTCTGTTCTAAAACTTATTGACTGTCGTTTGAAATCATTTTTCAAAAGCATATTTCTCTAACCAGAGGATTGGATATTTCACTTTTATACATTCACAAAGAAAGAGGGGATATTATATCAAAATTCTGCGACAATTAATACACTTTTTGAAGAGTTTCAAGTAAATCCTTACTTAATAATTGTTTGTACATATCATAAAATTCATTACTCACTGTTCAACATTTATTCTGCATTTGATTTTTTACATTTTTTTCGTTTTAATTTTAATTTTGGACAATATTTATTTCAAGCAATTTTCAAGAATACGATGGTAGCTGCCTACCTTCTTCTTTGATATTATCTTCATCCCTTCCTTTTAAAGGGATAATAAAACATTGACTTTCAGACATTGAAATTATTCAAATTTATGGCGAGTGCAAATGTTAATATTTCAATGGTTTGACATTTTTACGTTCAAGGTTTTTTCAGTTTCCATATGGAGACGTCTACAGCGGAGGATCCGTTTACAAAATTATTTCATCAAGCAGTTTACTTTATTTATTTTCTTGGCATGACGTAAGCCTCTAATTCGAAAATTCCGGTCATTGCATAACAGGAAGCACATGCAGGGGGCGCTTTGAATAACTCGGATGACTGTCAGGTGAGATCTATTCCCGAGTGGCGTGATAGGTTAGCGGAGCGTGGCGGGCGGCTTGTCTGAGACGTCGCATGACCCCGCGCGCAGCGCGGCGATCGCCTGCATGGAACGTCGCATGCCTCTTGAATCTTGCCCTCATCGGAGGTGTGAGCTGCCTGTATATCGAGGTGAGTTCATGCTAACACAACCGAGTTACGAAAACTTCGATATTGATGTTTCGTAAACTGAGGCGAGAATACAATAGCTTCGTGTTTGATGTTATATATTGTATTATCTTGATTTTGTTTCTTACACTATAATTTGGCGAAGTAGTAAATTGGGTAAAATTTGATACACGTTATATAATATTGGAATATATTACTTTATAATTGTGTTATATTATTACAAAATATTTGAATTTCCATTTAGTTTTGTTTTGTTATTAATATTTTAAGTAACTGAGAAACCAAACGTCTTACACCTACGAAACTTACATATACAAATTCTCTTTCAATATTAAATCCACCATTCTAAAACATCAGGAAATATCCATAAAAGTATTTCCTTGTATTTGATCCACAGTATCACTTTTGAAATATTGTCGTTATCCATTCTTCATGATAATGATTCACTCCTTCGAAATATGGTGCCGGGTTCATGTAGTATATTTTTGGTTCGCAAATACAACGGTAAGTGTATAAATTGAAACCGCATTCCCCTATCCCCTCATTTAATTTTTGTTTTTGTTAATTTAAAGTCACATCAACTATAAGGCCATTAGATACCATATTATTAATTTTAACGTTAGGGTAGGCAGTCTTTTGTCAAGAGGACCTCAAGGTAGCATCTCCGCTCTTTACCCGCGCCCCTGCATCGCTATCCAGCGGCCAGAATTTGGGAAGGAATTAGAAACGTGGTAGGGTTTAGGACATGTCACGAGGGTTGGACTAGCCCTTCAGCAGCAGCCAAGCTCATTATGCGGGAACAAATTTAATAAGAGATTGTCCGGGAAATCGAAACCGGGTCTCCTTGTTGACAGGCAAGCGACTTTCGCTCTAAACTACGAGAAGGCCTCCTGTAATTTATTTAAATGGAATTAACGAAAAAAAACATAATACGTTAGCGTTCGTTTAAAAAGCTTAATTCTCAATTTTAATTGTTAAAAGCGTATTAGAATTTAAGGACTACTACAATAATTACAGAGTTAATGAATTCTTACGAAACTCATCTTAAATAGCTCCTTTAATAGAATATGATGTCTATTTTGTAGTTTCATTCTTTGTAAACCATTTAATAAAGTTGATTGAAGCAGTGCTTAAACCTCAGATGTCAACATCTAACGTAAGTAAGGTGAAAACGTTTTTGTTAGCATTAATTGCATAAGTGACATAAAGTGCATAAATTTATTTAGCTCTACGCGTTTCTGAGAAGCTACAACCAATACTGGAACAGCTAGCTTCGTCATTAAAGTATTCAAAAGGTTTTTCATTCTCTATACCAGAATAATCTGTGTAACTCGTGTAAATAAGATATAATTTTAATGTGAAAATAAACATTTTT
This sequence comes from Gryllus longicercus, assembly GCA_038098605.1. Classification (NCBI taxonomy): domain Eukaryota; kingdom Metazoa; phylum Arthropoda; class Insecta; order Orthoptera; family Gryllidae; genus Gryllus; species Gryllus longicercus. The sequence goes on from JAZDUA010000177.1 coordinate 1,535,366, forward strand.
CTAAAATATTATAGATTTCTTTTCTAATAATACCAATATTCTATTGTTTGCTTCTTTGGTAATTTCATTCATTTCATTTTATTGATTACTTCATAAAGGTTTTCTATAAAATCAAAATTTTGGACCAGCCTAATACACACCGTACACGTGAATTCCTCTCTTCTTAAACTATCCTATCATGCTGCTCGAGATCTGCCCCAATCATTCCCCTCCAAGTCGAACACCTGCTCCTCTCTCGATGTGCTTCGCAACAGCCGCTGCCGCGTGGCCCCGGGCTAACGCCGCGTGGGATTGTTTGCTGACGAGGACAGATAGCAGGTTGTGTGCAGTATCCGACTCTTCTATTCCCCCGGTTGTGCGAAATGTCCATCACGGACGAGGGGAAAATGTTCCATGGACGCAGATGATGGCTAAACACGACCCGCGTACGACTATTTTGAGGGCAAAGTTTGTCTCTTAAGGCCATCGATGAGAATTTTCTCTAACGTTATAAGATGACAATTAAGTTAATAATATATTTTATTAGGAGAATTTATTAATGTGCTGCTTTGCTTAGCCAATGAAAGTTAAATATGTATCCAAGAGACACATATCGTTTTCGTTTGGGAAGATATACAATTATTTTTGAGCATTCAATATCAAACAATTGTAAATCAATACCATTACCAAGATTTCTTTGATTTATAAAAATAAGGATAAATGAATTTGAAGATATTGCATTATATTGTGTTCTTCTAGAAGCCAAGAAGAAAATGTCGGTTTAGCTGGTTGTGGATAATTGAATAGAAGCGACTGCATTGAACTAATTTTATTAACTCTGAGAGTAAATATAATTTATTTATCATTCGCATGTTTCACATCTGACAGACGTTGATTTCCGCATGTCAAATTCGAAACTCATAGGCGAATACGGTTTATTAGTTGCACGTAAATGTGATTGAAGTGGCAAAGGATTTTTGCAGCAACAAAACTGCCATGTGTATATCAGCAAAAATCAAAGTTTCATGGCCTGCTAAATCATAATGAAGTTAAAAATTAGATCATTACTAAATTACAACTACATCTGCAGTATATTATGATATGGTACAAAATATGAAACTATGATATCAATTGACAATAAAGAATAGAGCTCTAGGAAGAGAAATATAAAAAGCTACAGGAAGAGAAGAGGAATATGAAAACTAAACATATCAATATCAAATGGCACTCTAAACATTAAGAACGAGCACGAGAGAGGAACGTAAAATAAAATAAAACCAAAGCAAAAGATTTAAAGTTGTCCAGAAAATAATAATGCGAAAAAAGGAACACACCAATAAATGAAAGTATTATAACGAGAGTAAAGAGTTCAATTTGAACCACTACGACCGCGCATGGCATACGCCAGATAATGTCAGCACCCGACAGGCAACGAACAGCATGCGAGTGAGTGAAACAGCCGCTGGGAAAAGTGTGCCATATTAAGAAAAATATTAATTAACAAATTAAAACATTAAGAACGAGCACGAGAAAGGAACGCAAAATGAAGTATAATCGAACCGAAAGGTTCAAGGTTTTCCATAAAATAATGATGATAAAACAGGAATATATCAATAATTGAAAATATCATAATGAAAGCAGAGTTCAATTCGAACCATTACGACCACGCATGGCATCCGCCAGAGAATGAGGTCACCACCCGACAGGCAACGGACAGCATGCGAGTGAGTGAGACAGCCGCGTGGAAAGGGAAGGGGAGGCTGGGAAACGACGCGACGCGACGCGGCGGCATGGGTGGAGCGGAGCCGGAGGGACAGGCGCCGCGCCGCGCCGCTCATATCGCGAGCAAACAGGCGCCGGGCCAGGCGGAAAACAACGCGCGACGGGTAATTAAAGAAAGCAAACAGCGCGACAGCGCCGCTGTGCGCCGCGCGCTATCGAGGCCTCGCACGCCGTGCGCGTCTCCGCCCGTGTCTCCACCCCCACCCCACGCCACCGGCTGCCACTCGCCCCTACACACACGGCGCGTTGCCGCCGACTCTGTCGCCCCTCCTCGCTCGCCACCCGTCCACTATTGCGCGCCTTCCGTCGCTAGTCGTGCGACGTCTGCACAGTCTCGTCTTTGGTCGCCACCCAAGTCGGCGACTGTGACTCGACCGTTCAAACTCCGTTGTCCGCACTCGCTCTTCAATGCCTGCCGCCCGTCACCCATTGTTCATTTTCTACCGCTCACCACCTGGCGGCCCGCCGCCAGACGCTATCGCCACTGTCGCCACCGTCCGTTAGCCCACTGTCTGTCGTCCGCCGTCGCCCTCTGTCTGTCGCTCGCAACCCGCCACGCACTGTCCGTCGCCCGTCGTCCGTTGCTCACTGTCCGTCGCCCAATGTCCGTCACCCACTATCCATCGCCGTCGCCCACTGTCCGTCACCCACTATCCATCGCCGGCATCAGTCACCCACTGTCCGTCACCCACTATCCATCGCCCGTCGTTCGTCACCCACAATCCGTCGCCCGCCGTTTGTCGCCAGTCAGTCTGTCGCCCACCGTCCGTCACCCACCATCTGTCGTTCACTGTCCGTTACCCGTCGCCTTCCGTCGCCTTGCTATCCGCTACCCACTGTCCAAAGCCCATCGCGAGCACCCACCTCTCCCTCAACCACGCTCTCTCCACACCCTCCCACATCTATCACCGGGCGTTGACGTCCCACGACGGTACTGTAGCAACCGGTATTCTTTCAGCATGTTCATGTACTTAAACATCAAGGCTCGGATATTTAAAAAAAATATAAGTGTGTGTAACATTTCAGTTTGAATCAATTAATCCATCCAGGAAGTGAATAACAAATCAATTAACTATGTGAATGTGATTCGTCATCATTGTATTGGTGAGAGACGCTGGATGACGGAGGTTGAACAACAGGCGTTTGTTAGGACACCAATGAATACGCATCAGCATTCAATTTAAAAAAATCATTAGTTCCATTAAAATTAAATAATTCCAACTTGTGTAGTAGTTTGTCATTAAAATAGAGTTTGTTAAAAACCATTGTTAATTGTAATCTTGATGCATTTCAGTATCACAGACTTCTTTAGTGCATTGTTACGCCTACACGTGTTTTTGTATAATCTCATTACAGTTCCGGTTTCTACCACATTCTGTAGTAGAATGATTACATCAAGGAAATTGGAGAAATAATATTCATCGGTAGTTGTGTTTGGAATTACTTTGTTTGTGATAGCGAAGCCATGATGAGTGATGCAGGGAAATCAGTAAAGTTATTGACTAATACGGAATACTAAGGAAATGAAAGAATACGGGAAAAGGGAGTAATATGTACAATAACAATTAATGTTAGTAGAAGGTATATAATTCTTGTAATTATTCTTCTGATAACTGTCTTTGACCTATACGATGTTGTGGACTAGATGAATCTACCACAAAGTGATGGTCATGGATCACGATAAATGTAAGAAGACAGTCAAACGCAATGAAAAACACTATAAGAATTGTTCCTAATAATTTAGGTAACAACTATATATCAGACGCCACGATTTCTAAATCCTGCGATAGTGATCATTCTAATTCCTTCTCAAACCTATCTTCCGCGAACCTGCTTCCTTCGTAAAGGGGTGGAATAAGTGGCGATCATTCGGTAAGCTGGTTTGAAATCGAGTCATAAGGGGCTAGCCGGTTATCTGCTGTCTACGTGACACATCTCCGATATGTCATTTCCACTCATCTTTGGTAAGTATTCACGCCCTCCAATAATCCACAAATTGCCTACTCTTACACCATACATCATCAATCTTAACCTTAACACTTGGAGCAACGACGCCATTCTGATGTCCACCGCTGCTCTTCCTTTCGATCTACTTTCCATTCATCATATCATACACTCTCCACCCCGTAACCTTCGGACGTGGTTTTCTCCATCTCCGGCGTAATCTTAATCCCGTTTTTCATTCACCCTCCATTCATCCATCTCATCATCAATGATTCATTCAGCTCTTCATAGATCCCATACAGGTTCGGGGATTCGTAGCCATCGCCACATCCACCTTCCTTTCCTTCTCCCTTCCTCCGCCGCCGCTCTCCGCATTCCATTCTTATAGCCACAAACTGTCTTTCATTGCTACATCCTTCGGTCATTATCCTCCTGCTATCCCCTCCATTTCCTTTTTTACCACAACCACCGTTCTCCACCTGCCCCACCCACGCATGCGTCTGTAACGTGCGTCTCCTTTTATCCATCTCTCATTCCTCCATTTCTGCAACATTTAACACTAATCCATTTCTACGTCCTTCGTCCTTCATCATTTTTTACTCCATTTCCATCTCTATCGCTGCCCATCCACTCTCGCTCTGGAATAATCTCCAACCACACGCACTCGTCTGCGTCGCTATTCAGTGGAGTCCACGTCCGTGTCCATCTCTTCGCTGCCATCACCGATTACTTTGCACCCATCCATCTCTTCAACATTCCATCCCTCCGTCCTTCCATCCTTCGGACCTTCCACCCTACCGCCCCAGCGTCATTCCGTCCTTCCGTTCGTCCGTCCTTCAGTTCTCCTTCGTCTCTCGGTTCCTCCCTGTCTCACTTACTCCATACCTCAGTTCCTCTTTCCCTCAGTTCTTCTTTCCCTCAGTTCCTCTTTCCCTCAGTTCCTCTTTCCCTCAGTTCCTCCTTCCCTCAGTTCCTCCTTCCCTCAGTTCCTCCTTCCCTCAGTTTCTCCGTCCCTCAGTTTCTCCGTCCCTCAGTTTCTCCGTCCCTCAGTTTCTCCGTCCCTCAGTTTCTCCGTCCCTCAGTTTCTCCGTCCCTTAGTTTCTCCGTCCCTCAGTTTCTCCGTCCCTCAGTTTCTCCGTCCCTCAGTTTCTCCGTCCCTCAGTTTCTCCGTCCCTCAGTTTCTCCGTCCCTCAGTGCCTCCGTTCTTCCATCCATTCATCAAAGCATCTACCGCCCACACCTCTCAAATTGGTCGCAATTTATCCCTACCCACACCATCGATCGTTCGCATCCCCACCTCCGATCCCGTCTCCATCACCTCCACATTTCATCCTTTCTTCCTCCATTCACTCTCCGTCTAACCGGCCCCGCCCACACGCACGTCTGCCGCGCCGGCGCTCAACATGTCGCCGACTTTATTGCGGCGGCGGCGGCGGCGGCGGCGGCGGCGGCGCGCGCGCCCGCCCGCCAGCCCGTCAGAGAGCGCGCGGGGGGTTAAAATAACACGACCTCTGCTCGAGTGCTCCGCTGCTGTGCGCTGGCCGGTGAGCCGGCGCCGCGTCACAGAATATTAGCAGAGCGGCGCGGGATGTTTTGTTTTCGCTTTTAATTTTACTCACGGAATAAACGTTTTTCCGGCGACTGAAGGACGGCCGGTCTACCGTCACGGTTCTCAGGCAATATACCGCAGCCTCGTCAGACTGAGTTTACAATTTTTGGAGAACGGGAGTAATGAAATGTTTGAAACATTAATTAATATGTTAATGTTTCGTTTTATTTTCATTATAGAGTTACATGCAACTTGGAATATATTCGTAGTGATCAATACGAGTTCATATTCGCTATTAATGTAATTTATCGTATGATAGGTTTGAAGAGCACTTCATGTTACTCGGAACAATTTTCTAATGATATACACATTGTCTTTAGAAGCTCTGTAGATTTATGAGATATATAAAATGCACAAACGAGATTTATAACAGGTTTTCTGGGCTTAATTTTAATTACATTGTAACGGGCTTCACTGTAACATGATCATCACGTACATTATGAAGTTTATATTTTTCATCTATCATGGTGTATTAGAATTGGCCAGCAAACAGCTCTGTCATCCTCTCATTTTATCCTTTCATTCCATTTTCACAACAAATTACATAAAAATAACCATTGAAGATGAATTGCAAAGTTTGGTGCTCAGTTAATGCTTCTAATTTGTCCGATTAAAACGAGCGTTGATTGACACGAAACATCCTATCCCAGCGTCTGACGGAGCACTTCGCACCAATGTGTGACCTGTAATTTATTGTTACCGTGGAAATAACATGATAACTTACAAGTGTCAATCACATCAGATATTTGTCTCGACAGACAGACCCTTGATGGCAGTTGTCCTGAGTAAGGTCGTCAAATAACTCCCAAAATAAGGACAACTGTGTTTAGAACGCGGCGTTTCCCAGGCAAATCTCCGTTAACGCCGAATGTGGAAGTTTACGTTTATAATTACATATAGTTATTTGAATATAATCATAGTCTCAAACTCTCCTCTGTCCCTCCAAGGGTGGACGCAGCAAATATTACAGAGAGGAGGACGCCAATTCCAGTTCAGTCACTCCTCTAAACACTAAAAAAATTAAAATATAATGCTTTAATTTTGTTCAAAAAATATTTGCTTCAGTATATTCACAACGGGAATACTACATTGGATTATAATATTCAGCACGTATGAGAGCACTTCAACTGATGTGGTCACTGATGGCCAGGAGTGGTAAAATCGGATTGCACGCATGCATTGCGTTGTGGCCCACTGTATGAAAGGGAGTGCGGAAACCATTCATTTGAGAGCAAAATGCTACTGAATTAGGCACATCAAGCAATTTTCCGGTATTCTTCCAGGATTGAAACGACGTCTTCCTATATGGTTTGATCGGAAGTTCCCCTTACGCTGCTCTCTACTCGTGTTGGTTGCGTAGGATATTTTGCATAAATTGAATGCAATTACACAAATGTTAGTTTTGGGGGAGCATATCTTTAACGCTTCTCCTCCCCTGTGAATACGTCAAATATCTCAACACACTCGTTCCTGACGCATTCCCCTCTTACTTTGCGTTCATTTCTGCCAGTGCTCGTAAGTGTCTTGATTGATTGATGTTTCGGAGTCCGATAACTGCTTATGACGTTAGTCCTATTAGTGTGGTGTATGTTTTTATCGTGGGAGGTGGCAAAATTCCTTCAACATTTTAAGGTGAGATACATCGCCGCATTGCACTTCGAATTTTGGAGGATTACCTCCTTGAAGTACATAAGCCAGCGAGACACATCCTCAGCCGGGGCAAGCTCTAAACTCCCGGCTGTCCTCCTGAAATATGAGATAGTGTAATGCATGAAAGTGAAAATGAGTGTAAAAAGGGGGAGATGATACGGTTAGGAAGAGGAAAGAAAGACCGCGAGGGATCTCTGACTCATTTGTTAAGGTACTGCTCCGGCACTCGCTTGGCATAGATAGAAACTACGTAAAACTACCGATCAGAGCAACCGGACCCTAGAATTGTTTTCCAGGTCACATCCGAATTCGGTCTAGCTTTATTGTTAATGTGAGAAATCCGAACTCGAACCCTAGATCCTCATGGTCAGAGATGCTGCTGAGGCAGCGGCAATGGTGACTGAGCTAACCTCGGTCGGCCTCGTAAGTCTCGTAAGTTGCACTGCCCTCGATCTGCGTTGCGTGCGCCGACGTTGGCCCACGCCGGCTGCCCGCCTGCGCGCAGTCAGAGGTGCAGGGTTTTGGAAGTGTAGGAAGGTGCGGAGGTGTGTAGGAAGGTGTGTAGGAAGGTGTGTAGGAAGGTGTGTAGGAAGGTGTGTAGGAAGGTGTGTAGGAAGGTGTGTAGGAAGGTGTGTAGGAAGGTGTGTAGGAAGGTGTGTAGGAAGGTGTGTAGGAAGGTGTGTAGGAAGGTGTGTAGGAAGGTGTGTAGGAAGGTGTGTAGGAAGGTGTGTAGGAAGGTGTGTAGGAAGGTGTGTAGGAAGGTGTGTAGGAAGGTGTGTAGGAAGGTGTGTAGGAAGGTGTGTAGGAAGGTGTGTAGGAAGGTGTGTAGGAAGGTGCGTAGGAAGGTGCGTAGGAAGGTGCGTAGGAAGGTGCGTAGGAAGGTGCGTAGGAAGGTGCGTAGGAAGGTGCGTAGGAAGGTGCGTAGGAAGGTGCGTAGGAAGGTGCGTTGGAAGGTGCGGAGGTGCCGCGCGTCGCCGCTTTGTGGCACGTGCGTGGCGCAGAGCCGTGATGCGCTATTTATAACCCCGCGGGCTGCCGCGCGCCGCGCCGCGGGGTAGACTTCGCAGCCGCCACCTCCAGCAGCCAAGTCGCCTTCGCTGTCACTACCTCTACTCCTCCGTCGCCTCGGCAGCGCCCGCCACCGCCTCCGCTGCGCTCTTGCGTCTAGGGTTGCAAACGATGCCTCTCTGCGAAGTGAATGTGCGCATGTCACAGTGATAAAGAAAGGGAGATGAACCTAGACAAGAGTAAGAGCGATAAAGTGAGAGGAAATGAGAGATAAATTGGAATAGATGTAAAGGAATGAGGCAGAGAAACAGACAGAGAAAGAGAGAGGAGATAGAAAGAAAAAGAAAAAGGAGTGAGAGAGCGATACAAAGAGAGCGAGATACAGAGATAGGGAGATAAAGAGATGGCGAGGGAGGTAAAGAGATGGTGAGGGAGGTAAAGAGATGGCGAGGAAGGTAAAGAGATGGCGAGGGAGGTAAAGAGATGGCGAGGGAGGTAAAGAGATGGCGAGGGAGGTAAAGAGATGGCGAGGGAGGTAAAGAGATGGCGAGGGAGGTAAAGAGATGGCGAGGGAGGTAAAGAGATGGCGAGGGAGGTAAAGAGATGGCGAGGAAGAGGGAGACGAAGTGGTTGAAATTCTGTACGAGCTCAAAATGCTTATTTGTGTATGTGTGTGCGTACAGCAATGTTGTAATCACGGGAGTGAAAGTATAATGGTTCGTGTCCTAGAGATGTGTTTACGGAAACTTCCGAATCTGTAGTTATGCATATTGTTTCTTTGAGAATCAAGTATATCAAAGCAAGAATGTATTTTCTTCTCTAAACCTGTAGAAAAAATGACAGAACTTTAAATGCACAATGATGTTGGCAAACATCAACAATCATCGAGCATCATTTAACGAAAAACTGGATGAAGTGTGACCAAATTCTAGAGGAGAGCTAGAATTTAAGAAGAGCGCCAAAGAGTTTATAATTTCAGGTAAATAATCCAAAATGTGGTAAAACTAAAATGACATAAAAGAGAATTATCAGTTTTGAGTTACACTAAAAACAAAATATAGAGTAATGGTGCTACGTACAATTAGGATCCGGATAAATACAATGAAACTTATTTTACAAGATATTTTCCGAAACATAGGGTTAGAAATAGTACATAACGTAGATACAGAAGACAGAGAAGTGGAAAATTACACGACTTAATTGGAGACTATCCAAAGATTATCCACCTTGTTAGATTAATAAGAGGATTTGTACTGCGTCGTAAAGAAATATAGAGAGAAGAACGACCAGGTGTGGAAGACATAAAAGTTTCAAAGGTGCTGAGAAATTTTCTTGAGTGTAAAAGGCGGCCAGAGCTGTGAGGAAATCTCGGAGGCACAGACATTGTGCGGGAGACTACGGCCGGTCGTTAGAGGCAGAGCTTAATGCATTGACGGCTTCGCGGATGATAAAGAGCTGTTCAAGGCGGGCAGGATGGCCTTGGGCGGTAACTCCAGTTGGCGGGTCCTCGTTGCCGCTGCTTCTCCACTCACATCGGCCATCACCGACTCCTCCTCTCACGCCTACTGCCTCATTCATAGATGCCTCCACAAGGTACCCGTTACCTGCAGCAACGCTCGCCGCCCTCGCCGCCCTCGATACTTCTCGCCGCCCCTGCAGCTCTTGTGTCATCAACGGAAACGCCTAGTGCATCGCCCGTGACCCATGCCGTGCACGCCGTTCACACTGGACGACGGAATACATCAGACGCGGCGACGTCACTTATTACCTTGACAGTCGCCATCGCCAGCGCTGCTGCAGGCGCCGCCGCCGCCGCCGCCGCCGCTTCTGCTGCGTGGCGCGTAATTGAAATTCACGTTGATGTGTTTGGGAAGCCGTCAGCAGGAGGGCCGCTCCTCCTGCAGGTTAATTAACAGTAGCTTTCTGTAATGTGAAAGAGTGCCGTTTAATTTCCTGGCCTGCGCGCTGCGCGCCTTCCCGCGCGATGGGCTTCTCAGAGGGCCCCCGCCCCCTCCCCCACCCCCCTTCACCCCCTTGCAGGAGCGCCGGAATGGGCGGCGCACGACGAGGCCATTGCACAATGCAATTGCGATCCGCACCGCATAGTTATGCGCGAAGGCGTCTCGCCACGTTCTGCGCGAAACGAAAGAGCTGGCTGTATAATGTTCGGAGGTAGCGGTGTATTTTAGAGATAGAATACTAACAGTTGTAGCTGTGGACTAGCGAGCTTTCGTAGTAGTTTACTGAATATCAGAGAGCAAAACATCTACGTGATGCATGAATGACACCGATGTATTCCTTAGCATTTACGATATACCAATAATAAGTAAATGCTATTATTATTATTATTATTATTATTATTATTATTATTATTATTATTATTATTATTATTATTAATTTTCTTGAGTCTATACTGATGTCTGGATTCCTCGAACCATCCAGAACAAGTGGTTTGCACTTAAGTGAACACGGAAATATGGAGTATTTCTCTTCCGGTAAATTCAAAAGTTTATGGTGTATATTTGCTGTACCAAACAATATAGCTTTCTGAATGGTCCACAAATTCGTTTAACTTTAGTTTCCTGGTTGACTGATACTTTTGCAGACACCACTAGTAGAACCATTTTCATTTTCGGCAAGCCGCATTCAGGTTCTGCAGACAAGGATTGATATTTACTCTTCTTCTCAACAGCAGTAGCAATGAGGTCTTCTTTTGAGGTAGAAAAAAAACATTTATGATGTACATTAGATACTTATATAAGTATTTTATCTTATTATTATTAATTATTATTATTATTATTATTATTATTATTATTATTATTATTATTATTATTATTATTATTATTATTATTATTATTACCCTTTTAATACGATAAGTATTTTATCCCTTACAGATTTAAAATATTTTTTTCTGTTAAGAGATTTTTATCAACGAGAAAGACAGACTTTCTTCCACGCCGTTTTTCAGAAGTCCCTTTTCTCTTCCATTCACTCAGTTATTGCTTACTTTACACTTGCTTGTTCTTGAAATATCGTGGCTGTTGAAGAGCATTGATTTATAGAGTACAGAAATACGAAGCACATACGCACAGCCGTTGGCAGTAGCTGGCAGCTGCCTGGTTCGCCGACATGCACTTCGCTTACGTCGTTATCCCTTCCTTCTACCTCCTACGCAAACGCTCGCCAACTGATGGGAAGCCAAACAAATCAGATCCTTCAACAGCTGTATTCGTTGGCGCCGGCACCAATGCAGAAGTGGGCGCTTGCTTTCTATCGAGCTCTACCCACAGATGAATGTTTCGCTTGCGGAAAAGAAAAGAGATCAATCACTCTCGCTCTAAACGCGGTACTGTGCGTTGTTTTGGATGGAGTGCCGGCGTGACTACAATGGAAATGTGGTTTCCAAATACATACAAGTATAGTGATTTTGTTTGTTTAGTAGATAATGTAGATGGGTAGATTTAAAGTACTTTTAAGTAATTGTCCAGCATTTCAATTGCTAAAAGAACAAGACCATAGAGATAGGCAAAAAACGTTAAACGTCATCTAACAGTTCCTCCAAGATATTTTAGTTTATAAATCTTCATATCCATGTCTATTTTTAATTGTATACATTGAATTACTATGCAGATTAAAATACTAGATGAAAAAGGAGGTCAATGTAATACACTGTGACATAAAAACAAGTCCTGAGATCAAAATAAAAATGCACGAATACTAAATATGATTGTATAATTTTATAAATTTCGAAAAAGAAAGAGAATATTATAAACATTATTATTAATTAAAAATCACGTATATCACTTTTCTCATCTTATTTTATTAAAATAATGCTATTCTTAAAACTAAATCTCTACTGCTACCACACTTGATATTTAAATCAGAACCGTAATTAACTCACTTAAACAACATTTCTTTTAATATTCTTGATTCAATAACGCAGCATATTTTTTCAAAAAATTTATGGGCTTTACAAGAGAAAAGTATTTTAGTAGTAAAAGAAACTCATTGCATTTTTACGGATTTATTAACATAAGTAATGATATGCAAATATCGAGTTTTATCTTTTGTATTTACACTTTTAATAACAAATCATGGTGATTATTCTCAATATCTCTAATTTTCTTTCTTGATTCTGCAGCCATAAAACCATTTTCTTAAAAATATGGGTTTGCGGTTTAAAGCTCTCATACATGCAATCACCCATTATCAAACCTGGAACGGCAATCAATGGATGTGTGGAATCTACTTAGCTATATTGTTGGCTGCATAAGATCTATTGCAATAAACGAAGCCCTAAAATTAATGGGTCGTTGTTTATTCATTTATTGACGTATGAAAGAATTTTAGTTGAAATTTAAAGAAAACATACAAAGAAATAAACTCAGGATATTGAAATTAAATATTTAAAACTAAATTAACGTGCCGCCATTGGCAGTATTTTCATGTTAAAACGTTTGATTTGTGTTTTCTAGGATCATAATAAAAATACATTTTAAATTCTGGCTCGTCCATTTTGATACATAGAAAGTTACAATAAAACGTATCGATTATTGATTTTTTGGAATTAATACAAAAGTAGGTTTACCTAATGATCTTCAGCAGTACAAATGCAATAGAACCAGTACTCACGAAATGTTTTTCCAAAAAGTAGCACGTACACTGCTCAAGGACAACAAATAAAATACTCTCGTACAACACTGCAATAAATTAAATATGTTAACAAAAACATACTTCAATTATCCTGTAATAACATTATGTATGTATTGTTAACCTTATGTTATTATTAATAACATTATGTAAAATTTGAATAACTTCTCAGTACGGGAGAAACATTGTTTTGACATACTTAGAATATAAAAAAATGCTATTCAGTAAATCAACTCGTGAATAACAAAGAAGAGTATTTAATGGCAGGCGGCCACTTCCCTGGAGTCAAGCGAACGCATGACGTCACGCGAATCATAAGCAGTAACTATCTTTGAGTATGAGATTTAATTCGGTACTTGCTGTAAAGGAATAGAAGGAATAACAAAATATTAGCATTTTCTAGTAAAGATCTAAATTGTTTAATTGTTTTTGAATTTTTAAGAGTTTTGAGAGTTCCTAACTATACCATGAACACTTCAAAATTCACCAAGAGTTTTCTGGAATGGAATGTCAAGTGACCGTTCGATTACGAGCGATGCGTTGCTAACCTATTACAAATAATTCCCTAGTAATATGAGGGGAGTATGAAAAACAAACGCTTCCAAGAATACATAGTAGTTGAGGATTACGAACAATGTATTAGCCCTGCAAAAGTTCACCACTCAAACCCGCTTTAGAATTAATTGAAGTTTCTTTTCAAATAATATGCGGATTCTTATTTGTCCAGGTCTTGAGTTATTAAAAAAATGTCATTTGATTGCATAGCTTTTGATGTGTCTGTATTGTTTACTCAGTAATTTGAAACTGGCTAAACGTTTCAGGCAACAAATATTCCACTTTTCAATAAAATGCAAACACCGGAATTCTTTCAATAGAAAGTTGAAAAGATCGTCATAGAATATGATATATTAACATGTGTATACCATAGAAGTAATATAGTCCTTTGGTACGTATTGCACCCTTAGAAATTATCTCTTCAGCGACTAAATAACTCGAGATATCTTAACATGCATAGGTATATTTATCCAAAAGGGAGTGAGAGGTTACTAAGTAAATAAATAAACATGTCACATAAATGTCACATACAAGATGTAGACATTTTAAGTTGAGTGTCAAGAGAGTACTGAACTATATTTAGATTAGCTAACTAAATATTTAGATGAGCTAACTAAATATTCAATATATCGTCTAAATATTTTTTATATCAGCATTATAAACGATCTTTTCTGTTGCAAGAAATCGTTCATACTCGGGCATTTTACGGTCCAAATGATGACGTCTTAGATTTTACGGCACGGATGAATGCGTCGTCACACTTTCAGCCAATCACAGCGAGAGAATCATGGGGAGCCTATCACCTTTTTCTCGCACAGATGTCAAATAGCCGAGTCGTCGCAAGAAAGTTGTTTCCCAAAATTACGTTTGAGTCTATTATAAATTTATAATGCTGTTATACAAAAAAATAGCGTATGCAACTCGTTTATAATGTTGCTTTATTGGATATATTCAAATTTGAAAACTCACTCCTAACGTCGCTAGTTTTCAAAACACATACTGATGCAATAAAACTTAACATTATAAACTAACTGCATAATCTACTATTTCGTCACTCAAGTTGAAGGCACCACCAGACTATTTATTGATGTTATTGTTCTTAACAACTCTGATAAGTCGCAAAGTAAAGTTTTCAAGCTACGTAAATTGTATAAGTGATATTTTTTGATATATGATTGAATTAAAGCTCTTTATGTTGGGAAGAAAAATACAACTAATTATCGTTCGTATAGTGAGAATAAACATCTATACTTCTAATAATAATTTTTAAAATGGGAATTTATACACTGAGAATAAGCAAGAAGAATTCAAGTGGGCTACATTTTTTTATTAGGAGTCTTGTTTCTTCCTAACATAATAATAAATAATTAAATAATAATATCAAATATTTCAAATGGTGGATAGATCAATTAGGACAATTATTCACTGCACAATCAGCATATTTTGGCAGATTTCCGCTTCCATCAAAACCAGTTGTTTCCAAATTGTCACTTAATAACCTCAGATAACTAATGCGAAGTAAATTACTTATTTGCATACATAAACCCGTTTACCCGTAACAACTACGAAATTCGGACTATAAGCTCAGAGTTATCGTTGCCATGGAAACGGACTAATGACGCATACGTCACATGTTTACGTCTCTATATAGAAAGGAATATATTAATACAATTTTTTTGTTTTTGTTGAAACAATAAAATCGTGGAGACAACAAATAGTAATGATTCTACGGGATAGAATTGCTTCTTATACGAATTTTATTACTAGATTTATCTCATGTATTCGAGTATTTTTTGTTACACATTTGTAAATTTTGTTATTTGTGGTGTTTGAACATTATTGAAAAATAGTAATTATAATGTCGCATCATTTGCGTTCTAACGTGGTGAATCCTTTTTAATACCGAAAGTTCTCTTCTGTGACATAAACCAGTAAATTTAACGGTTTAATTACAATGGATTTTCTTTTACTTTGTTGTTTTATTACTAAATTTGCGTGCAAAATATATCATGTGAGGATATGAAATCAAATCTGTTGCTCTTACAAAATAAACCAACGAGATGTTTTAAAAGAAATGAGTTTGTACCTGTTTTTACTTCTTTCTTGTATTGTAAACATTTGGTAATACACAAATTAAATTATTTCGCGTCCCAGTAGTATATCATTCACTTATATTTTTGCATGTTACAAAACTGCTTACTAGTGCAAATTTTTAATTACAAGTATAATAATATTCAATTCTGTCAATAATTCAATTTCTATTATAATACATTAAATAATGTAACAGAGAGAGAACTTTTCGATCTATACAAATCTACAGTAAGAGGAGACGACAATTGTAATATAATACTTGACATTTTCATCAAAAATAAATTGCTTTTCTCGGAATTAATAACGAAATACAAGATCACAGCATACGCCGGTGTTTCGCGTGTAACGCGACGAAGTAGATTTCATAATTCTTCTTGGTGACCTGTGTAATGTTATTTCTTCCAATTCAACCAAAAATATATTATCATTGGACAGAAAGAGTGAGAGAGAGAGAGAGTTACACACCTCTGTCACGTCCCCAGAATCTCATTTCCCCTTCCACAGTTGTTCTTCGCCGTAGAATAAATTAACTTTAGCGTGAGGGGTTGGTTTCATCTTCAGGATACAAAATGAGAAGCCAAGAAGTATAAAAGATAAAATAATAAAACTATTCTTTCTTATTTTACATTCTAAAAGCTTTCATTTCTTATTTTGAGTCGATAAATTCAATGGAAAAAACTAAGTATTTTCATCAGGACATAGACGAAGAATACTTCTATCTTCTTTCTTTTCTCGTGATTTAAGAGTCAGAGAAAGTAATTAAAAAATTGGATGGAGCTTGGTGACTGAAATTGGCTCCTCTTTCTTCCAACCCGTTGACTTTTCGAAGTGATGAAGATTCCAATGAACAAACTTCGGAAGTGACTGCAATTGATCAACAAAAGAGAAACAGAATCCTTAGTAAGGGACTCTCTCAACATAAAGATAGCTCTTCATTTTATAAAAGTATTGGAAAAAGAGAAATATGTGAATGAAAGTGTATTACAGCCTGATCTTCAACACTTCGTGACCGTATTATTTTCAACATTACGTCGAATTTGCTTCTATAACTAAATTTAACAAAGACAAAAAAACTGTAATGCAGAGTGATGCAATAAAAATAGATATAAAAGTATAATAAAAGCTGTGCGTCGTTTTACAAATACTATGTTTCCCAATGTTTTTTGTATTCAAATACTCTTTCTTTTACCAGATACATTACATGGTTATTAACATCAAAATAATTCCATCATCCTTTTTCTGTATCATAAATTATCATTCTATGCGTAGTGTATATTATTGTAATCGTTTCAAAAGTGTTGCTTAATTTTAAGAACGTTTTGTTAAACAAAATGAAGTTCAAAAGATATTTTGCAATTCTTCAACAATGTTTAGATTTAACAAAGACACCATCATAAATAAAATGTTTTCATGGTATTTCGTGGCGTTTAAAAATAACAGTGCTCAACAATACCCCTCGTGATTAATAAAATGCATATGTTACCTCAGAGACAAAGTAATAAAACTTTATATGCGAAGACATTGCTGATAACAAATCTATCAAAAGGTAAGCTAATGTCAAGAATACTTATGTAAATTAAAAATTGATATTTCAAAATTATAAGTTGTCAATGTCATCCCATTCAAATCTTACTAAATTGCAAAGTTACTGAATGATTTTAATGACAAATTGTAAATGCTTTAGAATAAGGGAGGAAACTGGACTCTGCCAACTTGGACATTTCTACT
This sequence comes from Gryllus longicercus, assembly GCA_038098605.1. NCBI lineage: Eukaryota > Metazoa > Arthropoda > Insecta > Orthoptera > Gryllidae > Gryllus > Gryllus longicercus. The sequence continues at coordinate 1,552,362 of JAZDUA010000177.1, forward strand.
AATTAAAGAGCGTCCAGCCCCAATCAACTCCTTCAAAACAAGTTTATAATATCTTTTAAACCTATTATCTCACCTGGATAAAAATAAAAAAAATAATCGGGAATGTGTATGAAAGAGGTAAACGAATCTGTATGTTCTCAAAGGAATCGAAATGTGAAAATCAAAAGCTTGAACACCAGTACTTATAATATACTTGTAAAAAAGCTCTGCGACCCAGTTAGCGGAGACCTTAGAATATTGCATGTGTGTTAGCTGGAAGAAAGGAAATAGTTTTGTAATTGCTGAGAGATGCTATATCTTTACAAAGTAGTTACATCAAATTAACATTCCGATTAATAAACTGTTAAAACTCTGAACATAATAATGGCAAGGATGAAATTTTAATGAATAAATTCAATTTATGTGAAAATATTTAATCTTAATTGAGTGATTATTTACTGCGTGTAATTATAATATACGAGTAGAGAGTTCTATCAAAACAAAAGGTCGTTTCTATCAAAATAAGAGACAGGATTCAGTTTCCAACCATTGACGGGCAAGAGATGATAGTAAATGTGGCCAGTTACATTTATAATACAATAATTACGATTGAATTGTGCGCCGAGTTTCCTGTTTTCACTGCACAAAATATTATTATTAATAAATAATAATAATAATAATAAAAACTTGATGACCATATAATATGAATCATAGCATTGCTATCAAATTTAGGTGATTAAATATTTTACGTGTGAAACTGATCATAAATCACAGACTTTATATATACATAAGAGAGAGAGAGAGAGAGAGAGAGAGAGAGAGAGAGAGAGAGAGAGAGAGAGAGAGAGAGGGGGGGGGGGTCGGAGGGAGAGCGAGTGTGTACGTCTAGTTGGGAATCACTTTGTTTACTGAAATATGGCAAAACATCCATAACTGAAAAGCAACATTGGCGCGCAGTTCCTGGAGCCAGCCATGGAGGAAGACCCGGACTTGTTCATCCACCCGAACCGCGAGTACCCCAACAAGCCGCGTCGCATGCGGGAGCTCACGTCGGACGTCTGCCGCCTCATGGAGACGCTGGGCGACTGGCGGCGCCGGAGGACTCATTCTACTACGCAGGTGGCCCGCACGTTCTGAGCCACGCCCACTCCGTACCCACGCCACGCTCACCTACAGGCTGGCCAACACTCCGCGAATCAAAGTCGAAAAAATCATGAGACGAATGAGGTTTCCGCAGATGTAGTCTCTGGAATCAGAGCTGTTGGGAACACACTACACTTTAGAGCAACGATTCTGTTATCATCTTGTGACCTTCTTCAGGGCTAAATATTTGTCGTTCGGAGTTTGCTTAAAGTCGCATAATAATTGGAAACCATAGCCTACGAGGATGATGCTGGGCGCCTAGTGATTCTAGAGAAACCCATTTCACCAGGCAGTTGTGCCAACCCACACTACACGCCATACTGAGCTTCAGGCTGGCCAACACTCAGCGAAAGTCAGGGTATCATGAATAATGATGAATGACTTAGCCTTTCGGGGACAGTGTCACTGGAATCTTAGCTGTGGGTGACAAACTGAATGCCAGGGCATAGTTACCAACGTTTCAGTTGGCATATTAGTACCTTCTTCAGGTGTAGATGCTCATTGGTCGCATGTTGCTAAAAAGAATCGCATAACAACCGAAACGTCCAACGTGCCTAGAACGTGACATCAGGGAATTATTTATGTTGCATGTGCAGGATAAACGAAGTATATTTTCGTTTTTCTCTCACATAAACGTACCAGTATTTTAAAAGATTTTTTAAATAAACGTGTTGCATTTCGTAGTAAATCAACCATATACTGTGTAATTGGCAAATGGTGTAAACTTCTATTGCTCTTTAATTTTCCTGGAGATTTTAATCTATTTTTGATAAACATTACAAAACTGTTTCGTAATTTGTTCCCATAAATAATTTGCGATCAGTAATTTCAATAAATGAGCGATTACTCGTTGCTTTGCTATTTTGTTTCCTAGAATTATTCATATTTTTCCGTATAGATACGAATAAATATCGCAAATATAGAGCATAATTATATTGTGAGACCCGTCTGTGGATGATAAATTTTAGTATTATAAGCTTATTAATTTACTATTTATATGTATGCAATACTACATGAGATTTAAATATATATGTTCCTCCACAATGAAAAACAAATTTCCATGTTTAATACCTCGTACAGTTGAGGTTTTTAGATATTACATTGAATCTTCGTTTATGAATAAAACTAAAATTCCCATTGAATTATTTTTTAAAATGTATTTTCAGGTAAAATATGTTAGTTTTTAATTGTATATTTTGTAATATTTTAAAATCTTTCACCCACATGTGAAATAGACACTTATTCTTCAACAAAGGTCGCAAACTATACACAAAAGGCACTACAAACTGTACACTAAAAACAAAATATACACTAAACACAATATGTTTTCTCTTTCTTCTACTTTATCCAGAAACATCTCGGTTTAAAGTTATTTTGATCACTCACTAATGATTGCTGTTCTAGCAATAATTTTGAAGTGCTTCTATATCGCCTAAATATTATTCAATTTTACTTTATAATAATTCGTTTTTACTAAGATTTAAGTGTATGTAACGTTCCAAACCTCCAAATTTTTGTATCTTGACAGATACGACTGAGGTTTCTTGGAATAAGAATTTTGTTCTAAAGAGCAATGTTTTTGTATAAAAACTCGGTTCGGTGCACGCATGTGCCGTTTATAAGCCACTCACTTACCCAAGATCAGATACAGGTATTGTTTTCATTTTGACTTTGCAGCCTGCTTTCAAATTTATTTGAAGAGACGAATCAATGTACAAAACAAATACTCTATTATTTTACGACCTTGCGTTACGTTATCCTTTCAAACCATTGGCTGACACAAACTTGAATTAGATCGTTTCACTGGTGTCTAAGATATTAGCACATTACATTATTCAATTTTTGGAAAAGTTAATTTTCACTGTTTTTTTTTCTTTAGAATTGTTAGTGAAGAGCTCTTACAAGATTTTGTTAAACAATAAGCACGATAAAATAGGTCGGTATTGATAACTGAAAACAAAAATAGTATGATAAAAATAGTTCATGTAAGAATTATAATCAAATTGTGCAACTGCGTCACTTTCCAAAATTTAAGACTTCGTGGGAAAGTGGATCATTACTGACACAACAGAATACTGCAATTATAGTAAATCTTAGACATAAATGTCGCAACGCAGCGCTTATACTAACATGTTCCACTTTACTAAAACATTTCACGTAATCCCATTTCTCTGTATTCAAATGCAGTTTCTGGGACAGCCTCATAGAAACGAGGTTCTTTCAAGACATGTGTAGCTTGCTAGCAATTCAATTTTGAGTACTAGAGCTAACAATGTGATGTACCAGATGCTCTAGTGTTCAGGGAAATACGTGATTGCAAGTAGCAAATGAAAATACTTTCGTCTGACCGCAACAGCTACTGTCCGTAATGTGGCGTAAAGTGATTTGTATTCTTGAATTAAAATTATAAGTGTGTGTAAAAAATGGTATACTCGTATAACGCACGTGATGAGTGATTTTATTTTGCTCGAAGGATTGCTACACGAGACCTGTTGGCCTCGTGTCACAACATTTCTTCCTCACAAAATACATTGTCACGTTTACCACTCGTATCACAAAAAGTAATTTGCATCATCAAACAAGAGAGTCGACCTTTTCATGACGAGACAGTAAAATTCACCCGCCAAGACCGACAGGTTGTATGTAGCAAGGAATCCTTTCGAATTACGAAACGGGGCTTTTGCCCTGTGATGTACAAGATTTTATCCGTGACCCTTTTTATGCGGGATTCCGTGTAATTATATAATATCACTGACATGAAATGCAGTGTGGTTATCACTCAATCGTTTGTTCTGCTAGCATGACCACATTCTTGTTGATCGTTGTTCTCGTGCTTTATTTAACAGTAAAGAATGTTAGGCTCTTCAATAGATTTTTTAATTACAATTAATGTAAACAGTTCCAAATAAAATATGTTTATGTTTTGAATATATTGAAAGCTAACTCAATATATTTTGGAATGGAAACTTCGCTGTGTCGCTTGCTGGCAGTACTTTTTTTGTTAGCTAGATAAAGACGTAGCTTGTGACACAAGTAAAAGCACTGTATGCGTTAACAAATGAGATCTGTAACAGGTTAACTTAGATTTAGTCACAAACTTTTAATATAATGCAAGGCTCCATAGTTCTTCTTGGACAGCAGCAATAAATATGGTGATAGGTTGGTGACAGTGGAGACAGGAAAAAATCATTATAAGACACTTTTATCAGAATCGTCCTGTAATGAACAACTTTCTTGCCGCAAACAATGAGCTACTTTCCAGTCTCGAATAATATTCATTAGAGGAACCTCTTATCAGAATCGTCCTGTAATGAACAAGTTTCTTACCGTAAAACAGTACAACAATGAGCTACTTTCCAGACAGTCTCGAACACATTTATTAGAGGACCCTTTTATCAAAATCGTCCAGTAATGAACAAGTTTCTTGCCGTAAAACTACAACAAGGAGCTACTTTCCAAACAGTCTCGAATAATAACTATTGCTGTTGCACCAGGACGCGCGCACCGTCTTCTCGAACTGGTGCCTGCCCTTGACGCCGACCGCAGCGCGCCTGCGCCGCTCGCGGCGCAGCGCGGTCGTGGCCAAGCGGTACGAGCAGCGCCTCAACCTCCACATGCAACTTCGGCACTGGCACGACAACGGTCCCTCGCCGCCTTCGCCGCAGTCGCCAGCCACTTCGACCGCCGTCGCTCCCTCGGAAGCAACGTCGCTCTCCGACAACGACAACGCCACCGACAACCCGCCGATCGCCGTTTCGCATGACCCCGCCGAGGGCGCCGGCAGCTCCGCAGCCGAAGCGCCCGATCAAGATGGCGGCGGCAACGAAGTGATTGCACGTTCGTCGCGAGCACGCAATTTGCAAACGCAGTGCCGTACGGCATCTAGAAGGAATCTAAGAATAAAGAACTGGCACAAATCATGTTCAAAGAAAAGGCGTGCCAATGCCGTCAAAGGAAAATCCGATAACAGAGTCCCGGCGACTCCAAACAAAATCATTAAAATTAATTTGAGAACAAACGAAAAGTCGACGAGTTCTGGTGCTTCTCGGCTCTCAAATAAAACGAATATTAATAGGGAGAGGAAAGGAAAATAACGTAGAGCAGAGGCTGTTGAAAGGAATTTTTCTTTGCAGGAAAAATGAAGTTGTATGAATGTTCGCTATTGTACTCGCCGTTCATCAGTAGGGTAAGGGTAAAATAATTTAATGAAATCCTTTCGTATAATTTGTAAGCTCTTTTTGTTTAAACTTTTTTAAGAAATAAAGTAAGTTTTATTTTGAGTGAAACCAATTTTGTTTTAGATCTATTTACATTACCAAACAAAAATATTCCAATCAAAACTTTGTTTTCATTTATTATTTTAGTTATATGCGATGGAATAAATTCACATATTACGAATCAATCAAGGCAATCACAATTTCAAAATCGTGCTTTGATGAAAATATTTTCAACAACTTCTCACAGGACGTTGAGCCATCATGAAAATCAGGAAATTCTGTAGCCTGATAAACGTGATTATGAATAAATATTTTGTTGAAGACACTACTGCACAATTTTCAAATAAAGTAATAAATATTTCAACGTCAACATTTTGTAACACCCAAATTCGAATCAAGAACCACATAAATGCAAAAGATGCCATGATGGAAGCTTGGTTCACATATTTTAAAAATAAAATTTCGCGATGATACATTATTTTACACATACTAATGCAAAAGTAAAACAAAATTTATTTCCCCAATTAAAATTCCATGCTTCGTTGATTGGGTATTATCTCGTCGCCGTAATATCTTTCCATGTTTTTTTACGAGACACGCAATATCCTTCATCCAAGCTCCCGGGTTACATTGATCACCTGCATCCGATGGATCCAGCACATCATAACACAGCGACACGCAATTAAATATAATGTAACCATCTAATCTCGAGTAACGAGGTCCAATATTTATATTTCCCGACGCGTCGTATTTTCTCCAGCGGCGCAGTAAACTGTTATTCGTGTGAGGCAGCTGTAATCTCTCTGGAAGCCTCATCTCGTTAATTGCGCTAACAACCCGGTCTCGTCTATCGCCGCCGTTTCTGGTGTGGTAATCACAACCGGGCTGGAATCGTATTTCGATAACCAGAGCTCTAAATCCGGCTTCGCGCGAGGGCGGTCGAGGACGCGATGGCGGCGGAAGCGAGGACGGGGGCCGGGACGAGGACGGAGGAGGAGGTTACGAGGGCGCTGGGGACGGTGGGCAGCTTAGAGCCGGTGGCCCGCCGCGGTGACGAGGACCGAGGACCGCTAAGGCGGTACGGGTGAGGGGATGTCTAGGGAGGATTGAGGGCTACAAGGACCTTGGAGTTTGGTTGAGGTTCTGGCGGTGGATTTATGGGTTGAAGGAAGCGAGTAACAAGGATGTAATACTGAACCTCTGACAGAAACTGGAGGTTTTTGAGGAGCAGAGAAGAGGGTGCAGCAAAAGTGGATTGACACACGATTGCAATGTGAAAAATGGGAATCTGGGAATTGAAATTGACCAAAGTTTTAGAGGAGAGCTACTACTGGAAATAGAAGTATAGTTTGTTACTAAATCTTAAATTAGAATCTAGTTTGATTTAAATTGAATTGTTTCCGTCTTTGTCCAAAAGTCCTAGAGGAAGGATCGTTCGATTAAGTTACAGAGTATCATGCCAGCAAGAGACGCATAAAATCAGTGATGCGCAAGCAATTATTCTTTCCCAGGGTCTCTTTAAAGTTTAAAAACGTTTGTCACAAGACGAGAAGACAAAGGTAATGTCTCTATGATATTCACTCTCATTAGTATCAGAACTTGAAAATACGATCATTTGTTACGGTGGAACATAAGATTAAGAGAAAACGTGTGTAATTAAAAAATAGAAATTGCATAAAACAATACATGCGATGAAAAGATATGAAGAGGAATAACATTATTGTTTTAACATGATAAAGGCCGGGTTAAGCCTCTGTCACTTCATGCCACGTAAATAACAAATAAGAAAATCTGATAAAAATGCTCGAAAAGAGATACTAATAGCATTCTAATCAGAAACTGTATCACGGTACATTAATAAAAATACAAGTACATAATTGTCATGATTAAAATTAGGTGGGATGTGAGCTATAAAAATGCAATGCGCTGCAGAAACACTCTAAAAATATCGGGTTTCATATAAAACGCATTCGTTATTCAAATGAAAGATATGTAATTTAGGCTTGAAAGTGTGAAAGAAGCTGTCCGGAAGAGGTAAATTGCATTTAACAGATGGAATGGGGCTGCTAATTAAACATCAGAATCTTACTGAATACGACAAGGAAGATGCTATCAAATAATGACCGATAAAGCGAAAAAAATGGAGAAAGGAAGTAGGACAATATCGTTACATGAAAGACGCCAGAGAAAAGGTGATGCCCGCCGTGGATTACAAAGGAATTGTGATGAGAGATTTTGCCAAATTATATCTGCAAAGGAGAGCGACGATCATAAAATAGCTACAAAAATTGACCAGAGGAAGACTGGACGAGTAAGAAGAACACACGTACTGGCGCTGGGAATGAAGTATGGCGAAGTAATTCTTCATGAGATGAGTTATCACCTCATTTTTCTTCTTCCTCTCCGTCTCACTTTTCCCATCAATGAATATCTTCGAAGACGGCGTAGGGGGCGGTGGCGAAGTACCCGCGGAGGCAGGACTCTTTATTGGTCAGTTTGAGAGCGAGTCTGGTTACACTCAAGTTACCAACCGAACTTCTGAGACCACCCGCGTTGCCACCGCAGACCACCCAAATTTCCAACGCCACTGTTACTGCCTCACTCACCCTACAAAGCTCTCAAATAGCCTAAGTGAAGTTGCTACTTATCTATTTATCCACCATTCTTCAATATATTATCGTGAATCTCATAACTTTGAGCAGCTCCCGTTTCATCTCTTTACCAAATACTGTAGCTAGTACCAGTGACACAATGCTCTCTCTGACTTCTCACCTTTTTCACAACAACGAATGTTCTCTTGTACTTTCATTCACTAATCCCATGAATACCAATAGCGCGAACGATTTCGCCGTTTTCAGATATTCCACGCAATTTAATTATCGCATTTTCCATCATCCTCACTTATTTTTCGACTTCACGTGGTCCACTAGATCTATCGATTATTACCTAAAGCCGCTCAATTACTACGTCGATGCTCCTCTTGCCACAAACCCCCAATCTCTCTCACTCGATCATCCCCGCTAGCTTCTAGAACAGTGGTCTCCGAGTTTCCACCATCGACAGTTTTTCCTTTCCACATTCAGCCCCAAAATTCGACATCCCGGTGACCAATTACCTAAGTCCATTAACTCCATAAACCCACTAATTCCAACATATTCACTAGTATTAGTAACTTCAACAACCTCACTAGCCACCCAACTTCAACAACCTCACAAATCCCCTACTTCAACCACCTCACTAATCGCACTAACACCATCAACCTCACTAAACCATTTTACGCCAACAACTTCAGTATAACTCCGCAACCTTATAAATCTCGCTAACTCCAACGACCTACAACTAATCCCATGGTAAATCGACCTGCACTAACTCCAAGAACCTCACTAACTCGAAACTCCAATAATATCACTAACACCTCTACCTCCAACAACCTCACCAACACCACTAACTCCAACCTACTGCTAATCCCATGGTAAATCGACAATGACCCGCACTAACTCCAACAACCTCACTAACCCCTAACTCCAATAATATCACTAACCCCTCTACCTCAAACAACCTCACCAACACCACTAACTCCAACCGTACTATCTCCACTGTAGCTCCAACAACCTCACTAACCACACTAACTAAACTCTCTGACTCCATCACCCCCCCCCCGTAGCTCCGCTGACGTCTCCCGCAACCGCTCCACCGCCACATCCCCAGTGCGTCATTCCTCTCCCTCCACACTCGACGCTGCAGGCGCCTGCGCCTCCGTCCCTCGCGTTGTTCTTTACTGCCGTTCGCTTCGACGCAACCCGAGCGCCTCGACCGCCCGAAGCGCTTCCGGTGACTCGCGTTCAACGCCAGCGGATCTTGTGCAGTCGCGTCGACGCGCAATAAAGCAGTCACAGCGCGTCGTAAGTGTCGACAGATTTATTTTTACGCCATGCTAACTTCAGGTTTGGGTTGCTAACAAGTGGTCTCGCAGATACGCATGAAATATTACTGTGCTGCAAAATTTAGTTAAGTATAACTTTGGGACGTGAAGATGGTGTGAGGAAACGGAGTGCGATTTCATATCTGTTACAATCAGGGTGAAATTACAACGAAAGGTTTAAAGTGATTTATTAATGATAAGCATATTTTTTTAAGTAGAGACTTCTGCAATGAAAATAAATCTGTAAATTATGTCTACACACTTCAAACCTGACAATTTTTATAACAAAAATCAAATTTCTTCTTATGTAATTCCCAAAAATGTAATTTACCTCCCTCCCTAATGTTTCAAGTTTTACACCTTAGTGGTCGTCTATAAATTACGTATCGCTGAAGAGGGGAAGGGTGTTTCAGGCAGCGTTACGCTGCGTTACATAGGGAAGAGGGTTCATAGTTTAGTGTTTCGTGATGCTGATATTTTTTTAAAAACTTTCAATATTAGCTGAAATAATTCCTTTTATTCAGTCTTATACTAAAAGATTACCTTATTAACACATTAAATAAAAATATAATAAATTAAAGAAATTATGTCCTATACATTGTTACAATAAATTAAAATATTTTTATCAATGATATACTATTGAATGAATCTTTTAGATTATGAGGAAAATATTCAAACATTTTCTGTAGTATATTCAGGAATCCAAGTAGTTAATGCCGGAGACTCGTAGCCTATGCGTCATCCACGACTGCGTGTGCACAGATAGACTTTTCTCGCCTACGCGTCCTTCTTTCATTCAAAAATTATTTTCAAACGTATTGTTGAGAACAGCCGCATCACCAACTAATTCTCACGTTATTGAAAATAAATTTTTATGTATACAACCCGTTTCTGCTTTATAATTAAGTTTTACTTATTGAAATTGGAGGAGGGGGTTGTCGCAATCTTACATAATTATTAGAAGAGTGTTCAAGCGCGTGTTACAGGTGCGTTGCAGGGAGAGAGGAGGAATTCAAAATACTCAAAATTTGCGTTACATAATTTATGGACGGCCCCATACGACAATATTTAATATCAACGTTGCATTTGGAATCTATATTATTTTGGTAATTATCAAATTATTCTTCACTTAGAATACTAGCATTCTGATAAAATACAGAGCGATCCCAATTATGAGTATCAAACGAAAATTTTAAAAGAGTATTTAAACATCGCTCTGCCCCTCATATGATCGTATTTTCTTTAATTACACTATCTTATCAGATCCCGTCCTCCTCAATTTCCTTATCAGAATATTTCTAATGCATTGTATAATTTACGTCGCCGCCCGTCCAATTTTGTTCTCACTCTTATCCCGTCTGTCTGCCCTTGAAAAATGCAGACACGCACACGGCCAGTTTTTCTTCGCGAGCGGACAGATAACCCGCGGAGAAAGAGTCGGCGCCGCGTCCTCTGGAGGGCGCTCGCGTGTCGCGCGGGCGGTCAACGGGGCAGAGATGCGGCGAGATATTCTCTTTGTGATCGCGTCACCCGCGCCTCGTCTCATCGCCCCCACCTTGTCTGCGCGCGCCCCGCACGCCCCTCCTTGCCGTGCTCCGCCCGCCCCTCCCCGCCCACTCCACACTCTCCCCTCCCCGTCCCGCCTCGCTACCCGTCCCGTCCCGTCTCGTTTCGTGTCGTCTCGTCCGCCCCGTCCCGCACCGTCCAGCCCCACCATGTCCCGGCCTACCCCGTCCCGTCCCGCCTCGTCCCGTCCCGTCCCGTCTCGTCCCGTCTCGTCCCTTCTCGTCTCGTTACATCTCGTTCCGTCTCGTTCCGTCTCGTTCCGTCTCGTTGCGTCTCGTTGCGTCTCGTTGCGTCTCGTTGCGTCTCGTTGCGTCTCGTTGCGTCTCGTTGCGTCTCGTTGCGTCTCGTTGCGTCTCGTTGCGTCTCGTTGCGTCTCGTTGCGTCTCGTTGCGTCTCGTTGCGTCTCGTTGCGTCTCGTTGCGTCTCGTTGCGTCTCGTTGCGTCTCGTTGCGTCTCGTTGCGTCTCGTTGCGTCTCGTTGCGTCTCGTTGCGTCTCGTTGCGTCTCGTTGCGTCTCGTTGCGTCTCGTTGCGTCTCGTTGCGTCTCGTTGCGTCTCGTTGCGTCTCGTTGCGTCTCGTTGCGTCTCGTTGCGTCTCGTTGCGTCTCGTTGCGTCTCGTTGCGTCTCGTTGCGTCGCGTTGCGTCGCGTTGCGTCGCGTTGCGTCGCGTTGCGTCGCGTTGCGTCGCGTTGCGTCGCGTTGCGTCGCGTTGCGTCGCGTTGCGTCGCGTTGCGTCGCGTTGCGTCGCGTTGCGTCGCGTTGCGTCGCGTTGCGTCGCGTTGCGTCGCGTTGCGTCGCGTTGCGTCGCGTTGCGTCGCGTTGCGTCGCGTTGCGTCGCGTTGCGTCGCGTTGCGTCGCGTTGCGTCTCGTCGCGTCTCATCTCGCCCCGCACCGTCCCAGTACGACGAGTCGCGCCGCGCCGCGCGCTGGGCAGTGACATCTAGTAGCGCAAACTACACCCATGAAAGGGCACCTTGAATAGCGGGAATTAGCTCGGAGATAACCGGAGGACGCCGGCGTGCCGCGGTGAACCGGATCTGCAGCGACCGCAGCGCGGAGAGGGGCGGGTCGGCCGGGGTGGAGAAGGGTGGGGGAAGGGGAAGCTGGAGTTGGGGGAATCGCAGAGCGAGCGGACCCTGGATAGGCGGAGTAATGTAACGCCGAGAAGGGCGGGTTGGTTCGGGTGATGCAGGGCAGAGGAGTAGAGTGGGAGGAGTGAGGTGGGGCGCAGTAGGGCTGAGAACAGGAAAGGGTGGAATGGTTCCGTCTGAGTTGGTGGGTGACCGAGTAGGGAGAAATGAGTGAGTGGATCGGGGCGGGACAGAGCGGGACGGGGCGGGGTGATATGGGATGTGGCGGGGCGTGGCGAAGCAGGGATAGGCTAGATGAGGTACAATTATGCAGGGAGGGGTTATGTTGTAGGTGGTTATGTGAGGCGGGTTAAAGAAGGATGAGATTAGACGAGACGGGATGAAGAGAAGAGGAGTTATGCGAGGCGGGTAATGCGGAGCGGGTTATGCACGGCGAGGATCAGCATACGGAGGTTACGCGATTGGGGTTAGGCTGAGCGGGTTTAGGCGCGGTGCGGTTAAGCAAAGCGTAGTTACGCGGACCAGCATTAGACGGGGAGAGAATAGGGGCAGTGGATTTAAGCAGAACAGGATAAAGGCGTGGCGAATTTGAACAAAGCGAGATCAGGTTTGATATGTGGAATATGGCGTTGGTGGAATCAGGGGTGACGAAGTTTTGCGGTTCGAAATTAGTGGGCAAGATTAGTGGGAGCGAAAATGGGCCTGGCGAGATTAGACGGGTCGGAATTAGGTTTGGCGAGATTAGGCACGTAGGGAATAGGTGTGGCAGGGGTGTATTAGTCGGGGTGGAGTGGGATTAGGCGGGGCGTAGCGGAATTAGGCATGACGGGATTAGGCGAGCGGGGGTTGGCGATGTGAGATTAGGCGGTGTGGAATTAGCAGGCGGGATTAATTAGGACGAAATTGGGCGTGGCAGAATTAGGTGTGGCGATATTAGGCATGGAGTGATTACGGTAGCTGAGTTGGATTAGTCGGGGTGGAGCAGGATTAGGCGATTAAGCAGACGTAGCGGAATTAGGCATGACGGGATTAGGCGGGCAGTATTAGGCAGCCTGAATTAGGCGGGAAGGATTAGGCGGTGTGAGGTTAGGCGGTGTGAGGTTAGGAGGTGTGGGGTTAGGCGGTGCGGGGTTAGCGGTGTGAGGTTAGGCGGTGCGGGGTTAGGCGGTGTGGGGTTAGGCGGTGTAGTGCAGTTAGGCGGTTAGGCGGAGTAGCTGGGTGGGGTGGGTGGGTGGCGCGAGGTCGGGTGAGTCGGGGAGAGCGTCACGTGCGGGGTGGGGTAGGGTGAGGGGAGGGGTTGGGCGTTGCCTCGACCGCAGAGCGAGCGCTCTGTGCATTGCAGCGCGCCCTAGGTGCGGCGACGTGCCAGCTCAAGAGAAGTGGAGAATGCGTCGCAGTGAGATATGTCAAGAGGCTCGTGGGGGCGGTGTATATGCGAGTTTATGTGCGAGATGCCATAGAAAAGTAAAGATCAAAGAAACTCAGAAACAGGAGGTGTCGCTGTAATTGCAAGGAAAGAAGAATAATTGCAAAGAAAATATTTTTCAATGCGTATCATACTTCATACATTGGTTAATACTTCCAAACTTGGATACTTTATGTAAATAAAAAAAAGTAATTGATTTCTTTAACTAGCACTAAAAATATCCTAAAATGTTTGCACTTCGATAGTCTGCCCCACCTTCTGTAACGTATACAATAATAATTGAAATTATATCATAATATCTTTTTATATAATAGGCTCATTTAAATGAAAATCTTTTTAAAACCTGGACTTTTTAAATTACATGAAATCGTATATTTATAATAAGATTAACTATGTCATATTATTTGAAAATTTAATTCGTTCTCTTCAGTTCTTGTCTTTGGCGGAATAAATAATCAGTTGCCATGCGTAAGAGTGCGAAAGAAAAATAAATGAAAATATTGATATTTGAACTGAAACGAAAATAGGTAATATTTGGTGTAGTATAAAAGGTTTGGTGGAACTGTTCACAGTGCCATCGATGGTATTGTCATTGATGATATGCGATGTTGATAGAAATGCAAAAAAGAAAGAAAGGCGGAGGTGGGTAAGCAGACGGAGGCGAATGTCGCAGGCGGAGAAGTCGGAGGAACCGACAGAACAGATGGTGAACGCGCAGATTGCGAAGAAGGTGGAGGAGGAGCAGGTGGGGGAAGATGGCAATTGGAAGATATCCCTCTCTATCCTCCCAAACAAATACAACTTAAAGCTACCATATGGTCTCCCGTTGGATGTGGTAGAGTAGTGTATGGAAGTGTGTGAGTTCAAGGGGAGAGGATAGAACAAGGATACAGAAGGGAAGATCGCGCGCAATTCATGACCCGTTTGTGAGGGTATTGCTACAGTATTCACCTGGTATTTATCGGAGAAACCACGGAAAACTACAGATCGGAGCAGCCGACTATTGGAATTCTCCAGACCGTGGTTAAATTCAACATAGCTGTACAGCTAGTGTCGAAAATCCTTCACCTTCACGACTTGAATCCTTGACCTGCGGGGTAAAGCCGCCACAGAAGCAGATTCAATGCTGGTCCTGAGCTAAACTCAACCCGTGATGGCGTAGCAGGCGGTGATGGCAGAGATGGCAACGGAGGAGGAGGAGGAGGAGGAGGTTGCGGAGGAAGCCGAGGCGGAAGAGAGGCGGGGGCGACAGATCTCAGGCGGAGCGGAAACTGTGGGGCTGGCGAGGGGGGAGGGCGGAGGTCGAGGAGGCGCGGGCGGCGATGGCGCCCTCGCGTAAGAGGCCGGGTAATTAATTTCAAACAGCGCGTCTCCGGAGTCGTGCCGCACCTGCCGCGCCCCATGTAATTGGATTGCTGCGCCCGCCGCCCCCCCCGCCGCCGCCCCCGCCCCCGCCGCCGCCCCCGCCGCCGCCCCCGCCGCCGCCGCCCCCGCCGCCGCCGCCCCCGCCGCCGCCGCCCCCGCCGCCGCCCCCGCCGCCGCCCCCGCCGCCGCCCCCGCCGCCGCCCCCGCCGCCGCCCCCGCCGCCGCCCCCGCCGCCGCCCCCGCCGCCGCCGCTGCCAAAGACCGCCAACATTCGTAGCTTCCCTGCCGCAGTCGGCACCAATGCCGATGGCTCTGCTTCCTCCGCTTCGGCGAAGCACAGCATTCCAGCGGTGTATTTGCAGCGTTCTGTCAGGCTGCGACGAGATGCTAAATTTAGATTTGAATAGTAGCAAATGAGAGCTATTGTTTCTTTTTGAATGAAATGTGATACCGCAAATTCTCAACCTACCTACCTAAAACCATTATGAAATTATTAGCTGCAGTCATTAAGATTTAATCAGTTCCTAAGAATATCAGTTACAAATACTAGGATCGTAAATAATGAATTCTAATAATTTCTGACAGTCTTCATTCTTCAAAGTGTTGACTCGGCGTGTATTCGAATAATGCTTGAATCTGAAGTTTGATTGTTATGAAGTTATTATTATACCTGAAATAGAACTTCGTTCTTTATACAAAAACAAAAGAAAAAATATTTATATTTTGATAATTTCTTGTAAGACGCTTGTAAACAATTTAATGTAACTGGGAACCACGTTTGAAACTTGTGTACTAGTGAATTTTAGGAGTATTTTAGGGAAGTTAGTAGTTAACAACACACTGGTTAATGTAACTTGATTCATTATTACGAAGACATTTGTTTTCCATTGGTGTTCGAACCAACAAAATCAATACCTTATTTTACTGAAGATTTTCTTTTAACGATGAATATCTTTCCATACCCCACATTCATATAAAACGATAGGGATGTATTCCGTATAATCCACTGCACTCTATATCTAACATTTCTATTCTTAATACGTTAGTTCTTTCAAATGTTTAAGTTAAAATACCTCAAAAGAAAGGTGTCCTTTTTGGCCGCTTCCTGTTCATGTTTTCTTCAGAGATAATTGCGTCATTCTCTCTTCATGTTGTTTCCGTAATTATGTCCACGTTTTCTTCGATATATTTGTATATACTATACTGCATATATACATCACATCACTACAATATCTTCCATTTCTCTCCCGCCCTTTGGATCTACTGATGCAGTGTCTCTGACGTGGAGGTCTTACGGTTCGAGTCCCGATGGATTTTCGACACAACTACATAGCTAGGTCGGATTCAGCCGCACTCTAGAGGAGGCAACAGGCCACGCGTGATCTTTCCTTCTTCTTCCTTGTTCGATCCTCTTCCATAAATTACTCATAAACACATATAAATTCCATAAATTACATACACCTGCACTTATATGCAGTACAATACCACCCATGCCCGAAGTCCAGTCGAGAGCTTATTTATGGATTGATTGTTTAGTGATTCCGGACATGTGAACTACCAGGATCATTAGTCTCGTAAGTGTAATGCATGTTTTTTACTTGGCAGGTGGCAGTGATCTTTTTCCCGCTGTATGGCGGGATCTGGCTCTGACCTACCGTTAGCTAGTGGGTTTTTTCTCAACCAGGTATCTCCCACCAGAGGGGCACCGTTCCAACCGGGACAACCCTGCATGTGTGCATGTTAGTGTAAGTGTGTGTGAAAAGGGTGAGGATAGTACTAGGAGAAGGGAGGTGATATCGCGCGCGGCCCGTGGCCCGTTTGTAAGGGTACTGCTCCGGCATTCGCCTTGTGTTGATCGGAGAAACCACGGAAAGCCACCGATCAGAGCAGCCTGTTGCTAAAATTTTCCTCCAGAAAGCGACTGAATTCGACCTAGCCCACAAACTCATGTCGAAAATTCTACCACCGTTAGAACTCGAAGCTAGGACCTCCCGGTGGAAGGTACTGCGCAGCCGGGAGCTTACAGCTTAAAACGAATTTGGGAGGCGCCCCGCTGATGGGTGATATCTGATTTGAGAAACCTCCGCAAGCCGGCGTGTAGGTCGGCGCCGGATTTCATCATCCTGCGCTGGAAAAATACGACCACCACCACCACCACCACCACGTGAGGTAAAGACGCACTTCACTTACCGGACGAATCACAACAGCTGTTCACGCGTCCGGAAGCACGGGATAACCAATCACTTCACCTCTCTCGTCGCTTCTCTTGAGTCTCCGACCCGCCCTTTCGCCTGCGCTCGCTCGTGACCACTGTCGCCGTGAACCGCTGGGGGAGGTCACGGGGAGCGGCGACCTTCGCTGTCGCCGTCTCTCGCGCCGGCGCTGCCCTCTGGGGGCTGTTGGCGGCGGCGGCGGCGGCGGCAGTGGAGCGTCCTGCCGGGAGACGCCCCTGGGACGCGGAGGCGGCGGACGCACCGGCTGGCGACAATGCGTCTGCGATCCTGGATTCAAAAATAACTACTTTTTTTACTGATATGTTGTATTATCCGCGCACGTTTTCTTGCGCCATCGCTTTGCTGGTTGCGAGAGGAGTGAAGAGTTATGGTTATTTTGACGAAATGAATTTTGTATCAAATTTGTAGTTTGTTTTTCGATACAAAATATTTTATATTATCCTGGAGCGAACATTACTAGTTACCAGATTTTGTCTACAACGCTTGTTGCTATAATTTATTCAGCATTCAACTAATGTGGGCTAAGGAGTGGGGGTAGGTATTCCGGGGTTCAAGAAAACGTGCGCGTATAATAGATTGTTATTGCCTTCTATACGGAGCTCGATAACTTACCTGGATCCAGAGGATCATGGTTACGAGGGATATATGAAAATAGTTCAATGATGCTACATGTTCATTTATGGAGGGAAATGAGAAAAAACAAACCGAGTCCAGTTAACGTTTAGTTATTTAGTAAATAAGTATCTCTTAATCAACAAAATAGGTGAAAAAAATAAATTATGCATGTACCACGAGCGTTAACTAGTTCTAATGATTTTGGTCGACAAAAAGGCCTCCGACCAATGGTCCTTGGTCGCCGCTTGATCATTAGAGAACCCTTATAACGCCCTTGGTGCATAAATAACTTTTTTTTAAAAATTCTGAACAAAGTAAATTTACAATCTATTTCATATTGAAATAATTAGTAAATTTGGTAAAACTGACAGTTAATAATGACTGTTGTGGGTGAAATTATCTCAGTAGTACCTTTCACCGTCGTCTTCTTGCCTCTAAAACAAAAAAGTCAACTTCGTGCTTTTGGTTAAGAGTCAATGATGAGAAATAAATGTTATTATATATATTCAGACTAATTTGAAAATCAATAATGAAGTTGTAAGCGTTGAAGGCTGGGTAATCGATTGGTTTCTTCACTATTAACTAATAGGTTAATGGCTAAAATATTCGGGTGGTTTTCCGGAGGTTGCAGATAGAGCTGTTTGTTTCGATTCTTTCAAAGACTGTCGGCACTTTTAGGTCTTTGTGTAGCGCTGTTTGTGATAAACCATGACGCACCAGCAATAATTGTTAAGGGTTTTTGATTACTAAAATCTCTGTAAAATGGAGAGATTCGACGTACTTGTAGTACTTCAAATTTAGATGCCATTGGTCCATATAAGGATTATTATTGTTTAATTGGTCAATCATTTGTTTTCTAGGGATAGTTTCACATGATGTCCTAGTAGCCAATATAGTCTTTTCATTTGTATGAAGTAGATTCTTCTTGGGTAATATATATTTGTTCTCGTCCGACCTGATATGTTTCGAGGGTTTTTAATTGTACATCATAATATTTTTGGATTTGACAAATTGCAGAAGAATAACTCTTGCTTATTTTTAAATTTGTTTTATTTTTGATACCATTGGAGTATAATTTCTGACTTTTGTGTTTGGTATATAACCGGAAAGAACACGAAATAACAATCAATAAAAAGAGAAAAGGGAAGAAACTACAAAAATGCATTATTTTAGGGAGTTCGGGGCATATCTGTGAGAAATTTTGATTTGATGTAACTTAAGATGTTTGCTATTGATTTTAAGTCGATGTTTTGAGTGGAAAGAGATGATGGGAGAAGAGAACACAAATATTTGGTATGTTTTGATTTTTTCCAAATGATATCGATCTGTTTTTTTACCTAATTAGTAGTTGGGTACGTACTATAGAGCATTAATTGTGTTTCTTAGAACTTCGTTTCGAACAATAATAATTTTTGAATCGTACGGGAAGGGGTATTTCCACCTATCGGCGGCAGCGGCTACGGTCAAGGCATCAACTCATATCACTGCAGTGCTTCTGAGGGGACACAAGACTCAGGGGACTAATTACTATGGCCGTTGATGCGCCCGTAAACACGAGAAAATCAATCGGAACGACTTGCCAGGTCTGCCCGGGGACGCAAAGGCCTCGACGGTCGCGACTCGACAGACGCAGACCGGCCAGACCCAGACCGGCCGGCGACCAGGACAACCCGTCTGGGAGAACGCCGCGCCGCGCCGCACCGCACGTACACTGGACAACTCCTGTGCAGTACAGCTGCACTTAAATCGCACTCTTTTTTTTTTTTTTGTTACTTAAGATCGCATCAACATCTATGTCATTAGCGACCACTATTGTATTTAACGTTATGGTAACTACGAAGATGACATGATATGGCGATGATAGGGGGTGAAAGGACGAACACAAATACAACCATGCCCGAGGCGGGACTCGAACCCGCGATCCTTCGGTCCGTGATCGCTACGACACTACTGCCTTAACGACCTCGGGCATCCAGACGACATCGCACTCTTTGTTTGCTCTTTACTCTGCTCTCTGGCCTTTTGGCTTTTTTGCAACAGAGCTGTATTAAGTAAAGACAGTTTATACTTTTAATGAAAAAGGTTTCAATATTTGTCTTTATTTTTTTCTGAAATAGAGCGAAATACGCTAATAAAATAGTGCAGGATTCTTGTGCGTTGTAACCCCTAAATTTTGAAAATTTTTACAAGTTCCAAATAATGTGAAAATGTATGTGATGTTGTAGTACCGTCAGTTTATTTGTGAAGTACCGTTAGTTATATTGTAGTTGAATATTTCAAACATATATTGAACAGGTCTCGATTTTATTGACATTATAAATTCTTCCGTTCCTTGCATGATATGATTAGCAACTTTAGAATTATGTTCGATCTTCTGACACCTTACTCATCAAACTCTATGGGGTATTTCACGTGTCACACAGAGGGGAAAAGTAATGTTCACATTGCGGGGGGGAGAAAACATTGATTTTCATTACTGCGCGTAGTCGGGTAACAGAACAAGCAGTGACACTTTTTCCACAAGCAACATTTTCTGTTAATTTTCACTGCTTCCCCTATCGAAGCGTTAGTTAAACATGACACGAATCCGATATCCCCATCATTAAATTAAGGCTCCTTTGAGGGCCATCTTCATTAATGGAGGTGTGCTGACATGACGTTCCTAAGTAGTTATAAAATGATGGAATGTTAATTAGCATCAAGTAATGATGGATGTGGGTGTTCGCCTCTCTCTTTTGTGTCACTCTGAATAATGAAATCGTCCATGTTTTCCTTTCGTTAGAACAGCAATCCTAGATTCCGATCGGTACGCCTAATGGCCTTAGCGTGTTTCGCACGAATCAATAAATGAACAACACTTCCACAGTCTCTTTTCTATGAAAATCTAACTTGGGTTTGGAATCAATGGAAAGTCATGTAAATTAATCGTGAAACGTTAACATTATTAAGATGTCTCAAGTTCTTGCTTTCCTTCTCTAGCAGGATATTCAATACCTATGCTGAATGAAACAAATGTAAACGAGATTAGCCTGCTTATCTTTAAACGCTAACACATTATTTATAAAAAGTTCAGATATGTGGGTCTTCAATTATCTAATAAGCAAAAATTAATATTTTTTTCTCATTCTAGATTAGTTTTAATAGGACAATTCATTTATGCTTCATCATATTCAAATATTTTCGTAATTAATGTAAATTGCAAAAAAATGGAATATTAAAAAAAAGTATGTTATTACTAAAACCAGATGCGGAAAATTACTTCCCTCTCATTCTATTGAGTTCCACATAACATTCCATGTCTCTTCAAAAAATATCTTTCATTCCAATTGAACCACAATTGCATACGTCATCGCGATAATACAACCTAAAAACTATGCGACTTTTGTGCACACAGAGTTTGTGAGTTCACGAGCTTTTCTTTGGACAAATTTATTTATAGTAAAGTAAGTAATTTTGGAGCTCACAAACATCTGCCCTCTCACCCCACATTCCAACTAAACTCATTCATCCTACAACTAAATACACATGTACTCACAAAAGTTATGGACTCATGAAAGTAAACATAGAAAGACAAACGACGAACTGCTATGGGTAATTTTGAAAAGAATTTCAAAACGCCGTAAAACTTCTAAAAAGTTATTGCTCCTTCGGAAGTATACGATACATAAAAAATTCTGATAAGTTAATATTCATGACATTCCCAAACAACAGCAACAACTTTCGATAAGATAAAACTCTGCCACGTTTCATGACATTGCCTTGCTTCGTATCGAGTCGACTCAAAGTGTAATAGTAATAATGAGGTCAGAGCAGAACAAAAGTTTTAAATTTGAATTTCATTAACATACATTTCGAACAATATCTTACACTATATTCTTCTATAATAAAGACAAAATAATATTGCTCCAAAAGTGACACTTGTAATATTTCTAGAAATGAAGTTGGGTATTTTGTTAAGCGATTCCAATTTATCTATCAGTAGAAGAACTTGCCGGTGTTTCAAAAATTCTTTAATTTCCCGCCCTCGGCAGCTTATCAACTTTCACTGCAATATGAGTGCGTTACAAATTTCAAATTTTTTAATCATGAATTCAGATTGTGATTGAACAAACATGATTGTAGTAATTTTAAATAATGTAATTTCAATTTAAAATAATTCAAAAAAGGACATATGTCATGAAATTCTTAAGAAAGCATGTTTGATAGATTAAATAGCGTGACCCCGACATATCCAATCCGAAAAGAAGAAAGGGTAGTTAGATTTGTCGAATATTTTGACGCATCAATTTTGAAATGTTCGTGACGTTTATAAGGAATAAGAGAGGTTTAAGAAGAATAACAAAAATCGTAGAGTAATTCGAATTTTATCGAGAATGTACTATTTTACATATCACAGAGAAACCGGGAGGTATTGTTTTTCTTTATGGCGTGAGTTAGGTCTCGACAGGGAGGTCCCTTCGTGTTGTAAACGACACCGTGCTACCTAACTGAGCAGAGAGAGGAGCACGTGAAAACAAAGGCGCCGAGCTGCAACAGAAGCAGGTTTTCGTGATTCAGCGATATTTCGCACGACAGCGCTGGTCACCGACCACATCCACACGCGGGTGGCCAGAGGTTGACCAGGCCGAGGACAGCCGTAAGGAAGATGTTAAAGGTGAAGGTTTCAAGGGAAAGTGAGGGGGCAAACGACATTGTGGGAACAAGACACTAGCGTGACGAAGAAGAACTTGTCGGGTCGAGAGGGAGATTAACAGGAGAGATTCTTTCTGAGACTCTGGTAACTTTTACAAATCGCCGAGCTAAGGAAGAGAATTTGCAATTCACATTGCTGCTAGGAATACCTATGAAACTGGCACTAACCTTCAAAGTAGCATGTTTAAGAGTAAAAATACGTTATTCACAAATGTTCTCTCATTTCACTGACCCTATGACATTTTCTTGAAACTTCAAAAATTTCATTATTTAATATCTGCTTTATTTACATGTTTGATCAGACACAATCTGAATTAATTATTGAAAAATTTCAATTTTGTAACGCACTCATAATGCAGATTAAGTTGATAAGCTGCAGAGGGCGGGAAATTAAAGAATTTTTGAAACAGCAAACGTATACAGAAATGAATAACTGTAAGGTTGAAACGTAATTTTCATTTTTAAAATTCAAAATGAAGAGCAGCGAACGTGCTATATAGCTTTGGTTCTGATAAGTAAAATATACTGAATATAATTAATATTATAGAGTAATTGTTAATAAAATAAAATTAATATGTACATCTTTATTTAAATAAATTAATTAGTTTTATTACTTTTCTTACAAATAAGGTAGCAGAAAATATGTAGAAAGAGATAGTTAAATATTTAAATGTAGACAATTAAAGTATTATATTATTTTTGTATCATAAGCATTATTCTAAAAAGGAATTAGATATCTACTGAAAAATACGTCTTTCACGTTTAATGAGGCATTGCTAAATATTCATCGTTTACCAAATGCGAGCATCCATTATATTGATCGCAATATGTTAAATCAAAATACGGAAATTCGAGTGAGCCATGCTAAAATTTAGGTCAACAAGCACTGTTGTAAAACATAATAGAATTTAATGAATTTTAAACGCACAAAACTACTATTTTGGTAAAAAAATTTTAGCAACTTTAATATTATCTACCTCCTTACTTACATAGTCTTCGCATAGAGTGTTCTTTCCAAAAGAAACATAAACTGAAAATATTTTTTGTTGTTCTCGCATTTTGAACATTGCCCTCTTATTACACAGACAGAAAACTCGAAAGTCAATTGAAATTAGCGATTCTTTTTATTTCTTTAATCAGTGTCAAAGTATTTACAGTTGAAATATTTAACAGTTATTCAAAAGTATTCAATGTTTAATCAGTAACTCTAAAAAGTACAATAATAGCTTTCTTTGTTCTGAATTAATACCCTACCAAAAGAGCAAATTTCTAGGAAAAGTTATGTCATAGCTGTGAGTCCTTGTTAAAGACGCCATGCTACAAAGTACTAGTTTAGCCTTCTGCGATATCCTTGTTAAAGACGCCATGATACAAAGTACTAGTTTAGCCTTCTGCGATATCTTTATGGGACAAATGAACAACTTCTTGAAACATAATTTACAAAATACACATTACAATTCAGTTTCATTTAGAATAGAATACTTTCTATGAGATCAAAATGGATTCTTCTTCCAATAAATAAGCTGCAGCAACGTTTCCAGAAAGTAAATTGAAATGTACTTCCTGACCATGGTACCTTTCAGTGCCGAGGAAAATGTCAAAGGATTACTCTACTAGATTGTATATGAAATATAACAAAAAATATTTGATAAAATGTGTTTCAAGGACGTAATTTTACTTTAAGCGGAATTTGATTAAATTCTTATTCTATGGATGCCCACCATAAAAGTAATAAAACCGTAATATCTTAAGATATATTGTGTACAAACGTCGAAAAATTATAATGTCAATTCTTGCTTCTAATTTCTTTGAAGTTCTGAGACAAATACCATTTATTTGAGTGAATGGCATCAATCTCAGACGTCTCATAAATTCAATCTCAGACCATGGCTATGGTACCCATTATACTAGTTACAGTGTTACATTGAAAACACAAATCGAATTTAATATGATAAATGAACCGAAAATCATGAAGCAAGATTTTTACTTCTCCATCAAAAGTAACATTATGAAATATATGTAGGAGTAAATCTGACTTAGACGCACAATAATTGAGTGCAAATAAGTGGAATATTTTTGTAAGCAAAAATCACTCACCAGGTAGTCAAAGAAAGGAAGCATGTTTGGAAATCTAAATTATATCTTATCACGAGAAAAAAGGAGAAATTTTGACTAAATCTATAAGTAGACCTAATCTTACGCAATGCAAGAATAAAACGTGAGACAATACGGAGAAACACGTACTGAACAAAACTGAAATAAAAGCACCTGATAAAATATTGCTAACTAGTGAATATTATGAATAAGGCTCATGCGGAATACATATGAAAATGTAAGAAGAAAATGTAGTAAGTAAATTCCTCAAATCAAATGGCAAAAGAAGGGAAAAGGCAAAGAATCCTGCAAATTTAAGTGAATAAACAAACTTAACAGAACAAGCAAAAATAGAATTGCCTCCGACATAAAAAATGTATGAACTAAATGCTTGTTTGGTGGGCACTTAAAGTCCGTTCCTACGAACCTAGCGGAAAATGGAGAAAAGAATGGCAAACATGGTTTGCAAGATACGTTAATAACGGGGCCACACAGTTCCACAAGGAGAAGTCTCTTTCTCTGCCTAAGAATGTGTACCTGCTAAACACCTGTGCACAATGTGTTATCTACCAATCAGAGACAAATATCTCAAATGTAACTTCGTTAAAAGAGATTTCCTACATGTTGTATAATTTTTAATTCCTAATAAAAAGTTATAATTTTCAATTCTTTATATTCCATATAAGTTTGTGACATTAGTTTTGAGACATTGTTTTGATAATAAAACATCTTGAAAATAGAAAATACATTGTAAGCTCGTAATTTACCGTTAAAACATGAATTTCTTCTTAAAATCGTCTGTAGAAATTGTTCGTGTGCTCCCATAAAGTTAACTCAGTTTGAGAATCCTCGATCTAAATCAAAACTTCCGAGACGTCTCGCCCCAAAATCCCATATTAACTCGGCCTGAAGAAGAGGCTTATAAATTGAATTAAAGCGGTTATGTCAGTTACTGTGATGAAAGTCGAATACTGGTTTACTGGTGTTGAGATTTTGTAGACATCTGAATGTCAGAAATAAGAAGTTTGATCCTTTGCCCAACATTTTCATAAACAAGAACAATAACGTTGCAGCCAGCTAATCGTCAGATAGTCGTCTACTGAAAGCTACCCATTTAATGAATAAAGTTGTTGGTAAAGAAAATACCTTTTATTTCTACATTTAATATTGAATATAAATTAATTTGATAAAACTAACATTAGAGTGCCAAATAAATGAATTCCAGTTATGTAGCACGTGACGGATTAGGTCCACGATTTGGTCACTTCCTTTCGAAGTGATCGGGTACTAGAAATAATTATCACATTCCGAGCAGTTAATTTAATTTCGTTATTATCAACCGTATTTAATCTTGTGCGAGATATTCGCCTCTTCCCGGTTGGAGTTTAAGTCCAAATTGTGTGTGGGTGGGTTGGGGGAAGGAATGGAAAAGGAAGATTGCGTGGTATCGATGACTCATTTTGTAGGAAGCTGCTCCGACATTCGGCTGGAAGTAATCGGAGAAACCACGGAGCAGTCAACCTATGAACCGAGTCCCGCCAGGCGCCCTTGACGCTGATGTTCAACACTTCAGGAAAATTTCCGAGGCCTCTCTGGAATCGAATCCGCCATGAGTCAAGTCACTGGCACGCTTCAGTCACTCGCGCACTCCAAAATGCTCTCCACTAACAATATTGATTTCAATATCATGTATAATGTTATTACTACAGTGCACACAGATGTGATTTTCTTTGTAAGTTGTTTAGCTCTGCACTCTACTCTCAATTTCTCAGGACTTTTAAGCGTACTGATTGACTCCTTTTTTTCCAATGTACAGTAGACACAATTATTTGAGGTCGTTGAGACCGATACGAAAGAGACGCAAAGGATAGATAATCCGGAATTCATTTACTAAAGGATCAAATACAAAATGCAAGTTACAGAAAATAAGATAGAAGAAAGGAAACGTTTATCACAGACTCTGAAGGACCACTAAAACTACGTAAAAGCGGTAACGACACACTACACATAACTGTTGTCGAGCAAATCCGACGATTATAATCGATGGGTAATTGGAATTAAATCGTTGGATTTAATTATCGAATTCGGAGAACTCGCGACTAGAACCGGGGACGGCCAAGCCCAGTTGACAAAAAGGCTAGCTGCTAGTGAAGAATTATTTTTAAAACTACCGTGTACTTTACTCCAATAGTTTTTTTTTCCGTTAACTTCCTTAGTTAACTCGGAGCCTTCGTTAAGCGCATCATTGAGCGTCTGTTCTATTTTGCCCAGTCGCCCGATTTCCGCTCTCCGGTTAGGCGGAGACGAATCAACGCGGGGGGCTTCAGACTGCCTGAGGAGGGAGAAGGGGAGGAGAAAGTCAAGGTCGATGTCACGGGCGAGGTGTCGTGGTAGTGTCGGACGTCATCGAGGCGACGGGCCGCACGCAGGCGCGAAGCCCTCCGAAAGGCCACGGCGCCGTCGAGGGCCTCATTGTGTCTCAAAGGGCAGCGCCCAGCAACAGGTCTGCTGCTGCTGCTGCTGCTGGCGATGTCGATGTCGTACGTCTAGGGAGGGGAATCTATGGCACGCGCGGCTGCTGGTCGCATGCGAAACTCAAGCGGTGGCCGGAAATGCCTGTACAAATTGTAATTGACTATCTGAACCCTTACTATCACATCGCACAAAAGGGAGAGATACAGAAAAGTTGGAAAAGAACTACGTATTCTCTGAACAGGAAATTGAAAAACCCAATAATGATTTCATGTTGTTTAGTGCATGAGTACATTTTTGAAGACTGATGAAATGGAGGGTTAAAATTCTCGAAAAATTCATTTCTTATTCACTCTGTGAAGACATATTTAAATATGCTTCTGAAAATGTAACGGAATAGTTTTATACGGATTTTGGAAGATCTGCCCATGTATGCTGTAGAGAATTATGGCCAGGAAACTCAGCCGTTCACCTTAATTATAAAAACGCAATGAATCATATGTAATAATTTAAAAGTTTCTGTGAAGGGACACCTGTATCAGACTATTGCTGAATAGTACTTTTACTATTGCTGAATAGTACATTGACAAATTTTTGCATTTAAAAACACCTTTCGAACTTCAAGGACTTCCTTTTTTCGGACGCTGACTTTATTTCAGACTAAAATGATTGAACGAACAAGAAAACGCACGGAATATCGACTCCTATTAATAGATCAATTACAACGTTTGCAAAACAATAATTAACAAATAACAGCATATTAAGATTAATTATATTAATTTCAAGACATTATTAAAATGAAAAGTTTACTGTACTCGGTTAATAAAAGCAAGTGATAAAGCATCCATCGCCCACTACATTTCATTTATAACAAACTTTACGAATTTGGTTGACTACAAAGTTCAAACTTCTTTCCAAACGAGAACCCTTAGGGCTTTAAATATACAGACTATGATATTTGATTTGTTTTATTTTGCTTGACTTACGCGCTGTTGAGTCTGAAAGGTCACCACACCACAAATGTCGGTTACTAGTATAATGTTAATGAATATTGAAAAAACAAAAATAATTCAGTGGATTTATAACCTTCTAAATGTAGCTCATCTACAGGTTCTTATTATCTTGTGGCGAGGTGTGATTATGTCGACACAGGTTAGATACCCCTAAGTCGCTATTGTTAAGATTGTAGGAGAGGATAGGATGATGAATATGCTGACACGTGAATGGTATGGAAAGATAATGCGCGTTTCATGACCTATTGTAAAGGGTGCTGCTCTAACTTACTTTGGCATGGAAGTGACCAGGACAACCATGGACAACCGCTGGTCACAGCAGTCGGTGTACGAAATCGGTTTTGTCTAACACTACAAGCTCGCTGTTGTTTAATACATCAAGTAAATTTCTTTCCCCATGTTGGAATTCCCCAATCGCTAGTGGGTACTACTCTATCAACGATGTACTCGAATCTTTAAGCTCGCTGCTACTGATGATGGTTTAATGATTTGTGATAATAAATATTTAAATTTCTTGAGTGAAATATGATTCATTTTTCAGAGTAGAGACGGGCATTACAGCATATTATAGAGCGTTAAAATGCGTCACCGATGTATGTTAAAAGTGACACATTTAAAAAAATTTAATTTGACTGGAGTAGAGGATTCTGTGTCGAGCCGTTTATTTAAGAAAAAAGACAAAAATTGTATTCTATTCCACATGTTTACAGATGTAATGTTTAGAAGGAAAATGTAATATTTTATTAACAAATTTCGTGAATTCACTATATAATTGTTACGTTTGCGATAGGTTATTTTTTTGTATAACAACGCTAAATTAGCTGTTCCCGCGTCATTAAAATATGATTCGAAGACAAATACGAAAAGTTAATCAATACAAAAGTTGTGACGAAATATTTTAAGGTTACCTGTTATAGTTTAAATTCGGAAACCAACTTTACTATAATTACAGAATTGAGGCAGTAAAAGATGTGTGTATTTCAGATGCATTTAAATAACAATTTTTGATTTTCCATGAAAAAAAAATAATTTTTCACCAGTAAATAATGTTAATGCTTTTTATCACAGATTTTATGAAAAATTGCTGAAGATTCATTGGTTTCGTTGAAACATTGTTTATTCTCCCTCAAAATGCGATAAAAACTTAATTTCGTCAATTAGATATGTACGTGAAAATATAACTACCAGAGAGACAGACGGAGACAGACGGAGACACGGAGACAGACGGAGAGACAGATTTATTATCAAACAAGATTGAGTGGTACTTTACCGACGAATTGACCTCACAAGTGAAGAAAGAGCTCAAGATGCATTTTTCTCCAGAAGCTGTTTTTCGGAATTTGTACCGTTGTGTGTGATGTTTGGTTTCCTTACTTCATTTACTAAAACACAAAATAAAGAATGTTATGTTAGTTATGCCACATTAAATAGTATCTTGTGTCGCTGCAATAAGCACTCACAAGAACGTCTTAAAAATATTATCTCCTGCAAGCCAAGAAATACTTTTACAAAATATTACTAACCATTCAGGAGCATCTTTAACTTTTTGAATAAAATAAAATATAAAATTAAATGTGTTTAAATATTCTTATTCTTATTGTTATTATTGTTATTATTATTATTGTTATTATTATTATTATTAACATTATTATTTCATTTGTTCGCAGGGCATACGAGGCAACGCGACGGATGCGTGTGAAATGCACGACCCTTGTCAGCATGGGGGCATCTGCATCTCCACGGACAGCGGCCCCATCTGCGAGTGCCGGAACGTCGACTTCGAGGGCATCTTCTGCGAGAAAGGTAGGATGTCCAGCAACTGTTCAGGTCTCGAATGTGATGAGTTACCATCATCAAAAGAAAATCACTCATTATACGAAAGCAATGCATCGGATGTGTTGTCATATGAAGAATTAGAAGCTTGTTGCAGATTTGTTTAGGTATTTCATAACCATAAAATCTTGTAAAATACAAGAAGTTGGATTTAGGTACTATCAGTGTGAGTTCTTCCGTGTAGATCTTTCTTACGATTATCAGTAAAAGCACATACAATATTTTTTAATGGAAGAGGTTTGTTGAATATTTTTCTCATTTTCCTCACAATTTATACGGAATCTAGATATACCACAAAATGTGATCTTCGGAACTATTTTCACCTTTTTTAAGTACTAATATACAATTGAGTACCTTTGTTTTTCTAAAGCACTTATTGCTGTCTCGATTTCCTTCAGTCACGGATAGACGTGTTTCAAATACTCTGATCCAATATTATACTTTTAAAAGAATGGCTTGCCGTTTTTTGATAGAATTCTTTCAAAACTTAAACATCATTTACAATTTAAAAAAATAAAACAAAAGTAATTGCATTCTATAAATTAAGAAAAATGCACGACTTTATTTGCAAAAATCGTAAATGTGGAACTGCCAAAAGATCAAAACTGCACAGTTTTCCTCCGTTAATTACATCTGCAACGGTGCGTGCAATTCCTGAACGTTATAACCAATTTTCTGGGAATCATCAATCATTCTGGGAATAACTCGCACCCACCCACTTTAAAGTCGCAGGGAAACTGTTCGCTTGCTCTGCCGGCCGATAGATTTGCATACTTCACACGGCCAGCCAATGATTCGCTGAGCTGCTCGCGGAATTCGCCCCGGCCGCGGCCCTACGGCCGAGAATAGCTCCACTTGTACGGTCGCAAAGCATCCGCTTCATAACATTCCAGAAATTCCCTCGTTCACGCGCAACCTTCACTTAGCCCTACTAACTTTGCCCCAAGCGCGCTGTAATATTCTGAAAGTAATGAAGATTTGAAATGAAATTTATATTTCTCAAATTAAAAGACTCTTATTTAAATAATTGAATTACTTTAGGTGTATAAAAATTGTTAAGTACTCTTTCTTGCATTTTTCATGTGTACTATTATTTTTACCGTTTGGAAGAGAATTTAAAAATAAATTATTATTAATTTTATTATTATAACCTTATAATCATCAGAGATATTTATTAATTTTCAATTTTACGAACAGTAAGTAGTAATATGCATATCATGTCCATTAAAAATACTTATATACTTTAACAACAATATTACGCAAGCTCTGGAGTAAAAAGATATGCTGAATGAGTGGTGATATAGTGTAGCCACTATATCCGAAACAATAAAATTGTTTTCACACTATATAATGCAGAAGAAGAAAACAATGTTCATAAAATGCATCTAATGTTTGATTTTTTGTTTTGTATTTAATGTTACTCGTTCTGTTATTGATTTCATTCACTGTTTCCTAAATCTGGAAGCGCGTGCATAGATTAAGTGAAAATCGATTGAATACATATAACCTTTACAACTCTCATTCTCGACTGTTTACTTTGTCTGAGATATTATACTCGATTCCAAACTTCATTCAGTTCACAGACCTTCAAGAAATTAATGAGTAATAACTCAGATTTTCATTATTTTATATTACTAGTCTTCAATGCGCACAGAAATCGAAAGAAAACTATGTAGCCCCCGCTATATAGGAGCTCTCTGTGGATTCGTTTGATGCTTAGGAAATAGGAAAACATCCAAAAACAATGGAATAGTTTCAATTTGGTCTCAAGAAAATACAAGAGTTATTCCCCCTGTTATACTGCTCGTACCGTGTAAATTTTCATACTCAGTGCACCAGTAATTACGATCCATCTCACATCGTGTGACAGCAAGGTTTCAAGGAAGTGGTCGCCCACCATAAAATTTTTGCTATTCATGCGTTGCTTCATGAACTTCTTTACGTTTTGGTATGTAGAAAAGTGTTGGACTTTACTATACTTTTCGGCTGCATAATTCGTAAATATTTTTTGTGAAAATATTTAATTTATTGCAGTGTAAATAAGAGTATTTTATCTGCTTTTCTCAAGCTCTCATTTTCTCATTTCTCATTCATATCTCATTTTCTCAAGGTTTTGTTCAGGGGCTATCTGCAGGCCAGAAGTATCCCTGTGATTTCCAGTTGTAGAATTCTGGCGTATTTATAGTGAGGGCGCTGATTTGGATATTCGTGTAATCAATCTGTTTGCGGAGGGCGGAGTCTGTCAGAACAGATTAGATAACGCAGAGCCGCTGGATTTGCAGTTCCCAGAAGCGCTTCGGATTAACAAGGGCAGTCCCAAGAATAGCTCTGCTGGGCAAATACGTCTAATGTCTACCAAGCACTGAGAAGAGGTATTAATGTGGATTCTGGGTATTCTCTGAAAGCGCTTTGACCCACGATAAACAACAAGGAGACTTCCCGGCAACAAACGCTAACGAGATGTCGTAGCTTGGTTCAAGCACTTTGTAGATTATTCACTAGTCGTTATTTTTGGCAATGGAGTTCAAGATAAAGTATACAAAGATTTTCTGAATAAGCATCCAAATATTCGGTGTGTTCGGTTTCTTTAAAATTGTCATATTACAAAATAAGGAAATGTCCTACTAATAGTAATACGAGTAATATATTTTCATTTAATTGTCTGGTTTGTTATAAGGTTCTATTTAATAAAACCGGTTAAAATAGAAGATATCTTTTTAGCAGACATTACATAAAAAGAAATGTAATAATATATAATTTGCATTTCGTTCTAGAAAAAAAATACTTACATTGCCTTTTTTCACTATATTTTTTTGTTCTTTGGATCGATTTTTACAGTGTAATACATTTTTTATTTCAATGTATTTTGAAAAAACTTTTTCAATTAGTTCTATGTATTTAGGAAATAGTTTCGAAGGTCAATATTTCAGCTTGTCTATTAGAAGAGAAATAATGATGTTATTGGAAAAAGTAATTGTCTGATAGAACTTAGTGATTTATTACTGAAAAGTTTCTTCTGTAATGACGCTCGAAACGAATAGAAAAGTGTCAGGAAACTTAAACAACATTCTTAACGATGTCTTCTCCCATTCAATAAAAGATGATTTAACCTTATGAAGTAGTAGTACGTCTACATCATAATTAATAATGTTGGAGTTATTCTAAGTCAAAGAGATTATCGATTAACCCAAATTATCTTTTTACATAAATGATATAACACGTTAGTTTAACATGTAAAGCCGTGGAATATCGAATTCCATTACAAAGAACAACATGGCTCAGGTAATACATTCCTTCCAAAGATATTTCTGGATTATGAATCAAAGATAGCTGGACAGTTTATAAAATAAAGAGCATGGAAGGTGATGGAGACGGGCATGGGTATGGGATCAAGGAATAGTATGTTATCAGAATCGGAATTGCGCTGGAACATGGTCGGAGCTTGACAAGGGTGGGGCACGAGGATGCGGACGGGGCGAAGGCGGGGGCTAGGGCGAGGATAGAGATGTGATGGGAATGGTGAAGAAGTAAAAGGAAGGGGAAGGGAAAGAGAATAGGAAGAGATGGAAAGAGGAAAGTGAAAGGGAAAGTGAAATGAATGGAAGGGAAATGGGAAAGAAGAGGAAGTGAGGGAATAGAAAAAGAAAGAAAGAGGAAGGGAAGGTGAAAGGAATGGGAAAGGAAAGGGAAGGGAAGTAAAGGGGAAGG
The DNA here is from genome assembly GCA_038098605.1 of Gryllus longicercus. Lineage (NCBI taxonomy): Eukaryota > Metazoa > Arthropoda > Insecta > Orthoptera > Gryllidae > Gryllus > Gryllus longicercus. The sequence continues at coordinate 1,585,730 of JAZDUA010000177.1, forward strand.
GAAACGGGAAGGGGAAGTGGAAGGGAAGAAAAAGGGGAAGTTCAAGGGAAGTGGAATAGAAGGGGAGTGAAGAGAAAGAGAAATAAGAGAAGGGGAAGGAAAAAAGAAAGACAGAGGAAGAAGGGAAGGTAAAAGGAAGGGAAAAAGAAGGGGAAGGGAAAGTGAAGGAGAAGGGAAGGGGAAGTGGAAGGGGAAGAGGAAGGAGTGTGAAGAGGAAGAGAAGAGAAGGGAAGGGAACAGGAAAGGAACAGGAAGGGAAGGGGTGGGGATGAAGTTCGTGGCGCTAACGTAAGCAGGAGTAGAAGTAGGAGTGTAGTGGTCGCCGGGAGGGGAAGGGGGCGTGGCAGTCAGGGGGTGGGGGCGGGGGAGGGGGCGCGTAACGCAATACTCGCAGCCGAGGGCGAGCGCGTGCCCACGCGGCGCCGCCGCCACAATGAGGCGCTAAGAAAGCCACAATGCGCGCCGCACAATGGAGCCAGCCGCCGACGCCGCCGCCGCCGCTGCCCGGGCGCGCGTATAATGTTCGCCTGACAATGTCTGGCCACGCCGGCGATGGGTGTGGGGGAGGAGCGGTATAGGTAGTGGTCGCAGTGGTGATGCCTCGGAATATGGCAAGGCCGCCGCACAGGGCGAGGTCGACAGAACCACGTGGGTCAGTACAGTTGAGCAACGCAGCCACGTGACGTCGGTAGCGAGGGTGGCAAGGGCTGCTAGGGCGGCAATGGTGGCTAGGGCTGCAAGGGCGGTGAGAGCGGTGAGGGAGGTGAGGGTGGTAAGGGCGCAAAGGTTGAAAGTAGCGCGGGCGGAGAGGACGCAGAGAACCGAGAGGACGTGGAGGGTGGAGAGGACGCGCAGGGCGGAGAGGACGCGCAGGGCGGAGAGGACGCGGAGGGCGGAGAGGACGCGGAGGGCGACGAGGGCGGTGTCGACGGCGAGAGTGGCTAGTGTGGTAAGGCGGTTAGGGCGGCGAGGGCGGTGACGGTGGCAAGGGTGGCAAGGTTGACGAAAGTGGCGTGGGTGGAGAGGACGGCGAGGGTGACGAAGGCGGTGACGAGGGTGAGAGCGGTGAGGGCGACGAGGGTGGAGGGATAGGACGGCGAAGGCGGCGAAGCCATCGAGGGCGGTGAGGACGGTGAGGACCGCGAGGGAGTTGGGGGCGGAGAGGATAGCAGTAATTGCTAGGAGGGCTGCGAGGACTGCAAGGAAGGTGAAGATGATGATGATGATGATGATGATGATGATGATGATGATAACTGTAATTGCGAGGACGGCAAGGAAGGTGAGGATGGTGGGGACAGCATAGATGCGAGGGCAGTGCTGGCGCTGAGGACGTCCGGGCGGCGAGGGTCTTCATGGTGAGGGCGGTGATGGTGACTCTGCGGGTAGGGAACAGTCCGAAGGGCCGCACCAAGCCGGGTTGCAGCGTTGTGAATGCGGCGGAGGCGGGGGTGTCAGTAGCCAGTATGTTCAGACACGGAGAGCGGGGTGGAGACAACGGGATGCGGAGCCCCAGACGCCGCCGCCTGGCGCACAATGCGCGTCGCATTACCTGCCGTTGCATAATGCAGAGCGCGCGCAGCTGGGCGCCAGCCCCGAGCCCCTTCGCCGTCCTGCAGATAAACTGACTAGTCCCCGGCATTTGTTACGCTCGTCTGGGGTGTCTTCGCTATTGCATTACATTCTTCTTGGGAGTGCAGTTTTGACAACTTCGTTATTATTCGCTCTCTATCGTTGTTTATGATCGCCAAATGGAAGTTACAAAATTAGTTGCAATCGAAAAAACGGAATGTTATTAATTTTCAATATATTCCTATTTAAAATTAGAATATTTTTTAAAAGTTATGCAGTGAGTAAGTAAATTTTATAATTTCATAAGCAATGAACGAACGCACACGAAATATACCAATATGTATTTTTAAGGAAGTTTTCTTGACTCACAATTAAATTATCAGTTTAAAGTTCCTAACTCTTGACAAATGCTTTGCGCTTTCCTTGTAATAAATAATCGTATCTTTAAAAGTGAGTATTAATCCCGTAGAAAAAGAAAAATACATCTTATCCCCGACTACCTCTACAATAAACATATGCTTAGAACTAGAGATGAATCGTTTTCATTTCCATTTCTTGAAATTACTCTTACTGAGTTTTGATGCTTGTGTCGAGCCAGTTCTGATGGGGGCTGACTGAGGAAGGGAAATCTATTTTAACAATAACGCTAACAGTCTGGAACAACCTCCCTTGCCATGACTCGTCAATGAAAGCCACATGAATCACCCCGCTACGCAACACAGCTTGGCATACGCAATGCTCCTTTGGGAGTCAATATGTGCCGCAGACGTTGCAGACAGCACGCGCACATCGTAATTATTGCGAGGGAATGACGTTGTAACTCAAGTCGTGACGCAATCTGAGTACAGAACTGCACTAGATCCCTACGTGTGCCTTCAGATTTCAATATAAGGTTGAAGGCGTTTTGCAAATAATATATTGTAGAAATTGGTGAACACCGCATTTATAATTTTACAATTAAATTTAAGAAGAAATAAGGAAAAGTAAAGTATTTGGTGTTGTAATACGATATTGTGTGTACTATGTTATGAATTCGTATTCACAATTATTATCACGTATGTTTGTACAAGGTACAAAAAGGGCGAAATTAATAATACTGCGCAACATGTGTCAATATCGCGGTAGGATGATTCTTGGGGTTAGGTCAAGTTGTATTGCTGCATTCATCTGACAAAAGTTTGCTTCTAGAATTGTAACATATTGATTTTACCTCTCTCTACACATATACACGCAGTATGTTTACTCGTAGTGTTTAGTAAAGAATGTTATTGATAGTATTTAAGAAGCCTCTTGATAAAGAATTTATAAAAGACTGAAAGTTGCTTCACTATTCTTGTGTTTTATCGCTGGATTAAACTGAAAACTCATCATAGTTACCATATTTAATAAAATGATGAAATAAATTAGGCGAAGTGCCCATAATATTTTACATATACAAATAACATAAGTATGAAGACACATTATAAAAAAGTTTACTTACCCTTATGGCCATTATTAAGGATAATGAAAGACATAATAGTGCAGAGTGCTAATCACTTCCTTCAACGTTCGTAAACAGTGAAATCCATCTACTTTTATATTGTTGAAATAACATCAGCATTGTGCTGCTGTGAACTCTTTAATTATTTCATTATGTCGTTGTTCTAATTTTACCTTATTGATATAAGACACTAGTGTTGAGTAAGGCATGTTTGCTGCAGCAAACAATTTTTCCACGATCGTAGCTCTTCCAGCTTATTAATGACACATGCTGAAATATATGTACCTCATACTCGTTAGGTAATGATTGATATGATATTAAAACTAATGATTAATGTGATAAAATGGTAATTGAAAAATGATTACTGACCACCTAATGACGGAGAAAAAATTCAGGTAAATTGAAATGTGTTTTGTTGCTTATAATTGATATGTGTGATGAATGTGTAAATATATTATATTTTCACTATTCAAATATTCGATAAAAAGATCTACGTATGAATAATGCCCTTATAATGATGTAAGTTTTTTATTCTGCTGAAATCTTGAACACGATAAATTATTGAGAAGCCTAAGCGAACTCTTAGAATTAAGTATGATACAAAAGTAAGATTGGAATAATACAAAAACATCCCCTAGTTACAGCAAAATAAAGGTACACATTTTGCAATGGTGGTAATGCCTAATTGTGGTAACCCTCTCTGAGCACGCCTTGCGCCTTGTCTCCTCAGATCTTTTTCCTTCTTTGGAAAAAGGCCGTAAAAAGCATAGGCAAAAGTTTCCCGGTGACCCACTATCAGCGTTGTAAATCTGAATGAGTTTGAGAAAATGCGCCTTTTGGAGTTATTAGGTCCCGGCGCCAGTGACTAGAACGTGGAAGAGGTGAAGGGTTGAACCAAAACAAAGGCGTGGCACGGCACACGAAAAAAAATATCGGTATCCAAAAACATATATTTCTACTTATATCCCCCACGGGGCGCATGGCCATCTCCTGCCTCTTGGAGACGATTCAGAATAATATTACTGTTCTGAAGGCAGAGAAGGTGTTTTCACTGTCGCCGGGAGGTCAGGAGTTTAAAAAAATCTTAATTGAAGATGAGAACCATATTGAAGGGGCTGGTTTCAAACTAAATCATGTCCACTTTCCATGATTTTGATACAGAGGTCAAAGCTCATTCCTTTCGAGTTTATTAATAGTTTTTATTATTCTTTGGATAAATAAGTATATATTTCCCTTAACATTTTTGCGGTAACCCGTTTTAGGTTCGCACAATTGTGATTTGAAATAAGAAGAGTTTGCAGTATATTTTAGGCAGTTATTGGTTTGATGTGCATGAACGCGGAGTTAAAGAGATAATATGAAGGGGAAAATGAAAAGGAACGCATTGTAAATATTTTAAAATTCAGTGATTTGCGAATGGTATGACAGTTAAAACAATGTCTCTACACAAACGAAGTACCACTTCTGAAAAAAACAACTGGAACATTTTTGAGAAAACATCTTTCTATTATAACCACGATGCACTTAACTGGGGTTTGTCCTTTCCGTCGTTTGCGAAAACGACCAAAATACTCTTTTAAGTTGGAGTAAACACAAATTACTCCATTTCCTGCAACGATACACTTGGCGGTTTTATTGTCCGAGGCCCGTCGTTTTTCAGTGCCTCCGTTAACCGCATCATCCAAAAGACGAGACTGCAGCGTTCAGCGTCGTAGTAGGGGAAGGGAGGCTCATTTTCGCAGCTTCGGAGGCGCTCAGACTTCCCCGCGCCGCTAAACGCGGGTGTCCTTCCGCCGCTTGTTTTTAATTGTCGCCTCGAATTGCTGAGTCCTATTGAGTGCGGCGACGGCTTCTCGAACTGCAAGCGCCTTGATGCCGCCGGGAAATGTTAAGTGGAGGAAGTTGAAGAGGGATGTCGTCAAATTTGAGAAATCTGTTTTTGTAACGCTAAAGACAATGGCAAAAATCAATCTTGTGTTTCCTCTAGGATATTGATGGTTATTCTTATCAAACCAGAAGGCAGTACGATAATTAATATTTTTTGTACTCTAACATAAATGCAAATGATGTAGGATGCAACAAAAGAAAGAATAAAACTTATTTAAAAATTACAATTATTAGTTAATGATAGTTATAAAATATTTTTTAAACATTTCTTCCCTTTTTTCATGAACATAATGTATTTCAAAATATATATTATATATAATTTCAATGCAATATGAATTGGAGTAGTAACAATCTTACGTTTTCGGTATTGTTACGTTCAAATGTGTATCTTATTATATTCCATAAAAAACAAATTACGTTATTGAAATATTTTGAAGTACAAAATCGTAATAGAGTACTCAAATCAAATCAGGAATGAAGAATACGAACAAGATCTGTATAACTAACACCAGACTGGTTTTGAACGAACTGAGCAGCAACAATCAATAATAATAAAAAATAAAACTTTGTTTTGTCCAAAAATATGTTCTGATATCATTTGGCAACTTTGTCTCTAAAACTCTATCCCTTTAAGAACACATTTCGGAAGACATTTATTAAGACTTTCTGAGCTCTTTTTCTATTACAACGCACATATATGTTTCATTACGCCTTTCGATCCTGTATAACACGAAATTGTCGAGCAAAGGGCCGTCACTGTATTTGCAGAAAACATATCTCCATTTGTTTTTGAACGAAAAATGTGTCGAACAAAGTTTTCCCGACGTACATGATGAGAAATTCCCCGAGTAAACGAGAAACCCTATCCAATATCAGTAGTTTTTTTTTTTAGAATTCATTGCTAACAGACAACACAAAAGACACTTCCAGGCCCTGGAAGCATGTTTCCGAGTCTTCCATAGAACGAAACACCCTGCCTCGCCCCGACAACAAAGCCCACCCCGTCCCATATCTCCTGAGTGCACCCGAGACGCGCCAAGTCATTCGATCGCACTGCACCGGCGAGCCCTCGTGTCGCGGGCGCCGTTACAATCCATAAGGCCGGATCCCAGGCCGCGCCGCCTCCTCCCCCTCCCCCTCCCCCTCCACCAGAAATCCTCCTCGGCCCCAGCGGACGCCGCCGCATCCGTCTCCTCGGCCTCCGCGATCGCCGCGCGCCGCCCCGCCCCGCCCTCCGCGCCCGGCGGCCGACACGGCGGCTGCAGAGGAGAAAATCCCGGGCTCATAATTTGACACGGAACAGCCCGCCTTGGCAGCGCGCCCCGGCGACGCCCGATCCCTCCTGCGCCTTCCGTCCCCTCCCGCTGGGTCGCCTACTCCCTCCTCCTCCACCTTGCTCACCCCCTCCTCCACCCTCCTCCTCTACCCTCCTCCTCCACCCCCTCCTCCACCCCCTCCTCCACCTCCCTCCTCCACCCCTCCTCCACCCTCCTCCTCCACCTCCCTCCTCCACCCCCTCCTCCACCCCTCGTCCACCCTCCTCCTCCACCTCCCTCCTCCACCCTCCTCCTCTTCCCTCCTCCTCCACCCCCTCCTCCACCCGTCCTCCACCTCTCCTCCACCCCTCCTCCACCCTCCTCCACCTCCCTCCTCCACCCTCCTCCTCCACCCTTCTCCTCCATCTCTCCCCTCCACCCCCTCCGCCACCCTCCTCCCACCCTCCTCCTCCACCTTCTTCCTCCACTCTTCACCTCCCCCCTCCCCCACTCTCCTCCTCCTCCTCCATCCTCGTTCCCACACCGCCATCTCCTCCGCCTCGCTCACCATCACCGCCACCGACATCTCCATCGCCTTCGTCACCTCCCTCATCGCCATCATCACGACCAGGGTCATCGCCATCGACATTACCATCCTCATCGTTTTCATCGTCACAGTTACCGCCGTCGCCACCGTCTCCGTTACCGCCATTGCCACTCTCGTTCTCGTCTTTTTCTTCCTTCACCTTCACCCCCTACGTTCCCGATCCAGCGTGCACTTCTTCCTCCTTCCTCTATCCTCTGGTTCTACCTCCGTACGCCCTTTCGCCATCTTCTACATTTCTTTCCATCTTCGCCTCCTCAGAGTCTCCACCTCCTCCATTTGCGCATCCTCCCGATATCTGCCCGATCTCCAGCTGCGTTTCCACCGCCGCATCTCCCTTCCTCACTCTCAGCCCCTCAGCCCTCGCTTTGAATGTCACGCCGCCCGCTGTTCTCCATCTCCACTCTCTCCACCTCCTCCCTCCACTCACACCCGTCCCCGCCCCGCTCCGAGCTCTTTTCCGACCCCGACCTCCTGCCTTCTCACCATCCCTCCCCTCCGCCGACGCCCCCGCCCGCGCTGCCGATGCCGTCGGACGCGGTACAGCCTTCTGCAGCGCAGTTAAAAGTAATGGCGCTTCTTGTCTCTCGGCGGCGCTGCACTGGGAGCCATTGCCACAGCGCCGACTACGCAGCGCTCGAGAAGCCCGTTCGAGGCACGTGTAATGTACGGAGGGGGCGCGTTGAGCATGAGAAACTGGTCGTACTGACACGTATCAGCGTGTGTGACAACGGGTATGACAGGGTTGAACAGATCGGTTTCCCAAAATGATTATAATTTAGTGTCTTACTCATTTATGAAGTGAATTTCCTTCACTCTCCAGAACACACATTACTAGAAATTCATTTGTGCTTTCGAAAGTATCCCGTCTAAAAGTTATTATGTAATACAAATAATAAATAGAGATTCCAGAGTTTAGAACTAATTGAATTCATTTTTCTTCCCCGATCGTGGTTGTGATTTCCGATCCATAAACGTGCCGCGGAATTGCGATGTACCGCACACTCTCATTGGTGGGAAAGACAGTCGGAGTGCGAATAGAAATTGATTTATTGAGTGGCGTTTCCGGACGCGTCAACTGCCAAGGTAGCGGTCCCCTGAGTGTAAAACATGGTTCTATCAAAGGGTGCCGTGAACCGGTGCCGACCTACAAGTAGGTTTGCGGGTTTTCCCCAACCAGGTATCTCCCATTAGCGAGCCACCACCCGAGCCGGGTCAGGCTTCAAACTCCAGAGTGATCGCCCGAAGGGAAGAACATGTCAAAGTAAGTGTGTATGTATGTGTGTGTGTGTGTGTGTGTGTGTGTAAGTAAGGGATAGGACATGCAAGAAGGAAACGCCGTGTGCGGTCCATGGCCCGTTTATTAGGGTACTGCTCCGACAGCCATTAAAAATTAATTAAATATTGAGATTGAACATCAACCTATTTTCCTAATTACTGAAAACTTGATTTTCACATCAATATTGTTAATAGAAACGTACCGACAGATAATGTAGCACAATTTTACCTCTTAAAAACATTACAATGGGAATAATCTAACAATGTCTATAAGTTAATCAATAGGGGGGTCACCGGAGAAACGTGAATTATTGAATTCTCATAGAAATACTTTTATCTTTTTAAATTTTATTTCTAATTTTGCCACATTTTACTCAATACACGTCATTTACTGCACGCGTGTATTTAACATAGTCTACAGTCTTCTCTTACAGGAGTGGCACATAGTCTGACTCACATTGTGTGTATAATGAAGAGAGGGAGGGTTGGATGTAGAAGACGTTAGTTCAGGCTGAAGGGCGTCATTACTCGCGAGCTTGAAAATGAATAGAAAAGCAGGGCGCATGTCGGTTGTCGCTAGCACATCACGGGGCAGCGTTTCTCAGTGTTGCGTCTTCGGACCTCGTTTTCGCTCTCTCACCGCATCTTACGTAATGTAATGGAGCTAGAAAACCCTTCGTTGATTTCTGTCATTTTCGCAAAGAAAACAAAGTTTATATTCATAATAATGTACATAAAAACGCACTTAAAATGTGAAGGCCTCGGGAGTAAATAATGTGAACTCACAATCCTGTAATTTTGTTCATCTATCTTCAAAAGGAGTGTTGTTATTATTTACTGCAGAGACATTTTTTATAGAATTAAAAGTATACTGTGCTGAAAAAGTAAAAATAAAAGTTGTGCTTAGCTACTATCTCCCGCATGGTGCTATTTTTCCGTAAGAAATAAATGGAAATTATCTCCAAGCAATTTGGAATAATGAATTTTAACAATTTAAATGTTTTATGTATTTTTAAAATATACAGGCTTGGTTTAATATAACACAGTTCATTTTATGATATAGATCTACGGACTAAAACAGAATATGCAGGCTTATTTTTCTTTCAATTGAATAATACCCTTCGTACCTAATTCATATTTTGCATCCTATCCCGTTTTCATCATTTGAAACTTCTCGTATCATTAGGAAGACCACAAAAACAAACTTTTGACAATCCAGATTAGAAACACCTTTTTATTTTATCCTCTGACTAAAATGTGACAACAATAATGGAAAATCATACAAATTTCAAGTTCTTAATAAGTTGTTAAAATGTTAAATTCCTCACACTGCTGTTGGAAATGCCAAAATATGAGTAAAATTAAACTATATTCATCAAAATGTACTTTAGCTATCATAGAGATATATTTAGAAGTACTCATTCATCAATACTAACCAACTGTCACAATTTTTTAAGTCTCCAAAATGAGTGTGATGCATGATACGGTAAGCAGTAAACTGGACGTTCTTCCAATATAAATACCTGTATTTTTAATTTTCCTCTGAAGAAGCAGATCATTAATATAATCCATCTCATAGTACTATTGCACTCTCTAACCCCCTTTATTTGCCATTGCCAGCACCTCAATCTACGATGCCATCACGTCCACCGCTCACATGTCTCATCCTGATCCCCTTCATACACTTAAAAGTTGAATGTCGATTTTCTCGGCCGCGCTCTTGGCCGGTTTATCTGGCGCTGGAGATTACTGGCCATCGTGGAAACGCGCCTGGAACGTTTTCAGGTCCCATTACTAAACATTTTAACAAGGTCTTTAATATTCGTTACTCTAATGAGCGCCCTTAAGTGGAATTAACGGGATGTGATTGCGGAGGAGCCGCGCGCGGGGGCTCGAGGCCTTCCGCGAAGCGCAGCGCCGCCTGGGCGTCGATTCGGCTTAGGGGCGCGGGACAGTCGGATTCACAAGTTGGGAAAATTACGCAGGAATTAGAGGCGGAGTGCTCGTTTGAGGCACTGTAGCAACTGTTTCCAAACAGCTGTTTTCCGCCGAAATGAATCCACTTCAGTACGAATATGTATGTCAACATACGACAAACATGGTTTAGAAATTAAACATTATGAAAGAAATACAAGCAGGGAAACAAAGCAAACTCGACTATAAGAGCAAATACGGCATTTGAAATCCTATTTCTCATTTCCTTGTAAGGATTTAAAAAGTAATATGTATGTCATTTTTTGAACCAATCAGTTTAGGAAGTGGGAAAATTATGGGGATATTATAATTGTAGTAAGTTCTGTTGCAATATTCTACTAATTTCAATTTGTTGCTTTCAAGTGGAATGTACCGATCAATTAGTAAGTAATTAACCTAGTAGAATCTAAGATGGTAATTGAGAGATTTTCAACTTTTCTCGAATAAAAACAAAATTTCATTGTTAGTGTTTGTTTCTGTTGTACACATATCTAAAATGCTCAAATTTTTGTTTTTCAAACAAGACGCTCTATTTAATCGATTGGATCTTAACATATCTTTTATTTTTCCTTCGTACATTATTTTGAATTCCTACACTTTAATCTTACCTTCGCTGGCCAGCCTCTCGGTGGTGACAATTCTATGAAGGTGTTACTGTTCAAGATATGTAGAGATTTACGGAATAATTTTCTGCTGTGATTCAGTTTACTATGATTTGTTGGCAAATATATGTTACTTTATTTCTCCTGGGCGAAGAAACTGAAAAATATATCGAAATAAGTCTTACACTAAGTTCGTTCAAAATTACATACATTCACTTAACTGAATTACATGATATTGCATGATAAAATACTTATTTGCCAATTTGAAGACATATATAAAGAACACCACTCTACAAAGCTTAATTCTCTGATATTGAGTATATTATTTCAAAACGGCCTTTTTATTGTTCTATCATTTTTGCGCCTCTCCGACCACGCTTTTTTGTGAGCGTTCGTCATTTTTTGCGTCTGGTCGCCTGCTCGTCCTTTTTGCGCCTCTCGGTGCGAGCTTTTTTCACCTCTCCATCCGTCCTTTTTCTCTGCCTGTCCGTTCTCCACCTCTTCTTTCGTCCTTTTTTTCCAACTGTCCATCAAACCTTTTAGCCGTCTGTTCGTCATCTCTTCATACTTTCTCTCACACAAGTATTGATATTGATAAAGATATGTAATACTGCAGCGAAAAACTCAGATACGGAAAAAATGCATAAATCTTGTTCCTATATGTAGTAAATTACATTCTTAACACATTACGTAGTTATAATGTTTTGTGGGGCCTTGATACCAAAAAAAATTGTTTATGGCAAAACGTCTATGAAACATTCTAGCGGCTAAATCGTAAGCAGATGCTATTCACCAAAATTGAAGTTACCACTTGATGTCACTATCGTCGCAGCCCTTTGACTTTGAAACCAACATTTCAATTTTTTGGGAGTACTTTACATGAAGCATCAAGGACATTTCAATGTTTTTCTCAAACAGCGCCAAAGGATGTTTAAAAATGGCGCGCATCTCAGTTGAGTTGAAATATGTGAAATTTTTAATATTCAAAAAGTTCAAAATTATTAGGTTTCTTCCTATATCTACAAAATTAAAGATAGAGATTTTTCCTCTTAAGAAAATCTATTTTTAAAACATAGTTTTGTATGAGGACATAAACATTTTTTATAAAAATGGAAATAGTTATGGAGTAATTGTGTGAGAAATAAAATCAATTTTAGGAACACGTTTTCTAAAAATTAGCTCCAAAATTTTTTACATTTTTTGTAGGGATAGGACAACATGTACTAAATAACATCACATAAATTATATTTTGATGTCTGCTTTAAATTTTAAAAAAATACACAAATGTAATTTTTACATATTCCTTACGTTCTTAATAATTACAATGCGGGCATTTTTAAATACATTTTTGAATTTGTTAGTAAAGTGCTCGAAACGAGTGTTTTTGATGTTTACGGTAAGCAATTGACATATTAACGTACCTCTACACGGCCGGCACATTAAATTCCAGTAAATAAACATTATTCACAGTACTCAATGAAGCAATCCTACCTAATTATGCACAGAGGTTCAGTAAGGCTCTTGTAGCGAAAATGAATCACTTTTATAAAGTAAGAATTTCCAGAATCACCATGCTAACTATTTGTGCAAGTTTTGAAAATCAAAGTTGCGTTATCTGTTAATACGATACATATATGTCAAGAAATGGAGCCTGGCATATTCCCACTCCATGTGGCTCAGTCCAGTCTCGCGCGGTTTGTCGGTACTATTTTTTATTTATAAAGACAAGTTAACTACTACATTCCATTTCAATATTTTCTATTATTCTTGCAACAACACCTATATAATATTTACATATTTGCAGTTGCATTTTCCCTCCAAATCCCATGTTCTCTCGACTAAAAACTGTTTCTTAGAAACTCCACTTCATGTTTTGCTTTTCACCTGAATACCTGTTTGTGGGAGTTCAGTAACAACGATATTACAGAGTCGCAGTCAGTTATGAAGTAAAAGTTCTCAAAATTGCTTTGTGGGTGGTAGGTATGGTAGTTGTTTCCGAGTAATCCCTCACTGGTATTAATTTTACTGTTCGTTGTGGTTTGGAGCACAATTCCCTAGAAACGGAGGGAAGCAAACAAGGATATAATACTACAAAAGAAAACACTTCAAATAAAAGTCTACGTAAAACATTAAATATATTAATAATGATACTTTTCATTTTCCACTATTTTTTCCCTTTATCTACAAACATAATTTTTACGGAATTCTAAATGACATGAAAACTTCAAATATTAAGAAATCTCTTCTAACCCCTTACAATTTGAATTAAAATTGTGGGTTGTTGATTCATTTGCTTCATTCGAACTTGATTTATTGAGAAATTGCTTCTACTATTTTTCTATTCTTCTACCTATTTTCTTACGCCACTATTGAGTTATATCAATCGCACCTCGATCTTATGACAGTGTTACATGAAGGATTGCTTAAAGAACAAATACTTTCGAAAGAAGACTTACATACTTGCTAATTTACAGCATTTGAGACTATTTCAATCTATTTATTGTGAGACAATGTTAAAAATCACATTAAACTTTCAGTTATAGTGCTGCTATAAAATTATAAAATTAAATGGTTAGATAAATGAAACAGTAAGCTTCGGTGTAGCAAGTTGTAAACCAGAGAATTTGCATTCACTGGTGAACGGAACTCGGGAAAAGCATCGCACAAAGTGCTCAGATTCTCATCTCGATCGCAGCACCGTGGAACATTAGCAGCACCGAAACGTCTCGACCTCTTGCGCGGCGCATGCGCATGGTCCCGACGACGTCCGAAGGGGCGCCGCGACGCCATCGGCGCCGCCGCTGAATTGGGTCGCCGCGGGTCTATCTCTGAGGCGGCGCTTTTACGGACGTCGGGACGTCAGGACGTCGCCGCGTCGCTGCGCTACTTTTCCCCATTAGTCGTACTTTATACGCCGCCTAACGGCCGAGTGCTAACGCTCTCGGGCGCACTGGCAGAGCGTAGGCGGGGGCGGGGAGCCGGGCGGGGAGCCGGGCGGGGAGCCGGGCGGGGAGCCGGGCGGGGAGCCGGGCGGGGAGCCGGGCGGGGAGCCGGGCGGGGAGCCGGGCGGGGAGCCGGGCGGGGAGCCGGGCGGGGAGCCGGGCGGGGAGCCGGGCGGGGAGCCGGGCGGGGAGCCGGGCGGGGAGCCGGGCGGGGCGAAGTGGAGCGGGGACGTGAACGGGGAAGGGGCGAGTGAGGGTGGAGCGGAGAGACGGGGAGTGGTGGAGGCGGGGAGGTTGCAGAACTAGTGCGAGGAGTTGGCTCGGTGAGGGCGATGAGGCGGGTGAAGGGCGAGGATGGGAGTGCAGGCAGAATGGTGGACGGGAAAAGCGGAGGCGACCCGGGGACGAGGAAGGTTGAGGAAGTGATGAAGAAGATGAGGAAAAGGAGGGAGTGGGCGAAGCTCACATGGGGACGGAGGGGGCCAAGCCACGCGGTGGGTAGACAGAAAAGACTAGGTCAAGGACCGGTGGCAGTAGCGAAAGGGCCTATTCCGGAAGGGAGGTGAGAAGGGAATGGAACGGCAGAGGAAAGGGTTCTTAGAGAGGAGCGTCGTAAGAGACGAGTGTCGAAAAAACATGGAGCGAGACGGAAAAGTGGTGAAAGAGAGGCATCAGCCGAACAGCCAGGTATAGCACGGAGGAAACAAATTTGCGTACTGTTTGAAGATTCTGAAAGACAAAGCCAGCGGGCCAGCGAGGGATACGCGAAGAAAGTAGAGAAGCGAGAGAGAAAATAGTCCAGGAGGGGAGTCAAATGTCAGGTTGAAGAGGGAGAAATTAAGAGGCAGAGAGATACTAATGAATTCGAATGGAAGTGGAGAAGGGGGAGAAAAGTGATAAGTAGAAGCAGTAAGATGTAAACTGGGAGAGGGCTATTGCCGATGAAAAGATGAAGGATATGCCAAGATGTGCAGTGTCGGAGCAACTGGAAAGAGAGAGCGTATAAACTTAACTACGCGCAGGAGAGGTAGAATCAGAGAAAAAAGGAGAATAATGGATGGCAACTGGGAGAGAATGTCGTTGAACGAGAAGGCAGACAGAGCGACAGCTTCAATGGTGACACATAAGCCATTAGGCATTAAGCCGAAAGATGAACGGCACTCCTGATAACATTCTGAATGTGAGTGATTGAGCAACTGAGAGGCGAAGAGGGTAGAGTATTTTAAGAAAAGGAGGAGCGAGATTAAATATAGAGAAAAATGATGTGAAACCCGTATTGACAAAGTAAAGGAAATGAAAGAAAAGAATATTGAAGTATTGAATAAATAAGACAAGAAAGTGAAATTTCAAATTTTTGTGAATCTATTGAATGTATTTCGAATATTGTAATCGCATCTTGAATTTGAATATATTTTCGTTGTTTTGAAAATATATCGTGTTTGAATTCTATGTAGAAAAATTAGCACAATAAATTTGTACCTCAATATAACAGAATAAGTTGTAGAGAATGCTTTAAGATGTGTGTAATTTTTTGAGTACTTGTAAGGTATTGTGATAAGCCTCAAACCTTAAAACGTATCAGTAAATCTTGTTTCTAACGTAGAAGAAGGTTTTCTGTTAGATAATTCAACCGGCTGTCAATATTTTCATTCCCTGTAATTTGACTGCACGATTCAAAATAATTACAATTACCTGAATAAATAATATGTTTAGCAGCTTTATTTAAATCTGAAAAAATAGTAAGAACTTTAGTTCAGAGCACAGTCTTAGCTTAAAAGTTCATCATGCAATGAGTACTTCCAAATACTCTTTGTTTTTAATTGCTTAGGTACGAATACATTCAAGATACTCTAGTACTTGCTGCCTAACCCTCAGAATTACATGAAGATTGGATTTGCCGGTAATTACACGAGAGCAAAGCTTGAAGCTCACGTCAATTTGTTTTCTTCTAGAAAAGGGGTTGTGGCTGAGCTCTTGCTCAACCATCTTGGTCGAAATGCACGTCCCGAATCTCCGAAGCGGTCTCAGAAAATCCGCAACTCCATTTTCAAATATCGGGGCTTGAAGTTAATTTAGCATTCATCCGGCGTGAATGACGAGAATACGATTTATAATACAGTGGGCAAATTCAGCATTGTTTTCAATCCTAAACAGACACCTACCAACGCCATTTAGATATTCGGAGAACACCAGGGAGCTGGGGGAGGGGTCAACCCTGAAAACCAGAATAAATTACAAAGAATTGAAGGAAAATTTTACATATTTAATAACTAATGATATAAATATTTAGCAATATATAACTATTTTCAGCATTTTTTGATAAAATGTTTACAGTTTTGGGGGCTTAACGAAAGCAAATGCATTTTGAACATTATCTAAACTTAGGATCCATTCCTCATTCCACAGGAAATAGATGTGCACGTCATTTTCTTTGACTCTAAAAAGAAATGGATAAACGGATAAACGCTGGAATTTATATGAAGGGATTACGCATGACAGCAATTTCGATTTTTTCCCTAAAATCTGATGAGCACGGAAAGACAAAACTATCACCCAACGTTAATAAAAATAGCAAAAGTAGTAATAAAAATAACAGTTGTCATCGTTGAATCAGTAATTAACTCCTTATCTAAAGAAATATTAAGAAAAAATCTATCCTGGTGTAATTGGTGCATAGTTAGTAAAAAGGACAATTATTGTCGTTTTTAAGTCATGAAACTGTCAAAAACCTCGGTGTATTATCGCGATAATTTTGTGCCACATTTCTCTACACCCCTCAGTACATCACGAGAAAACTGGATTTCGGATACACGAGGCAATAGGTAATATGGAACGAAGGCCCCCTCCCCTTCGCAACCGCTCCAATGTAGGTCGCTTGCATAAGTATTTAAACAAGAACCGCGCCGAGGAGCTGAAGTGATGCGCGCGGCAGGCGTGGCCACGGTGCATCGCCAAGAAACTCCCCTCGGCTCCGCGGCGGCCCCAGGCAGACCGCAGCCCCGCTTTGAATGGCGCAGCAAGAAGTTTATGTAGCATTCAACCGGCGTGATTTATGGCTGGGGCGCTACCTCGGGGCCTTATCGTCTAATGGGACGCCCGATACGGCGCCGTGGACGCAAACACGGCCGCAAGCGCTGACTGCTCGCTCGATTTCCGTTCAAACGACAGCGAAAATATTATTGCGGTCGATTTTGTGTTGCCCGGCGAGGGTGCCGCGTGTCTTCGTGTGGTGACGTTAGGATACGGAAGTTTTAGAATGTTGTCGGACCGTGTCTTGCTCATGTGGCGGAAACAGCAGATTACATGAATCGATATCTTTTTAATAATATAATAGATAACCTGGCAGAACTGTTGCCTATAGGATATGTTGGTGCCAAGTTTTTCATTTGATTTGTTTTGGTGAAAAATATGTGATAATTTTGTTCGTAAGTTTTTTCTCTTTAATCAGTATTCACTCACTATTTTCAATTTTACTCCTTCTTACGTTTCCTCCAATAATAAACAATTTTTGGAGAGTAGCATTAAAACAGCTTCATATTATATCTTCATATAAACTTCTGCCAATTAAATTGCAGAGACAAGTATGCAGAGAGAGAGAGAGAGAGAGAGAGAGAGAGAGAGAGAGAGAGAGAGAGAAAGAGAGAGAGGGAGAGCAACAACATCAACCAAAAACAACTAAATTTAAGTAATATAACATTAACTAAGTATAACGTAAAAATAAAATTTGTGAGTGACACCATCACTGCTATATTCAATAAAATAACGTGAACTGTAATGTATATACTAAATCGTACATAATATGAATACTTAGCACATGAGTATTAAACACTTACGTTGAAAAAGAGAATAATCCTCAGGCAATAGTCGCAGGTCACAAAGACAGAAACTTCATACATTTTTTTCTCCACTCGTACTTTTTGAACAAGTTTGACAATTTGGCTGTCTACATACATAATAATTACATAATACGTAATATATTCTACATTACATAATCATTTTTTGATCGAGGTTGGTCAAATCCCTGACAACGCACGGGGCCTTCCGAACCGCCCCCCCCCCCGACCGCTAGGCGCGGGCCTATGTCGGAATTCCTCACGCTACGAGGCATTCGCGCTCGGCGAAGCGTCGCATGCGGGAAGCCGTCGCCGCTGCGTGATCCTTCTTTGGGAGTCGGGAGAAAACAAAGAGAGCAACTCAGATATGGAATTGTGCAAGCGACAACCCGGACGCTGAGCGGCGCAGCGGGGCATGGGGGTGGGGGTGGGGGTGGAGACGGGGACAGGAAGAAGACGAAGGCTGGGCAGGGCGAGGGCGGGGTCGGGGGCCGGCTGGATCGATTGAAGGAGTGGGGGTGGGCGAGACGGGCAGGGTGGGTGAGGGGAGGCGCGTGGGGTTGTCGGAGGGTGAGCATGTGGTTGACGCGTTTTTTAATTCATTGATTTATTGATTAGACGCTGGTGCGTCTACTGCTATGGTCATTAGGCTCATAGGTGTAGTGCACGTTTTTCTCGAAAGATGGCAGTGTAATTCTCTCACTGGATGGTGAGATCCGGCGCCGACCTGCCCGTCTGCTAACAGGGATTTCCCCAATCAGACACCTCCTACGTGCGGGACACCACCTCAGGTGGGACGAGCTGTATGCTTCAGATTGATCTCCCGGTATATGGTAGTGTAGTCTGTGATAGTGTAGTGTATGTTAATGTGTTGTGTGTAATAAAAGAGTGGGGACAGGTCAAGGAAGAGGAAGGAAAGATCGCACGCAGTCCCTAGCCCGCTTGTTAGGGTATCCCCCGGCATTTGTTTGGATTTGATCGAAGATGGACGCATGGTGCATAGGGTTTAGGAAGGGGAAGCGGGAAGTAGGGTGTAGGAAGCGGGGTAGCAAGGGTTTGTCGCGGTTGCTGCGTGGGTGCTGTGTGGGTGCTGTGTGGGTGCTGGGCGAGTGCTGGGCGAGTGCTGGGCGAGTGCTGGGCGAGTGCTGGGCGAGTGCTGGGCGAGTGCTGGGCGAGTGCTGGGCGAGTGCTGGGCGAGTGCTGGGCGAGTGCTGGGCGAGTGCTGGGCGAGTGCTGGGCGAGTGCTGGGCGAGTGCTGGGCGAGTGCTGGGCGAGTGCTGGGCGAGTGCTGGGCGAGTGCTGGGCGAGTGCTGGGCGAGTGCTGGGCGAGTGCTGGGCGAGTGCTGGGCGAGTGCTGGGCGAGTGCTGGGCGAGTGCTGGGCGAGTGCTGGGCGAGTGCTGGGCGAGTGCTGGGCGAGTGCTGGGCGAGTGCTGGGTGGTGACGGGTGTGCGCTGTGTTGGCGTTGGGTTTGGGCATGGTGGACGCGAGGGGGAGCGAGGTACAGAAGGGAGGGGCAAGGATGAAGCGGGTTGGGAGCCGTGTTGGCGCGAGCGGGAGTGACGTGAACGGGGCGGGGAGTGGGTGGGAAGGAGTTGGGGCTGGTCTGGGTAGGCTGGGGTGTGCGGAGATTCGAGGAAGGGCTGAACGTGTTTGGGGCGCGGAGCGGGCCGCGCGACGAGCGGGCGGGGCAGGCCGTCTCGCGAAGATGGAGCGCCTGCCGGATGCAACCCGCGTGGCAGGCGGCGGAGGCGCAGCGTGGGTGGCAGGCGTCTGCACAAGGAGCGGGCGAGTGGCGACGCAGCAAAACGAAAAACGCGATGGCGAAGCCCCCAACGCCCTGCGAGCAAGCGATGTGGGAACGTGCTTCACGAATCAGCACGTTTTTGTTTCTTCTCTAAACTGTTTTCTTGTTTCCTTAATTACTTCATCTGAGGATGATGTGAACAGGAAACACATGTCCCAAAAACACATGGTAATATGGATTGAAAGATGACAATGAAATTGATAAATACAAAATATGAACAGATTATAACTATGGAGTGTATCTGTTTCTATATGTAGATGTTTCATTTCAATGATAAATTTTTTAGACATTGTTCGTAACTCACGAAACAACTTATAACCTTTTAATACTTTTAGGTATTTGCTACCAATGTACAGTGAACATTCCAATAACGTTAATTTTTGTAAATTCGTCGAGATAATGTAACAAATCTTCGAAAGCTTACTGCTATTCGTAGCAATTGTGCTAGTAGTGACGATGATCGTAGCGAATACGGCAGAAAAAGGCAGGATAGGACGTGGAGGGCCCGGGCAAGGTCCGACGAGACGGGTCAGGGAATTGTGGGATCAGGCAGGTCAGAGGAGGGCGAAACGGGGAAATACCGAACGTCACGGCACGGCATGGCACGGCTCGACCCGACACGGTATATACTATGGATATAATTGGGTAATAGAAGATTATGATACATAAATATTGCTTGCAAAGACTGATTTTTCAACTAGTACATACCTAGTGGCTAATATGTAATTATAGAAGACATTTTTTGAGGCATTAATGTGCCAATACGTCAGTTGTATCGCGAATTGAGTATGAGAATTCAATTAGTACGCGCAGTTTGAGAGGAGGTGGAATAAAACAACCAAATATTTGCGTTGTTCATTAAAAAAAGATACTGATTCATTGATTTTGAGTTCCTGGATATCTAATAAAACTACAGACACCTCTTACATGGCTAGAGGTGGCATAGATTTCTTTCGATTTTTATGCGCGTTGAAAATTAGTAAAATAGATAACAATAGGAATAAGAATAATAACAACGAATATATATATACACACACACACACACATTCAATCATAATGCATTTTATTTCAATTAGAAAATATACTCATTAAAACTCTTTGACTCCCAAACTTTCGAACTTAATATTTCTCAATTATTCACAATTTTCTTTATAATAAGTTAAGAACAGAACAAGTCGGTGTATACATTCTTGATAAGATCATCATACAAAATGAATATGTGAATATGAAAACTTGTATCTACAGACTAAAATCAGGACATAAATAATGAAACAAATAAGTTTCTTCTTTTTTGGAATTTTCTTTACGACTACTCCCATTTATTCAGAAGAGTTTCTTAAATCCCTGACTGAAACGGAAGTGGTTAAAAGTGGCGAGGAAGACATAATCTGAAATCGAAATATATTCCATCCATCTTTTTACAGCCCGCGCGACCCAAGATAAAACTTTCTGGAGGAGCAATAAAAGTTAAAAAGAGCTGAGGTGAAGGGCCTGTGGAACCGCAGCCCAACAGAAAAAGAGAAAGAGGAAGCGAGACGAGAAGGGAAAGAAGGTCAGGGACACGAATGGGGTCAGTAATTGGGAAATAGGTGCATCCACAATACGTGGGAGTACCATTCCAACAAGCGCCAAGAAAACCACAGTCACCTCTGTCTAAAGAATTCATGGAACTAATTAAAAAGAAAAGATAAATTCGACGATCCAGGCAATATTAAGGAAAAATTGAAAATAAGCTAAAACTGCACCAAGTAGCACAAGTTGTCAAATAAAAATTAGATAGCCGGCCTGGAGTGCCGATGTTGCTAAAGCTGTAGGGCCGTAGCTGCCTCGGCTCGAAAGGTCGCGGGTTCGAATCACGCTTAGGGCATAGAGGTTTGTGTGTGTCCGTGTTGTCTTTACCTGTGTTGTCTTTTGTGTTGTCTTCCGTATTATCCCTACAGTTACTCCCATGTAAACCATCACAGTGATCGCTACATGACCGAGTAGTTAAAAAGTGACCTTTAAAAAAAGATTATATAACTTAAGATTTCGAAGTTTCCATAAATTTATAAGTCAACATCACCCTAACACAAGACCACTCTCGAAAACTATTAAAAGCATTACACAAGAGCGAATAAATCTACCACACTTCAGAATAAAGGAATTACTATCTACACAGACGCGAAACAAGCATAGGTATTAGTAAGTAGTTAGTATTTAAAGTAAAGTTAGTATTTAAAAAATGTTTTCAACCCAAATCTGATAGAAGACTTCATTTTCAATACAACTGCAGAAGATTTTATGCACTTACCTGTGTAATTGCAGGCCCAAGAAAATAAAATTCATATCTTCGTCAGAGGTTCCAAAAATAATTAAACTTTTCAAAACCAGATAGTCATCCAGGTACGACTACATTACCAACAAAACTCTAAAAGAACGTCCGAAACAAACAGATAATAACAGCAATCTTTAAAGAATATTTGAGAAAAGGATATTGTCGTCCTTCATGGAAGTGGTAAGTTATATTTCCTTTCTGCAAATTTGGATCATATCAAAATCTTCCGGGAAATTATAGACCCTAAATACCAAACAAATGTTTGAAAAATCCATTTTGAATACACTCCAAAAGTGCTTCAGGAACTATTAGTGCAATGCCAGATACCCAGTTTGGTTTCAGACCAAGCCATTCAACAAGTCATCAACTTTTACGAAATCGAAAACAGCAAACGGTTTTAATTATAAAAAAGTATGTTTTTAGCTCTTCGTTTGCTTTGCTCTTTAGCTCTGTAGCTCTGTAGCTCTGTTTTTAGACATTTCACCGGCTTTTCACCAAGTTTGCCATCAAAGTCTAATGTACAAAGTACGGGAAAAAGGGATGCCAGATTACATGCAAAACATAATTTGGAGCATCCTCAAAGACCTCGAGTAAAAATAAATAATACTTTGCCTACCCCCCCCCCATTTAATTCAGACAGGTGTCTCATAAGATTCAATTCTTTCACCAGTTCTTTTCTTTTTACACACAGCAGACTATCCAACACCACACGAAGCAAACTCAATATGCTCATTTGCTCAATATGCAAATGGCACATATATCTTCACTTCCAGCACTGATGTAAACCTAGCTTGTGATACATACACAGTCATACATTCACACGTATACGAGCTGGACCAAAAAATTTAGAATGAAAAGTAACCTTATAAAATCACTTTATAATATACATAATATCGCATACAGGCGTCCCTACCCCTGCACCACTATCCTCAGACTCCTACATCCCTACGAATAAAAAGCTCTGACGTCCCTTGGCTTCATTCTGTCCCAGCGTGGTACTAGGAATTTCACTGGACAAAATATTAATCTGAAAATCACACATTCAATCAACAGCTCATAAAAAAATTCCCGTCCAAAAATATTTAAACTTTACCGTCTAATTAACAAAAACTACTCCCTTAGCACTGAAACTGCGCTTATCATCTATAAAGCCGACTATGATATACGCATGCCCACTGTGGTGCAACACAGCACCGACGAACCTTTCTGTTTTACAAATCAACCAAAACTAGTATCCTAGTAGAACATTGAAAGCTTACTGGTGTATTCCAACTCGCAAATCCACCATGAATTATTAGTGCCGATCCTGTCCAAATTAATTTCACAAGCATCTGAAAAATTATATTCTCTCCTCCGTACATGCCCCAACACTCCAATCTTCAAAGTCGGACAAACCGCACATCATCCTTCTCGAATTAAATCCAGCTTTCCCAAAGACCTTTTCCAGCCATCACTATAAAACCATGGCTCCGTTTTCTACTAATTCTCTTTCTCCACTCCTTAACCTAAATTATCAAATTAAGTAAGTAAAATTTAGAAATACAAAATTACACACAATTGTGAAAGGTTTTCGTACAGAGACCTGGATTCGCCAGAGGAACAACAGGAAAAACCCACTAAAAGAATATCTGTCTTTGAAAAAACCTGAAAGACATACGTCGAACGGAAAGAAAATAAATATAAAAATAAAAGGTTGGAGTAACCTGCAAGTATCCGTGGTTACTGTGCGTATATTTCCTAATAGAACACTGTTAATTTGCTTATCAACGATATCACGATATGCACTTAGAGGTTTATCTCATCAAATCTATTGGAACTATAAGGAGTGACCTACTTTTATATCAATTTATAAGTATTGCAATTAACTAATCTCTTGCATGAATCATAATAGTTCTAAATTTTTAAATTGCATTTTACATTGTAAATAGTTTTTTACATTCTAAATATATATTTTCTTATTGATGTAATAACGGTTCAGGTTATTTCTAACATAAATATCTTAAGTTTTCTTCCAACACAAATTATAAATATTAGTTTTCAATAACACTATCTCCACAAAGTGTGAGATCACTTACACAACCAAAAAGTAGACAGTGAATTCCTAGTAGAAGGAAACAATAGACACAAATGTTCACCAGCAAAGTATTTACTTCACATCAACTGCTCAGACTTTCCGAACATATCCATACAGCTTTCCAAGCCAAAACACACACAATAGCCACCACATTCATTGACATAACAATAGCATTTCACAGAGTATGGTACCCAGGCCTGATATACAAACTCCAATCAATAGGGACACCCAAATACCTAATTAATATCATTAAAAACTTCATCACAGATAGAACATTCACGGTAACAGTTGAAAATCACATCTCCAATCCGCGAAAAATAATAGCAGGAGCCAATCAAGGATCATCCTGAATTTTGACACCAGGTTAAATTGGAAATCTCATTTAAGCGTAAAGTTACAACTCACTAAAATAAAATTCATCCAACTAAAGCCCTTACTCAACAACAAAAGCAAACTTTCATTAAACAATGCAATAGCCTTATATAAAACAATAATGAGACCGCTTATGCTCTATGTGCCCAATACGGATCAATGCCTCCCAAACATATATAAACAGACTTCAAGTGATGCAAAATAAATTCCTCCGAGTAGCAATAAATGATTCCTGGTTTATATAAAACAGACAACTCCACAAAGAAGTAAATCTACCCCTGCCTCCACCACAAAGCCCACCTATATAATAACTTCTATTCAAATATAATCTAAATAGTCCAAGCCACTCATTATAATCTAGCATCAAACACCTATTTCCCCGTATTAAAAACAGTTTTCTATTAGAAGCATTCCTAATGTTACAAAAACTAAAATAGTAGGTGCTCTATGAGTCCCCTACATCAATTTGTAGTTAGTATAAATAAATGTTAAGTTGAATAAGAATAGTTATAAGTCAAAAAAATTATATAAAGAAGTAAATAATACTGAACTATGCAAACATCAACATATATTAAACAATTTTTTACAAAAAACATAAATAAAATAGACTTCTAAAAAAGTGCTTGGAAACCAGAAATGAGAAACGTAAATATTTTCAAGTAATAAAATATGAATTGACAGAAACGAAGACGACAAACTGAAAACTATACATAAGTAATGACATTTAACAGAGAAATGGATTTACATTCGAAATGATTATAATATTAAAAAAGAAATTAATGATAATGTCCACGTCAGTGACAAGGGAATATGTAAAGTTATCAATTAGTATCCAACATTCAGCACACATTTACTTACTTACGACCCGGAAACAGAAACACACTTTTTGAATGCACAGCAACGTCAACTATTGACTCTGAAACGCCATTACGATGGCTCAGATAACGTCTCATTTGAAGGTCTTTTTGTGAGGTCCCTCAGCGGCGCAATGCTAAATTACCTCACGTAATGATCACGGACTAAATTGTCGTTAATGTCTCAGAATGCCAAGTCGCATTCGGTCTTTTAAGTTGGATGCGTTCCAAAGTAATGCAGTGTGTTTTATGCAATGCTGTGCACGTTCCTCTAAGAAGGGCGTTCGGTTCAGAGAAAATAAGTAGCAGCTAGCAACACAACAAGCTTGACTCTGCCTTGCTGCTAAATGGGAAGGAAAATTCTTAATCCGATGTAGACAGCTCTTGGCGACTACAATGAACGTTAACTTCTGTCGAATATTTAGGCGAGATCTCTTTTCCGTCTGGGGAAATTTAAAGGTCGTAGACTCATGTTACTAGAAGTGGTGGAACACGATGGTAAAAACACGCTAAAAAGTAACAATTTATTTAACTTTCCACTTTACGTTATTCAAGGTCTTATGATAAGAATTATGTCTTATGATTAATGTTTCTTACTATCGTTTCAAATTCAAACATTAAAACTATTCATTAATCTGGACCTTTGTAAATTCACCCGTTCTAGGAATTTAAATTTCCCAGTAATGGTTCATATCATAGAATAAAATATGTTTCTCCTCATTGCCTTGTGTATTTGTCTCAAACATATAGTTATTGATTACAAATTTGTTGTAAATAATTTGTTGTAAGAAAGCCAATTAAGAGTTTGCAAGCCTTGCTTGCTACGCGAATGATAACATCTACTTAAATTCACTTATGAAAGTACTGGAAATGAGCGGCATACTTTTTCTCGTCTTAGTGTTATTACACAACAATTGCTTCGATGATTAAAAAAGTGCATGGCATCATTTAAATATCAACAATATAAAGAATTCATGCAAAAAAATCCAAACCCTGAGAATCAAAATGGTTAAACATTGCTTGGAAGGTTGGGACATATATTAACATTTCGAGCAGCAAGGCTTCATGTCGAATAATAGCTATACGTGAGATATGGCTGTAGTAAAGTTAGAAAAGTTCTATATATTCACTATACGGAAAATATAAACCTCTCAAAACATTGTTTCATCTCGAACAGTATTAAGACTCGAAGACAAATGAAATGACGGAGGTTCACACATTCAATAGTTATAAATCGCTATTTATTATATTATAATACAATCGCTATTTATACTTATACAGCGCGCGTTATTTCCTTTCTCTTTCTCCTCCTACCCTCACGCAGTGACGCACATGCACTTCGCTATCTCACAAGTCGGGAAGCCAAAAGGAGAGAAAAAAGAGGGGGGAGAGAGAGAGATCAAGAGAGAGAGAAATAAAGAGAGAGAAGTAAAGAGAGAGATAAAGAGAGAGAGATAAAGAGAGAGAGATAAAGAGAGAGAGATAAAGAGAGAGAGATAAAGAGAGAGATAAAGAGAGAGATAAAGAGAGAGGGAGATAAAGAGAGAGATAAAGAGAGAGATAAAGAGAGAGATAAAGAGAGAGATAAAGAGAGAGATAAAGAGAGAGAGATAAAGAGAGAGATAAAGAGAGAGATAAAGAGAGAGATAAAGAGAGAGATAAAGAGAGAGATAAAGAGAGAGATAAAGAGAGAGATAAAGAGAGAGATAAAGAGAGAGATAAAGAGAGAGATAAAGAGAGAGATAAAGAGAGAGATAAAGAGAGAGAGAGAGAGAGAGAACTTGACCCGTCTGAAGCAGTGCCCTGCTGGGGGAGATACCTGGAGAGGCAAGGCGTCGATTAGGCCGGCGCCGGATCTCATCAACCATCAAGGAAGGAAACACCATTTCCTACTGAGATAAAAAATCACTAAACCAACAGGACTAAAGACCATAGTATTTGGTGTGTACGGAAATACCAATGAAACTACGAGTTTGCATCTGGGTGGTTGCGGAGAAGACGCGCGGCATTGAAGGTGACGGAAATACAGCACACATGTGTAACTCGTGGGGAAACGAGACCAAGTGTAAAACCGTTGGAGAAAATAGTATTATAGGAGAACAGTAGAAGACAAAACGGGTTAGATGAATGAAAGTTGAGAAGCGAAATGATTGAATGCTGAAAATTAACAGTATTGATGAAGCTCTACACAGATGTGATAAATAATATGAATAACATACTAGAATGAAGCAACGATGGAAGGCGATAGTAGGAAGTGGAAAAACATATGTTTAATATTGAGGGTAATGCATGAAAGTTATGAGGTTGAAGACAGATGATAAGGGTGGGATGGGAGGAACGTAGGTGGGAGAGGGGTTTCACTTATAACGAGTATTTTATGAAGGAGGAATGTTCAAGACAACAACATAGGTTATCATTAGTTCACACGTCCACACGTAAAGACGCCTGGGAAACGTAGGTCCACTGCGTTACTTATGTAGATTATATTCTTTAAACGGGAAGATAGTAAGACAGAGGCAACTTGGTTCAGTAGTCTTTGCAATACTTCTACTAACTGGATATTTACAAAATACAGAAAAAATAAAATTTCATAAAAACAGAAAGGTCCCTAGCATAACGCCCAGCGCCTGCTATCTCGCCCTGAGGAAGGCCGAAACTTTGGAATGTCTGTCTAGGACGCTGAATCCTCCAGACACCAAGTAAATACTGACACAGCAGAAGTGCGACCACACAAGTGTCTGTATTTTTTTGAACTTAAGCTCTGCACGGAACATTTTCATGAACTGTAACCGAGTACGGACGAGGTACACAACAGCAATATAGTTAACATATTTTTTATTATAAAATGCACAGAATATTTTTTCAGATTGGAAAATCCTTTTAAAAACGGTTAAAATATCGACGGCGCTGAGTTTATGAGCGGCAGAGTAAGGGTGCTTGTAACATTAGATGTGGTCTCTGTGCCAAAACAGGCCAAGGGCTTCTGCAGAGAAGCACGAGGGGGCAGATAAGTGCAGGGCGCCTTGGGCACGCAACTGCATTGCGTGACGCCCTTTGCTTTTTCCTCACCCTCGCCTCCACTGCACTCACAGCTCCTCTTTCCCCTACGGAAGTTTGAAGAACACCCAGCACAGTAACGTAATAATGAAATTAATATATATCGATATGTATTGTTGTAACATGTTTCCTGTAAGTACATATAGGAAAATTCTACATCGTTAATAAACCATGCAATAATGAAATTCTTGGAAATAATCAAATATGCAGTGTTGACACATTAGAAATTATGAATGATCATTGGGTTTTCAATAATCTTAAAAGGTACTATATCTAAAGAATGACTTAAAATACATTCGAGCTGCTATCAAAATAATAAATTTTCCTTTTAACCACATGTGGTGCGAATTATATTTTTAATGAACCACTCATAAGATGACTGCCTGTCCCCGAAGAAAGGACGGAACAATCACTTCTGAAAGTTTTTTCATCATTTACATTGAGCGAGTAATAAAAGACCAAAGTCATCATGTTTCTCGGAACTGGAACATCTGAAGTTGAAATCATGAGAAGACTACATTCCCACAATGCGTTACCTGAAAAGTTTTCAACACTTCACCCTTCTTTCCCAATTTGGAAGTTCTAACAAACTGACACCCCAAAGGACGCACTTTCTTACTTTTCATTGTTTCCTCTTTTCGTGGAGTAAATTTCAACTGTCGCCTCTGAGTATTCTCGTATCAATACCATCTGCTCTAAACTCGAACGCAGTAAATCAAGCATTTTAAAGACAACGCCGTTGCTTTAAATTCGCGATCAGGATTTGAAAGTAGAAAATACCAATTTCACTTGCCTAAGTTTTTACAATGAGGAATTGCTATTCCACTACGAGATGAAGAGGAAGGCAAGCGTCTAAGAGAACGCGTGCAATCCATGAAATCCTGGCGTATTCGAACGGGATCGAAAGCGTCTCGCCTTGAAAACAGAATCTTCTGTTTCCTCTTTCTTTTCCCCCCTTCTCCTCACAAACACCAAGGGCTTCGTTTTTTTTCTGTTGATTCCGTTCGCACCAGCGCAAGACTCAGCAAATCCAGCGGGCAAATATGTTCTAAGGGAAAACGCGTTTAAGGAGAAAAATGGTTCGTGCGAAAATATCAAAGTGGCAGTCAGTAAAAATGTAAATCTTCAGTAGCAGAAAATTGGAAAATATTTTCCGCGAAAGAGATAGTCAATAAGGACCTGACCATGGAATTTGTATTTTTTAGTTGAAATACGGACTCGTCTCCAAAAAAGAGTTCATATTGGTTTGAACATAAACTAATAACCTATATTTATCGATTTAACTTGTTTAAGATAATGCAGTCTTAGCTAATGTGTGAAAACTTTAATACGATTTACACTTCAAACCACGCTTTAGGGATTTATTCACATAAGGTTGCGGAGCCAAATATAGTTCAAATTTCTTAAGCAACGCCTCTCTTTGCAACATTCCGTTATGTTTTCATATAACACTTAAGCAATTGTCACCAGTTGTTTAATGGTAATTTGAAAGTGACGAGTTCAGGCAGATCAAGTGGTCATCGGGTTTCAATAGCTGTTGATGAAATGTGTCAGAAACCAAAGTTCTATATTTTAAATTATTCTAAATTCGTTTTTAGCTTCATTTTGACGTTGCTCATGCTCTAAAAAATGATGTTTTATTGCACTTCTTTAACTGCAGTTAGTAAATACACTGGTGTTTGTGAAAACTACAACACTCAGAAGGAATAGTTGGAATCACTTAAAATCTGTGGTTGTATAGATAAGTTTATCCATAAGAAGTGATTAAATTTGCATAGAGATGGCATGCATGTTGTCCTTCCTTTGTGACAGGTCAGGTCAGTGTTACACCACACTCAGTCGGTGTAGAGACGTCAAATGTCATGGAAACATGCAAGCAAATGCAGATATTCCACGTCAACACCAAAGGGCGGAAAATCAGCATTTTGTAAGACTGGGGCAGAATGATCGGTCTCTAAACGACTCAAAAGACTCTAAACGATGAGCGGGTACTGGACCACACAATACGACCACAGCGCGAGATGTCCGCCATCTTGTAAAGGCAGTAACCAACAGAACAGCGTCGTTCACAGTATTCGCTCGACTTTGGAGCACTGCAACTGGTGTGGTGGGCGTCGACGGCTCGACACCGTCTGTTTATGTCTAGGCTGTGGGCACTCATACCACTGCATCGGCTTCCGTTGACCAGAAACTCCCAATGCCTCAGACAGCATTGGGCACGTGAACTTGTTCACTGGCGTGGTGAGTGGCAAAATTTAGTATTGTAGGACGAGTCCCGCTTCAATTTATGCTACAGCGATGGCCACATATGTGTTTGATGCTTCCGTGGTGATAGCTATCTCCCACCCTGAATTGTTGCGCGCCATAGCGGACAAACGCCAAGTGTGATGGTTTGGGGTTTCTTTGGCTTCAATGTGCGATCTCGCCTCTAACGTATTGAGGGCAATCTGAACAACAATCGAAGTTTGGGAGGTTTAAGAGCCTTAGGTACTGCCCCTCCTGCAAGCAGCCCACATTCCATAATACAGCAGGACAATGCCCGATCGCATGTGGCGGGGAATATGCAAGCTTTCTCGGAAGAATGACGGTATCACTGCTTCCCTGCCCTACACGTTCGTCTGACATGTCAAACATGTTTGGAATATGTTCGGTCGGCAACTTTTTCGTTCTGGATCTCCTGCAGCCACTGTCGATGCTCTGTGGTCACGCATAGAAACTGCGTGGATATGTGTTTCCCAGCAGTATATACAGACTCTCTTTGAATACATGCCACGGCGGCTAGAGGCTCGGATGGCAGCGAGTGGCGGCTTCACACGGTACTAAATTTTTCACTTGTACTTGATGTTAGCAATAGATTATTGTAATTGGTGTTGTTGTGACACTTAGATAAAGAAAGTATAATTGTATCGTAGATCGTATAACTGTATTACTCATCTCTCGGAGAAAAGAAATCGATGTCCATCGTCTTAGATCGGGGCCCATCGCGTTTTGTACCACACAGTGCAGATAACTGCTCTTAGCCCACACTCTAATTTTGTCAGTAAGCCGCCGTGAGAGGACACAACGCTCGTAAGAGAAATTACGTTAACGACTGTAAATTACGTGTATGCCGCGTGAAGGTGCTAATTGCTTCCTTTCCCAGCATTCTGATGAACCCTGGCTGAAATGAACCACCCCTCACGCTGCCTGTGACGTCTGGAGTTCGGGCGCGGGCAATCACTGCCGCTGACTGCAGTGATTCTGACTGCGAGGTTCTAGGGTTCGAGTCCAGACGGAGGCGCATTTTAGGCATTACCTATATCGAATTCAGCCACAGTCCGGAGGAGAATTCTAGATCACCAGCTGCTTTGATCGGCTGTTTTCCGCGGTTTCTCCGAACAATATCCCAGGAATGCTGGAGCAGTAACCGCCACGAACCGTGCGCGATCTTCCCTACCTCTTTCTTGTCTCATCACCTTCTCTTGAATACACACACACACACACACACACACACTATAAGAACAACACTACCACATATGTCGGGAGACAATTCGGAATCTTAGAGTTTGTTCTGACTGAGACAGTGCCCTGGTGATGAGATACCCGGAGGGGAAAATCCTCCGTGCGTAGACGTGATGATTGGCTCTGGATCTCACCATCCAGTGGCGGAAGAAAACCGCCACCTCCCGCGATGGAACTGTAGCTACGCTAACGATACTAATAATCGATCAAATTCTTGGGGCAAAGTTCAAGCTAATATTTTTCTCTAAAAGGTTTTATTATTATTATTATTATTATTATTATTATTATTATTATTATTGGCGTATAGGCCATTACTGAACACGCTACACGATTAACACGTGTAATTCTGCCAGGATCAGCTTTTCAGCT